>NQVE01000147.1:0-1230526 GCA_003260385.1 Cuscuta australis
CCTATATGTGCCAAAAGCCCAAATCCAAATTCCATCTCAAAAACCCACTATTTCGGCCTCATTACCTACCCCCTAAGCCCGAAGCCCATAATACCCAGCCCAAAACCCTAGCCGCATGCCAAAACTCTCCTACCCGCCAACCCTGACCCATTACCCAGAACCCCGCAGCCCACGGCCCACCCTATAACCCCCAGCCCGTTGCCGAACCCCAGCCCAAAGCCCTCTAGCCCAATTTGCCAAACCCAAAACCCAAGCCACACCCAAACCCCATCCCCTAACCCGCGGGCCAATTCTCCACCCTCTACACCCAACCCAATTTCCCTTGGCCCATCTCCCAAATCCAAAAATCCTTCAAAATCAACTTCTGATTGGCACGTAAAATCGGGCAAAGGTTCTAGACCTCCTACTTCGGAGGAATTGAAATTTCTTGAGACAGCTGACGAGCCTGATGAGCCTGGCGAAGATCTTGAGTTCGATGCATCCGCCCTCCCCTTTGCTTCAACAGATATTGACTTAGGGAGGAGGAGGGAGAAAACCCCTCGCACTCCTGCGGCCCGTACTCCCCTGATCTGCACTTTGAATCGCTCGGCCAACACCATTCCTTCGAATAGGGATTTTGGGGTCCACTATCCTTCGTACAGTCCGGACCCCGGTCCTTCGTACAAGGATGTGGACGTCGTCTGCTAACATTGTGATGGTCGTAGGTACGGTGAGGATTCCGACCTTTCTGATGAGGAGGAAGATGACTTGATCTAGGAGGAGGAGCAGGAAGACATAAAATATAATTTTGAGCCCAAATCCAAAGTTGGATATCATGGGCATGATCTTCAGCCTTTTCAGCGGGACCTAGAGGCGGCTGGGTTGTCCCCGCCGCGGAACTACAGAAAGACGCGCTTGAGATACTATGATTATGAGGAGCGGTTCTTGGGCTGATCCTGGGAGGCTGGACTGGGTAGTCTTTACTGCTTTCAAGTTTGATCATATCTGCTACCTTGTCCTTCGACTTTGGCAGCCGGCACTTCTGTATTGTTATATTTATTCTGCTGTCTTAGTCTGTATTTATTTATTTTATTTCTGCATTTCTTTCCGGTGAGTTGGAGACTTGTTCCTTCCACCAAAACTCTTCCATTTATGCGAATAAAACTGCTTTTATTAAAAAAACCCTAAACCCTAAACCCTAAACCCTAAACCCTAACCCTAAACCCTAAACCCTAAGGATTCTGTCTGGACGGCTTTCATGAGGGCTAAGTATTGCAGCCGCGTCCACCCTGTGTCCAAACAGCGCCTTGATGATGATTCACACACTTGGAAACGTATGCTGGATGTTCGGGCTGTGGTCGAGCCTATGATTCGATGGCGTGTCCTTTCTGGCACGTCTAATTTCTAGTGGGATACATGGTCTGGACTGGGTGCCTTGCATTGCCAGGTCGACGGCTGTAGTGGATATTGGACGGATGGAGTGGGCGATATGTATCGCTCTGATCTTGTGATTGACCATGATGCTTTGCCACCTGACCTGCTCCGGCAGTTACGCCTTGAGCCTCAATCGCTTGTCTGTGATCATGCCGATATTCCGATTTGGACCCCCTCTACGGATGGGAAGTTTACTCTTGCTTCTGCTAAGGAGCTGCTGAGACCGAGGAGGGTTGATGATGTTGAGGATACTGTGTTTAAGAGGTGCTGGCAGCGGAACCTACCTTGGAAGATGTCCTTCTTGGTATGGCGCGTGTTGGAGAGACGCATTCCCACTAATGATGTCCTGGCGAGATTTGGGATTGTTTTGCCCTCTCATTGTTTCTGCTGTTCGTCGTCAGGTAGGGAAACCACTACGCATATATTCTATCAGGGGAGCATGGCGCGACGTGTTTGGACTTATTTCACAGAGTCAGCCCATATCAGGGGTGCACATCACAATTTGAGGTCTGTCATGAGTATATGGTGGGCGCAGAGGCCGAAGAGCAAGATGCTCTCGTTCCTGTTCCACCGCCTGCCGATGATCATTCTTTGGGAGCTTTGGACGCATTATGCTGCGTGCAAGTATGGGGATGCTCGGCCCAACTTCGCACGCATTATCTTTCGGGTGGCTACGGCAGTGTCGGAGTGTATCTATCGTCGTTGGCCTAGCGGAGGTCTTTTGCCTCCCCGATGGTCGGTAATAATGGAGCATGTTCGACAAGGATCTGGACGCAGGAGGGTGGTGCCGATTCAATGGGTCCCACCACCAGATGGTTCCATCAAGGTAAATGTGGCGAGGGCTCCGCTCCGTGGGGCATATGCAGCGATCGTACGTGACTCGACAGGTAAGTTTCTCTATGCTCTCTCTTCTATTGCATTCAGGTGGGACCCAGTGGAGCGTGGAGGGATGGACGTGCTTCTTCGGTGTATTCAGTGGTGTATATCCCAGTCCTTCTTGCGAATCCACGTGGAGTCCCACCATTCAGAGTTAGCTTGCTTCTTTAGAGAGGGTACCCCGTGGTACCTTCATGATGTTTATGCTAGACTACGTTTCTTCTGTTCTATCGCGACGTTCCAGTGGTTTCATTGTGACGTTTGGGCAAATGGCCCGACGAGTGAGTTGGCATTGTGGGCCGTGGATAGTACAGAGGGGACGCGGGAGTTTACTAATCTGCAGGATCTTGATATTCAGGTATGGTCTCTCCTTCCTATGGACGATCTGCCTTTCTTTCACATTGATGAGGATGGGGGTAACCCCTAGTTGCACTTATTTGCGTGCCTTAACGACCGCGTCTGCAGTTAAGAGGCGCACGTATGTACCTACGGTTAAGGGGTGCCCGTTGGTTCCCGCGGTTTGGGGCCACGTGTTGTACCGCAGGTGAACGGTGCCTTTGTGAGATGATGGGCGTAGTCTTGCAGAGTTTCTTTCGCTCCCGTCGGCTCCTGCGGCTCCTGGGGTACGTTGGCGCTAGCGCCTGTGGTTTTAGCGCCCGTAGTTGCCAGCGGTATTTGGCATCCTAGCCCGGGCAGAGGTGGCTGCCCGGTAAAAGCTTTATCCATCTCGCACTTCACCTGAGTGCCTTAATGACCGCGCCTGCGGTCAAAAGGCGCATGTACGCGTCCGCGGTAAAGGATTCCCGTCAGTGCTTGCGGATTGAGGATTTGAGCACCCGTGGCGCACACGGAAAGTGTGTATGCGTGGTACCGTCATCAAATCGGTGCCCTCATCGGGAGGCTGGGTGGGGCCCGGCGAGGTTTCTTCCGCCTGCGTTAGTGCTTGCGTGTGAGGTTAGAGCACCCGCTATCTGCCGGCGGTAATGGGCTAAGGGTTGGCCACTGACCCATAGTGGTATCTCTTTTCTTTCTTTCTTCTATCCTCTTGGACTTCATTTCTTAGATCACTCTTCTTCTGGACATCCTCACCATGCTGGATCTTTGAATTACATTGGATTTCACACACTTTGGACTTGGATATTTTATATGGCTGGACTTCTTCTGGGTTTGGGCCACTTCGGTTGATCTGGTTACTTGGGTTTCGACTGGGCTTGGGCTACTATGGGCTAGAGACTGGACTTGGATTATATTGGGCCGTGGCTGCTGGGCTTCGGTTTCATGGATGGGCTGCTCGGTGGTCTGGCGCGGTTGTTTCTTGGCGGACTGGCTGCATTGGGCTGCGGTGGGCTTCTTTGTTTGGGCTGACTTGTGCTGGCCTTGATTAGTTGGGTCCGTGGTTTGGGCCGTCTTGGGCTTCATCTGTTCGGCCTTCTACTTCTTGGATTTGGACTTTGATATTTTGGGTTCTTCTTCTCATGATACCTTGGGCTTTTGTTGGGCCTTGGACTTCTTGCATAACTTACATGGACTTGGGCTTCTTCATAGGATTGGGCCGAGTTGGATTGGGCTGCTTTTGGACTCTCATGGTTCGGGCCTAGCATTGTTTAGGCTCATTCTTGGCTCACTTGGATTATTTTTGCACTTATTATTTTATTTCTCCATTTTAGTTGGGCTTTTCTAGATATTAGACTAGATTTATGTCGATTACATTTCTTGGCTTAGAACATTTCTCTTGATCGGATTATCTGACCTTAGGCCATACCCTTGCGGGGGTTGGGGCTCCGGGAATGATTTTATTCCTAGATCTAAGTGGAATGTTCTGAGCCGGCTTTGTAATTGCGCTTAAGTCTATGTTCCCATATCCGATAAGCGCTTCACATTATAGGTCTTTGGTTGTTGCTTACTTATTATCATTACTTATTATCAGACGTTTGTATTTTTTTATTCTTTAATAAATTGCTTTTTTCTTAAAAAAAATACCTAAACCCAAAAACCCCACGGCGCGCGGCTCTCTCCCCCCTTTGGCGATTTTCCGCCCCTTTGGGGCGATTCACATTTTCTGGCCGCCGCCCACACACCAATCTCTTCCTCTCTCTGAGACGCTCCTATTGGACCCAAACATCGCCGGAAAAGCTGCTTGGAAAGGGAAGATCGACGGTGGAGACTCCCCCTCTGCGGCGCTGCTTTTTCCGGCCACCACAGACACCGGCGAGACCTCCTATGCCTTGGAAACTCTTCCTGACGTCCAGACGGTTCCATCGCGACCAGCCTCAGGGATTTTGGACGTCGGAATCGCCAGATCGCTCCAGCCACCCGTCTCGGCGGTTCTCGGCAGGTCAACGACAATTCCGGCCACCACCGGTTCAATTGGGGCTGGGAACCTTGTGCAAAACCTTTCTGGACCTCCCACCATTACTTTTGGAGAATCAATTGTGCATTTTGATTAGGAGAAGCAAAATCCCCAATTTCGGCCACCTAGGGTTTTTCCGGGAAAAAATCCTTCAATTCGAAAAGCTACAGAAAAAATTGGGAATGGAGATTTGGATATTCGAGTTCCTCACAAGAAGACGGTTCAAACGGAGTTGGTTCCGCCTGTTTCTGCTCCGACCAATTTTCCGGCGACGGCGGCGCTAGCCACCGACAAAAATCCAGAAAATCCAATTGCTCCTCCTGAATCCAAAAAACATACTCCTAGCCTCGCTCAAGTGGTTTCAGCTTCCAATCGCATCAAAATTCCTACGCCAGTTACGGAGCCGTTTCCCGATCGCGAGGTCACAATTCATCGTGGTTTGCCCGCTGTTCGTTTCATGTAGTCTGAGGTCATCCAACTAGCTCTCATTGACAAATATATTTTGGTTGGCAAATTCTCTCATGGGCAACCCAAACCGGAGGTAATCAAGCAACATTTTTCTACTAATTATGTCTTTCGTGGCACTGTTTCTGTTGGATGGCGGGATTCAAAGCATGTTTTTATTATGTTCTCCAACTCCCACGATTGCACAAATCTTTTACTTAAAGGCACTATTATTTTCAATGGGTTACATCCTATGCGTTTATTCCGATGGACACCTGATTTTGATCCGGAGTATGAGACCTCATTGTCACCTGTATGGATTTCCTTTTTTGGTCTCCCTCTGCATATGTTCAATTTTCATGCGTTGTCCTTGATCTGTAAACCCATTGGAAAATTGTTGGGTGTGGATAGCGTCAATTTAGCTAAGGCAAAACCACATGTGGCCCGGGTATGTGTTGAAATGGATTTGCTTCAGCCTCGGTTGAAGGAAATTTTTGTGGGTACCTCGGAAGTTGTGGGCGATGAAGATTGTGGTTTTGTCCAGCCGGTAGTGTATGAGAAGGTCCCATTTTATTGTGATTACTGCTGGCGACAGGGCCATTCTCTGGCAAGATGCAGGCTGAAAGATTTCTCCCCACCTCCTACTCCAATTAAAAAGCCCACACCTCAAAATCCTATCCCTCCCCCAAAGCCCACCAGGCCCAGCCGAATCCTCAACCCAATCCCACCCTCCCCAAGCCTAATCCTAAGCCCAATGAAATCCAGCCCAAAGCCCCTAAATCCTATCTCCCTTCTTTTTCCAAACCTCTCATATATGTGCCAAAAGCCCAAATCCAAATTCCATCTCTAAAACCCACTATTTCGGCCTCATTACCTACCCCCTAAGCCCGAAGCCCATAATACCCAGCCCAAAACCCTAGCCGCATGCCCAAACTCTCCTACCCGCCAACCCTGACCCATTACCCAGAACCCCGCAGCCCGCGGTCCACCCTATAACCCCCAGCCCGTTGCCGAACCCCAGCCCAAAGTCCTCTAGCCCAATTTGCCAAACCCAAAACCCAAGCCACACCCAAACCCCATCCCCTAACCTGCGGGCCAATTCTCTACCCTCTACACCCAACCCAATTTCCCTTGGCCCATCTCCCAAATCCAAAAATCCTTCAAAATCAACTTCTGATTGGCAGGTAAAATCGGGCAAAGGTTCTAGACCTCCTACTTCGGAGGAATTGAAATTGCTTAAGACAGCTGACGAGCCTGATGAGCCTGGCGAAGATCTTGAGTTCGATGCATCCGCCCTCCCCTTTGCTTCAACAGATATTGACTTAGGGAGGAGGAGGGAGAAAACCCCTCGCACTCCTGTGGCCCGTACTCCCGTACTCCCCTGTTCGCCAACACCATTCCTTCGAATAGGGATTTTGGGGTCCACTATCCTTCGTCAGTCCGGACCCCGGTCCTTCGTACAAGGATGTGGACGTCGTCCGCTATCATTGTGATGGTCGTAGGTACGATGAGGATTCCGACCTTTCTGATGAGGAGGAAGATGACTTGATCTAGGAGGAGGAGCAAGAAAACATAAAATATAATTTTGAGCCCAAATCGAAAGTTGGATATTATGGGCATGATCTTCAGCCTTTTCAGCGGGGCCTAGAGGCGGCTGGGTTGTCCCCGCCGCGGAACTACAGAAAGACGCGCTTGAGATACCGTGATTATGAGGAGCGGTTCTTGGGCTGATCCTGGGAGGCTGGACTGGGTAGTCTTTACTGCTTTCAAGTTTGATCATATCTGCTACCTTGTCCTTCGACTTTGGCAGCCAGCACTTCTGTATTGTTATATTTATTCTGCTGTCTTAGTCTGTATTTATTTATTTTATTTCTGCATTTCTTTCCGGTGAGTTGGAGACTTGTTACTTCCGCCAAAACTCTTCTATTTATGCGAATAAAACTGCTTTTTAAAAAAATAAAAAAAATAAAACCAACCCTAAACCCTAAAACCAAAAACAAAACCCTAAAACCCTAAAACCCTAAACCCTAAACCCCAAAACTAAAAAATATATAATCTAGACATTACTGACATGTCCTTTTGACATGAAACTTTTAGAAAGGATTTTTTACTTGCAAATATAAATATCCATGTCAGATTTGGGAAATTTTTTGATGAATTTAAAATTTGGCCAAAAAATGTTATAATACCCCTAGAGCTCGAGGCTAAGACTAAAAAAATATAATTTAAAGATTACAGATAATTCTTTTTTATATCAAACTTTTACAAAGGATTTTACATGCAAATAGAAATATCCATGTAAAATTTAGGAAATTTTTTGATGAATTTAAAATTTGGCCAAAAAATGTGATAGTACCACTAGAGTTTGAGGCCAAAACTAAAAAAAATTATAATTTATATGTTACTGACAAGTCTTTTTAACATGAAACTTTTACAAATGATTTTACATGCAAATAGAAATATCCATGTAAAATTTGGAAATTTTTTTGATAAATTTAAAATTTGGCCAAAAAACCTTATGGTCCCTGGAGCTTGAGGCCAAAACTAAAAAATATATAATCTAGACATTAGTGACATATCCTTTCGACATGAAACTTTTAGAAAGGATTTTTTTACTTTCAAATATAAATATCCATTTCAAATTTGGAAACTTTTTTGATGAATTTAAAATTTGGCCAAAAAATAATATAATACCCTAGAGCTCGAGGCTGAAACTAAAAGAATTATAATTTATACATTACTGACAAGTCTTTTTGACATCAAACTTTTACAAAATATTTTACATGCAAATAGAAATATCCATGTCAAATTTGCCAAATTTTTTTTATTAATTTAAAATTTGGCCAAAAATAATATAATACCCCTAGAGCTCGTGACTAAAACTAAAACAATTATAATTTAGACATTACTGACAAGTCTTTTTGATATGAAGGTTTTAGAAAGGATTTTACATGCAAATATAAATATCCATGTCAAATTTAAGAAGTTTTTTTTTTGAATAAAAAATTTGCCCAAAAAATGTGATGGTACTCCTAGAGTTTGAGGCCAAAATTCAAACAAATTATAATTTATATGTTACTGACAAGTCTTTTTAACATAAAAACTTTTAAAAAGGATTTTACATGCAAATAGAAATATCCATGTAAAATTTGGGAATTTTTTTGATGAATTTAAAATTTGGCCAAAAAACCTTGATGGTCCCTGGAGCTTGTGGCCAAAACTAAAAAATATACTGACATGTCCTTTTGACATGAAACTTTTAGAAAGGATTTTTTTACTTGCAAATATAAATATTCGTGTCAAATTTGGCAAATTTTTTGATGAATTTAAAATTTGGCCAAAAAATGATACAATACCCCTAGAGCTCGAAGCTAAAACTAAAAGAATTATAATTTATACATTACTGACAAGTCTTTTTGACATCACAGTTTTACAAAAGATTTTACATGCAAATAGAAATATTCATGTCAAATTTGGGAAATTTTTTGATTAATTTAAAATGTGTCCAAAAAATGTGATGGTACCTCTAGAACTCGAGACCAAAACTAAAACAATTATAATTTAGACATTACTGACAAGTCTTTTTGATATGAAGGTTTTAGAAAGGATTTTACATGCAAATATAAATATCCATGTCAAATTTGGCAAGTTGTTTGATGAATAAAAAATTTGCCCAAAAAATGTGATGGTACCACTAGAGTTTGAGGCCAAAACTCAAACAAATTATAATTTATATGTTACTCACAAGTCTTTTTAACATAAAAACTTTTAAAAAGGATTTTACATGCAAATAGAAATATCCATGTAAAATTTGGGAATTTTTTTGATGAATTTAAAATTTGGCCAAAAAACCTTGATGGTCCCTAGAGCTTGAGGCCAAAACTCAAAAATATACTGACCTGTCATTTTGACATGAAACTTTTAGAAAGGATTTTTTTACTTGCAAATATAAATATTCATGTCAAATTTGGCAAATTTTTTGATGAATTTAAAATTTGGCCAAAAAATGATACAATACCCCTAGAGCTCGAAGCTAAAACTAAAAGAATTATAATTTATACATTACTGACAAGTCTTTTTGACATCACACTTTTACAAAAGATTTTACATGCAAATAGAAATATCCATGTCAAATTTGGGAATTTTTTTGATCAATTTAAAATTTGGCCAAAAAATGTGATGGTACCCCTAGAACTCGAGGCCAAAACTAAAACAATTATAATTTAGACATTACTGACAAGTCTTTTTGATATGAAGGTTTTAGAAAGGATTTTACATGCAAATATAAATATCCATGTCAAATTTGACAAGTTGTTTGATTATTAAAAAATTTGCCCAAAAAACGTGATGGTGCCTCTAGAGTTTGAGGCCAAAACTAAAAAAAATTATAATTTATATGTTACAGACAAGTTTTTTTGACATGAAACTTTTACAAAGGATTTTACATGCAAATAGAAATATCCATGTAAAATTTGGAAATTTTTTTGATGAATTTAAAATTTGGCCAAAAAACCTTGATGGTCCCTGGAACATGAAAAAATATATAATCTAGACATTACTGACAAGTCCTTTTTTAATGAAACTTTTAGAAAGGATTTTACTTGCAAATATATATATCCATGTAAAATTTAGGACTCTTTTTGATGAATTTAAAATGTGGCCAAAAAATATGATAATACCCTTAGAACTCGAGGCTAGAGACTAAAAAAATATAATTTATACATTACTGACAAGTCTTTTTTATATTATACTTTTACGAAGGATTTTACATGCAAATAGAAATATTCATGTCAAATTTGGAAATTTTTTTGATAAATTTAAAGTTTGGCCAAAAAATGTGATGGTACCCCTAGAACTTGAGGCCAAAACTAAAACAATTATAATTTAGACATTAGTGACAACTCTTTTTGATATGAAGGTTTTAGAAAGGATTTTACATGCAAATATAAATATCCATGTCAAATTTGGCAAGTTGTTTGATAAATAAAAAATTTGCCCAAAAAATGTGATGGTACCCCTAGAGTTTGAGGCCAAAACTCAAACAAATTATAATTTATATGTTACTGACAAGTCTTTTTAACATAAAAACTTTTAAAAAGGATTTTACATGCAAATAGAAATATCCATGTAAAATTTGGGAATTTTTTTGATGAATTTAAAATTTGGCCAAAAAACCTTGTTGGTCCTTGGAGCTTGAGGCCAAAACTAAAAAATATATTGACATGTCCTTTTTAAATGAAACTTTTAGAAAGGATTTTTTTACTTGCAAATATAAATATTCATGTCAAATTTGGCAAATTGTTTGATGAATTTTAAAATTTGGCCAAAAAATGATACAATACCCTCAGAGCTCGAAGCTAAAACTAAAAGAATTATGATTTAAACATTACTGACAAGTCTTTTTGACATCACACTTTTACAAAAGGTTTTTAATGCAAATAGAAATATCCATGTCAAATTTGGGAAATTTTTTGATTAATTTAAAATTTGTCCAAAAAATGTGATGGTACCCCTAGAACTCGAGGCTAAAACTAAAACAATTATAATTTAGACATTACTGACAAGACTTTTTGATATGAAAGTTTTAGAAAGGATTTTACATGCAAATATAAATATCCATGTCAAATTTGATAAGTTGTTTGATGAATAAAAAATTTGCCCAAAAAATGTGATGGTACCTCTAGAGTTTGAGGCCAAAACTAAAAAAAAATTATAATTTATATGTTACTGACAAGTCTCTTTGACCTGAAACTTTTACAAAGGATTTTACATGCAAATAGAAATATCCATTTAAATTTGGGAATTTTTTTGATGAATTTAAAATTTGGCCAAAAAACCTTGATGGTCCCTGAACTTGAAAAAATATATAATCTAGACATTACTGACAAGTCCTTTTTAATGAAACTTTTAGAAAGGATTTTACTTGCAAATATATATATCCATGTAAAATTTATGAAACTTTTTGATGAATTTAAAATTTGGCCAAAAAATATGATAATACCCTTAGAGCTCGAGACTAAGACTAAAAAAATATAATTTATACATTACTGACAAGTCTTTTTTATATCATACTTTTACGAAGGATTTTTCATGCAAATAGAAATATTCATGTCAAATTTGGGAAATTTTTTGATGAATTTAAAGTTTGGCCAAAAAATGAGATGGTACCCCTAAAACTCGAGGCCAAAACTAAAACAATTATAATTTAGACATTACTGACAACTCTTTTTGATATGAGAGTTTTAGAAAGGATTTTATATGCAAATATAAATATCCATTTCAAATTTGGCAAGTTGTTTGTTGAATAAAAAATTTCACCAAAAAATGTGATGGTACCCCAAGAGTTTGAGGCCAAAACTAAAAAAATTATAATTTATATATTACTGACAAGTCTTTTTGACATGAAACTTTTACAATGGATTTTACATGCAAATAGAAATATCCATGTAGAATTTGGGAAATTTCTTGATGAATTTAAAATTTCGCCAAAAAACCTTGATGGTCTCTAGAGCTTGAGCCCATAACTAAAAAATATACAATCCAGACATTACTGACATGTCCTTTTGACATGAAACTTTTGGAAAGGATTTTTTTTGAAAATATTTATACCCATGTCAAATTTGGCAAATTTTTTGATGAATTTAAAATTTGGCCAAAAAATATGATAATACCCTTAGAGCTCGAGGCTAGGACTAAAAAAATATTATTTATACATTACTGACAAGTCAATTTTATATCAAACTTTTACGAAGGATTTTACATGCAAATAGAAATATTCATGTCAAATTTGGGAAATTTTTTGATAAATTTAAAATTTGGCCAAAAAATGTGATGGTACCCTAGAGCTCGAGGCCAAAACTAAAACAATTATAATTTAGACATTACTGACAAGTCTTTTTGATGAATAAAAATTTGGCAAGTTGTTTGATGAATAAAAAATTTGCCAAAAAATATGGCAACTTTTACTAAGGATTTTACATGCAAATTTTCCCTCTACATATGTTCAATTTTCATGCGTTGTCCTTGATTTGTAAACCCATTGGAAAATTGTTGGGTGTGGATAGCGTCACTTTAGCTAAGGCAAAACCACATGTGGCCCGGGTATGTGTTGAAATGGATTTGATTCAGCCTCGGTTGAAGGAAATTTTTGTGGGTACCTCGGAAGTTATGGGCGATGAAGATTGTGGTTTTGTCCAGCCGGTAGTGTATGAGAAGGTTCCATTTTATTGTGATTACTGCTGGCGACAGGGCCATTCTCTGGCAAGATGCAAGCTGAAGGATTTCTCCCCACCTCCTACTCCAATTAAAAAGCCCACACCTCAAAATCCTATCCCTCCCCCCAAGCCCACCACGGCCCAGCCGAATCCTCAACCCAATCCCACCCTCCCCAAGCCTAATCCTAAGCCCAATGAAATCCAGCCCAAAGCCCCTAAATCCTATCTCCCTTCTTTTTCCAAACCTCTCATATATGTGCCAAAAGCCCAAATCCAAATTCCATCTCAAAAACCCACTATTTCGGCCTCATTACCTACCCCCTAAGCCCGAAGCCCATAATACCCAGCCCAAAACCCTAGCCGCATGCCAAAACTCTCCTACCCGCCAACCCTGACCCATTACCCAGAACCCCGCAGCCCACGGCCCACCCTATAACCCCCAGCCCGTTGGAAAGGATTTTTTTTGAAAATATTTATACCCATGTCAAATTTGGCAAATTTTTTGATGAATTTAAAATTTGGCCAAAAAATATGATAATACCCTTAGAGCTCGAGGCTAGGACTAAAAAAATATTATTTATACATTACTGACAAGTCAATTTTATATCAAACTTTTACGAATGATTTTACATGCAAATAGAAATATTCATGTCAAATTTCAGAAATTTTTTGATAAATTTAATATTTGGCCAAAAAATGTGATGGTACTCCTAGAGCTCGAGGCCATAACTAAAACAATTATAATTTAAACATTACTGACAAGCCTTTTTGATATGAAAGTTTTAGAAACGATTTTACATGCAAATAGAAATATCCATGTCAAATTTGGCAAGTCGTTTGATGAATAAAAAATTTGCCCAAAAAATGTGATGGTACCCCTAGAGTTTGAGGCCAAAGCTAAAAAAATTATAATTTATATATTACTGACAAGTCTTTTTGACATGAAAGTTTTACAAAGGATTTTACATGCTAATAGAAATATCCATGTAGAATTTGGGAAATTTTTTGATGAATTTAAAATTTGGCCAAAAAACCTTGAAGGTCCCTGAAGCTTGAGGCCAAAACTAAAAAATATACAATCCAGACATTACTGACATGTCGTTTTGACATGAAAGTTTTAGAAAGGATTTTACTTTAAAATATTTATATCCATGTCAAATTTGGCATATTTTTTGATGAATTTAAAATTTGGCCAAAAAATATGATAATACCCTTAGAGCTCGAGGCTAAGACTAAAAAATATTATTTATACATTACTGACAAGTCAATTTTAGATCAAACTTTTACAAAGGATTTTACATGCAAATAGAAATATTCATGTCAAATTTCAGAAATTTTTTGATAAATTTAATATTTGGCCAAAAAATGTGATGGTACTCCTAGAGCTCGAGGCCATAACTAAAACAATTATAATTTAGACATTACTGACAAGCCTTTTTGATATGAAAGTTTTAGAAACGATTTTACATGCAAATAGAAATATCCATGTCAAATTTGGCAAGTCGTTTGATGAATAAAAAATTTGCCCAAAAAATGTGATGGTACCCCTAGAGTTTGAGGCCAAAGCTAAAACAAATTATAATTTATATATTACTGACAAGTCTTTTTGACATGAAACTTTTACGAATGATTTTACATGCTAATAGAAATTTCCATGTTGAATTTGGGAAATTTTTTGATAAATTTAAAATTTGTCCAAAAAACCTTGATGGTCTCTGGAGTTTGAGGCCAAAACTAAAAAATATATAATCCAGACATTACTCACATGTCCTTTTGACATGAAAGTTTTAGAAAGGATTTTACTTGAAAATATTTATATTCATGTCAAATTTGGAAATTTTTTTTATGAATTTAAAATTTGGCCAAAAAATATGATAATATCCTTAGAGCTCGAGGCTAAGACTAAAAAAAATATTATTTATACATTACTGACAAGTCAATTTTATATCAAACTTTTACGAAGGATTTTTCATGCAAATAGAAATATTCATGTCAAATTTGGGAAATTTTTTGATGAATTTAAAATTTGGCCAAAAAATGTGATGGTACCCCTAGAGCTCGAGGCCATAACTAAAACAATTATAATTTAGACATTACTGATAAGTCTTTTTGATATGAAAGTTTTAGAAAGGATTTTACATGCAAATATAAATATCCATGTCAAATTTGGCAAGTTGTTTGATGAATAAAAAATTTGCCCAAAAAATGTGATGGTATCCCTAGAGTTTGAGTCCAAAGCTAAAAAAAATTATAATTTATATATTACTGACAAGTCTTTTTGACATGAAACTTTTACGAAGGATTTTACATGCTAATAGAAATATCCATGTAAAATTTGGGAAATTTTTTTTGATGAATTTAAAATTTGGCCATAAAACGTTGATGGTCCCTGGAGCATGAGGCCAAAACTAAAAAATATATAATCCTTTTACAAAGGACTTTACATGCAAATATAAATATCCATGTCAAATTTGGCAAATTTTTTTACAAATTAAAAATTTGGCCAAAAATGTGATAATACCCCTAGAGCTCGAGGCTAAGACTAAAAAATATAATTTATACATTACTGACAAATCTTTTTGACATGAAACTTTTACAAAGGATTTTACATGCAAATAGAAATATCCATGTCAAATTTGGGAAATTTTTTGATGAATTTAAAATTTAGCCAAAAAAATGTGATTTTACCTCTAGATTTTGAGGCCAAAACTAAAAAATTATAATGTTGACATTACTCACAAGTCGTTTTAACATGAAATTTTTACAGAGGATTTTACATCCAAATATAAGTATCCATGTCAAATTTGGCAAATTTTTTGATAAATTTAAAATTTGGCCAAATAATGTGATGGTATCCCTAGAGCTCGAGGCTAAGACTAAAAAAATATAATTTATACATTACTAACAAGTCTTTTTGACGTCAAACTTTTACAAAGTATTTTACATGCAAATAGCAATATCTATGTCAAATTTGGGAAATTTTTTGATGAACTTAAAATTTGGCCAAAAAATATTATAGTATCCCAAGAGCTTGAGGCCAAAACTAAAAAAATTATAATTTATACATTATTGACAAGTCTTTTTTACATGAAACTTTTACAAAGGATTTTACATGCAAATAGAAATATTCATGTAGAACTTAGTAAATTTTTTGATGAATTTAAAATTTGGCCAAAAAAAGTGATGGTACCCCTAGAACTTGAGGCCAAAACTAAAAAATTATAATATAGACATTACTCACAAGTCGTTTTGACATGAAACTTTTACAGTGGATTTTACATCCAAATATAAGTATCCATGTCAAATTTGGGAAATTTATTGATGAATTTAAAAGTTGGCCAAAAAAATGTGATGGTACCCCTAGAGCTTAAAGCCAAAACTAAAAAAAATTATAATTTATACATTATTGAAAAGTCTTTTTTACATGAAACTTTTAGAAAGGATTTTACATACAAATAAAAATATCCATGCAGAATTTGGGAAATTTTTTGATGATTTTAAAATTTGGCCAAAGAATTTGGGATATTTTTTGATGAATTTAAAATATCCATAGAGCATGAGGCCAAAACTAAAAAAATTATAATGTAGACATTACTGACAAGTCTCTTTGACATTAAACTTTTACAGAGGATTTTACATCCAAATATAAGTATCCATTTCAAATTTGGCAAGTTTTTTGATAAATTTAAAATCTCACCAAAAATGTGATGGTACCCTAGAGCTCGAGGCTAAGACTAAAAAAATATAATTTATACTTTACTGACAAATATTTTTGACATTAAAATTTTACAAAGGATTTTACATGCAAATAGAAATATCTATATCAAATTTGGCAAGTTTTGTGATAGATTTAAAATCTGACCAAAAAATTTGATGGTACCCCTAGAGCTCGAGGCCAAAACTAAAAAAATTATAATTTATACATCACTGACAAGTCTTTTTTGACATGAAACTTTTACAAAGGATTTTACATGCAAATAGAAATATCCATGTCAAATTTGGGAAATTTTTTGATGAATTTAAAATTTGGCCAAAAAAATGTGATGGTACCCCTAGAATTTGAGGCCAAAACTAAAAATTTATAATGAAGACATTACTCACAAGTCATTTTGACATGAAACTTTTATAGACGATTTTACATCCAAATATAAGTATCCATGTCAAATTTGGTAAGTTTTTTTATAAATCTAAAATTTGGCCAAAAATTGTGATTGTACCTCTAGAACTCGAGGCCAAAAATAAAAAAAATTATAATATAGAGATTACTGACAACTCTTTTTTGACTTGAAACTTTTAGAAAGAATTTCACTTGCAAATATAAATATCTATGTCAAATTTGGCAAATATTTTGATTAAGTTAAAACTTAGCCAAAAAATGTGATAAAGGATTTTACATTAAGACTAAAAATATATACATTACTGACAAGTCTAAGACTAGAACTCGAGGCTAAGACTAAAAAATTATAATTTATACGCTACTGACAAGTCTTTTTGACATCAAACTTTTACAAATGATTTTACATGCAAATATAAATACTTATGTCAAATTTGGGAAATTTTTTGATGAATTTAAATTTTGCCAAAAAAATGTCATGGTACTCCTAAAGTTTGAGGCCAAAACTAAAAAATTATAATGTAGACAATACTCACAAGTTGTTTTGACATGAAACTTTTACAGAGGATTTCACATGCAAATATAAGTATCCATGTCAAATTTGGGAAATTTATTGATGAATTTGAAATTTGGCAAAAAAATGTGATGGTACCCCTAGAGCTTGAGGCCAAAACTAAAAAATTATAATGTAGACATTACTCACAAGTCATTTTGACAAGATTTTTATAGAGGATTTTACATCCAAATATAAGTATCCATGTCAAATTTGGTAAGTTTTTTTATAAATCTAAAATTTGGCCAAAAAATGTGATTGTACCCCTAGAGCTCGAAGCCAAAAATAAAAAAATTATAATATAGAGATTACTGACAAGTCTTTTTGACTTGAAACTTTTAGAAAGAATTTTACTTGCAAAGATAAAAATCTATGTCAAATTTGGAAAATTTTTTGATTAATTTAAAATTTAGCCAAAAAAAGTGATAATACCCCTATAGCTCGAGGCTAAGACTAAAAAAATATAATTTATACATTACTGACAAGTCTTTTTGACATCAAACTTTTACAAAGGATTTTACACGCAAATAGAAATATCCATGTCAAATTTGAGAAATTTTTTGATGAATTTAAAATTTGGCCAAAAAATATGATGGTACCCCTAGAACTCGAGGCAAAAACTAAAAAAATTATAATTTATACATTACTGACAAGTCTTTTTGACATGAAACTTTTACAAAGGATTTTACATGCAAATAGAAATATCCAAGTCAAATTTGGAAAATTTTTTGATGAATTTAAAAGTTGGCCAAAAAAAATGTGATGGTACCCCTGGAGTTTAAGGCCAAAACTAAAAAAAATTATAATTTATACATTATTGACAAGTCTTTTTTACATGAAACTTTTAGAAAGGATTTTACATGAAAATAGAAATATCAATGTAGAATTTGGGAAATTTTTTTATAAATTTAAAATTTGGCCAAAGAATTTGGGAAATTTTTTGATGAATTTAAAATATCCATAGAGCTTGAGGCCAAAACTAAAAAAATTATAATGTAGACATTACTGACAAGTAGTTTTGACATGAAACTTTTACAGCGGATTTTACATCCAAATATAAGTATCCATGTCAAATTTGGCAAGTTTTTTGATAAATTTAAATTTTGGCCAAAAAATGTGATGGTACCCTAGAGCTCGAGGCTAAGACTAAAAAAATATAATTTATACATTACTGACAAGTCTTTTTGACATCAAACTTTTACAAAGGATTTTACATGCAAATAGAAATATCCATGTCAAATTTGAGAAATTTTTTGATGAATTTAAATTTTGGCCAAAAAAAATGTGATGGTACTCCTAGAGTTTGAGGCCAAAACTAAAAAATTATAATCTAGACATTACTCACAAGTTGTTTTGACATGAAACTTTTACAGAGGATTTTACATCCAAATATAAGTATCCATGTCAAATTTGGCACGTTTTTTTATAAATTTAAAATTTGGCCAAAAAATAAAAAAATTATAATATAGAGATTACTGACAAGTCTTTTTTGACTTGAAACTTTTAGAAAGAATTTTACTTGCAAATATAAATATCTATGTTAAATTTGGCAAATTTTTTGATTTATTTAAAATTTAGCCAAAAAATGTGATAATACCTCTAGAGCTCGAGCCTAAGACTAAAAAAATATAATTTATACATTACTGACAAGTCTTTTTGACATCAAACTTTTACAAAGGATTTTACAAGCAAATAGAAATATCCATGTCAAATTTGGGAAATTTCTTGATAAATTTAAAATTTGCCCAAAAAATGTGATGGTACCCCTAGAGCTCGAGGTCAAAACTAAAAAAATTAAAATTTATACATTACTGACAAGTCTTTTTGACATGAAACTTTCTCAAAGGATTTTACATGAAAATAGAAATATCCATGTCAAATTTGGAAAATTTATTGATGAATTTAAAAGTTGGCCAAAAAATTGTGATGGTACCCCTAGAGCTTAAGGCCAAAACTAAAAAAAATTATAATTTATACATTATTGAAAAATATTTATTACATGAAACTTTTAGAAATTATTTTACATGCAAATAAAAATATCCATGTTGAATTTGGGAAATTTTTTGATGAATTTAAAATTTGGCCAAAGAAAATGGGAAATTTTTTGATGAATTTAAAATATCCATAGATCTTGAGGCCAAAACTAAAAAAGTTATAATGTAGACATTACTGACAAGTAGTTTTGACATGAAACTTTTACAGCGGATTTTACATCCAAATATAAGTATCCATGTCAAATTTGGCAAGTTTTTTGATAAATTTAAATTTTGGCCAAAAAATGTGATGGTACCATAGAGCTCGAGGCTAAGACTAAAAAAATATAATTTATACATTACTGACAAGTCTTTTTTACATCAAACTTTTACAAATGATTTTACATGCAAATAGAAATACTCATGTCAAATTTGGGAAATTTTTTGATGAATTTAAAATTTTCCCAAAAAAATGTGATGGTACTCCTAGAGTTTGAGGCCAAAACTTAAACACTATAATGTAGACATTACTCACAAGTTGTTTTGACATGAATCTTTTACAGAGGATTTTATATCCAAATATAAGTATCCATGTCAAATTTGGCACATGTTTTGATAAATTTAAAATTTGGCCAAAAAATAAAAAAATTATAATATAGAGATTACTGACAAGTCTTTTTTATTTGAAACTTTTAGAAAGAATTTTACTTGCAAATATAAATATCTATGTCAATTTTGGCAAATTTTTTGATTAATTAAAAATTTAGCCAAAAAATGTGATAATACCCCTAGAGCTCGAGACTAAGACTAAAAAAATATAATTTATACATTACTAACAAGTCTTTTTGACATCAAACTTTTACAAAGGATTTTACATTCAAATAGAAATATCTATGTCAAATTTGGGGAATTTTTTGATGAATTTAAAATTTGGCCAAAAAAAGTTATGGTACCCCTAGACCTTGAGGCCAAAACTAAAAAATTATAATGTAGACATTACTCACAAGTCGTTTTGACATGAAACTTTTACAGTGGATTTTACATCCAAATATAAGTATCCATGTCAAATTTGGTAAGTTTTTTAAAAAATCTAAAATTTGGCCAAAAAATGTGATATGGTACCCCTAGAGTTCGAGGCCAAAAATAAAAAAAATATAATATAGAGATTACTTACAAGTCTTTTTGACTTGAAACTTTTAGAAAGAGTTTTACTTGCAAATATAAATATCTATGTCAAATTTTGCAAATTTTTTGATTAATTTAAAATTTAGCCAAAAAATGTGATAATACCCCTAGAGCTCGAGGCTAAGACTAAAAAAATTATAATTTATACATTACTGACAAGTCTTTTTGACATAAAAACTTTTACAAAGGATTTTGCATGCAAATAGAAATATCCATGTCAAATTTGAGAAATTTTTTGATGAATGTCAAATTTGGCAAGTTTTTTGATAAATTTAAATTTTGGCCAAAAAATGTGATGGTACCCTAGAGCTCGAGGCTAAGACTAAAAAAATATAATTTATACATTACTGACAAGTCTTTTTGACATCAAACTTTTACAAAGTATTTTACATGCAAATAGAAATATCTAAGTCAAATTTGGGAAATTTTTTGATGAACTTAAAATTTGGCCAAAAAAATGTTATGGTACCCCTAGAGCTCGAGGCCAAAACTAAAAAAATTATAATTTATACATCACTGACAAGTCTTTTTTGACATGAAACTTTTACAAAGGATTTTACATGTAAATAGAAATATCCATGTCAAATTTGGGAAATTTTTTGATGAATTTAAAATTTTGCCAAAAAAATGTGATGGTACCCGTAGAGCTTGAGGCCAAAACTAAAAAATTATAATGTAGACATTACTCACAAGTTATTTTGACATGAAAATTTTATAGAGGATTTTACATCCAAATATAAGTATCCATGTCAAATTTGGTAAGTTTTTTTATAAATCTAAAATTTGGCCAAAAAATGTGATTGTATCCCTAGAACTCGAGGCCAAAACTAAAAAAATTAGGGAGAAGGCCCAAACTAGGAGTAAAAGTTATGTCATGTTCTTAAAATAAGAGCTTAAACTTAAACTCCTCTAAATATGAGTAAATAATTAATTTTTGTTCTTAATTAGTAGTATCTCTCTTCTCACACTCTCTTCTCCCTTTTTTTTCTCATTTCTTGCTTACGTTAAGGGGGGCTGGACCTTGGCATTGAATATAAACAAAGTGGTGCCACTATAAATGTCTGCTTGACGTGTGAAAACAAATCGGCTATGGAGAAGGAAATTAATTATTTATTATTATTATATTATAAAATCTTTATATTTATTTATTGAGGTGTAACATTTACCTTTTTACAAGATCAATCCAATTGCCTATTTTTTAAATTAAAAGGTTGACTTTACAAATAGTTTATATTTTCTAGTCAGAAAATAAAATATGACATTATATTTATTTTTTTTATCAAAATAACAGATAACTACTAAGTTGGCTAATTTTTTTTATCCAAAGTTAAAATATTGTCTATAAACAATTCTTTTAACTATATCGTCAAGGGACAACAACAAAATCACACCGAAAGCTCAGTACCACAAGCAAATATCGCTATTTCTACCTTGAAACTGAATATCTATATGAGTATCCTGATTCAAAACTTAAATATTTTGATTTCACGTTATTATGAAGAGAAAAGAAACTTGATAATTAAACATCTTTTTCAAGTGTTGCCACATGCCCATAGAGTGTCAAACATCACCTTGTAGATATATGTCAAAATTCTTAACCAATAAATAGAAACTCAGTAAATTTCTATAGTAAAATGTATATACAGTGTCAAAGAAGACAATATTTAACGCCACACTTAATCGCATAATGACAATCATGTCATTGTATAAAGTCATACATGCAAATGCATAATGCTAAACCAATATATAATGTTAAATATGACAATATATAGTGCTATACTTGGCAATGTATAATGACATATATGCCAAAGTATAATGTTACATATAACACATATGCCAATGCATAATCTCAAAAAAGTTAAACATCAAGAAATTCTATTTTCCAACACAATAATCATTTAGTTTCAATATATGTTTTACAAACTAATTTTCTAAAAACTAAACTCGGATTTAAAATCAAATGTCATAACCTATTGAAATTGAATATAAAATTGAATCTAAAGTTTCAAACCCACGCAAGGCTAAAAGTAGTACCAATTTTACAAAATAAATCCCAAAGAAGTAAATTTTTAGATTTAAAATTGAATTTAACTACTTATGTCAAATTAAATATCAAATTGAATTCAACTTACCCAAGGGGACGGAGGCATCGATCCGAGCAATGAAAAATGGAAATAATGAAGAGTGATGGAAGGAGATTGTGTGTATGAGAGAAAGGGAGATAATGGAGAGTGCGGTGGAATCATTGCCACATAGAGAGATGGTAGCGGCGGAGAGGGGATTGAGATTTGGTTGACAACGTTAGCAACTAAGGTTAGAACGAAGAAGGACATCGTAGAAGGATGGGACTGGGAAGGAATCGGGTGATTTTTCGACTGCATAGGACGAGGATCTGGTGTGGGTTGTGTGGAAGAGTAAATGAAAACAAAATTTAATTAATTACTCCTATTTAGAGGAGTTTAAGTTTGAACTCCTATTTTGAGGATATGATATATGTTTTACTCCTATTTAGGGGGTTTTCTTAAAAAATTATAATCTAGATATTATTGACAAGTCTTTTTGACTTGAAACTTTTAGAAAGGATTTTACTTGCAAATATAAATATCCATGTCAAATTTGGCAAATTTTTTGATGAATTTAAAATTGTTGGAACACAGGTTTACGCCTACGTCGTACTAAACTGTGTTCGTTTTATGACAGGTTTTGATAATGCCAAACCGCCGTGACATAACAAGGCTAAAGTGAGGAAAACCAAGGTGAAGGAACATGGCATGATGTTTTGAGAACCAAGAACCAAGAATCAACAACGAAGAATTAGAATTGTATTGAGTCGGTCTTAATGTGGTCAAGACCGGCACAAACTTTCAAATCTTGGCCAAAAAATGTGATGGTACCCCTAGAACTCGAGGCCAAAACTAAAAAAATTATAATTTATACATCACTGACAAGTCTTTTTTACATCAAACTTTTACAAATTATTTTACATGGAAATAGAAATACTTATGTCAAATTTGGGAATTTTTATGATGAATTTAAAATTTTGCCAAAAAAAATGTGATGGTACTCCTAGATTTTGAGGCCAAAACTAAAAAATTATAATGTAGACATTACTCACAAGTTGTTTTGATATGAAACTTTTACAGAGGATTATATATCAAAATATAAGTATGCATGTCAAATTTTGCACTCTTTTTGATAAATTTAAAATTTGGCCAAAAAATAAAAAAATTATAATATAGAGATTACTGACAAGTCTTTTTGACTTGAAACTTTTTGAAAGAATTTTACTTGCAAATATAAATATCTATGTCAAATTTGGCAAATTTTTTGATTAATTTAAAATTTAGCCAAAAATGTGATAATTCCCCTAGAACTCGAGGCAAAGACTAAAAAAATATAATTTATACATTACTGACAAGTCTTTTTGACATCAAACTTTTACAAAGGATTTTACATGCAAATAGAAATATTCATGTCAAATTTCAGAAATTTTTTGATGAATTTAAAATTTGGCCAAAAAATGTGATCGTACCCCTAGAGCTCGAGGCCAAAACTAAAAAAATTATAATTTATACATTCCTGAAAAGTCTTTTTTGACATGAAACTTTTACAAAGGATTTTACATTCAAATAGAAATATCCATGTCAAATTTGGAAAATTTTTTGATGAATTTAAAATTTGGCCAAAAAAATGTGATGGTACCCCTAGAGCCTAAGGCCAAAACTAAAAAGTTATAATGTAGACATTACTCACAAGTCGTTTTGACATGAAACTTTTACAGAGGTTTTTACATACAAATATAAGTATCCATGTCAAATTTGGCACTCCTAGAGTTTGAGGCCAAAACTAAAAAATTATAATGTAGACATTACTCACAAGTTGTTTTGACATGAAACTTTTACAGAGGATTTTACATCAAAATATAAGTATGCATGTCAAATTTTGCACTCTTTTTGATAAATTTAAAATTTGGCCAAAAAATAAAAAATTATAATATAGAGATTACTGACAAATCTTTTTGACTTGAAACTTTTTGAAAGAATTTTACTTGCAAATATAAATATCCATGTAAAATTTAGCAAGTTTTTGATGAATTTAAAATTTAGCCAAAAAATGTGATAATACCCCTAGAGCTCGAGGCCAAAACTAAAAAAATTATAATTTATACATTCCTGAAAAGTCTTTTTTGACATGAAACTTTTACAAAGGATTTTACATGCAAATAGAAATATCTATGTCAAATTTGGGGAATTTTTTGATGAATTTAAAATTTGGCCAAAAAAATGTGATGGTACCCCTAGAGCCTGAGGCCAAAACTAAAAAATTATAATGTAGACATTACTCACAAGTTATTTTGACATGAAACTTTTAGAGAGGATTTTACATCCAAATATAAGTATCCATGTCAAATTTGGTAAGTTTTTTTATAAGTCTAAAATTTGGCCAAAAAATGTGATTGTACCCCTAGAGCTCGAGGCTAAAACTAAAAAAAATATAATTTATACATTACTGACAAGTCTTTTTGACATCAAACTTTTAAAGAGAATTTTACATGCAAATAGAAATATTCATGTCAAATTTGGGAATTTTTTTGATGAATTAAAAATTTGGCCAAAAAATGTGATGGTGGTACCTTTAGAGCTCGAGTCCAAAACTAAAAAAATTATAATTTATACATTATTGACAAGTCTTTTTTACATGAAACTTTTACAAAGGATTTTACATGCAAATAGAAATATCCATGTAGAATTTGGGAAATTTTTTGATTAATTTAAAATTTGGCCAAAAAATGTGATGGTACCCCTAGAGCTCGAGGCCAAAACTAAAAAAATTATAATCTAGAGATTACTGACAAGTCTTTTTCACTTGAAACTTTTAGAACGGATTTTACTTGCAAATATAAATACCCATGTCAAATTTGGCAAATTTTTGATGAATTTAAAATTTTGCCAAAAGAATGTGATAATACCCCTAGAGCTCAAGGCCAAAACTAAAAAAATTATAATTTAGTCATTACTTACAAGTCTTTTTGACATCAAACTTTTACAAAGGGTTTTACATGCAAATAGAAATATCCATGTCAAATTTGGGAAATTTTGCCAAAAAAATGTGATGGTATCCCTAGAGTTTGAGGCCAAAACTAAAAAAAATTATAATTTATACATTATTGAAACTTTTAGAAAAGATTTTACATGCAAGAATAAATATCCATGTCAAATTTCTTCTTCTTCTTCTTCTTCAATTGAATCTAATTATCGAAATTAGATATTTCATTTTTTATTTGTAAATTGTGAAAATTTTAATTAATTGTTATAAATTTGTTATTGTGAATACCAGAATAGGGAATTGAATTCATTTATTTATTTTGTAAGATTGTGATTTGTGAATATGTTAAGAATGAGGTTCGAAAAAAAATTTGTGACCATTGGTTAAATGATTGTCTAGTGACATATATTGAAAGAGATGTCTTTGCTAGTATTAGCAATGATAAAATAATAAATCACTTTCAAAATATGAAAACTAGCCGTTATCAATTGCAAGATGTATTTCCCATTTACAATGTAGAACTATTTTATTTAGTATTTTCATTAATATATACTCCCTCCGTCTGGAAATGTTCTTCGCATTTGACTTTTTACGGTCTCCAAGATTGTACTTTGACCACTAATATCCTTTATTTATACATGGATATATTTTATAAAAATTTTATATTTGAAAACTATATTTCAAAATGAATATATTAATATTAAAGTTACAAACTTTGACCAAGAAAAGTCAAATGGGAAGTATATTTTTGGACGGAGGGAGTATAAACTTTAATGTTATGTATTATAGAATACAGTTTATTTACTGTTAGAAGCGTGATGGTTGGACATAAATTTTTTAAATTACGACCCCATAGTATAAATGTTCTGGGTTCGTCCCTGACCACACCTTAAAAGCTAGCTGCTAAGGTGGGAGAACCTTTGGCTATATAAACTCATCACCAAGTCCCCCATTTAGCCTTTGTGTGAAACAATAATATTAGTCCGTATCAATTTGCTGGTAACCGAACACTTCAGCCCACTAATGGTAATTAATTGGAAAAATATGTATATTGATGTATTTATTATCCACAATAGTGGACACTTTTCCGTGCGCAATGAGAATGAATTCACAAGCTTCATTTGTTTATTCAGGCTGTTTGTATGGTCTAGCAAAGTAGCAAATAGGTAGCATGACTGAAATTTATATATTCTCATCATTTATCATATTTATTATCACCAAATATAGACTAAAATTATGTTTAGATACACGAGATGTATAAACAATTATTAGAGCTTATCATGTGTTTATGACGAACATAAACATATAATCATCATATGATTGGTCACCTAGGCACATAAACTTCACAAATTTTGCTTGGATGTCCCTTTTGCACATAAAACTATGTGGTAATTTTTTTAACAAAAAAGACTCAACCACAATGCTAAACTTTTTTAAAAATTTTTTGCCTCGAGCTCCTAGGGCAATCTGTTTTGCCAGTAATTCATTCGATAAAAAAACGACCAAATCTGATATAGGTGTTTTATTTTTTCATGTAAAATCATGTAGTAAGACTTTTGATGCAAAACTCTTTAAGTTTTTCCGAACTCCATAGGCACCATCACTTTTTTTGGCTAGTTTTTTTAAATTGGAAAAAAATTGATGGAATTTATCATTTATGTTCCTTTTGCATATAAAAATGTGGTAAAATTTCAAGAGCAAACCACTCATATCTTTAGCACCAAACTTTTTTTTAAAAGTTTTTGCCTCAAACTCAAGTTTGACAAAAAATTAGTACGAAAATTTCAAGCACATAAGTTGAAAAAAAGTGACAGAATTCAAAGTGAGTATTCTTTTTTGCATCTAAAAGCAAGTGGCGAAACACTCATATATTTAGCGCCAAACTCTTTTCATGTTGAGGGCCCTACAGTGCCCCATTTGTAAAACTAATGATTCCCACCCCTTTAACTCTCTCGATAAACCCCCACCCTGACCCCCACCCCCTTGGGAGTTGTCTATCTTGTGTATCTTTAGTCAAGATAGACAAAAGAAGTGTTTTCTCATGTCTTGCCATATTTCTCAACAAGGAATTTCCCAAAAAAATGCCCATTTTTTTAAGAAATGAGAAAACATGCAGGCTCAACTAATAGGAGCACCATGCATAATACCAAAAATAATGCACAAACTGACCATAGAAGATACAGTATAGTGAAGGGTTGATTTGAATTAGTACTTTCCAAAACAAATGTTCCAACACTAATAGTTTTGGTTGATGATTAACGCCGCGGGCATTTTGGCATCGGCTCATTGTCCAATGATGGAGTGCTGCAACGCTTCATGAAGGAATCAAGTGTCTTCTGTTTCCTAGGACTTTTATTTGAGTGACCTGCTGATACTTCTAGAGACTTCTCTTCTCCATCAAGCATCTATAAATCATGGAGATATTTTAGTATGGAAGCACCACAATTGTCCCTAAGCTTCAGCTGCCATCATCAAGTAAACTTCCAACTGTGTGTAACTTGAGCAAGTGAATATGCGTGTGTAGTGGTGGTGGGGTGGGAAAGTGAAGGGGGGTTAAAATGAACCTGTCCCAAATTTTCCAGTTTACTTTGAACAACATCCCTGGAAAATGTTAAAATGAGTTCAACATTAATATAGGTAAAATCAGAAAAACTCAAAAATCTCATTCTACTGTTAAATGTATTGCGGTAAATGTGCAAAATTAAATATTCGCTAATGTAGTATAATGTATAATTTAATAAACAGACATACCAAATTATGTCATCAACGGTGTCATTTGCCAGAAGATAGTATATATTGACCGATGCTGCCTAAAACAAGATACATTGTATTGCGTAAGTAAATATATATGCATCTGTGTGTGTGTGTGCATGCACGTATACATTCATAAGTATTATGTATAGTTGTATACAAATAAATACTCATATCTGCACACATACTCTGATACACATATAAAGAGGGGGAGAGGGGGAGAGAGGGAGAGAGGGAGAGAGGGAGACAGAGAGAGAGAGAGAGAGAGAGAGACTGAGACAGAGACAGAGAGAGAGAAAGAGAGAGAAATAAAGAAAGAAAACTGTAAGCGAAGAGTAATGTGGTACGCGTGTGCCCGAACAGAAGGTTAATTAAATGAAATTTAATACAATAATAGTAATTGGTTACAAAACATCAAATGTTAGTCTGAGATTTGTATATCTAGCAATATCATAAATCACCTGGCCAATTCTATGAGTACGATCTTCTGCTTGAATAAGGTCACCCGGAGTCCAAGATAGCTCTGCAAATATGACTGTGCTTGCTGCTGTCAAATTCAATCCAACACCTCCGGCTTTGATAGATAGCTTAAGACCAAAATAGTTTGTGAAGATCATATTCCACTAATGGACCAAATGCAAAGTACTATGTATATTGAATAATTATATGGAAAGCAGATAAGAAGATAAAATATTTTTGAATGAAAGTAAAGGAGGCGCTGAAAGTACCACTGCAGCCTTTATTGATTCTTTCTCCTGGAAATCTGTAACCAAAGCTTGACGTGATGCTGCTGGAGTACTGCCATCAACGCGAATGCAGCCAACTTTCTTTTTCTGCATATATTATATGACATCGGGTAAGAATTTACTACCTCCAAAAAGTTCATTGAGAGCAAATTACCAAGTTCTTACAAGCAAATACTGGTGTATCGAATCAATCATTTGTAGGTGATGAGCAAATATAAGGAACTTGCAGTCTGCCTGTCCAGTTGAGAAACTGAAAATTAAGCACAGCTTGGAGAGCAAGACTAATGTAGCTTTATGCATGTTCTTATGTCCTATGATGCATTCGTTAGACTATCAAGGAATATCAAGAACAGTACACTCTACAGGCAACAGGTAGTTAAACTAAAGAGATCGTTGTCTCTCATGCATGTTAGGTTGGATATTTTATAACATTTTAAAGCAGGACATAACTGATTTGACCAATATTCAACTAGATGGGTGCTTTCAACTAACTAAACTCCGACAAAGTACTAGATCTGTGAAAAACAACTACGAATATAGTACCTTTTCCATTTCCCGACTAAAAATAAAAGAACCTTCCAAGGTACAGCTGGACTGGGGACAATGTATAGAAGGTCAACATACCTCAATAACTGTTCCTAAGTAATCCAAAACCGATGGAATCTTGCCCTCCGCAGAAGCAATATATATCTTAAAAGAGTAATCATGCAATAAAGGAAAATGAAATTAGTCAAAAACTGTCCAAGTAAAAAAAACACGCGGGTATGTTTCAAAGAGTTTGACAAACGTAATAAAATGAATGACTAAGCACTATAAGAGAATCAGACATTGAGCACTTCAATATGAGTATATTTCTTTTTTTGCTCAACTAAGTTCAAGTTCAACTAAGCTTAATAATAGAAACTACAGTTGCCTTATGATTTGATTCATTAATTGATAAATAATACACAATGTACTGCAACTACATACCTTATTTATAAGATTCTTCTCGGTTAACTTTAGTGATTCATAATCATCCTTGGATTGGCTTGATTTAATTTTTCCTTTGACAAGCTCCAACTACAAGAAAGAAGATGCAAGATTGGAAAATGTTCAAGCTATAAAAACAACTGCGGTTTTCATTATCTTTTTGGAACACATAATATGCACTGTTTTTTCTACTTTCCAATATCGCTAAAATGGTTCAACTGCTAAAGTTTAAGTCGATGCTAGAAATGGAACTGCCATTACTTCAAAATGTGTTGATAGTAAATGCAAAAGAAGAAGAGCCCCTAAAGCAACATTATAATGATGTCAAATTGGCAACTTAGTAGAAAATTCACATGAAAAGAATCTTTGTGGCAATGAAGAGAGAACAATTAACTCGCTGTAGAAACAGTTTAGGCTGAAGGACCATCACAAACACAATTAAATTTTACTTCGAAACAATAATGCCACATTTCAAAGCATTTTTACCACTAAAATTTGTAAGGGTAAAAAAAATTGCTTGTTAACACTTTTCAAGCAGCATATACTTCCACAAGTTTTGACTACCACAACCTCACGGAATAAAGCGTTGATAGACTTCATCTCCTTTTCTTCCAAGTTTAAGAAAACCTGGATATGAGTTTTAGAAATTGAGGTGAGCACAGACATAGAAAACCAGACAAAGAATATCTCATGTCATATGAAATAGAACAAACTTCTGTTATAATAATAAAATTATAGAAAGAATAGTAAATATGAACATAGTAAAAGTAAAGTGAAGAGAATTCCAAAATGGTCCTTTCTAGTAAGGTGTATTTCCAAATCAATCCTCAATAAGCACCCCCTTATAGAAAGAATAGTAACTATAATTTGTTTTCTCTTTGGAAAATAAATTCATTTTATTTCTTACATATTGATTCTTTTTTATCCATGTGTTTTAAATCTTTTGCTAGAAGTAATAATTATTTTATTTTGTATTCTATAATTGTTATTTATTTGTCTATCTATAATCAATTATTGATATTGGCATAATATATGAGCTTATAGAATCTAAACAAATCTTGATACAGAATAATGAAATGCATCAAAATCTATACAACTCTGTGTACATTTAAACTATTCATTGTCTTTACATAATATATGGATTATTACAAATCTGACAAAATCTTTAAAAACTCAAATTTAATACACCCCCTTAATTAGAAAGGGCAATTTTGAGAAAACACTAAATTAAAAAGGACCGTTTTGAGAACTTACATTAAATATAGATGATGGAAAGTACAAAGGAAATATCAACTATCAAGGAAATAGATCTCAACTATAAAGTACCACGTAGGTAATTATTGCTTATTGAGGTCTGATTTGAGAAAACACCTTATTAGAAAGGACCAGTTACTCTAAAGTGAATGTTGTCCTTTAACGAAAGCACAAAAATCATAACCAAGACGTGAATAGGATCTAGAATAGTACCTGTTGTCTGCGCTTAACAGGAAGCTGTGGGAGGACATCCTTTTTTAACCTGCGAATCATTACAGTTGCTTTCATCAAGTTGTGCAGCTCGTCGTGATTACTGGCGCCTTGATAAACTCCAAAAAAGCCCTAGAATCATTGATGCAGAAGTTAAACAAAAGTAATAGCATCCTAAGGAAGAGAAAGGTTACCTGACAATAACAAAAAACTTACACCCTTGCAATAACGGTTACCGTACTCGTGAACATTTTTGTAAACATCAGGAAACAGGGCCTCCAGCTGTGAAGTACAACCGTTGAAGTGCCGGCAAACAATAGTGTCGAATATAACAACAAACTATATGAAGTTTCATGTCCAAATATACCTGTTTAAAAAGCTCAATTGGTCTTGACAAAGCAGGAGTTCCACTAAGCAGTATCAAATATTTGGCTTTCTGCAATAGGCAATAATGCGAGTCACCAATGAAACCCAAACTCCCTTAGTTTAACGGGATGAAGAATCTTAAATGGGAGCTTAGAGCATGGGGGAAGGGGTTAAGTCTCAATCAATTGCATTGCAATTTCATTTTGACTCTAAAATGCTCATTTTTGGTTTAGAGTCCAGGACAAAGACTTTTAAGCAGCCAAAAATCTGTTTGCATTACTTGACACTAACGAATAATCTCAAACTTAAGGCTACGTCATAGGATTGAGTTACATAATACATGTACATACTATATATAAAGTCTACTGACTCAAAATGTTCACAGAAACTTATTTCCTCAACTTATTCAACAAGCAATAAATGTACGCTAAACATTTACTTCTCACCATATGATAAACACAAACAGAGTGGTTATATGTATATAGTTTTTTTCCCTTCTTGATGGAGGTTTACCTGCATTATAGGAAGTGATGCATTGGTTCGTTTAGCCTGGGCATTCTTCAAAAAGTGTGATTCATCAGCAATAACTACCTGAACACACATACATTAGCTAAAAAAAAGTTTCTAGCAATTAATGAGTTTTTAGATTAAGCACTTCGATGAAAATGTTCCCTTTTAGCAACTAGATCATTTTATCAGTTATATGGATTTCTATTTTTAGTGTGGCTCAAAACCCACAATGGACAGAAATTGTTTGGTCAAAAATTCCAAGTAATCTGCCCTAATCAGACAGGACTAGTACTTATCTGCCATAATATGCTCTAATTATTCTAACCAACTCTTACGGAGGATACCTCCTAAAATTAGCTGAAAAGATTTTTACATAACGCACCTAAAAGGAGACTTCCACTCAAATAAGTTTACTTTGGTCATATGTACTTTTTGTGTTGCCAACATAGCCTATGTCATTAAACTTATTCAGATGGTTGGTTTTAATTTGTCATCATTAAGCTTATTGAACATGGAACAAGTGATTGCGGGACTTTATGGAGCATTTGTTTTCTAATTATTTTAGATATGTTTATATTTTTGTAGTAAGGTAATTAAAATCTGGCCATGTTTGGACAGGTTTTGGAAAAAAAATAAAGCCCGTTTGGCAAGAAGTAATGTTGTTAGAACCAAACAGGACCGGCCGGTCTGACAAGTCAGACCGTGAAATGCATAGCAATCCGGTCCGATTCAACACTTCAACCCGGCATTGCATTGACCCGCCCCAACGCAGAAAACGCAATGGACCCGGCGGACCGGGTCAAACATCTGGGGCATGGGTTTGGACCAAAAACTTTTTCCCTTGAGTTGTCTTTTTACAAAATAAAATGTTGAGAGTGGGATTCGAACCAAAGACCTAACACTTAACTCACCAAAACTCAACCCCTTAATATATTACTCGTACTAAACACCTTGTCACCCAATCATGCAATAGAGTATAAATTGTCTCTATGATATATGAGCTGCATAAATTTTAAAAACACTTGTAACTATTTGTAAAATAAAATGTTTGTGGAGTGTATTTATTTTTTGCACATTCAAAATAGTTGATAGTTCAAAGTAAACAATCAACATTATTTGTTTTATTATCTTAAATTAATAATAAATAATTTATGCCTAAACACATATTATAATCTAGAAAAAATCAAGATATATCTACTAATTATAATAAAAATAGAAAGTATGGAAACTAGATTGAAAAGAGAAAAAACACAAATTTACATTCATTTATTAACTAAAGATATCTATATTAGTATAGTATAAAATGTTTATTTTAAATATAGTTGACCGGGTCATTGACCCGAGTTGACAAGTTCGACCGGTTAGCCCTTAACCTAGTTGCTTGTCCGGGTCGATGCCCGGACCGGTTTTCAACTTTAAGTTACTTTTTTCAGAACATTGCCAATGTTTACCACTGATTTTAAAGAAGTAAAACTGTAATACCCCGTGGGATGTTTTCAGGGCGCTCATGAGTAGTCAATTCCAACCCGTAGGGCCAGGGTGTTACAAAAACAAAGTCTAAATTTACTTCCTAAAGACTGAAAACAGGAAATAGATAGAGCCTTAGTCAGCCTGGACAGAGAGCAGCCCACTCCTCTAAATCACGGAGCAATATGCTCCTAATATTTAAATAATACGCAGTTGGTAAAGAATTCCAACTAATTTGCACTAATTAACTACAACTCATCAGCCTTCATTGCATTCTCCCGTACTTAGGTCAATAATCAACCTTTACTAATCTGACAGAAGTGTTAGAGAACCAAACCTTGAATTCTGATGCCATTAAGGTATCCTTTAGCTTAGGAACAATATCATAGGAAATTATATTAAAGAGACCATCAAGTTGGATAGATCTCTTTGCATTAGATGGAACCACTTTGAATCCTGCCCTATTTGAACCACTTGATTGGGATAAAACCACCTGCCCATGGGTTGAATAGAAATTTAGTAGCAAGAATAGGTGACAAAAATTCATATCCAAAATACCACATTTGATGCAAATGAAAAACATTTGGTGGAAAGACAGCGGAAACCATTACTTTCCATCATTTACGATGGAGCAAAAAATTCACTATCTTTTGGCTTTGGGTGTGATGGAATAAAGCAAAATGGATCTCTAAGTTGTCTGCACTTTTGTAATTAATGAAGTAGCAGTTAGTCAATCAATGCAACTTTACACGCAGCCAGGGATCTCTATTGGGTTGTTGTTGTTGTACAGCAGAAAGCATTAATTATGTGGTGAGACTATACACAATCCAACAGGCTAATGCCACTCCTCCCACCCATATCAGCTAGGTCCACTTCCCTTACATAAAAATTTGAAATTAGCCATTTAGGGAGTGCAAATAGTAAATTTGGGTGAGAGGAGTGACACTAGTTATTTAGGGTGTGAATTGAAGTGTGGTCTTGACAGCCAATAAAAGCAAGAAATAACAGTTGGCCATCACCTTAACACTATAGTCATAAGCAACAACCAAACCTCCCAAAATTGGACAACTTCATAAAAATGCAAGAAAAGAGCTCAAATCTCCATACAGTTGAAAATCTTATAAAACGCTGGCTCATCAGGACAGCAAAACCACTACTAAGCCCCCACTCTTAGGTGTTCTATTGACTAAAGATTTTTATCTAAAAACACAATTTTAAAAAGAGATATCTTATTGTCAGAACTTTAGAATCTTTTCAATACCTAGTTTACCTACTTTGTTCAGATGCTTAAATATCACAGAGAGTCAAAGATCTACGGAGAAAGAAAAATGGAAAAGGAAAAACATGAAATAACTGCCTTGTTGAGTGAACAAATGATGTCACATAGTGTAGAGATGGTCAAACAATAACACACTAAGGGGCTGTTTGGTAACTTCTGAATGGGTAAGTGTTGAACCAGTAAGAGGTCTGAACCATTAAGTGCTGAACCAGTAAGAGGTCTGAACCATTAAGAGCTAGTATATTGTTTAACTATTCAGAGGCAAATGTCTGATCAATTCAGATAAGAGTTCTTAACCATTCAGACTCTGTATAATACTTAACCATTCAGAGGCAAATCTCTTAACCATTCAGACATCTGAATCATTAAGAGGCTGAAACAAACAGTCTGAATCATTAAGTGCTGAATCATTCAGACATCTGAACCATTAAGAGGCTGAAACAAACAGCCCCTAAGATTAATCATTGTGAGCATTAAGTTATATGCTTATGTTTAGAACATAGCACAGAAACGTACAAGTATATCAGAAGGTGAAATATCAAGCCACTGTTGAATCATCTGCAAGAGTTAGTTAAAGCAATGAGCATCGGGTATAAATATAAAGAAAGAGATACCTTGATATTGAGTCATTGAAATTACTTACAGAAGCCCAATGCAAACGCAAAGAAGATGGAGTAATAATAAGAACAGGCCATGATTCACGGATACAACAACTTACAGCAATGGCCTGCAGCAAAGAGCACAACTTTGATAGATGTACTTATAATAATAGTGAAAGGTTTTGACATATGCACACCAAGTAACACTTAACACTCCCTCCATCCCATAAAAAGTATCCACATTTTCTTCTTTGTTTATCTCAATAAAAAGGATCCACTTTCCTTTTGGAGAAGGATAAGTGTGGGTCTTACAATTTTTCTCTTCTACCCAAAATTCAACCACACAATTTCACCTCTTAATAATTGGGTCCGGTCAATTGTAGAACCCTATTTTGGAAAGAAAACATTAAATTGACAGTTACCCACAGTAGAAGCAAAAATGTTCAAATGGAGAATAGATTGCAATAGAAAAGCTAATGTCTAGTGAAGGGATATGATAACAAAAGCTACTAACCTAGACACTGGATTTTCCAAAGACATAATACAAGAACACGTCAAACATTTAGGTTTCTGCATACATCATTTTTCTGCTTGTTTAAACAATTTTCTGCTTTCGATGCCATCAAACAAAAGAGGTGCAAAATCAAGGAAAATATCAAGTGTACCAATTCAGTTAATTGTATGTCGATCCATACACAATGCAATGTATCATTTACAACAGCTAGGTTTATATTTGTTGGGCCAGGCTGATTACAAGTAGAGTTAAGGGTGGTATTAAACATTTTCCCACAATCCGGTGCATTTAACTACACCAAGTAACATGGACTATACAAATATAATCAATTTCAATATGCCACAAACATAACTTTTGAACCGTTATGGATTTTAACTCTTTGGCTGGACTTCATTCCAGTACAGCCTTGAGCTCACTGGCTCACTACAAAGAACACATGATCTAATTATACAGTTCCTTTCATGCTCTCTGCCCCATTATCTCCCTCGTGTCAACATCTCTTACCATATAAAAATATGTAATAGCTTACAGATTTTTCCACCATTCCTTCCACTGGTAAAACCATTATTGTTGGCAAGTAATAACCAATATTCTTGAAATTGTTAGCCCACTTAGAAACACCTAATTTGGCACCTAATTGTTCCACGATAAGGACCAAGTGGATTCAAGACAAGTCCACAATATTGCTAACCTAATTCACAACCAATATTCTAGAAAAAAAATTAGCTCACTTTGAAGCTAAAATATGGCTTAACTACATTGTGGGAATGTAGTTTTTGTTAAAGTACCACCTGAAGTGTCTTTCCAAGTCCCATTTCATCAGCTAGAAAGACACGAGCACCATGTTGCAAGGCAAATCTGGGAGGATTAACACTTAGTTCTCATGCGTTCAATTGATAATTGAACTACTTCAAATTCAAAAATATATCATAAACCAATACATACGTCATGTAAGAAAAACTTAAACTTACCGTACACCATCCCGCTGAAAAGGCATTAGCTTTTTTTCAATGCTTTCAGGAATGTATTCATAGCGATCTTAGGCCAAAAAACAAAACAAAAACAGCCAACATGAATAGAATAATAGACTGGCATACAATTACAAATCCCTATACTTAACTGAACTAAGCCCAAACCCTAGAGCATTTACGTTTACAGAAGAGCACTTGCATCCATGTTAGACAATACAAGGAGTGAGATTAAGGTTGCTATGTCACAAGGTTTGAAAAGAATTCATCATCGAAAGCAGTAGCAGCAACAACAAAATTTCAGACAATACATGAATGCGATTAAGGTTGCTAAGTCTTTGAAAAAAGAGCATCATCATCATCACCAATAGAAACAACAACCCAGTAAATCCCACAACTGCAACAAGTGGGGTTTCATGAGGGTAGACGGGTACAGAACTTACCCCTACCCAAAAGGTAGAGATGTTGTTGCTAGTAAACCTGGGGATCAGAAAACAAACTGGAAAGACAGAAGAAAAGGAGATGGTGGTAAAGACTAAAGAGGGTAAGTTTGAGAAGAAATCCGGGCAATTACATCAAAACATAGTAACCTTCACAACAAGCATTTCAATATGAGCTAACCACTGCATATTAGAAAGAACCAGGATAACTAATTTACCTTGAATATCACAAACTTCAATGGCTGCAGCAATAGCACGCCGCACCAACGGATCCAAGCTCTCAATCTACATAACAAGATACTAATCTCATGTTTTGGAAAAAAATAGGATGCACTTCAAATCCATTTGAACTACCACTCAGAAGGAAAACAATACTCCCTTTGTCCCATTAAGTTGGGGATGAGGGAATATGGCACACAAATTAAGAAAGTGGAATTTTGTGATTGAAATTGTGATGTGTGGATAATCTGAGCCTCATAAAATATGACATTATATGGTAAGGGACAAGTATTTTAGGTTGGACAAGAAAGGGAGAAACGTAGTGGGGCAGAGGGAGCAACAACCTGGCATTGTTTATTTGGAGAAATGAAATCAAAGTGTATTATGTATATAACACACCTCCACGTTTAAGCTAGAAATTTCATTTAGGACTTTTTCTGCAGATGACAACGATGACAGCGGAAACATCCACAATCTACAAAAATTAAAAATACATAAGCACGTCTAAGTTGAGGTTGACGCTATATATATTTGATTCTTTAACCATCTCAATACACTATTAGTCTACAATCAATTAAAAAATCATCATGGGGGAGAATGCAAGCCCTGAAACATTTGAAATGAAGTGAATGCTTTGAAAGTGGGAAATGTAAGCCCATGTGATTTTTTACTCAATTTAAATAATATAAAAAACTGCATGCAGTCTAATATTAGGGAACACTTCACTCCTTTATTTCCGGTAAACTAATCAATTCAAATTCCTAAGAATCTAAAATGTGTGACACGAATTCCTCTCCCTTCCAACCACTTGAACTACCCCAGATGGCCTACTTCCTTCTGTCAAACTTGTACCTTCCCTACTTCTTTCCTTGCTCGAACATAGTGTGAAATACAACTTATAATTTATTCATAATAGTACGATACACATGTAAATAAGGTAAAACAAAAAGTAAATTGCTGCTAGTCTTTCACAATACAACAACCCAGTTGGATCCCACTAGGGAGGGTGTGTGTACACAAACCTTACCCCTACTCGAAATTAGAGAGGTTGTTTCCAAGAGACCACAGCTCGAGTAAGAGCAAAAAAGTTGCAAAAGCAAACTAATGCTAACAAAGGAAATAGTCTTTCACAATAGTGATCCATTCAAGTATGCGTAGATTCTTACATTTTCCTTGATTATACTAAATATATGCATTAGTACGAGAGGTGAGTGATAAACCCCCGGGACATGCACAAGTCTTATACAAGTACAACCGTTACGACCCCCAGGTCATGCCAAACGTAAAAAAAGGTGAATGTGACAGCAGAACTTCTGAAGCAAAAACACTGCAAATGTCTTATTATCATAAGTTACTCCTTCGGGGTTCCTATATGATCTACGGTTAATTGGAGGGATTCATGCAAACAGTTTGAACATGGTCATCATTCATCAAGAAGACATGTCATAAACTTAAAATGAAAAGTCACATGACAACAAAGTTGTATACCGTAAGGCAATGGCTAGAATCAAATAAACATCAGTGTTACCTTTCTTTTGCATTCCAACCAGCTTTAGGGATTTTGCGGAAGGCATCAACAAGTTGCTGGAATAAGGATAGAGCTTAGAGAATAAGAGCAATATGATGTAGCCATTTATAATATATTTATAAGAGCCTGTTAGGGATTACTACCTGATCAAACAGGAATCTTGCAGCTATATTACCACTTGCATGGAGAAAAATTTTAACAAAACATTTTTGTGGCTTTCTTAACAAATTATCTTCATGGTGCCCTGTATTTCCACCAGAATGTTTTCAATACATTCATAGTGAAGGGACTTAAATAGAAGTTATATGTGAACTTGATCAAATTTGAAAGATGCAAGGATATTACCAGCTGTTTTAGTTGACCCAACTGAAGTCGTTATTCTAGATGGTTGAGATTGAGCACCTTTCTGCACAAAGTTAAGGGAAGAGAATGTAGAACACAGACCCGCGTGATATAAATGGGAAACATAGAGAATGAACATCATTATGGAAATAATATTCATCACACAACAGATGATCCACTATAAAAATTCCACACTCCAGGTACAAGGGTACATCAATGGAAATATGAACACATACTACAGCTGACCATTTAACCTTTTTCAGTTCAGGCTACATTGTAAAAGATGAGCGACTAACTACTTAACAAAGGTCACAAGTATTTAAAAAATAAACTCAATAGTGGATCTCACAAAAATTAAAATTTGTTGTTTTGCTTGTTATAAAACAAGACTCTTTTTATGGGAAGGAGAGTAACATGAAACCCTTGTTAGATGCAACACAAAAACAGAAAATAGGCAGAGGCACCTGAGTATGCTGGAGAGAGGTGGTAGCAGAATAAGATGACAAGTTGCGCTCGGCGATTTGTTTCAGGGCATCTTGCTCCAGAGAATCAAGCTCATGCGCACTAGGTTCCCAGTCATCCAATTCCATAGATGAATTATGCGGACTCAGGGTGCTGGGATGGAAATTTTACAAATGGGATAAGCTTCAAATAAGCCCTCCTACTGGTTAAGACTTAAGAAAAGTTGATTTCACCATTTTCACCCATAAACTCATCAACTCATTTTTTAGGGTTTGGAATGAACAGAGAGTATCACTCTGATCAAAGTTCTAATGCTCGTTCATAACCCATTTGAAAGATAGTTAAAACTTCTTACTCCGCATTTTAATTCAATTGTAAAACATACAAATTGAGTGTTGAAGGCTACCCTAGAATAATGTGATCTTCAATGACGGAGGATGAATGAATATAATTCATCCTCAATTATAAAACCCCAAGAATTTGTGCAAAAAAAGAAAAAGAAAAAAAATCTTGATGCCGTTGAAGAATCCTAGAATCAGAACTTAATTGAAGCTTCATGTTCAAAAACAAATCCCCAGCTATAAAAATCCCAGTAATTTATGAAAATAAAATCTGATAAGATGCTAGAAAAGGGTCTCATAGATTATACCTAGACTTGGGAAATTTGATGAAGCTTCCAATCGGGAGAAACAATATTGACAGAAACGTCGCTGGAGGTCGTGATAAGCCAGTTCCTAACATTCCAGTACCTCCATTCTTCTGACCGCCAATTCCCTTGGGTCAGACGGTTCTAATAGTATAAAATTTTAATATAGAGTATAAATTTCACAAATGTTACTTGAACTTTAGCTGAAATTTTGAAGTGGTACCTGAACTTTAAATCCTTTCACAAAAATCCTGAACTTACACAATCCTTTCACTAATGAGTCATTAGCCCGTTTCTAGGTTAAATTCCGGTCATTAAGGAAAACGCTCCGACCCGCCGCGGGTCGGAGCGTTTTCCGGCGAAATTACCGGCGGGCACCAACTCCAATGCGGTCGTGGCATCCGGGCGACCTCCAAGGACCCCTCAATTGCAAGATTTGATGAAGATTTGCAAAACTCCCAATTTTGGACCCAATTTCGAATTTTAGGGTTTTTTCGAGTAGAAAAATTCAGATTCGAGAAGTTACAGGCCAAATTAGACAAAATGGTTTGGATATTATTGATCCTCGTCTCAAGACGAAGAGAATGACATTGGTCTCGCCGGAATCGAAAAAAGTTCATTTTCCGGCGACTTTGACCGGCGGGCGGCGGGGCGTGGAAGAAAAGAAAAGAAGAAATGGGGTCAAATTGAAAATTTTAAAATATATAAAATTCGAATTTGGCCCTAATGACCGGAAGTTAACCTAGAAACGGGCTAATGGCTCATTAGTGAAAGGATTGTGTAAGTTCAGGGATTTTTGTGAAAGGATTTGAAGTTCAGGTACCACTTCGAAATTCCAGCTAAAGTTCAGGTATCATTTGTGAAATTTACCCAATTTATGAAGAGAGTGTTTAAGGTTTAACTTTATAAATAATAAATACTCCCTCCATTCCTATTTATCCGTCTATTAAGGTTAATTCACGCTTATTAAGGATGCATTAATTCTTTTTTGTAAGGTCAAGAATACCCTTGTTAATTCAATCCTCCTTATTAATTTTATGGGGAACACGCAAGGATATTATGAAAAGTCTAATCTATACTTTATTTAAAAAGAGGTGAATTTTTTCCCGCCCATACATGAGACTCATATATGGAAAGTGTTGACAACACAAATGTTAGTTTAATTATTTTCCCTCAATATTTTCCTTCCATTTTAAGTTTGTTTTCATTTTTATTTAAATGTTACACCACTTAAGTATTTAAATTAAATTAAATAAATTAAATATTAGTGAACCACTAGGAAATTATAGTATGGAAATAAAATACGGTAGTATTTAAATATGAAAATAAAATTAAAACTACAAATTAATAAAGTAAGGGTGGGATTAGAATGATTTATTTTAAAAAAACCATGTACAAATTAATTAGTTAATTCAAAAAAATATTATAATTTACAAGCACGAACGTGTGAAAATGGTAAGTTTTCTAAAATAAATTAGAAAATAAATATGGTACGGTAAATAAATGGTAACATTTATGTACAAAAAAATAAAAAAAATACAAATTAATATTAATACTATAATTTACAAGCATGGAAACGTTTTAAAAATGACTAGTATCACACCCGTGCGTTGCACGGGTCATTTTTATGTTATTAAATTCAAATCATTTTTAAATTATAAAAATGAGATGCAATATAATATAGAGTTTATGCTATTTTAACATAAAAACATCACTGCTTTACAAATTTTGAAAGACTTCTTAATAGACTACATTATTGTACAATTTGTGGGAATATTTATAGTAGTTTATTTAATTGTAATAGGCTATAGGCTATTATAATTATAATTATAATAAGAAGGATTAACTTTTTTCGAAATTGGGTGTATAATTATTCTTTCCATAATTACTTTTTTTCGAAATTGGGTGTATAATTATTCTTTCCATAATTACTTTTTTTCGAAATTGGGTGTATAATTACATAACTTACCTTTTTTTATTATTTCCAATTTCCAAAAACTTACGCTTTGCATTTGTATAACTTACCTTTTTAATACGTTAATTATTATAAATATAATAATTATATTAACTTCCGATGGCTTACCATTTTATATTACTCACGTTAGTTGTTATAAAAATAATTATATTAACTTCTAATGGTTAAAAATGACAGTTACTTATTCTTACCATAATTTCAGACGTTTCCAATCAGTAGTCAAAACTCAAAATAACGTTGGTTAATTATTAGCATATACATTGATTCCAATTTTATTAAAAACTTACGCTCTGCAATTTTATAACTTACTTTTTTAATTATTTCTAATTTTCAATACATTAATTATTATATGTATAATAATTATATTAACCTCACGCTTACCGTTTTATATTATTCACTTTAATTAGTATAAAAATGATAGCTATATTAACTTCTCACTTACAATACGTTAATTAATTATTATAAAAATAATAGCTATTATTATATTTATACCTTTTTAAATACATTAATTATTCTATTTATACCTTTTTAAATAATTATAACTTCACAATTTCGGCCACTTACCATTTTAATTTTACAATTATTAACTTACCTATTGGCCATTTTATAATTATTATAAATATAATAATTATAATAATTATTATTAAAATTTCGGCCACTTACCATTTTAACTTCATAACTATTAACTTACCTTTCGACCATTTCATAATTATAATAAATATAATTATAATTAAATACATTAATTATTCTATTTATACCTTTTTAAATAATTATAACTTCACAATTTCGGCCACTTACCATTTTAATTTTACAATTATTAACTTACCTATTGGCCATTTTATAATTATTATAAATATAATAATTATAATAATTATTATTAAAATTTCGGCCACTTACCATTTTAACTTCATAACTATTAACTTACCTTTCGACCATTTCATAATTATAATAAATATAATAATTATAATAATAATAATTATAATAATTATTACTATAGTTTCGGACACTGCAATTATTAACTTACCTTTCGGCCATTTTAACTTACCTTTCTTTAATTATTATAAATATAATAATTATTAATATAATTTCGGCCACTTACCATTTTAACTTCACAATTGCCATTTGTAATTATCATACTCTTTGAGCGGGAAAACCATATGTTGACTACATGTCTTTTTAAATAAAGTATGGATATGGATAAGCGTTCTAATTAGAAAATAAGAAAATAAATATGGTATGGTATGGTAAGCAAATGGCACTATTTAAAACGAACACAAAAAAAAATGGTAAGTGTTCTAAAATAATCTAGGTAAGTTTTCTAAAATAAAATAGAAATTAAAATACATCTAAAAATGATAAGTGTTCTAAAATAAATTAGAAAATAAATGTGGTTCGGTAAGTAATTAGTACCATTTTAATAATAAAAAATTTCAAAATTAATATTAATACTATAATTTACAAACATGAAAATATTTTTAAAAAGATAACTGTTCTAATTAGAAAATTAGTCAATAAATACGGCACGCTACATCAGCACAATAAGCAAATGATACCATTTTAATACAAAAATAAATAAATGTTAAGTGTTCTAAAATAAATTAGGTAAGTGTTCTAAATAAATTAGAAAATAAAATAAATATCAAAATGGTAAGTGTTCTAAAATATATTAGAAAATAAATACGGTACGGTAGGTAAATGATACCATTTAAATACAAAAATAAAATAGAAAAACTACAAATTAATACTATTAATTAATACTACAATTTACAAGCATGGAAATGTGTAAAAATGGTAAGTGTTATCAAATAAATTAAAAATAAGTACAGTACAGTAAGTAAATGGTACCATTTAAAAGCAAAAATAAAAAAATTATAAAGTAATATTATTAATACTATAAGCATGGAAACATGTAATAATGGTAAGTATTCTGAAATTAATACTATTAATACTATAATTTACAAGCATGGACACGTGTAAAAATGGTAAGTGATCTAAAATAAAATATAAAACAAATACCGTAGGGTAAGTAAATGGTATCAATTAAATATGAAAATAAAATCAAAAAACTACAAATTCCAAAATAAAAACATTAATATGTTGAATTATTGATTAGATAAGTCAAATTATTGAATTTTTGTCAAGGACAATATATAAAACATATTGAATTATTATTACGAAAACCTGTATTTAGTAATGTGCAAGCAAGGCCGGCTCAAGCCAAGGGCAAGATGACCTCTTGGACAGGGCCCAATAGTAGATGGGGCCCCACTTTTTTGTAAATGTATTACATATATTTATTTATTATTTAATTATTTATACACTTTTCGTCTCAATTTAAATCAACTATTATTGTTTATAATATTTGATTGTAATTATTTTTAATTCATTTTATTTAAAAATTAGTGTAGAATTAAAAATAAAATTTTCATATTTAAAAAATACATCAAAAATCCTATATCAACCAATTGGATCTCAAAAATGCTAGAAAAACTTTAGGAATCTTTGGCTAGTTATTAACATATGTAATTATAGATTTATAAGACTACAAACTTGACTTTTTATTATTCTTATTACTATTGTACATAGTAATTTTTTATTATTAAAAATATAATTTATAGATTTTGCTTGATTATGACACGATGACCGATTTTCTCGGTGTTGTCCAGGGCCCATAATTTCTCGGAGACGGCCCTGTGTGCAAGTGTATATGGCTTGAAGATCCTGATATACAACGAAGTGAATGCTCACACAAATTATACGTGTAATGTAGTTTATAAAAAAGTCTTTCAAAATTTGTAAATCATTTTATTTTTATACTTTAAAATAATGAAATCTCTACATTCCAATATATACCAATTTATATTCTTAAAAATGACTTTAATTTAGTAACGTAACTATGACCCGTGCAGCGCACGGGTGTGATACTAGTAATCCCTCAAAAAAATGAAAAGTCCTTTAATCACAAAGCTCTTGGAGATCTGTTAGTATTCTTCAAGGAGTAAAAGGACATTTCAATACACTTTATTGCATCGATTTCTGAAATGGTCAATTATTTGTGAACAAATGAAATTTTTATAATAGACAGATATAAAGGAATGGAGGGAGTACGAATTTAAATTAGGTTGAATAGAGTGTGATTTTTTATCTATCGAATGCTAAACTCATAAACATTTTGATCATTATTGTCTATATAAACAAATTTGCTAAAAATTGAAAATTACCTTATCCATCTTACTTTTATTTTATCTTTTTTCTTATTTTTTGTTGGTCTTACTGTTATTGTCTCATCTTAATTTTTATCATTTACATTCGTTCTTATTTTAACTTATTTTTTACATCAATATTAACTATATAATCTTATTTTTTTAACTTGTACTTCACCTAATAAATTAACTCAATAATTAAAGATGATCACACTAAATATATGTTATATTTTTTAGCTTTAAATGATATAATAATATCTTGAAATATAAATGTAATATAACATCAGAGAATAACTGGATTTTGCAGGGACAAAGATAGTTGCATCCAGGTAGGTTGGTTATTTACACCGCTTCAATTTCAGTTTAATTTTTCATCCAAAATGATATATGAAATTATTTTGATCTTTCTTCTATCCAAAAAAGCCATGTATTCGTATCCTGGGTGCGGTTCCTTGAGAGGTGGAAAAAATGGAAAATAGACAGTCCTTTTAAGGTTCTTATATCTTCTTCTATAATTTTAATTTTTTTATGTGTAATTTTATCTATAATTTCAAATGAATTCGCTGAATTTTGGTTTCAATTGGGTAATAGATTCCAATCTGTTGTTCTGTTGAACACTTGATTCTATCTGTCTATATGACAAATTGAGAAGTTAAAATTAAAAGTGTTGCTTCTTCCTCGATTAGTTCTAAAAAAAGCATAGAAAAGAGGAAGCCCATTTCGTTTTAGTTAGTTTCTTTATGTTTTTTTAAATATATTTCACAGCATATGTTATAGTTTACATATTTTTAACAATCAGGGTAATATATTTGGCTTCAAATGGAAAGGATTCTATAATATTTTTGCATGGATATTTACAAGACACACAAGTCAATTGGGGATGTCAAAACAGAAGGTTACTCATTACAATAAAACTGCATCTAGCCAGAGTTTCACTGCAATTAAGATTTTGGAAAAATCATTTTCAGATGCTAATGAAAATGATGAGGTACTCCTCATCAAAACATAAAAATGAATACCCCTCAGTACTCCTCAAATGATTCACCAAATAAAAAGAGGCGTTTAAGGTTTGCATCCTTCCAATTCTGCCATTTTGCCTTTGATCTATATTTCCAAATCACCAATTATTTATAAATCAATGCCTTTTGCCGTGTAGATGTTGGTCAATGTCTCAAGGAATGCCACACAGAATGATAAGGGTTAGTTTCCGTGATATAATATGAAACTGTATGTTTTGAATTTATATCCTGTAGAATTTAAGGAGTAGTTTTCTAAAAAACACTCTATAATCCAGTAGCACTAGTATGTGTTGGTTTTTTTCCCACAACTGGCCAATTATTAGTATTTATTAGTTTATGTGAGGAGCTCATAATCCCATCAGTTTTTTAAACATATACTCTGTGCATTTGAATCTTTATTGGTATGAATTTCAATAAGAAAAAGTTTAGTAATATTCAATCTAATGCCACATTTAGCATCTTGGTTTTCTTTTATATAATTGTCCATTAACAATAATCTTTTAATATAAAATTTGAGCTACATGGGGCTACCCGGAGAAAATGGCCTTATATGGACTTCGCCCGTTAAAAAAAATTTCCAGTTCTGGAGGACTATCAAGGACAGGCCTGCATTGCCATTGCTGATCGACATCTGTGAGGTTGCTGGTTTTGGAATCGCATCATGCTTTGTGAGACTCCCCATTGAACTCACAAGTTGAAAATCTTGGAATTACTACACGGTGTTGATTTGGCAAAGATGAGCTGCGTCTCATCTGAGTTGAACTACTTGGTGTCAAACGATGACCTGTGGAGGCAGAAGTATTTGGCTGAATTTCAGAATTCTTCTGATGAGAGGAGGACGAGTGGGAATTCGGTTGAATTTGGGAGTTCAACGGAATTTGGTCACAAAATAATTGAATTTGGGTGAATTTCAGAATTCTTCTGATGAGACGGAACGAACCCTTATTCGGGTTACGCAGGTTAAGATGTTACAGTGTATGCATCATTACTCATTAAAATCTCATTTGTAACCTAGATTCATGAATAATCAATGCTATATTTTGTTATAGATTGGTTCTTTAGTGTTGTTGGATGTAGGGGTGTTCATGTGAAGGTCTATACTGGAAAAATTGACCGGACCGGACCGATATATCCAGACTGAGCCCGAATCGGAATAATATCGGGTCAGTCTTCGGTCCAAAGAATTTGTAATTTCGGTTTCGGTCCGGTCCGTTCCGGTCTATATCCTATTTTAAATAGGTCCTAACGGATAGACAGAGAAAACCTTATCCTCCGGAATTTTTATCATCCGTTCATTTCGGTTTCGGTCAGGTCCTCTCAGCCCTATCCTCCCTATCCGGCTATTGGATTCATAGTGAATCGCCGTCTCCCTCTCACTTGTCGGGACCGGAGTAATCGCCGTCTCCCTCTCACACATCTCGCTGATTCTTCGTCCGCCCATTTTCATATCTGTCATTTGGCATCCTGTCCTCCTCTATCTCCTCTTCTCCGTCATCAGTCAATTGTCGTCTCTCGAGTCTCAATAACACCTTCACCTCCTTAACCCTTCACGCAACAGCACAAGTTCACAAGGAACAGGTAATTTTCAATTTAACTTCAAAAAACCCAGAGAATTTAATAGAGGCGGAGCCATTTTTTTGAGGATGTAGTAAAGAGAATGTGATAGAGCCACTGCCAACCTTTTCTTTGGTATGTAAAATTTTCCTTTATTTAGATAGAATTAATTGTATAGATGTTCAAAATAAACTTGGTTCCTCATCATTTTTTCTTGAAGCTTTAGCTTGGTCTCCTTGTTCTATTTGTTTTAAACACCCTCTCATGCCTCTCTCGTTTTTGTATAAACATTTATTCATTAATTTATTTTACAAAAATGGAGTACACTAATTTTATTTAGCTAGCTCTAAATAATTGGTGTCCATTGTTAAATGTGTTGAGATTTCATGCTACAGGTTTGAGACTTTGAGGTTGAGAGAAATTCTAGTTTATTCTGTTTATCAAAAATAACTATGATTAGTTTGTGTGGTGTTTTTTTTCAATCATTGTTCTTCTTGCTAAAACCAGTGAACCACCAAATACTGCATTTTTTTCGCCCAGTTATCAGGTTTTTAACTCTTTTTTTGCCCAGTGTTTGAAGCATGAAGCGATTCGGTCCAATCGGTCTATATCGGTTCGGTCCAAGAGGTTTTGGTCTGGACCGGTCTAAGACCGACTTTGTATAGGTACGGTCTTCGGTCCGAGGTTTTTTACATTTCGGTCTTCGATCCGGTTCGGTCCGGTCTTGGACTGATGAACACCCCTAGTTGGATGAAGTTAGATTCATGTTTTTGTAAGAATGCACAAATGCACACCCTAGTTACGTTTGGCATTGTGTAAACTGGTATTCAAGGATTAAGATTTTATTGACATGGTCATTTATTTGGTATTGTGAATATCTATGATCAATTCATTTCGATTTGATTTCAGCTTTCTGGCACATTCTTAATTCTGCAATTGACAGGATGATGTTTGTCATGCATATCAAATCTTGATAAAAGGTGGACTTAAAGAGGAGAATGTCATTGTTTTCATGTATGATGACATTGCTTTCAATAAAGAAAACTCAAGGCCCAGAGTTATCATCAATAACCCACATGGTGATAATGTTTATGAAGGAGTTCCAAAGGTTGTTCTCTTTTCAATTTCAAACAGTATTCAGTATATAGAGTAAGAAATTATTCCTTGACAAGAGGGGTTTTCATTTAACAGGATAACACGGGGGAAAATGTTATGGTGAACAACTTCTTTGATGTCATCCTCGGGAACAAAGACGCTTTAACCGGAGGAAGTGGGAAGGTTGTAGATAGTGGTCCAAATGAACATATCTTCATATACTACTCTAATCATGGCAGACTTGGAGTGCTAGGTTTGTAGCTTTATCCTCTTGTCCCAATTTTTTCATAGTAACTAGATTTAATGATACCAACTGTTTGGTTGTCAATTTAGATATGCCTACCTTTCCAAACTTGTATGCGAATGACCTAATTGATGTGTTGAAGAAGAAGCATGCTTTAGGGACTTATAAGGGCATGGTAATGATATGCCTATATGGGTACCTGTTTGATGTGTTGAAGAAGAAGCATGTTTTTCAATTTGGATATGCCTATCTGTCTCCTAAACAAGTTCCATATTTTTGGAGATTGTAAGTTCCATAACTATTCTCGTTTGCCCTTGCCGCTATAGTTGCGTAAATATATAGACCTTTAGGAAGGGTCTCAAAGATGCTTCTTGATTGGTAAGTTTCAAGGCAAAAAATTCTACAATGCCCTAATTACATAAAAATGACTAGTACAACAAAAAAGGTACGACCATCAACAAGAAATTATAATTTTCTTGTTGATTCAAAATTATGATTTTTTTGTTGATGGTCATACCTCTTTTGTTATACTAGTCATTTTCATGTAATTGGGGCGTTGTAGATTTTTTATCTTGAAGCTTGCCAATCAGGAAACATCTTTTAGGCATTTCCTAAAGGCCCGAATATTTATGCAACCACAGCAGCAAGTGACAACGAGAATAGTAATGGAACTTACTGTCTTTGAAAATATGGAACTTGTTTAGGAGGACAGGTAGGCATATCTAAATTGACAAACATGCTTCTTCTTCAACACATCAAACAAGTATGCATATCATTACCATGCCCTTATAAGTCCCTAAAGCATGTTTCTTCTTCAACACATCAATTAGGTCATTCGCATACAAGTTTGGAAAGGTAGGCATATCTAAATTGACAACCAAACAGTTGGTATCATGAAATCTAGTTATTATGAAAAAATTGGGACAAGAGGATAAAGCTACAAACCTAGCACTCCAAGTCTGCCATGATTAGAGTAGTATATGAAGATATGTTCATTTGGACCACTATCTACAACCTTCCCACTTCCTCTGGTTAAAGCGTCTTTGTTCCCGAGGATGACAGCAAAGAAGTTGTTCACCTTAACATTTTCCCCCGTGTTATCTTGTCAAATGAAAGCCCCTCTTGTCAAGGGATAATGTCTTACTCTATATACTGAATACTGTTTGAAATTGAAAAGAAAACAACCTTTGGAACTCCTTTATAAACATTATCACCATGTGGGTTATTGATGATAACTTTGGGCCTTGAGTTTTCTTTATTGAAAGCAATGTCATCATACATGAAAACAATGACATTCTCCTCTTTTTAGTCCACCTTTTATCAAGATTTAATATGCATGACAAACATCAGCCTCTCAATTGCAGAATTAAGAATGTGTCAGAAAGCTGAAATCAAATCGAAATGAATTGATCATAGATATTCACAATACCACATAAATGACCATGTCAATAAAATCTTAATCCTTGAATACTAGTTTACACATTGGCAAACGTAACCTAGGGTGTGCATTCTTACAAAAACATGAATCTAATTTCATCCAACTAGGGGTGTTCATCGATTCAAGACCGGACCACAGTAGCAAGGGACAACGAGAATAGTAATGGAACTTATTGTCTTCGAAAATATGGAACTTGTTTAGGAGGACAAGTAGGCATATCTAAATTGACAAACATGCTTCTTCTTCAACACATCAAACAGGTACGCATATCATTACCTTGCCCTTATAAGTCCCTAAAGCATGCTTCTTCTTCAACACATCAATTAGGTCATTTGGATACATGTTTGGAAAGGTAGGCACATCTAAATTGACAAACAAACAGTTGGTATCATTAAATCTAGTTACTATGAAAAAATTGGAACAAAAGGATAAAGCTACGAACCTAACACTCCAAGTCCGTCATGATCAGAGTAGTATTTGAAGATATGATCATTTGGACCACAAATTGAACTTGTTCATTTTTGGCACAAGGTTTGTCCCATATAGTCTTTCCTTGAATAAATGTAAGATTAAGTGTTTATTTTTACCTTCATCTTACTTTACCTTCCCTACATGTTTTTACACTATAGCCATGAGCTGAAGCACAGATGCAGCTCATTGAAGCAATGTCTCACAGAATGTATTTAGATCAAAAAGCATAAAACTTGTTGGCAAGCTCTTATTCGGTATTGAAAACGGCCCATAGGTGTTAAAAGCCATTCGACCAGCTGGGCAACCTCTTGTTTATGATTGGGACTGCCTCAAGAAAATGGTATTTAATGCTATCAATGTTGAACCTCCCTCTCCTCTCTCTTTCTCATATTATATTATGTTAATAAATGTAGGTAAGGATATTTGAGGCACATTGTGGGTCCTTGTCCCAGTACGGCATGAAACGCATTGGATCCCTTGCAAGCAGATGCAATGCTAGAGTTCAGATAGAGCAAATGAACAAAGCATCAGCTCAAGCTTGCAGTGTTATCCCTTCTGGTCCTTAGAGCTCTCTCTTCATCGATGATTTTTTGCATGAAGGTAAGAAACAAGCATTGTTACTCATATTAATGCATGTGTAAGCCTATGTATGTTACTGCTAGAATTCCCCTTAAACAAGGCTGCTATGTTGGGAAATTATATTTTCACCAATTGTTGATTCGGCATTCCTTACTGATTAAGGTGCTAATGACCTGACATGTTTTGTTTTGTTGTTGATATTGTTGCCGCTTTGGTATTGATGCAGGATAGTGGTATTGGATTTGGTTAATCTAGCCGCTCCTAACTACTCTGATTCTTTTCTGTTTACATAATATTTAATTGAATTAATTTTGATTAGTCCTCATTAAAATACTTAAGTGTATGCATGTGTGTGCTAAGTAGTTCTTGAACCAAACTGCACTGTATTGAAGGTACAATATGTTTGGAATACATTTAAAATTTTCAATTTGTGGAGTGGTATATGCTGTGGTGGCATCGAGTTACATGTGATTGATTTCCAGTTCGAACCGCCTGATTCCACTACTACTAATAAGCATATATGTTTGGTTTATGCTGTTTATTATATGGATCTCATGATTTGTTTTGGATTTGCTTGTAGCTGCTGCTAAGCCTTGATGCTTGTGCTAGATCATCTTACACAAGGGCAGGTCACGGAAAAGAAGACATCAAAGTAAAACATTTTGATGCATTATGTTTTTCATCAGTAAATAATAATGATATTACCCTACATATCGAGTTAGTTGTCCCTCGTCATTGAATCTGACCCTTGACTTGTTTTTATCTGTTTATTACCCAACATAATACTCCGTATCTGTTTTTGTTTCAATTTTTTTTAATCTTTTTTTTTAAATTACCAGTAATGATCAGCATCAACCCGAAATGAAGGATTTCAGCCAAAATCCAAATAGAAGAGGAAACTGCTTTTGAACCAAATACACCAACAAATTTTCTGTGCGGTCACCTAAATTTCACTGTTGCTTACCAGCCTGGAGCAATGCTTAAATTCGTTAAAATTAAAGTCCCACTCTCTTTGTCCTCTCTTTGTCCATTTACTTTTTGGCACATCATTCAGTGCACTTCTTTAATCTATTTTATCTTGTAATTTGTATATTAAAAAATTATATAAATTATATATTAATAATTTATATGTTAAGACAAATCAAACAAGATTAACATGACTATATTTAGGCTTACACATTGAGAGAATTTGATGAGTCAAAGTGCTTAGTATAAAAAAGATGTTGGGCATTTAGTTAAAAAAAAACCGACTTATAGAGTCAAGAAATGATAAAATGTGAAATTCGAATTCAATTTTGTTTGTTTTGTCTTTTTTTCTCTGACAGTTCAAATGTTGAATTATGATTGAAGTACTTGACATTTTACACCATAAATGAAAAGAAAACAATTATTGCTCGGGGTAGCATTTTATTTCTAGTCAATATTGAGAGGGAGAAAGACTAAAGTAGCATTAAAACATTAAAAACCATATTGTCACAATGTGAAGTCTTATTTTGGAAAAAGTATGAAAGTTTTATTTTGATACTTTTTCTCTGTGTTTTAGAAAAAATTGTACTCGGTACTAACAACAACCCAGAAGACTTACGGGAGACGAACAATTATTATTCTCATATTATGTCGCATATGTGTTACATGTTTGTTTTTATGAAACTAACAGGGCCACAACATTTCTCATTTGGAGATCAGATCGGATTTTTTGGAGAAAAAAATAAATTAAATTAAACGACATCATGCACAATACAAATGTCACATACATATATATAGGAACCCAGATTTATTTATTACAGCACTAGCAAAGTGATGAAGGGGTGTGTATAAAATCGCTTTGCAACCAAGCAGAGATCATTCTTTCTCTTCCTGCCCGGTCTATTTTCTTCTTCTTCCTGCGTAGCTTCTTTAACATTTATTATTTAATTAATGTTAATCTTTTTATTTATTTTTGTTAATTTTAAATTTATTACTTTTATTTTATTTATTATCATTTACTCTCTCCCTCCTAAAACCGTCTTTCCGTTTGTGTTTACGAAATTTGACCGATTTAATTTTCAAAATCAATTTATTTGATTGTAGGTATAAAATTAAAAAATAAAATTTATGTATTTAAAACTATATGAAAAGTTCTACTAAACAAGATGTGACAAGTCTATACTCCCTTCATCTACAAATAAACATCCCATTGCGTGTTGCGATATTTGACTGAAGTTATTTTCAAATTATTTTATAAGAAAAATGGTGTAAACTTTAAAAATAAAAATTACATATTAAAAAACTATATCAAAAGATCTACAAAACTAGAGGTGACAAAACTATATTTTTTATCAAATGAGTGATGAAAATAGGCCAATAAAATGAATAAAGTTTGACTCTATAAATAGCAAACGAGAAATTTATTTGTGGATGGAGGGAATATTATTTTATCAAAAAATACGTAAAGAAAGTGATTTAAGTTTGAATGTGTAAATAGTTACTAGAAAGATAGTTTTAAATTGAAAGGAATATCTATCTTTACTAATAAATACTCCCTCCGTCCTCCATTGATGTATCCAATAGCCATTTTTCTTTGTCCACAATAGATTTTCTCATTTCATTTTTTAACAATTAGAATACCACAACTACCCTCACTTTATTTATTACACCTCACCCACCTCATTTAAGACATTCCACCCATTTTTCATTAAGGGTATTATGGTAAACTTTCACCTTTTTTCAACTCTCTTTAAAAACTAGCAAAAATTAAAATGAGAACATCTTAGGGAGGACAGAGAGAGAGTAAATATTTATATTAAATTTTGAATTAAAAATAAAAAAAATACTCGTATTATAAAAGAAACGGAGAGATAGAGTTTTAAGTGGAGCCTACTAAAATGGTGGGAGGAGTTGGGACGGGACTGAAAAACCTCTCATTGTAAAGTACTCCTCGTTGGGAAAATCCACCAATCTTCGTTGCCTTAAATATATTTCAACCAAACACACAGTGGAGGATTAACTTTTTGTTAATGGGAGGACATGGATGGATTTCTTGTAGACGCAATTTGTGTTTGCACGGCTTGACAGACAGACAGACTGGGAACTTCTTCTTTCTTCCCGAAATCATCATCTTCTTCCTTTGCCAACCCAATCTCCCCCTCCTCCTGACGGTACGTCTTTCTTAATTTTTTCTTTTTTCAATTTTATACGGAGAGTTTTAATCCTTTCTCTCTCTCTCTCTCTCTCTCTCTCTCTCTCTTCTTTTTTTAGACTCAGCTCTATTCCGACCGAGTCTTAGCATTGTTGTTTTGCTGAAAACTTCAATCTTTTTTGCTGAAAGCAAAATCTTTTGATGAAATTTGACATATCAAAATTCAAAACTACGGAGTACTTCTTAAAGGAGCTCAATTCTATGAAATTTAAATTATACTCCGTAAGTAAACATATTCACATGAAATTTAAATTATAATTAAATATATTCACAAATTGTAGTTGAAGTTTGTAAAATTGTAGCCATATCAATAACATGCGAAACCTAAGATTTGACCTACAAAAGATGATGTCTGAAAAAATAATATCCAAATGACCAAATTCCCAATCCCTAAATTTTGAGTATGTTATGGACTTGGATGCTTGGTTCAATGACCATAAGGAAAATTAATGAATTTAGTACCGGAATCTTCGTGGATCGATAAACATGGGAAACTTATTTATTCCCCCCACATTGGAGGTGAGGTTGTATTCTTCTCCTAATACCTATTGGAATTCATAATTAATAATCTAATTTCAAATTGTTTGGTTATAACAGGGATCATGGCCTTCTTGCCCTTCAGAATAGCAAAGCGTATCCGTGATCTTTTTAAGAGAGGACGAGTGCTTCTGGTATCATTCCTCACTTTTCCATTAAGAACAGAATATTTGCTGGTTTTGTATGAAGTTAAACATGGAATTCTATGCATGCATAATGCGTAAGGATGTGCCCATATAAGATAAAGAAGTATTGGTGATGTGTTAAATTGGACCAACACACACACACACACACACACGGGCCTAAAATGTACCCAAGTGTTAAGAGATTGTTTTCTTTTCTATTCTTATCCAATTTTTCTTTACCTCAAGCTTTGGCATTTTTTTCCTAATAAATAAAAAAAATTAGCATAGTGAACTTAAAAAAACAGTAAATATATTGGGGTTATTTAGAAAGAAAGTGAAATATTGCAACGTCAAGATTTTTTTGCCCAATGGAGTGTTTTGATGAAAAGGTAATGATTTTATTGGTATGTATGCTAATCATCATGTTTATATGTATCTCAGGATGTACACTCCATGGTTGGGGGCAACATCAGTCAACTTCCTGATGAAATTCTTGAGTGTATACTCAATAAATTAAAACTTAGGGATGCAGTCAGAGCAAGTTTGGTATCATCAAGATGGAGGCATCTTGTTTTGTCCCGGGCTAACCTTGTCTTTGATTTGTCTAACATTTTTGGAATGGAAAGTTGTGATCTCAAGGGAGCTTCAGGAAAGAAATGTGTTTGTTCAGAATACAGAGTTAAATTTGTACAAGCTGTATATAGATTCATAGCTTCGTATAGAGGCAGATGTATAAGCAAGTTCATTGTTCATTTTTGCCTGAAGAGGGACTTCGCTTCTCATGCCAGGGATTGGATTAGATTTGCTCTTGATTTAGGTGTGAAAGCGATCGACTTGCAGTTTTATTGTGAACATTGCAGTACTAAAGGGGCACTGTGTGATAATCAGTGCGAAATTCCTATAAAGCATCTTCTGTCATCTAACTGTGATGCAGGAGCAACTTTTTCTGTCTGTCCATTCAGCCACGTAGAGGCCCTCAGATTTGATCACACTCGCTTGAAGTCTCAATGTATATGGAGTTCGCTATCAACCTTAGTAAACCTCAAGCAGTTGAAAATGGAATTTTGCGAATTGCCTCCCGATTTAAGCTTCAACTCACTCACCAGTCTAGAGCGTGTCTCGGTTTTGTTTTGCATTGGGTTGAAAAAGATTGAACTGGCTAGTCTTAAGATCAAGAGTTTGAGAGTTTTGTGTCAGAGGACTGTTTCATTGGAGCTAACTGGGGTTCCTAACTTGGAAATACTCCATTATGCAATGCCTGACAATGGCTTGGGGTACAAGTTTTCGAAGCTGCCCGAATATGTTCCTCATTTGAGATCTTTGAGGGTGGACTCTACTTCCAACTGGGTAGGCGCATAAAAGTTGAATTTTGCTATCGAGTTTTCAAGTGCCATTATGTTTTTCTTATGCACCATAAACCATACTCCGTGCGCTTTTGTTTTACAGCTTGAACACATGCCAGAAAGCACGATTACATTCTCAAGACTTGGGATATTAAAGGTGGAGTTGGATCCCAGCGTGGGAGATATCATGTTTAAGATTGTTCAACTTTTGAAGTTGTGCCCTCTACTCAATCATCTTTATACATCAGTGAGTGATGTTGTTTGATCTTCTTCTATTGACTATGTGCTATGTCTTGATATATATCTAGTTATAACTCTTGACTGTGACGACTAATTTCGGTTACAAATTGCAGCTGAGTGCCCGAGAGGACAAGGAACCAGAGAAGCTAGGGTCCATTGATGACTACCATCATGAATGTCTCGAGCGGATTACAATCCGTTATTTTGTGGGCACCAAGTATCAGATCGAGTCTTGCAAGTATCTACTCCAACTTGCTCCTCGCTTGAAAAAGTTGGGATTAAGGCGTGCTTTGCCCGATACGTTGTCGTGTCTAAAAGAAGCAGGGTATAGAAGTCATCCAATGAGTGAAGAAGAATGTGAAAGCGCGGTAAATGCGCTGAAACTATTTTCAATTGACGCGAAGGTGTTCTTCATTTAATTTGATGAAACATTAATGTAGTTTTTGTTGATCATTTCAATAATTTACAGTGAATTTTTCATCAAGTTTATAGCATTCCCAAACACATATCGGTTAGTTATGGAGCTAGTTAATACACAAGGTCTCAATGTCTGAAAAAAATTATATCTAAATCCCCTATTCTTAAATTTTGAGTATGTTATGGGCTTGGATGCTTGGTTCAATGATGAGATGGAAAATTACCAGTGTCTTACACTATGTCGTTCAAGGAATTTAAAAGGGAAATGAAAAGAAAATGAGAACAAAAATAGCTTTTCAAACGTTTGGTTAGAGAAAAAAGAAAAGTGAAAAGAAAACGAGAAGATAAAACGGAGTAAGAGAAAGAAAGACCAAATTCCCTTTCCTACTCTGCCACCCACATCCACTCTTGCTTATTCTAGCCACATTTTACGTTCTTGTTTGCCGCCACTTTGCCTTGTGCACCCCCGCCCTATCACTCATCCCCACACCTTATCTATCCCCGCCCGATCCCTCACCCACACCTAATCCACCCCACCCCCTCCCCATCGTCCCCCTCCACTCGCAACACCACACCACCTGGCCCCATCACTTGCCACCCCACACCACATTCCTTAACACCCTACCTAGCCATCCTATTGGTCCGCCTCTCCCCATATTGCTAAAGTATTTCTAAATTGTCTAAAAATATTTTTTAAAATACCTCTTTCTAAATATTAACATTGAAAATTGTATTTTGAGAAAAAATTCTTTTATGCCAAACAGCAAAAAATATGAATTAGCTTTTGCAATTGTAGTTAGTCTTTGGCTCCTCGCTTTGAAGTCAAATAAGACCTTATTTTGGATCCTCACTTTAGAGTCAAATAAGACCTTATTAAAGCATTTCTATGAATTAAACTAAGCATACAGCACATTTCAGCTTTTAATTAACCAACAATACATTAGAGATTTATGTCAAGTCAAATTAATTTAATGGTGGTGGCCATATCTCATCCATCCATCCATCTATCTGGACAAGGAAAATCAAACAAATCATCTACAAAAGACTCAGTGGCTAGTTAAATTATGATGCTAGGCTGCATAATATCAAGTGAACCAACCTCTCTTCCCTCCCCCATCCCCCCATTCTGGACAAGTTCATCTTCCTCGTCAGCCCCCGCCGCCCCATGATGATGATGATGATGATGATAACTCAACCTGTCATCAACTCCTTCGCAAATCTCCACGTCATCAACCCTGGGTCCAAAGCTGGCTGCTACTAATCCACCACCATCGTTGTCATCGAACTCATGATTGGATGTGATATACAGGTGTTTAGGACTATCAACTCCACGACCTGTGGCATCTAGGTGGTGGTCAGCAAGATCGGCATCAATGGCTGCTGCAGGAGAAAATGGAGACGGCAGACAGTCCATTATTTCATCGGTGGCGTAATATTGATCCACCTCCTCCTCTTTTCTTCTGCGTTTGGATGTGCCTTTCCTTCTTATTCTCTCCTTTCCTCTCCCCCGTTTCCCAATCTCATCATCGGGCGAGTTGGCTATAATCACCATTGAACTCCCCCCGCTCTGGTGGTGGTGGTCTCTAAAGCACTCACGAGCAGCATACTGGATTCTTGACACAACTTGAATCTGCTGATCGTCCATCCCGTGAGTGGATAGGGTGTCTGCTAAATGCGCAATCTCTCGTAGTGCAGCATTCTGTAATTCATAAATAAATAAGGAAAAAGTGAGTTCATATCCATTTCTTTATTTGCTCTGGGAGTAGGTTCAATGCATGTAGAGTAGAGTGGTGGTGGGAATAGATACACCTAAAGATATGTGCAATGTAACAAAAATCAAAATCAATACAACAAAGCCTTGAATCCCAAGTAACACGGGCCGGGTCGGCTACATTAACCAAGAGGAGAAACGCGTCTGGTCATCACAGAACAAATAAACCACAAGAAAAAAAAATTAGCCAGTGGCAGCCTGGTAGGCAGGAGACACTTACCATTCTTTGGAACTCTGAAGAGATGGGTACAGGCCTCCCAACCAACCTGCGTGTGATATTCCAATACCATTGCATATATGCACTTTCCTTCACATGTTCCTCCGCCTCCACAACATGGTGATGACGGCTTGACCACTCATTAAGCTCAAACTCCATCTTTGTTGAGAGATCTACCCCACCATCCACTCCACGGCTCTTCCTCTCCCATCTTTGTACCTCTTGAGGTATTGTTTGGTTCATGCCAAATTGCCTCAGGACACGATCTGGGAGGTGCCTTTCTGCCTTATCAAAGCATATCAGCATGGTCTTTGATCTTCCTAGAATCGTAGTATTCATAATACTTTCTGGAACGGCTATGTGGCTTATGTTGGAATAAGGACACCAATCAACCTGAATATATAAAGTATACACAATAACACTAGAGAGTGAATTTTCATCTCCAGATGAGAAACCTAAGAAAACAGGCAATCAGCCTGCCAGACATCCACCGAACATATCATTTAAACATACATCAGGTGGCTTTAACAAGTCCAATGATTTCCGATAGAATGCTACATCACGGTTTGATGTTGGGCTGCTTTGTTTTCCTTTCCACCTAAGTACAAACGGGAAGCATTCATGAATCGGTTCATGATTAAGCTTTGGCCGACCAACATTCAGGTGATAATAACTCCAGCACTGCAAACCCAGAAAAATTATAAGTTGCAACTTGCAACACAGATTTTATACAGCAAACACTAACTACTGTCAATGGTCTCAATTAATCTGCTAATAATGGGAAAAAAGTAGTGTATGAGAGTTACTTCTTTTGCTGAAATTGATGCTTTTTGATTTACTTATAAAAATTACTTTCTTTCTATTTTCTACACACACACACAGACACACATACATACATTCATACACAACTATACATGCATACATATATGAGTGTGTTAGGGAAGTTTTCACTAGAACCCTTGGTGATGGATTTGGTTCTGAAGAATTGACACACACCCTTGGATTTTTTTAGAAAGGCAATCGTTTTGAAAAGCAATCCAAGAGTGGATGACAATCCTTCCTGATCAAATAAGTCACGAAAGACCGTCACGAATATTTTCCTATATACACTCCATGCGTACCAAAAAGAACTTCACCATGCCCTTATTTGTATGTCCGAAAATAAACTTCACTCTTCTCATATTTAAATTTAAGGAAATGAAAAACAATTTCAACCCATACAATTTTCACTTTTCAATGGTTCTCTTACACTATGTTTGGTTCAAGAAATTTGAAAGGAGAAAGAAAAGAAAATGAAGTGGAAAGCATTTTTTCTTGTTTGGTTTGAGAGGAAAACAAAGGAAAAATGGAAGGAAAATAAAATGAGAAGGCAAAATGTACTAAGTGGAGGGAAAACCAAATTCCTCTCATTTTAGTGAGGAAAATGAGAGAAATCATTTTCTTTAAAATAAGAGAAAATCATTTTCTTTTCTTTTCCTTCGAAATTCCTTGAACCAAACATAGTGTTAAACTTCATGAAGTCAAATTGTAAAGTTCTTTATGGGACAGAACTCAGAGAGGGTATGTATATGTGCACTCAAAAAATAAATATTTCAATGAGCAGATACAGCCATTTTGAGAGTTGAGACTTGCCAAATTGGCTTTCAGTGATCAAGTCACTGCAACAGTGTATTCCCAGTAAAAAATTGAAAACACAAGATTAGACAGTCTCATATTACCTGTAGCAATGTTAAACAGCCACTAATTGTGCTCTGAGACCTAAGAGAGGCATTTCCAAGTGCTCTGTACAAGAAGGACAATGCTGCTGCACCCCATGCATACTTTCCGGCCTCATCAAAGTCTTCAAACAAAGGAAGGTACATAACAGGCACCTTATTTCCAGTGGTAGTTGAGAATATGGTGCTACCAATGAGATAAAGAAGGTAAGCACGCGTATGGTGCTCAATATCTTCGGGTGATGCACCCTCAGGACAGAAAGAGAATGTCTCTTTCAACCAACTAAGCTTCACCATGCCACCACTTGTGTACCCAGAGTTAGGTACTTTACCCAAATACTTGAGGCACACTGCCTCACACGAAGTATAAGTAACACCTATAACCGGTTCACCATCAACTGGTAGCCCAAGCAAGTAAGCAACATCCTCAAGTGTCACTGTCATCTCCCCGACGGTGAGATGGAACGTGTTTGTTTCTCTCCTCCATCTCTCCACCAAAGCTGAAATAAGTGGATTGTCCAAACTAATAGCGGGTATCAATCTTAAGTAGCCAAACCCAGCCTTTTTTACCAACTCTACTTGTCTCTCTGTGAGCATCCACCTGTCAAGCCTTGAAGTGTGTTCGTGGCATCTAAGAGCACCCCGCTCCTGTAAAAAACGGAGGTAATTATAATAATAATTACCATCACAGATTCACAGGTTCATTACATTTAATTATTATTAATGCGATTACAAGTGAGATTGTATTGAAAAAAGGTCAGTGGAAGTACCTGCCCCTCCCAGACCGCACTTGATACATGCTTATCCTGGTCATACAATACTGAGTCATCAACTGGTCCCGGATTGTTTACATAATGGTCCATTATTTGGTCCAATGAAGTTGGTATTGTATTGGGTTTGTTGTGTTCTTGGAGCTAACTATGTGTGCTTCACAAACAAAAACACCCTATAATAAAAGAGAAATTAGAATGAAAGAATTAACTCAAACATGTAATGGCTAATGAGATACCAACATTGATTGAAATAAATAACAAGGACGCTGAGTTGTATTTTATTGTGTATCTTGTTATTAAGCAATACCACTTTTCCACTTTCCTTATTATATGTATATGTTATGCACACACAAGGAAAAGAGAGAATAGAAGAAAATTAGAAGTTAAGCACATTACATATCATAAAACAACAACTTACCCAATAAAATCTCACAAATGGGGTCTGAGAGAGATGAGTCAAAGTGTCTAGGATCTAGAATGAAAGAAAAACTACAGCAATGACTACAGCAATGACTACCCATATGACCAAAGTGTCTAGGATCTAGAATGAAAGAAAGTATTTTTTAAATAAATAGAATGTACACTGAGGCTATTTAGCATCCATTCTTGGAATCCTACATCAAATTCTTAGTTTTTCTTTGCCCTCTCCAATTACCTACGCCAGAGCACATCCAGTCTCGTATCTACTAATGGTCAGCTCCATTATGAACTTCAAAAAGATAAAAACAAAGTACTTCATAGACCAGATCACCAGAACAGCCATTTCATCTCCATCAAGCAAAAGGGTCTAACCAAATGGCATATACCTCCCACCAAAAGATGAAATTCAAGGTGTGCGTCCAATTCAGCGAGAAAGCTAAGCCCATTTCAAAAGCACAAGACCAATGTTTGTGTTGGGATAAAGGGCAATATTGGAGTATTGGACTCTATTTGTTAAACTTATATGAGGATCATTAGAGCATTTTGAATCTATATTCTATCGATACACTTAAGGGGCAACAAATTACCAAAGCTAGAAATAAATGGAGATGCATGTCATAGGTGTGCTGAGTGTGTGGCAGATAACGTGCAGAGGTCTAAAGAGAACACCCATAATCATGTTTTCCAATTTGAACTTAGTAGGTTGAGCACCATTTTCTCAGCATTTTCAAATGGCAAAGACTTGAATTGTCAGCAATTCCACATCATAGACAGTTTTCTGCATTGGACAAATAACGAAGACGTGGACTTTTTTTCTGTTTCCTAAATAAAGAAAGAAATTACAATACTACACAACGGCTCTGAAAAAGAAGGGAGAGAGATGAAAAGAAATGAACTTGAAAATTATAACTAAAAAAGCACAGGAGTTTTCAATCAACATGTCAAAACAGAACTTGCAATTCAGGATTGATGAGATATCTCTCTAAAAGCGTCAAGTTGGAAGAAGTAGATTCAGATGATGCAAGCGCAAACCGAACCTGTGAAGAAATCTGTGGTCGGACACGGGGACATTGTGGCGTGGCGTACGGTTGATCGGATTGGATCTCAGAGGCGCAGGACACGACGGGCGTACGCGGCGGTTCGGTTGAGTTAGGTAGGCGGTGATAACGGCGCCGGGCGGAGTGGTTTGAATCCGGCGTTGATGGTGTGGTTGCAGCGAGTGGGGAAGGGCCGAAGGGGTGAGGACAACTATGAACTATGGACGCGGTCCGTACTCAGATCTTTTTGCTTTTCTAGGCCCTCCTTGTCTTGTGTTTTTTTCGTAAATTCTTTGGTGGTTTTTTTTAGGTCTATATTAATTTTTTTTTATTTATGTACTTTTGAATAAATGTAAAATGTAACTCATTTAACTACGAGCATAAGAAAATTTGTGAGAAAATTCATATTTCACATATAAATCTTAAGATCACGACAACGCAACTCTTACAAAAATATGTCTTACTACCCAAATGTCATTAATATTTTATGACTAAACTTATGATGTTTTACATAACAAAATGTGTTAAGCATGTGAGAATATGAGATTTGATAATATTTTGTATATTATTATTATTATTTTCGTATGAACCATTTTCGCCTTCAATTATTCTTAGAGCTTGCAATATGTTGGCCAAATCAAATGTGATTTTGTTTTTTTAGAATACGGGTTATTTTGGGTTTGAATGGAAAAATGAATGTTCAGTATAATCTGTCATCGGGTTCGACCCGATACAGTGAAAAAAGAGCATTTATTATTAGAACATATAAATTTATATTAGCACTTGGATTTTGTATAAAAATATTATAAAAATATTAAGGTATCAAATTATATTTTAAAGCTATTCTAATAAGGAGTATGTTCTTTTGAATTTACAAACTTTTTTAGATATATAAAACAATGTTATAATAAGTAAATAACTAAACAATTAGCAAAGTAATAATCCTTTACCCTTATATTTCACACAAAAATACAAAATTTCAAACATACTTGGTTAGGTGTAATTTAAGTAGGATTTCACCCCGTGTAAGAAGTTATTTCGAGTTTGATTATCTTCGCGTACATATGACAAAATATTTGTTCAAAATATATTATTTTTGGGTTATGTCTTGAATAAAATATATCAAACCAATTTTTTTGGTCAACTATTTTTTTCATTTTTGTGAAAGAAATTATGTGTCAGGCAATATTTATTGTCATCAAAGAAGTGAAGTGTTTCGAGCGGATGGTGGTGGCGAGAAACGGTCTTACCTCTGTTACTTATCATTAATAAACATCTTTAGAAAACATCTAAATGCGCATCCAATTACATTCAGGGTCCGTTTGGTATACAGAATTGATGGAATTGGAATTAAATTGGAATTAAAATTCCATGAGATTCAATTCCATAGAATTGAATTCACCAATTCACATTCTTTTTTTGCACTATCAATTTCAAATCCACATAATTTTTGTGCTACCAAACACCAGAATTGGAATTGAAATCCTCAATTCCAATTCCATATTTTGAATTTCATGTACCAAACGGGACCTCAACCATATCATTAATTGGCTCTTGTATAGAAGAAATCTTATTTCTAGGGGGAAGTTTAGGTTCTTCCACCATCAAAATATAAACACTTCCAAGTCAAAATGAATCTCAAAGTACACATGCATCCCAAAAAATGGATGGATATTTACAACTTCTCACAAAAATACTTCTTTCCAGTTTTCAACTATATGTGATCCCTAATCTAGTTTTGTTCGTTGCAAAACATTTCAAATTTAAAGAATGAAAGTAAAATAAATAAACAACTAGATAAGCTCCTTCAAATTACTTTGTTCTTCATCGATGAAACAATACTGATATGGTCTTGACTCTTGAGACGATTTTTCTATACAGTAATACACAATATTTTTCTATACACTATACTCTGTAAAAGAGAAATTTAACAACTACGAGTAATTAATTCCGAACAAAGAGAGATTGAGTATAACAAGCTTCTTCACAAGATATATTTTGATATAATAAATTATAGGATACCAATGTTTTGTAATATCAGAAGTGAGACAGATCTTTGAGTACACAATTACATAACATTCTTTCTGTCCAAAGAAATGATTCGTTTAGTGTACAAACAGATAGATGGATATATTGACACAAGTTAACACTTTAGTTGGCCGCTGTATTGGTTAAAAGAACAATGGGATGATGAAGTAAGGCCTTCCTTCCACAATTAAACTGTTCATTGAAATATTTTCAAGTGTTCCTTCTTTGGTTTTCTTTTTCTTCTTGTCAACACAAGATCTAGGAATCCCCACGGAGCATTAACGATTGAAAGGGTACCTTCTTGATCTCAACGAACGTAGAAAACTCTTTGTCCATTGGTTGTTTCCATGGCTCGCCGTCCATCTGCATATAAGCTTCTTTCCAGTCTCCCCCTCGCAACTCAAATCTGATCGCCGAAGCCTGAGAATTGAACAGGAAGAAGGTTAATAACCAAAGTCTGGCAAAGAGTCAAAAGTATTTTGTGGGGGGGGGGGGGGTACCTGTGCTATGTGTTTGGCAGAGATGAGTTCAACCATAACCATGGAAGCATGCCACCCTTGTTTAAGGCCAAAAATCTCAATCAACCCGTCATCAGCAGCAGCCTCAACAAACCCTCTCTAAGGATCCAAAAAAGATAAAAAAAGATGAGAAGGGAAAAAGTGGCCAACCTCCAATTTCACCACCTTCAACAATAAATAAAATACATAAATAAAAAAACATAAAAGAGCGCGCGCACTCTTAAGCAGTATCCACCACTATCCACATTAAAGAACTGATATGCAGCAAAATATAAAGGGCACACACGCCAGTAATATAGATGTATCGTATCATACCTTCTCCAAATAATCTGGCTTCAAATGGCCCCAGGGATTCCTTCCACTTCCGTAGCTTGGAAGATTGAGAGCAACAATGGACCGAACACTAGAAAGCAAATAATATTATATTATGATTGTAAATTAAGGGACAATAAATGACTATGGTAAACTGTTGCGATTATCTCACCTTGATGGGACAGGGATTAGTTCCCAGTTTGAGCAATTGGCCTTTTTAATCTGTATACGCAGTATGTTTTTCAATCCCCTTCAAAAAAATGAACAAGTCATTGTGAATCTTCACATAATCTCACAGAGATCTTACAAGGAAAAGAACAAGGCGATGTCACTAATAAATATAAGCAAACTTATGTTGGGCGTGATGTTAGATCTGAAGCAAATTCATTGTATGTGTCATCATACAACCTTTTCTTGATTGATAAATCTTTAACTTTGCCATCATAGATATAAAAAAAAGATGACAGCAACTCAAAATAGGACTTAAAATGGATATTAATGTGTGGGATATCTAGAACTTGACATACACAAGTTCCACTACTATGAGTGTGGTTCTAACAAAAAAAGGAAGTGTTTTTGAATTGTCGGATTAATCATTGATTGCTTAGGTAAAAGTAAAAGTATGTACTACGTAGTGCTTTCAAATAAAAGTGCAAATTTATGCCTAAGTGATTTTAAATGTTTGCAAACCAAAAGTTGTTTGAAACAAGGATAAAAACATCCCTAGACACACGAGTGAAAAATGTCGGTAGAGATAAAACTGAAAAAGTTGTTTGAAATGAACATAAAAATAAGGAGGTAACAAGCTGCTTTTGGCTTTTGAGTTTAAGCGGCTCCAAAAAGTGATATTTAAGCATAAAAAGTCACTACAAATCACTAAAATTGCAAAGTACTTATAAAAAGGCAATATGCAGAAATCTAAGTGATTAAAAACACTCTGTATACATCTACATTCAATCCAGTTTCAACACTTTGTGAAAATATAAATTTTCCTTGAAAGTTCAGTTATTTTACAAATGATAAAGTGTGTACCTTAATCCAGGGTCACTAGTACAAGGAGTGAAAAACCAACCCTGCTTGCAACTATATCCTGAGTAAATCAACTGAAATAAAGAAGTCAGCAGCTTGTTGAACTTGGTAGTTCCTGTGCAGTTAATTAACATTTCAAGGGTAAAATACTATTACACTGAGCTCTTAAGCTGAAATAATTGCACATAGTACACTTATAGTCTTATCAAAACTTTCAAATAAAGGGACTTGGGCAGAAGCCAGAATTCTCAAATCCTAAATATTTGAATTTGGGGGGTGGGAGAAGGAAAATAAGCATTCATTTTAACTTTTATGGGAAAAGATGTACATAATATATGTAGAAAATATTCCAGAAATTGGGGACTGCTAACTCCCCCCGCATGCTCCTACCCTTAAAGAAGGAGAGTCTATAAACTAGTGAATTCCTGAACTACAAAAGTAACTTATACTCCGTGTCTAAAAATTCAACTCTAGACAGGTAAAAGTAGTGAAAGGTAGTAAATATGTAGGTTGTTGTCTTGTTGAGAAAAAATGTAATTTTATGTAAAGAAAGTAAAAGTTGCAGCCAAAAAGGACTAATGGGCATGGCAGACCCCTGATGTAACCCCATTATCTAAGTCAATACATAACATGTCTAGGTCCCTCCTTTTGTCCATGTACTGCTCCATCAGTCTCCTCAGAATGGTCTCAGTTGTTAATCACTGACTAGGCGTGAAATACCATGTCTCTAAGATATTTTAGACAATTTATCATAATTTCTTTATGGAATATTGTTGACATGAATGAATGACAAACTCTTTTAAAGGACATAATTGACATTTTAAACTCATCTCTTAAGAATGAGATTTTTTGAAAGTGGACAACTAAATCCGGACAAAAGTACAAGATGAGATTTTTAGAAATTACAGGATGTACCATGATGAATCATCATTTTAGGAAGTTCAGGGTTCCAAACTTCTATGTTCAACAAACATCTTTGATACCATACTCTCAAATATGGAATCAAAGTAAACACTAACAAACAAAAAATTAATAAATGAATAAGAATGAATAAGAACCACATACCTTGTTTGAAATAGGACCTTGGGCAAGGTATGGCTTTTCATTCCGTAAATGGTGGAAACCATAAGCAACCTGAGCATCCATTCCTGCACCCATCATGTATAAGATACATTGTTTTTTAGGCTGTAGAAATTTTCATAAAAAAATCCAGTACATGGAAGTTAATTACCATCCCAAATATCACATATACCAAATTGAACACCTATTATACCAGTAAAAGTTGAAATAAAACAAATTATTTTGAGTGCACACCTATGCTGAAGTAATTATAAAATACTCCTTGATAGTAGGATTGCTTCTCAGGAAACGCCCCATTAATTCTCTGATCCTGATAAAAGCTCAACAAACCACTGAAGTATTTAGATATACTTATTAAAAGAAAACATGCCCCATGAAGCATAGTCACATTGATGATGGATTCTTCTAAACACGTGAAAAGTCCAAAAAGCTTGATTGACCAGCTAACAACATATTCACATTCCAATTTAGCAACTTGATAAACTCCCTCCCTCCCAAAATGAAGTTTACACTTTGACTCATGGAGTTTGAGAGAAGAGCTGAAAGGTGAAACTTGTTTGGTGAAAAGTGAAAGATGTTGGTTGAAATTTGTTTAGAAGAGATAAATGATAAGAATCACATATTCATTTCCTAAAAGGGAAAGAGGAAAAGTGTGAACTTTATTTTGGGACATCCAAAAAAGGAATGTGTAAACTTTGTTTTGAGATGTAAGGGGTAGAATATAAGTATGCATAATTGCATACAAAACTAGGACCCAATAGCTTTTGCACCCCATTAATATTTTTAAATACTCACTCCGTCCGGATTTAGTACGACACCTTTTTTTGTGTGGAATTAGCTATCCATTTTTCATATTTAGAGAACATATTATGGTGGATTGTCTGAAATAACTCAGCATATTTGCATTGATGACATCAATGAATGATGAACCAATTTAAAAGGACATATATGATCTTTTTCTCTCACACCTTAAATATGATTTTATTTTGGAAAATGGGTAACTAAATTAGGACGGATGGAATAAATCTATGCAGGGATGTGAGGCAAAAACTTGAGAGCAGGAAACTGCCCACCATCAAAGAAATATTGATTTGCCATTGGAGATAAGACAACATGTTCAAGTGTTCAACAGTTCATTGCTTCTAGAATTCAGGTTAATCCGCTTTTAAAACCGATAGAATAATCAAAAGACATTGAGTTAAGTGGACACAGAATAAAGATTTTAATAAAAGAGCTGTGTCAATAACCTGGTCAAGAGTTAAATCTTCTGCAGACTTCAAAGAGTAAGGTGTCTCCATTTTTTCTCCGGCTGGCATTGTGATTAGAAGCTTCCAACTGCAACATAAAAACTAAAAAGTCAGAAAAAACTGCAGAAGGAAACAGCAAGTCTAAAAAAATATGCACACGCAAAGCAACATAAACTAGACATAGAAGATATTGTTCACATTCACATACTCCAACTCTCTACATAGAAAACTATAGTATTAGAGGTGGCAGAGCCACAAATGGATCAAGCCAATAGCAAAAACAACAACAAACCCCGTAAAAATCCACAAAAAACAGGGTCTCAAGAGGATGTGTGTACCTTGCCAATAGCAAAAACTAAAAGAAAAATAATGTAAAAATATTGTTAATAAATCAAAACGAATATTGACTAATAATCAAGGGGAAAAAATGCTAAAATGCATCTGCAATAACATATAATACAATGAAGAGATCGATATATAAAAACTGAATAAAGAAGCAACCTATCTAGATGGCAAAGTGGTGCACTGGTAACTCTATCAAGGACTCTCTTTATTGTTGATCTCCAGTTAAAAGGAAATGAACCTCCCTGAAAATACATATACACCAAATCACGAAATAGTAGATGGAAGAATTGGGAATTTAATGCAGATAAAAGTAACTTACCCAACCAAAACTACGGGACAAGTCATTTCCAGTACCGAGTGGTATTACTCCTGTTGGTGGAATGGGCTCTCGGCCTAATGCATGAAGTTCTCCAAGACATCCGAGGACCCACCCAACTGTCCCATCACCACCTGCTACCTGCCAAAACATATTTTACACAATACTATGTGCACAGGCAAAATAATGCAAACTACTGCAATAATCTAAACAAAATAATAATAATAACAATCATAAATAAATCAATAAAATCAATTGCTTACCACAATTTTCAACTTTTCACGAATGTCTTTGGCGCACGTGTCTCCAAGACCAGCAAACTTCTCTAGGCAGCTCAATCCATGTTGAACAAATTCATGAGGCTTCACATCTTGAAGGTCAAAAACCTGTCAAGAGATGACAGACAATGAGAAGGAGAAAATGATGCCAAAATAAATTTCATTTGCATCACAACCCGCTTAGATAATAATTAAACTTCAAATTTTCAAAAAAAAACAAACATCGTACTGAAGCTCCAGTTGCAAGAGGGAAAAAAGTGACACAAAATTGTTGAGGAAGGCTGTTATGGTTCTGTCAATCTATATAGCAACAGGTTGCGAGTTCAGCCTAAGGGGAATAACTCAAAACCTTGTAAGTTCAGGAAAATAATTTTTTGCATTTGTAGCTGAGAAGCCTACCTTCTGCATTCCAAAGTCTTGTTCCTACAATCCTACCTTTCCCATTATACATAGAACTATGGCCTAAACATTACTCTATTTGCTTAATATTTTAAAGAACTTATCATACATACTTAGACATGAAGATTATAAGCTATGAAAATGCAGAATTAAGAGACCAAATATGAAATTATTGTAAAGCCTCGAAGAGGAAATAGCATGATTAGCATGGAACATTGATCATCAACAAGGCGTAGCTACATCAATAATACTTGTTCTGATATAACAGAATGTCTTCTTGAAGGTTAGTACCTCGTTCAAATTTTAATCAATTCAAAACTTCAAATAAAACAATAAATGCCTTTTATAGAATGTTTTCTCATGACCAAAATGCCCAATCATATGTGTAGGGATGATGGGTCAAAAATTGTAGAAATTCGTCAAAAGCTTTAGATGTACATTGCAAAGTTTCATAAAGCATTTATTGCATGGGATCTGTCTAAACCTATAAACTTTTATTGCATACAAATGTTGCACCAACTCTGCTGCCAGACACATTCTACATTTGGGCACTGATAGGCACCATATTCGATACCTTTCCTCAAAAGCTCACCTTTATCTTTATCTCTATCAGTCCCCTGAGAATTACCAATTGCATATGACCATATAAGATTTTTTTTCAAAAAAAAAAAAAATTACACCCTCCGTCCATATTTAATGGTTGAGTGATTACAAAAGGGGGGGTCTAGGTACATTTATGGCGTAGGCATATAAGAAATGCAATCTTTGAGTGAATGTACCCAAGAAAAAATTTAAAGTCAATAATGCAGATACCAAAAGTCACACAGAGACACGACTTCATGTTTTTCAACAGCTTTCAAAATTTGACAAAGAAAAAGGGGGGGGGGGGGGGGGTGTGGAAGGAAGGAAGAACACCTGCTGCTCTGCCATGAGTTCCTGCAAGCGGGCTTTAAGCTCGGGGCCATGCCGTCCGCCACTCTTGGAATTGATGAAGACAACAAGCGGAGACTCGGGCGGGTCGGGTTGCTGGGCTCCTTCGGCGTGAGCGGCGTCAAAATGCTGCTTGGCGGAGTCAACGTCCTTGGCCTGAATCGCGACCCTCATGGCGAGCCTCAGATACTCCGGCATCGTGATCCTCCGCCGCAGCTCCTCCTTGGGAATACGCGCTCCGGCCAGCGTGCAGCCCCTGATCGAATCGATCACCGACGCTCGGCCGGAGGAGCGGCTGCCGGACTCCGCCGTTCGCGGCGATCCCATCACTACTGGAAGATATAATCACTTCCCTGCTGCTCCACGAATCAATCACAACGGCACTGGGGAGAATTTAAAATATGAATTTGGGGGAATGCAATAAATACGCCCAATGGGGATGGAGTGATGCGAGAGAGAAATTAAAGATGCAAAAAATGTGAAGAAAGCGATGGGATGCGAGAGAGAAGTAAAGAAAAGAGAGGGGAAAGAGTATTTACAAGGGTAGTGGGAGGGGGACATCAGCAACAAATGCAAAATATTGCAGTTTTTTTCTCCTTGTGTCATTAATCCAACCCACACTTCTATAAATATCCTTGCTTTTTTTATTCAAAGTAAATACATTTTTTAAATATCCTAGATAGAGCTCACACGCATGAGAATTACGAGAATGATTCATCTGCTCCATTTGAATTCTTTAAAGTATCATTTCTCAAAATTATCCTCTTTATATAAATGTTCAGGAGTAAATCATGCAAATTCTGAAGAGTTCAGAAGATATTTGGTGCACTTTTGAATTTTCAAGGGTACATCCTGTAACTTCTCAAAAAAAATTCTTAATAATTACCCATTAATTCTAGTAGCTGAATCAATTCCAAGATTAGCGTCGGCGGTCACGTTTGAATGAGCGAGCTGAGGAAGATTCCACTGAGTCAACTCGTTTGCCGTTTGTTACACGGTTTGGACTTGAGTATTCAAATTCATTCGTAATTACTTTCATGGGTTATATATCTATAATGGGCGTTACGATTCAAAACATTATTGAAATGTCCGATATGTCCTCCGATTTTTATGATCTTAGCAAATATTTTGCTGAACTACAATAATAATGTTATTGTAAGACATCGTTGGCAATATATGACGCCCAAAATCTTTTAATATACAAAGGGCAGAAAGATGAATAGTACACTTTTCCGCCCAACTTAATTGGATATGGTTTCGGGTATGGTTTAACCAAATTAGATATATGTAATTTAAATTAGTTTAGACATGTTTTTATTATCTTATTTCTCTTCCGATCCTAATTACCCACTATTCAACATATTTTTGACATTTTTTTCAATCCATGTGAAATCGAAGTGAGAAAACTAATTTGGAATGGAAAGTAGTCACTTATAAATTATAATTAATGGAAGGGAAATGCCAACTTATCCACTCGAGCAACTTCAATGGAAGGGGTATATGTGAGGGTAAAGAGTAATAACTGTGATATATACCTCTTTTTATTAAAAAGCATTCTTCAATGGTAGAGGTAAATAAGGAGACATTATATCTTCTTCAATTTTGAAAAGGTATATTTACCTTCTTCATTTGGAGAAGTATATCAACTTTTCCCGCCTTTTAAATATCTATCAATTACTTCATGCCTCAGATCAGATCCCCGCGTCCGCCCGTGCCTCATAAATGAGTTGGGTTGCATTTCTGTTGGGGTGATTAACTGCTTCCCTTTTTTATTAACTCTCACCACATGGGGTGCCACTTCTAACCACCCTCAACTAACTCTTTTCCATCCTTGTAAAATCAGTACCGGAGTAACATGTTAGTCATGAAAGAAAAGGGCACCTTACCTTTTTTGCCATCAGTACAGCATGACAAAAACAGCAATGTTTTACACCAAGAACATGTTTCCTTTTTTTAAAAAGGAGGATTCATTACCTTTGCATTTTTTTCGCCAAATGTCCGAGTGCGCCAAAGCCTTTCCCCTCCGGGTTTCGCTTATCGCAGCACTTGCAGCTGCAAATGTTGAGATTAGTGCCGCATTTCAAGCAGAGGCCTTTGCACTGGGGATCACAGATGGCATTGAGAGTGATTTCTAGGTGCACTCGGTCTCTTATATGCTTCGATATGTCAATGCTTCTTTTTTCGACAGGAAAGTGAAGTTGGTCCTCAATATCGATCAGAGAATCGTCGACCTCTCTGTCTTCAATAGATCCGGATTTCTTTGATCCAATAATTATACCCATGTCTAGAGTCTCTGGTTCCTCAACCGGCGGTTCTTCACTCAGCAAGAGAGAGAAGTTGGAAAAAACACTTACGGCAGCTGGTTCGCCACACCTTCAATCAGAATATGCAGCCTCATAAAACTCGAAGAGAAAACAGAACAAATATGAGGAAGAATACAATAGCTTCACGGGGGGAGGGGTAACAACAACAAGCAAACCCATTAGAATTCTCAAAGACTTAGGGTCTGGGAAGGGTGGGTGTAGACAATTACACCTTACCCCTACCAAGAACTAGAGAGGTTTTTTCCATGAGATTGAAAGAGGGTATTCCTACCTATTAAGAAATATGAAAAAAGAATTCAATAGCTTGACGGAGGGTAATAACAACAGGCAAACCCTGAAGAATTTTCAGGAAAATGAAGTCTATGAAGGGTATGTCTACGAAGACCTTTCTCCTACTAGAAAGTAGAGAGTTTGTTTCAAAGAGCTCGATGGAGGGTCTTCCTCCCTATAAAAATGCAGCCTCCACATTCATTTTTTCTACAAGCATTTTGAGCATTCCTACTAACTGTGTTCAGAAACACACTCTAGAAGATCGAAACAATGTGAGCGGATTGGATCTTCTAAAGATTGTTTTGGCAGTTCTCCATCCCAGAAATCAATATGAACTGTCAATGCAAGAACCCCATAGCCACAGAGGATCTGTTTCTACAAACGCCGAGCACCCTGACGCCTGCTTCACCCCACCTTCCAATGTAATCGTCTCTGCAACTCTAGAGCAGAACTCATACCTATGGGCAATGCTTCTTGTTTCAATTTTATTTCTTCTCGTTGGGGTTTCCCCTCGTGAGAGGAGAAACCAAAGAAGTAATGAATAATGATAGTAGACATAGTCATTGACAAACATAGTAGCCAATCAACATCCCAACACTTCACATAGCATAAGGAAATCAGGGCAGAAAACAATAGTTTTAATTTCGATGTTCTACTGCGGGAAAAAATGTCAGTACCTGTTGCAACCGAGAGTAATGACGGTCCGGATGATGCCATCGAGCCTGATTTTGCCCTGCTTAATAGTTGTGTCGAGGGAAACGAGCACCGGCGTGCCTTCCGGATAATCCGTGACATCTTTGGTAACCCTAATTCCCATCAGCGAAGCGCGGGACCTGGAAACCTCGGTGGAGAGCTTCCCAAGACCCAGCCTTTCTAGGGTTGTGCAGTACTCCAAATGCGAGACGGAGGGGCTCCTTCCGTACACCACCGCGCCTTCCCACGGCGACTCCTCGTCCTCCTCCTCCTCCTCCTCTTCTCCTAGCTCGATTTCGCCCCAATCGAAATCCGAACCGTTTTCATCATCGATCGGGGGGAAACTGTGAGTTCTAACTGCGAGTTTCAAGCTCCGAGGGAGTTCTCTAACACGGATAATGGTGTTCCTTCTTTCAACAATGGCGGACAAAGTGTTGTGGTTGTTGTGTAGCCTGGCGGGATAGAAACATGACAATATAGACTTTGGGGAGAACACTAGCGCCATTTCCGACCGGTAGCACGGAGGCCGAATAACACTCTCTTTAGATTCTGGATGTAGAAGTATAGAACTATGACCTAATAGCACGGAGGCCGAATAACACTCTCTTTAGATTCTGGATGTAGAAGTATATGAACTATGACCTCCTCTCTTTTCAAAATTTATTTTTAAAATTCATGTGGTTTTAAAACGTTACATTCACATTATCTTTGATCATTTTTCGGCGAAGAGGGTGCATTGTCGCATAATTTCTAGACCATATGGAGCACTCATGCTCATTTCTTATTTTTCGTTTATTATTTGTGTTTTTCCTTCTTTTTCCTTTTCCTAGATTTTTTTAAATTTTTTTTTCAATTTTTTATAATGTTTTAAATTTTTTAAAAATTCTTTGTGTTTGAACTAATAAAAAAAATTAACATACATTACATCTATCTCAAATTAAACATTTTCACTTTTTCTTACATAGAATAATTTTTAGGAAAGTTCAAAAAGAAAACCCAAAATAACTATATGGAAAAACGAAATGAAAAAATTAAAATACGAAAAAAAGAGTCTTCTACAAAACACAATTTTGGAACACGCCTAAAAATATCCTTAAAATTGAGATGTCCAAAAAGGACAACCATTTTTATTTTTGTATTATTTTGTTTTTTATTTTATTCATCATTTTTTAGAAGTTCTAAAAAATTACCTTTTTTCATAAACAACGAAAATTGTTAATTTGAGACGTGTCGATGCATTATATATTAATTTTTTCAAACAAAAATAACTTTAAATTTTAAGAACATTATAAAAGTAATTGTAAATTAACCTTTATTAATAAATGAAACAAATAAAGGGAAAAAATGGGAAAAAAGAGAGAAATAAAAAATCAGCACTGGTACCCCCATGGGGTATTGTTGCCTATTTTGCAAACCACGGGGGTATTGACGCTATTTGGCCATAGAACTATAGACTACAATTTCCCTTTGTATAAAAAATGACTTTGTAAACACAAATTTGAATAGCTAAAAATCTTAAAATACTACTAGAGGTATGTAGTGGGAAAAAAATACAAACCAATTGCAAGTTTTGAATATGTAAAAACAAAACTCGAGGCTAGGATATATTTTGTATTTGTAAAATTGTAGCACTAAGTGTAGTGGCTACCAAGTATACTTGGTGGCCAAGTGTACGTGATGGTCAAACATTAGGTAGTATAAATATGTAGATTATAGTAATGCTAAATATTGTGAGCCAAAAGAAAAAGAAAAGGAAAATACTATATATATTAAATTAAATCAAAATGGATGGCACGTTTGTTGTCCCTTGCACCGGGCTGATTACGAGCCAGCAATTGCCATGTTTGCCAACCGAATTGGTCGCTTAATTTTGGTCGCTTAAAATCCAGTACATTTAGTGGCTACTACACTTGGTGGCTACTATAGTTGGCAATCAGGTCAATCGGATCGTTTTCAGAATGGATTTTTTCGATTCAAGTATCTTTTGGATATATGTTATAATCAGTTCGGATAGGTTTGATTTCGATTCAATTCGTTGAAATAGCAATTCACTATTAGAATAATGTGGCCTTTTAGGGTTATAAATAATGTAGTTATTGTAAGACATATAGTGAATTGCTATTTCAACGAGTTTAATTTTGGTGGTTTGCTGAGCGAATATGAATTGGAAAAACATTGTTCTCTCGTTCTTACTATATAAAGACTGCATGGATATTATCTTGTGAAACCAAATATTTAAAATGAAAGTAAATCCTTAGGCTTTCGAATGTCTTATACTTTTCTACACTGGCTAGAGAAGTAATTCAGAGGTACGTATAGATGTATGTATTTGGACTTATAAAGGCCCTAGGCCGCATGATTATTGTTCAAATGGAATCACTCCCAAGAATTTTAGATGTAAAGCTCACTTACATTTGATCCCGAACGAGAACATTGACTCTACGTGCTTCACCAAATTAAGAAAATATGTATGAACAAATATTGTATCACTAAGACTAGAAAATGTACTCACACATTAGTGTACCCAAACATTTTTACTCGGGTGTTGAGAATGTTATGGACTACTATTATTAGGAATAGACATAATTTGTGACCGCCCTATAATTTCGTAGTGTATTAAGAATATTCCAAAAATATATTTTAGAATCAAAACTCTTCATATAATAATGTTGTTTCAAAAGGGAATGGTATAATAATAATAATGAATTAATGACCCATATATGAAGTGAGCAGCTGATCTCGCAAACAAGATTAGGGCCGGGAGGCAGCCAAATGGAAGCTATATATACATACATACATACATACATACATACATACATACATACATACATACATATATATATATATATATATATATATATATATATATATATATATATATATATATATATATATATATATATATATATATATATATATATTGGTTCAGGTGAGAATGCAATCTAATGAAAGAAATAAGAATGAATCTAGTGCATTAGATTGGGAGATCTAAGGGTTAGGATTGCATCAAAATTAGGTGCACCAAGATGGTTTGAAAATGCATCATGTTGAAATGCATCATAATCCTTTAAAAATGCACTATCTCAAAATTTGAGTGCAGAATGCAATCTGAGCCGCACGATGCATCAAATCCAAAGACCAGATTTTATTCTTATTTCTTTCACCAAGGTGCATTCTCACTTGAACCAGCCCATATATATATATATATATATATATATATATATATATATATATATATATATATATATATATATATATATATATATATAGTGGTCAACTACTTTAATTAGCAAGTCAATCTGATCTTTATCACTTTATTAGTCTTTTTTCTTGATTGATTGACAATTTCGTTTTTATCTGTTTTGTTTTCCCATTTCGGTATTGACAAGGGCCATTTCACTCTCTGTGGGTGCACTCTATATAGTACTCCGTAGTGATAGAGAAAAAAAAGCAATTAAGAGCCCAAAAACTGTTGCTAGCTAGCTAGCTAGAATTAGCATGATAACATCACTTTCAGGCTCTCTATGGGCTTCTCTCCTGAGTTTCATGGTGTCATCATGCTTCTTCATATCCTTTCCATTGGCACAACATTCCTTTACAACCACCTGTGATCATCATCATCACAGATTGGTCAATTCTAGCTTCGACAACGTGCATCTCATCAACTCGTGAGAACCTCGGCGCTTATCTCATCCCATACATGTTTTGCTCTTTTGAAATTAAACGTTGTTATATTTGTAGAGTTATATTTATAGATAGAAATGTGTGTGTGTTTGTGATCCAGCGGGGACGAAGAAGTAGGAAGACGGAGATCAAGCGCCCAAATCAATTCTGAAATGGAGAATGTTGATTTTGATAATAATGCCACTTGGGTTCGATCAGCAGTTGTTGAATTCACCTTTGAGGCCGATTCGGCTCCCTTCCAAAGCTGTCACGCTTCCACTGTTGTTCAGGTTAAGGGCCGTATTTCCCACAACTTCTTCCGGCATTTCAAATTGGCGCATCAATACAATATATTTTTTTTAAAAAATACATACGCTACCTTCATTTGGTTGAAAAATTTGTTGACGAATAATTTTTTGAGTAGCATATATTTAACTTCTTAGGTGAGTGGAGATGAATTCTTGGTGGCATATTTTGGTGGCACAGCTGAGGGGGCCCCTGATGTCAAGATTTGGATGCAAAGTTACAAGGTGATATGATCCATCTTTTTATTAATGTTCTTGAATAGCATTCCTTTTTCTTTGGATCATAGCACGCACTCTTACCTTCTTCCCCTCGATGAACTAACCACATGGTTTAGAAACATAATGATAACAAACACTACTCAGTCTTTAAAAAAAACCAGACTCATTTTTAAACTAAATCTTTACATGTGTGATGTGTTTTTTTAACTGTATGTAGTAGAATGGGAGTTGGAGTCCCCCTGTTGTAGCGGACGAGGAACCGGGTGTCCCAATGTGGAATCCTGTGCTATTCATGCTTCCTTCTCGTGAACTGCTTTTGTTCTATAGAATTGGGAAAGACGTTCAAAGGTAAGTTGCGCTTTTTTTCCTTCTCGGGCCAACATTTCGAAACAAGGGTTCATTTCGATAGGTTAGTGGGGAGAGTAATTAATTAGTCGCGCGTTTGATGAACATATATAGTTGGAGCGGATGCATGAAGAGATCTAATAACGGCGGTATGACATGGACAGAACGAGAGCAGCTTCCTCCTGGTATATTAGGACCCATAAAGAACAAGGTATATATGAACCTACCCCCTTTTCTGGTCTCATATTAGCTAGCTAGCTAGCTGCAAATAATGTTTCTACTAATTATATTGTATCCAGCCTTTATTACTAGAAAATGGAACATTACTCTGCGGATCTTCAGCTGAGAGCTGGAATTCTTGGGGATCGTGGATGGAGGTGGGTAGCGTAAACCTCATTGCAGGCAACTCACTCATTCATCAACTTAACTTTGATCATTATTGAGTTAGCCCTTTTTTAAACGAGAGTTACAGATGACGAGTGATTCTGGTAGAACATGGAGAAAGTACGGACCGATACACATTGCGAACAACACTCTCGGTGTGATCCAACCCGTCCCCTATCAGGCTGCAGATGGGACCTTGCGAGTTTTACTGCGCTCATTTACTGGCCTAAATAGAACTTACACCTCCCTGTCCCGTGATGGTGGTGTTACCTGGGATCACGCAAAGCCCACTCCTTTGCCGAACCCAAATTCAGGTTACCGAATACAGATCACGCAAAGTTGTGTGCATATATGTTCTTCATTCACATTAGCTTATTTATTTCGCTCTTGCTTGCTTGCTACTTACCACCTTGAACATGAAACAGGAATTGACGGTGTTAAAGTGAGGGATGGTCGGCTCATTGTGGCGTACAACACAGACTCGAGAGCGGTTCTCAAAGTGGGAGTCTCTGAAGACGATGGAGAATCGTGGCGTGAGGTTGCAACGCTAGAGGATACCCCGGGGAAGGAATTCTCTTATCCAGCCGTCATCCAGGCCACCGATGGATCTGTCCATATCACCTACACCCACAACAGAACTCAGATCAAGGTGGTGGTGATCGATGTCCTGTTTCTTTTTCTTTTCTTTCCTTTTTTTCTCCTTTTAACTTAAAAACAAAGTGGGAGAGGAGTAAATATGGACACCGAAATCCTGACGAAGGGACCGGAGCAAAAGAAAGTTGTGAATCCGGAGTATTAGTTAGCTAGCTTGTTAGATATATCACATTATTATTAATAATGCAGTGTTTGATGTCATTCTGTTGCAGCATGTAGTGTTGAAGATCTCTTGATGATGAAGAGAACTGGGCCTGCTGCATGCAACAAGATGATCTTGCTTGCTTGCTTGTCTGGATGCACGAACGATTCGTGAAGATATGTATATGTATATTGGTTCCTATATATGTTTAAGTGTTGGGATGACCTATCTATCTATCTATCTATCTATCTATCTCATCAAGTGAATGTGTAAGTGTAGTGGACTATCAGCTTTGGTTGTATGCATTCTTTTGTTATTGGAACGTTTCCATTTGTTGTCTATTTACTATGGGCTAGTTTGGTCGTTTAGCATTAGAGCTTTTAGATAAAATTTTAATGGTACAGATTTACTTTGAAAATGCTAACGTTAAAGGCTCCCCCGCAAATAATCTTTTTCAAAACGCTAACACTAATTTCTAATTTTATTCCCAAATAAACTCATATCTACCCCGCATTAGCAAGAAAATTGTTTCTCCGTACATTGTTGTCATTACCAAATATGTGCTTCATTTCAATATAAAAAAATGCTAGTCATCTTTTGGTTTTATTTTGGAATGATAACATACTTCACTTTTTGTTTTTTGTTATTGGTACTCTAAAATAGTGCAACATGAAGTGTCAATATAAAAAATTAGACTCTTAATACTATTTCTCTTAATTTTATTCTCAAGACTACAAAAAATTATTCTCTATAAGTTTTAATATCTTTGATATTTATAAAAAATAGAGAAAATGAGAAGTATAATATGATCATCAAGCTCTCACTTGAGTCACTTGATAATGATGATTACATTAAAGTCTAAAAGGCTAGTGTGATTGATTAAATCGTACTCGTGTAAGTATAATATGTAAACAATAATTGACTCCGATACCACATTTTCTCATTAAAATACTTGCATAAACTTTCATTTGGGAATTTGATATTGGATGTGTGTCTGCATTACAAATCCATTTTGGTGCACTCTTCTAACCAAACTTGATATTCTCAATAATATTCCCTACGATCGGATTTTTTTTTTTCATTTGAATTTTTAAATTCTTAATATAGTATTTTGACTACTAATATATTTATTTATATGTAGAATTCGCTCTCTCCTTGATCTATTTGCGTACTTAGTTCAAGAACTTAGCTCGTTATTTCCTACTCGCTGTTTGGTGTACCCCTATTTATAAATCAACAAAATTCATTCCCAAAAAAACTCCCGATAACTCCAAAAATATTAATACAAATTAATAACTTTGTTCAAAAATATTAGCCTATGATTCCTATGAACATTTTAAGAATATAAACATAAATCCATAATTTTAAAGTATGAATAAAAATTGACATAGTGTACTATACCTTTCATAAAATTATCATTCCGCTTTTATGAATATATCCTAAAAATTATTTGAAATATGTCAATTTTTTTCGTGGATCTAAGATACATGCTCATTGTGTAGACCTTAGTGTATTTGAATTATAAAATAAGTGTATTTTTTCAAAAAATAAAATACACAGATGTACGCCCAGGAAAAAATGTGAAAGTATTCATACTTTAATTTATGGATGCACTTAATTATGTAAGTAATGTAATCTTAAAGTATTTGCGTTTAATATCAAACCTTTTGAAAATATTGAAAACCTCCTTTGGATCGAGTGTTCAGCAGGTCCCCGAGTAGGCGGGAGACGGCGGAGCTCTGATGAGTATTGAGTTACTCGGGGAAGCGAATGGGATGAAACTGGAGGGAGGCAGCTTCGAGGTATGAACCGTCTCCGGTGATGCCCACCACTTGTATGAGAGAATACTCCAGAGGGATTGGAGGGACAATGGGAAAAAAAGTTCCTTCCTATCAAACAATAAACAATGGGAAATGTGGCGGAAAACAACTTTCTATGGAAATCACTTTCCAATAGAAAATAAAGGTAAAGAGCTCCCTGTATTGACCGCAACTATCCTTGTATTATCTGTCTACTTTATTTAGCAAGGCAATTCTTATCATACTCCGTATATCTTGGTTGATTCATTGACAATTTCATTTTTTTGCTGGTTAAATCTGTTTTCCATTTGGTTATTATTGACAAAGAGCATTTCAATCTGTGCCGTGGGAGCATTTCTAGCTAGCTTTAGTTAATTTCCATGGCTAACAAGTCCTCGATAATACTCTCAGGCTTTCTATGGGCTTCTTTGCTCAGTTTCATGGTGTCATTCTTTCCTTTGGCACATTCCTTTAGAAGCACTTGTGATCATCAGCACAGATTGGTCAATTCTAGCTTCAACGTGCTTCCCAACTCGTGAGAACTCGTTATCTAAACACACATTTTCAATCTTAGAAATGCTGTTATATTTGTAGAGTTATTCACCCATACAAATATGTGTGTGATCCAGCAGGGAAGAAGTCGGAAGACGAAGATCAAACGCCCAAATCAATTTCAAAACGGAGAATATTAATGATATTGGCACTTGGGTGCCATCAGTTGATAACTTCACCTTTCCGGCTAATTTGGCTCCCTTTGCATACTGTGACGCTTCCACTGTTGTTGAGGTTGAGGGGTATCCCACAACTTTCATTAATCTTAACTTGTTCTAATTATCGATCTTTTCAAATTCATTTAATGGATAGTAGTATATGGTTTTAATCGATACGATTTTAACCTGTTAATGGATAGTAGTATATGGTTATAGGTGAGTAAAGATGAATTCTTGGTGGCATATTATGGTGGCTCAGGTGTGGGAGCCTCTGATGTCAAGATTTGGACTCAACGTTACAAGGTCATCTTGCTTTCCTTTTCTTTTCTTTGGATCATACTGCGTTACTCTTCTTCCGCTGTATATATAACGGCAATCAAGCATTTTCATCACGACTCTTGCTTTCTTCTAATGGCATATTCCATAAAGTTTTTTTAATTACATGGTTTAGACTAGAGATTGAGCTAGGATCTTTGTCACTCATAATATGGCACCAATGACCTATTTAGGAGTCCCCCACATGTCTCATTTGACCCTGAACTTCAAGGGTTGCACCGAGACGGGGTGAAATGCCAAATTTTTTCCCATAATTTATAAAGGATTTGGGTGTGGAGATGCCCCCAAGTACCCAACCGGGGACGAGAAGCGGCACCTATTTGATGAATTTGTGCAACATAGCCCCGAAGTGATTCTTACTTCCTTAACCATCAATCCATCATAGCTTTCAGCCAGCCACCCATTGCCTGGGGGGTGAGCACATGTTAATTTGTTTCCAGTGCTGTCATCATAATGTGGAGTATCATTTTCAATGAGATACTTGTATGTTTTATTACTGTTGCAGAATGGAGGTTGGAGTCCCCCTGTTGTAGCGGCTGATGAAGCAGATGTCCCAATGTGGAATCCTGTACTGTTCATGCTTCCTTCTCGTGAATTGCTTTTGTTCTATAAAATTGGGACAATGATTCAACTTTCCGGCCAATGTATCAAAACAGACATCATGAGGTTAGTGGCCAAAGTTAATTAGTTTGTGGCAGTGGTGGCCTAGCCTTGCGGGCGTCGGATAAGCGTAGTCGCACACATGTCCTCCAACATTTTGGGGCCCCAAGAAAAGTCAGAGTTCAATATATATTGACTGTAGTTATGCTATTCATACATTTTATAGACAGAATATTCAGTTAGTATTCCAAATTCACTTTACTATAGTGTCTTTATTCTGGAAAATGAAGTATTAATATTGTAAGATTTACTTCATAGCAAACTAATATAAGCACGCTAAAAAGCTTAGAAGTAAGTGATGTATTATAAACTATAGAGTGCCTAATTTTAAGTTTTGCATAGGTTCCCTGAAAATTTAGCAGCTCTTGTGTGGAGCGGATACATGATGAGATCTTATGATGGCGGTTTGACATGGACAAAAAGAGAACAGCTTCCTCCCGGTATATTAGGACCCATAAAGAGCAAGGTAAGTATGGACCCCTTATTCCAGTAAGTGAAAAATATCTAACTATGACTAAAGCATGCTACATATACCAAAATAGGACCTTCATTATTTTTATACCAACATAGGACAAATTATGTCAACACAGAATGCCAAAAACACTGTAAAATGCCAATGTGTGAACAGTGCCAACGCTCCTATGGATTGAAATCTGCTAAAATTCCAGTGTTTAGGGTTTATAGTAAAATTAACCTCTTGCATATAAAGTCGGGATTCACTATCAACCCAAAAGTTCAAGCTGATTGGTAGGGCTTCTCCTTTTTATGTATGCTAGTGGTATTTCATTTCTAACACTCCTCCTCAAGTGGTAACTAGCCCAACCTAGTAGCACTTGAACAAATGGGTCGAGCATCTCAATCTCTTTGTAGCTAGCTACACAACGGGCTGTGGCATCTCAATCTCTTATAGCCAACTCAACCCAAACCATAGATAGGTAGCTCATATCACTAAACCTACACAATCAGAAAGAATCAGACCTGAATCGCACCTGCTTTGAAACAATTTGTAGGACTTCAGGCACTACCAACCCTTCTAAACCAATTGGTTCTCGAAAAGAAGCATACTCTAGCCTTATAGGGCATTTAATACACACAAACGTTGACGACATTCGAGTGTGACATGGCGTACTTAGCATATGCCACGAGATAATTGATGCATACTTGACCCATGGTTTTAAAAGGCAAGCGAGGTGGTGAGGTGGTCGCATTTTGCCTCTGAGGCTTAAGTGTTAGTAGGGATACCTGAGGCGTACGCCGCACAACGTTGAGGCGGTCCAAGGCAGTCTGAGGCGGTAAGGCATAACCGAGGCGTAAGCCTCACTTTTAGTAAGAATTTCAACAATTATAAGGGTTGTTTTTAAGAATCTATTGGGCCTCTTTTACAAAAACTTTTTTGGGCCAATGCACTATAAAGTTTCTTAAGAAAAACTTAATAAATCTAGTAGATAATTATCACTTCTTTCCAATACTTATAGTGTCAACTTTCGTCTCTCCATCTTCAACCGTACTTCTCTCCATCTTCAGACTTCAATGGCACAACTTCACTCTTGTGGTAACTGCTAAGGCAATTACTTCATATTTAATAGCTTATCTTTCATCTTCTTCTTTCAGCTTTTGATTTTTTCAGTTCCTTCTTTTCCAACATCCCTCTTGCTTTTTTGAATTTGGTTCAAACTTCAAAGAATGATGTAAGTTTTTTTCTGAGAACTTTTGTCCATATTTAATATTTTTAAGGTTTGAAGATAGGTTTGAGACATTTGTGTTTATGTTACTGTGTTTAATCTTTATAATTCTATTTTTTTGTGTTTTAAAAATTAAGATAGGGTATCATTTTTTGTAAAATTCAGGAATTATGATTTTATCATTTATTTAACGTGAAAATGGATTATGCATTTCGTTTTACCTCGGTGTACATATTTTAGTATTATTTTTTCATATTGAACTGAGGCTTACGCCTCGTTCCGCCTCGAGGCTTATGCCTCCAGGCATTTTGCTCCACTGCCTCGAGGCTAGTTTTTGCCTTTCAAAACCTTGACATGACCAACAATCATACTTGGAGTCTGCTTTCATTGCGGTTGGCAAGAAATCTATTGGTTGCAAGTGGGTCTTCTCTATTAAGGTTAATCCAGATGAGCCTGTGGCTCGTCTCAAAGCTCGATTGGTAGCCAAATGTTATGATCAAACCTATGGTGTGAATTATGGTGAGAATTTCTTTACCGTGGCCAAGCTCACTTTTGTTTGCTTTGTCATCTCTATGGTTGCGTGTCATGATTGGCCATTGCATCAATTAGATAGCAAGAATGTGTTTCTTCATGGCGCTCTTGATGAAGAGGTTTATATGGAGTAACTCTCAGGGTTTGTTGCTCGGGGGGAGAACGGGAAGGTATGTCAGCTACGTAAGTTATTGTACGGACTAAAACAAAGTCCTCGTGCACGGTATGGCAAATTCAGCCAAGTAATTGAGCATTTTGGAGTGGTGAAAGGACACTCTAATCATTTTGTCTTTTATGAGCAATCTAAGGGTTGGATCATGTTATTGGTTGTTTATGTAGATGACATCATTATTACAAGGAGTGATTTTGCAGGAATTTCATAACTCAAAACATTTGCCCATAGTCAGTTAAGGATCTTGGACTGCTGTAGTATTTTCTAGGGGTTGGAGTTTTGCGGAGCAAGAGCATACTGCTCACCTAGAGGAAGTATGTGCTAGATTTGTTGTCTGAGACTGGAAAGCTCACGGCCAAACCAGGTAATACACCTATGGTTCATAACATGCATTTAACAAAAGATGGCGAATCATTTAGTGATCCAGAAAGATACAAGAGGTTAGTGGATAGACTGAAGTACTGAGTTGTGACCTGCCCAGACTTTGCTTATCCTGTTAGCATGGTAAGTCAGTTTATGGCATCCCCAACAATTGATCATTGGGCTACAGTGGGACATATTCTGTGTTACTTAAGGGGAATTCCCGGTCATGGTATTGTCTATTCAATCATAGTCACATGAACGTTGAAAGTTATGCAGATGCAGATTATGTATGGTCGAAAGATGATCGTAGGTCCACCTCTAGTTATTGTGTCTTTTATGGGTGGCAATGTGATTTCATGGAAGAGCAAGAAGCAGAATGTTGTCTCTCGTTCTAGTGGTGAGTCTGGACATAGAGCCATGGCCCATGGCACAAGCTGCGTGTGAAATAATATGGATATATCACCTTCTGAATGAAACCGGTTTCAAAGCTCCCATCCCTGCGAAACTATGGTGTGATAACCAAGGTGCTCTTCATATTGCATCCAAACTAGTTTTTCACGAAAAGACGAAGCATATCGATGTAGATTGTCACTTTGTTTGCGAGAAAATACAGAAGAGACATGAGATTGATTAGCAGATCTCCTTACTAAAGCGCTACATGCCACCCGAGTTATCTATCTATGTTACAATTTGGGCATGATAAATATATCTGCTCCAACGTGAGGGGAATTGTTATTCGTAATGATATTAGCATTATGTAATTATGTATAATGAAGTAAACCTCTTATTATCAGTTACAAAATCATAGCAAGTTTTATTTTCATATAAGTTTCATGTTTTAGTCTTGGTCCTGTGCTTCTATATAATTAAGCTGCAAATAATGCTTCTATTCAATTCTATCCAGCCTTTGTTACTAGAAAATAGAACATTGCTTTGTGGATCTTCAGTTGAGAGCTGGAATTCTTGGGGAGCATGGATGGAGGTAGTATAAACTAAACCTCATTGCAACTCATTCATCAACTTTGTTACTTACACATCCAGCCCAATGATATAGTATATAACTGGACGACCTTTTGACTCCTTTTACAGATGACAAGTGATTCTGGTAGAACATGGAAGAAGTATGGACCGATATACATTGAGAATAACACTCTTGGTGTGAACCAACCTGTTCCCTACCATGTCGCAAATGGGACTTTGCGAGTTCTACTACGGTCATTTACTGACTTAAATAAAACTTACATCTCAGAATCCCGTGACAGTGGTCTGACCTGGGATTATGCAACACCCACTACTTTGCCGAACCATAATTCAGGTTTGCAAATGCATATTCACTCTGTACTTTAAGAAAAAAGTTAGCAAAATGATCAACCAAGTGTCACGCCATTCCTATTTATGTATCCATTTCACTTTTGCTTGTTTACTCTTGTGACCAAGAAATCCACAGGGGTATTAAAGCCAACAAAAGTAATTATCACCTTAAAAAGTACTCTTTTCGTCCGGATGTAGTTGCCCCCGTTCTAATGGACGAAGTAGGGAGTACAATTCTGTCGGAATGGAGAGTCATTTTGTAAAGGAGGGAGACACAGTATTGAACTTTATGAGAATTAAGGTGAGGACAAATAGTGGGAAATGTGAACGTGATTTGCGGAGTAATGGGGGATCATAGTGGGAAATGTGATTAGAATTTAGAACCAGGTAGGAGTCACTCAACTACACATTTAGGTCAAACCATTGATTCCAATTAAGCCTTGAATCGTGTCGTGAACAGGATTTGACGGTGTTAAATTGAGTGATGGTCGGCTCCTTGCAGCCTACACCACATTCTCAAAAGAGGTTCTCAAATTGGCACTTTCAGAAGACGATGGAGGATCGTGGCATGATGTTTCAACACTAGCGAATACCCCGGGGAAGGAGTTCTCCTATCCAGCCATCATCCAGGCCACTGATGGATCAGTCCATATCACCTACACCTACAACAAATCTCAGATCAAGGTAACATCCTTTTTTTATACTCCGGGTATTTTAGTAACTTCAAAAGAAAATCAAGTAAACATGGACAACGTACGAAATACTGACATATTATACTGTCCGTGTCGTTCCATTATTCCAGCATGTCGTGTTTAAGAAGATCCATTGATGAAGAAAACTGAGCATATTGCAACCGGATGATCGTGTTTAATTGATCTGAACACACCTTCTCATGGATTATATTATATCTCCCAGCTTTGGTTCCTATATATGTATTATTGTCATAGTAGTTAGGATGGCTTATCCATCTCATCGATCGACTGAATGTGTGTGTGTGTGTTGTGGTTATCACCTTTGGTTCGAACCTCTAAAGATAATGTCTTGTACTTGTATGAGCATTGATGATGTCTTTGCAATAGATTATAAATAACACCTAAAAATGTTTGATAACTTAGCAAAATGTTAAAACAGATAAAACTAGAATGTCCTATTGAATTGTTTTTTTTCCCAAAATGTTTGATCCATATTTTGTTTATCATATGTATGAAAGGATCCTTGTTGAGTAAGAACTTTGTTTAAACTAAATTTTCAGTCGAGTTTAATTCAATATTTATTTTTAGTAATATTGTTAATTTAAGATATTATTTTATAGAATGTTATTTTCATTATTTTAACTAATCAATGTCACAGGATAATCATTCTGTTCGAGTTTTTTGAGTTAAACAAGACGAATTTCAATCATTAGTTACATAAAATTTTGTTTTGTATGATAATACCTGATGAAAATTGCTTTTTCAAGGCGTCGACCCGACGAACTCGTTACCGGATCGGCACCGCACCGAATAGCGAAATTCGAAAAATAAATAAATAAATAAAGCGTAGAGAAAGTATTTATACGTGGAAACCTGAATCGAGAGAAAACAACGGACTTTTAGGCGGTGCCATGCCAAGAGAAAGAACTTTTATTAATCTCGGGGAATTTACATATACATCATTGTAGGAGTTTGGAGCCATTAATGGAGCTCCAAGCTTAAAGAAGAAGAATGAAGAATAGTAGTAGGAAACTTGTAGTCATTTTGGCCTCCTCAACTCTTCGTACTCTCTCTCTTTTTAAAGGGGGGTCCCTCTCAAAAATCCATGTAGACTCCTCTAAAATGTAGGTTCCTCCTTTCCCTTTTCCTGTGTAGCTTCCTTTTAAGAGAGGAATAATTAATTGAGGCAAACAGGACATCTTCTATTTGAAACCCATATGGCTAGCTTTGAAGAGAATTTCTTTGTGGTCCCACAAAATATATTTACATCACTTCAAATATATTGTTCAGTCCATATATCTCTGGTCCCTTCTTGAATAATTTATCTGATTTAATGAAACAGATTTTTAATAGTTTTTTTTGTAAGATAAGTATTAAAAAAATTATTTTTATGTTAATATTTAATATAAATTATATATAATTAATGATTAAAATTTGTTCACAAAAAAATCACGAAATTGTTCTTGTTTCTTTTATATTTAAATTAAAAAACATACTCCTAAAAAAAATAATCTGTGAAGATAATCTCAGGTCCCACTGTCTCGGCCAGTCAGCCACCCCAAGCGGGGCTCCCTAACTCTCCAATCTCCATTGTTGGGTTTCTTTAATTACTTGCAGAGTTGCAGTAATATATTGGCAATTTGGGCTGGAAAAAAAATTGATTTATGCAGTTCTGGGGAAAAAATTCAGTTAATCAGCGGCGTTTCCGGTTGTTGTGAGATGATATTAGGATGACGACGACAGTGTTTATAGCGGCCGGAGAAGTCTCTTCTCTGTCTCGCTGCTCCGTCGTCTTCTTCAACGCCCCTCCGAGCCCCCTTCTTCACCGGCGGCGCAACCCAGGCAGACTCCTCCGCCGCGTCCATGGAATACCTCGTCCTCCATCCTCGAATCTCAGTCTCCTTAATCCTACTAACTGGTAAATCAATTATAATCAGCTCTCCACTTTCTGCTAGCTCGTTTTTTAGTACGGAGTATTTCTGATTCAGTTGAATACTCTAACTGGGATTCTAATCTCGAGAAGAGAGAAAGAAAATAGAATGAAAAAGAAACTAATTTTATATGGAATTGGCAATGCTCATTATCAAGTTTCTGGTTTACTATATCATTTTAGTAGTCCATAATCTTTTCCAAGTTACTCGTGGAGTTCTGGACATAGCTTCAAAGAACTGTTTTTTTTCTCAAATTAAAAAAAAACATTCTTGAAATTGCACAGTTCTCTTGTAAATGGTTCTTCTTTTGTTAATTGGAAAGTGGTGGTGACGGTGGTTGTTGATCGTTGCCTTCTTTTTTGTCCTCCAGCTGCGATAATGTAAACACTGCCTGCAGAAGTGCAGTAGAGTTTGTCTTGAAAGCATTTGAGAGTACCTCGGGTACCAAGAAAGAGAGAACTCCCTCTGCAAGAAGAGCGGCAGGTATGTTCTTAGCTTCATACCTGTTAAAACACCTAATCGGGAATTCACCCATCTCGCCATCGGATGAAGAAATGGGCCTCCTAACCTTTTTGCCTAGGTTTTAAGATCGAGACTTGTACTGTGGTTCCTATATGTCTACGCGCCTATTTAAAAGTATATAGTGTGCTATATTCTTATGTCATTCACTTCTACATCCACAACGCGTGAATCTTTATTGGGATTTTTGTTTGAACTTTTTCAGCTGCAATTGAGGACACTGGTATCGATTTTGGGGACTTCTTCAAAGGCCCATTACCAGGGAAATTTCTCAAACTCTTGGGGTTTTTGGCATTGTCAAGATTTGGTATATATGTGCCACTTGGTGGAGTTAATAGGGATGCATTTGTTGGAAATTTAGACCAGAACAGTATATTGAGCACTTTGGATTCATTTTCTGGGGGCGGAATTGGTCGACTTGGAATATGCTCCCTCGGTATTGTTCCTTTCATCAACGCACAGATTGTGTTTCAGCTTCTTGGTCAAATAAATCCCAAGCTGCAAGAACTTCAGAAAAGAGAAGGTGAGGCTGGAAGAAAGAAAGTGCTTCAGTATACTCGCTATGCATCTGTAGGATTTGCCATAGTACAGGTAATGCCATTTTTACTTTTCTTCGTATGGTTTGCTTGCACTATGTTTGGTTCAAGGAATTTGGAAAGGGAAAAGAAAAGAAAATGAGAGGAAAAATAATTTTTCATGTGTGGTTAGAGAGGAAAAGAAAAAGTGAAATTAAAAGAAAAGGAAAAGGAAAAAAAATACTAAGAGGAGGGAAAACCAAATTATTCCTATTTTGGTGAGGAAAAGAAGAGAAAACCATTTTTTTCTTTTCCTTCCAAATTCCTTGAACCAAACATAGTGTTGGAGAAACAACAATATAAAAAGTGAAATCTCCTTAATGCATAACTATGATAATATCTTCCATTTTTGCATTCAATCTCTACTCTTTGATTTGAAAACTTTAATTCATTTGTGGCAGGCAATTGGGCAAGCACTGTATCTCAGGCCTTATGTGGATGACTTTAACACTCAGTGGGTTCTTTCCACTGTTGCTTTGCTGACTCTTGGTTCAGTATTCACAACATACATTGGGGAGCGAATATCTGACTTAAAACTAGGGAACGGCACGTCTCTTTTAATATTCACAAATATCATCTCATACTTGCCAGCATCATTTGGTAGGACAGTTGCAGAAGCATACCAAGACGGTAACTATGCCGGGCTTGCTGGAATCCTTGTTTCCTTTTTCCTGTTAGTCCTTGGCATAGTTTATGTACAGGTTTGCATTAAACCAATTTCTATATTTTAAACATGAAAAACATAGCAAGACGTGAACTTATCCTATCATGCATTTTCAGGAAGCAGAGAGGAAAATTCCACTAAATTATGCCTCAAGATATACTAACAGGACTGGAGGTGTACAGAAATCTGCTTACTTGCCCTTCAAAGTTAGTATGTGTTATCCTTACGACGTTTAATATAGCTATTGCCTGTCGGTACATTTACCAGTTCAATATTTATCTGTGTTAGCCATGGTTTGGGTGCTGTGCGCTTAAAGAACTAGCTATCTATCAATTTCGTTGTCATTGATTATCCTATTATAGTTTCGTGGGTGCAGTCAGAATCCCTGAAAATCTGAATTTGGGGTGGGAAACAAAACAATTCATTCATATACATTTTTAACATGTTAGCTTTTAAATGTTGGTAAATCAATACAATAAATACAACAACAGATCCAATAAAAATCCCGTGAAAGTAGGATCTGGGGAGGGTGCGTGTAGATGTTGTTTCCAAGAGAGCACAATCTCCACAAAATATATTTAAAAATAAGTAAATATTCTGCCACTGAGCTCGAAGATTAGACTTAATCAACTTAACTAAACTAACAATAAAAACTTAATGAAGTAAAGAACTACCACACCATTGTTAATGACTAGTGCTACCTCTGTACGACTTCTTTTATTTTGGGATAGAGGGAGCTGTTCTTTCTTTCTGTTCATATCTTACTATATAGTCCAGTCCCTACTTCTGATACATTCTACTGGGTTTGTTTGTTTGTGTGTTTGTTTTAATGTTGAGCAGGTAAATGGGTCTGGAGTTATGCCAATCATCTTTTCTACGTCATCGTTGGCTATCCCTGGTACCCTCGCACGGTTCACTGGTGTGGAAGTGCTTAGAAATGCAGCAGCCGCTTTAAACCCTGGTGGTGAGTATAATGTCTGCCCCACGAAAAAAGTATTTTTTGTTCCCATTTTTACCCCTCTTTTGTATATCATTTTTTGAATAAGGGTGTTATACTTATTTCCGTTCACTGTCTCTCAATTCTCTTTTCCCATAGCAAATAAACTCTTTTTCTCACATTTTTGCTCTCTTCCGAATTTATCCTTTCGCTAAACCAAGCACACCATCAACGCTTAGAACTAAGCCATGTTTATCTCTTCTTTCTCAGGTTCTTTGTATCTTCCAACAAACGTACTATTGATTGCCTTCTTCAATTACTACTATACATTCCTGCAACTAGACCCGGATGACGTGAGTGAACAGCTGAAGAGACAAGGTGCTTCAATCCCCCTTGTCCGCCCTGGAAAAAGCACTGCTGCTTTCATCAAAATGGTAACAGCCGAACCAAACACACACACACACATCTTTGATGATGACCAACAACATTAATCCACCTTAATAAATCTGGAATTGTGCAGGTTCTAAGTCGAATATCCGTTCTTGGTTCTGTATTTTTGGCTGTTCTGGCTGCTGGTCCTGCGGTGATTGAACAAGCCACACACCTTACTGCTTTTCGGGGTTTTGCTGGCACGTCTGTTCTCATTCTTGTTGGCTGTGCCACCGACACAGCACGGAAAGTGCAGGCTGAGATTATATCCCAGAAATACAAGAACATTGAATTTTATAACATTGACAAAAATGTACCATAATGATAATAATCTCTCCTTTTCTGCACATACTTTAGCTAGTATAATTGGCCAAGTTTTGCATTTCTCGCTCTCCATTTGTGCATATAATTCATTTGTTCAGTTATGGATGATTTTAATGCATTATTGTTTCTTATTAAAATAATCCTGTTTTCTTACCTTGCACACTGAATAATCTGTTTGAACAGGAAGAGAAATAATTTTGGGATGAACCAGATAAAATAAGGGGCAGAGGAAGTATAAAATAATGCATTGCAGAGCAATGGGGAGGGAACTTAAAGATAAAGGGAAGCATGTGCATTTGTATTCTAACAAAGATGAGTAATAATAAGAAGTTTGGTTGCCTTCTTCATTGCTCTGCTGAAAAGGAAACACCAACAAGAAAGAACATATAACAGAAACATGGGGGAATTAGAACTCTGTTGAACACAGCAGTGCAAATAATAATGTACGAGTGGTAAACAACAGAGCTGTTGATATCTCAATTCTCCTATATATATATATATATATATATATATATATATATATATATATATATATATATATATATATATATATATATATATATATATATATATATATATATATATATATATATATATATATATATATATATATATATATATATATATATATATATATATATATATATATATCCTATTATAGTACATTCACAAAACAGTTCACATCATATCAGGAGTATAACATAATCACTTCCAAAATCACAGGGTGCGGTACAATTCGGCATGTGCCCACTGCCTGTCCCATAATATACAGAACGCTAATCATCGGGCTCTTCTGAAAAGTCGGGCTCCTCGGGTTTCTGCAATTTAGGCAAACCGCCATCTTTGATCTTCTGAGCTCCTCTCCTTGTGTTTGCAGCAAACCTTGAAGCCAATAGAGTGATCCCCAGGTTTGACTTTGCCGTTGACTGCTGATCATTCGATGAGACGGGAGGAGAAGAACCTTTGTCCTTCTCGTCCTCCTCTTCTGTCATCATCCTTTCACTCAATGCAAAAGATTCCATCGCGGCGAGATCTTTTGCCGACATTCTCCTCTTGTGCCGCCTCCAAGCAGCCTGTATGAAGCACGCGGCCCACGTTCTCCAATGGTGAGAGTAGAACCGGAACGTGTGCTGCAGCTTCTTGCTGTGCAGCCGTCTGAACTGGTTTGCCACAAACTTGAGATCTTCTGCCCTCAACGCAAAGGCTTCCACCTCAACCAGTGCTCTCACTGTTCTTGTCGAGGAGGGCAAGTTGAGAGTGGATTTCGGGAGCAATGCCCAAGCGAGGAGCTCCTCCCCGCAGAAATCCCCAGGCCTCAACGTGATGGAGTTGAAGAAACCGGTCCGGCCTCCATTGGTGGTGGAGCTCTCAAGCCTCCCTCTTATGATGAACAACATCTCTGCAACCGGATCGCCCTCGCGCACAATGTAAGTGCCCTCCGTGCTCAAGCATGAGGCTACGCGTTCGCATATGGCATCTAGTAGTTGGTCATCCATCTGAGAGAAGAAGGGTACCTGGCCAATTGTGATGTGCAAAAGAAAAGGAAAAAAATAAGACACCAAAAAGAAAATAAAAAAATTTAAAAAGCGGGATTTTTATAAGTTCTTCAAAATCTTCTTCATACACGCCGAACAAGGTCGAGGCACAGATGTCGTTGAATATCACGGCGCAGATCAGAAGGTAGGCCGTGTAAAATTGTTTCTTCGTCTACTCCTCGAGTCGCAGCCCATTTATATTGAACAAAACGCCTCACACGTTTTTTCAAGTCTTCCGGAAGTTGGCGGTGCTGCATCCACTCTTCAGTGTCTCTTCGCTTTAGTCTCCATTCCTCAAGCCTCACTGTCATAGATTGCAGGTACGTCTACATTTTCAAAAATATATCAAATAATTAAAAGATCAACGGTGACTGGTTAAGATGGCATAGAAGAGAACATAAACTAATTGCAAAACCACCTGAAGAGTATCTTAAGATATTTTTCAGCTCACAAAGTAATTTCATATTAGTTCTCAACAGATCAGAAAGATGTTCACCAAAGGGCTATTATATTCCTCTTTTACAGGGTATAGATACAGGAAACATACAGTGACCATGCATAGTAAAAATCAATCGACAAGACCGAAAGTGGACAATTCCTGGGCAATGACATCATGGAAGTGTAACTAGAAAGGAGAAAGATCAAATTGTGAAAATTTTACCTGCATATTTCCGATGAGATGCGCGAATAAAACAAGACCAAAAATGGCAATGAGTATGGCAAAGGATGTCTCTCCAATAAACGTGCTCGTGGACAAATTCTGCCCGTAAGAACTGAAACCACAAATGGAGGCTTGTGAAGAATTACTTATAACTTCTTTCATCTTAAACAGCCAATCAACCACTAGTTCAAGTAGGCACGTGTAAAAGCTTTTCTATTGATTGTATTGCAACAGCTCCTACTCTATGTTTTGTCATTTGTGCACCAAACATCAACATGTGCTCGCTTTCATAAGAAGCCGTAGCCTTTTGATCAGTGGTTATCATTGTCATCCATCAACAATCATGAAGTGATACAATTACTCAAACAATATAAACAATATTTATAATTTTATATTAGGTGCATTGCCAAGTTCTTATTTTTTTCTGAACTCTTGCTTCCTCCATTACTTTACTATATCTCCTTTTGCCTAGTAGGTAGTGTCAGTATGTGTGCTTCTCGAGTTTGTGCTACTCACTTTGTCCGTGCTAATGTGTTTAGTCTACTTGACATTACTCTGTCTACGCTTTTTGTGCCAAAGTCTTTTGGAAACGGTCTCTCTACTTCAAAGTAGAAGTAAGGCCAGGGTACATACACCCTCCCTAAACCCTACTTTTAGTCAACAGTTTCAATGACCTCCACATTTTTCAGATTAGACAAGCATTGTCCGAATACAAATATACAATGACTAACATTACACAATGGCAGAAAAGATATCACCAATAATTAGCATGATATGTGGAAATGAAAAATTACCTGAGGTTCTGTAATCCCCACCACAGGCAATAGAAGTATTTCTGTAGAAAAGTCGCAGAGACAACATTTTTTGTAACAGCACTTTCAAATATGCCATATTTGAAAGTAGTGCTGTCTCCATTGGGATCACAAGTTTTGAACACGCTAGTGATATTTGCCCACGTCTTGCGCGCTTCAAGGTCAAATGTGTCACAGTCCAAGTACCGAGACACACATTCGGTGATATTCCTTTCATCTCTACAAGTCGATCTCCAACAAGATGTATACCGATCAACTGACAACAAATACCATGATGCCCCTAAGACCTGAAGAAAATCAAATCTTGCCTCGCCATCATGTACAAAAAGAGTCATATCATTTCAGAAACTCGGATCTAAAACATTTGAGCTACATACATGGCTAGCCAACATGTAGAGAAGTAGGTTATAAGCAGCCCCAGCCCAAGCAGTTTTCGTGACAACTCCAGTGGCTTTAATGATCTGTGAACTTAGCGGGAAAATAAGATATAGCCTGGGAATATATTGGATTAGGACAATCAGTGCAAGGGCATTGTTATTATGATTAGCACGTTGACTTCTCGTTGCTGGTATAATGAACCATATGACAATCTGCATAAGCAACATACGATAAATATCGCTAAACTAACAAAGAAAATTTAAAAATATGAGTAAGGTTAATGATCTATAGCATTTGTACCTTACTGAAGTACGTCCAAGAGTTGTACACTTGTACCTCAGTCAGATATGACTATTTTTAATGTGGATAGTAATATTAACTAACATGTGATAGCAGCAAAATTAGAGTGTATATTTTCAAGTTTACATTCATAAGTGAACAAGTTTTTTATTGGCAAACATTAAATGTATCCATCTTTTTTACAATTCAGAGGCAATCCCAAGTTATGACTAGCCCTAGTTATAGAGGTTATTCTTGTATAGAGGCTTTACTCTACAAACAAACAAATAATCCATAAGACATGATAACAAAAGTCAGTATTTAGTAGCATGTGATAACAGTACCTGCGGGAGAGGCAAAGTCGCAATAAGGTCAATGAAGAAATCGGTTCTTAAATATCTTCGGGCAATGTCCTTAGGATCCATGACAAGCTCACCTCTACCAAACACCCGAGTGTTGGGGGCAACGTAAGCAGTTCTAAACTTAATGCCCACATGCAACAAATAGAAAAAATCAGCGATAGTACGGAAAATGGTGACCACGATTCTAAGATTCAAGTCAGTCTTCACACAGGTCAGATCTTTAGTTCCTCGGATAATTGGCAAATAAAAATATAAGGGGTCAACGAACAACGCCAGCAAGCAAGATATAATGAACCCCCTGTTCCAGTTCAGCACAATGTCACTGCCCGGATCAAGAATCCGCTTTCTCAATGGCTCTTGGTTCTCCGGGTACACCTTTGAGCTCCCAAACTTATGGGTTTCATTGGGTTTATGGTTTCTGCCAGAGCTAGAAAACTTATACCCAGATGACAATTTCTCTAAGCTTGAAGGCTCATCAGCTTCTCCTCTCCATTTTTGCTTCTTTCCACTGGAGTAGAACCTAAAATTTTTCAAAACCCTTACCTCAATAGAAGCAGAACAATTGGAATTAAACATTTCAACAGCAATAGAAAAGGGGGGTGCGGGGGAAAACCTTAATTTGACTGTACTAAAGAAGAACCTTTAAATAACTTTAATTAGCTTTTATATTAGAAATTTCTCCTAATCTCTAAGCCAAAGAAAATCAAGAATCGATCTTTCTTCAGTTTCTTGTTTCCAAGTTCAAATCTTTTCTCCATCCCGTGAAAAAGAAATCAAAGAGAAACTTCTAAGCTCTAACTACATCAAGAATTTAGCAGCACATCCCTAAGAAGGCATCATCATCAACATACCTAACAATCTTCTCCTTCTTCTTCATCTTCAGCTCAGTGTGAAATGGTTTATGGAAAAGTATGAATGAATGGAGCTCAATAGAAACTGACGGAAGATGAAATCCCAAAAGTACCCTTTAATCAAAACAGTAATAGAGCAAACCGAAACATTGTCGTTCTTGGTCATGTGGGTTGGATAAAGAAAACTTTTTCCCGGATCTGTGAGAAAAAATGCAGAGAATATGTTTTTGTTTTCCGAGGAATAATTTGGAATACTCCGTGCATTACTACAGCAAAGATTTTTTTTTTGGGAAGGATTATTACAGCAAAGATTAGCGCTAATATACTCTGTCTAGTCTTTGCTTGTTGACTTTTAAGTCGGTCTTTTCTTTATGTCTTCTTTTTTTCTTTCACTACACCAAAAAGTGTACTCCAAATGTATACCATCCTCTTATTAATCATTCATTTTATTTTGTTTTTATTTTTAATTTTTTTTGAAAATTTCTTGTTTTTTTTGTATGGTAATGGAGGGGGTGGGGGATGTTTGGGGTACACTTTTGGTGTACCCTTAGCATTTTCCTTCATTTTTACACACCATCTAATGCACTTCTTTAATCCATTTTATCTTTTAATTTGTATATTAAAAAATTATAGAAATTATATATTAATAATCTATATGTTAAGACAAATCAAACAAGATCACGCATGACTATATTTAGACTTACACATTGAGAGAATTTGATGAGTCAAAGTGCTTAGATGAACCGTTCCAAAAGTCAAAAGTGGACAAAAACTGGGGGACGGGGGGAGTAAAATATAACTTGTGTAAGATGCAAATGTATTAATGTTTTTAGATACAGAGTATAATATAATATAAGGAGTATCGTAAGTTAAATTACAAATTGATATTAATCCATCATATAAATTACAGAGTATGATTTTTCAAATATTCGTTTAGGATTCGTAAACTATTCAAATATTAATCAAATACATATTCAAATCTTATTTTGAATTCGTCTCATACTCGGATTCGGATTCAAAAAAATTAAACAAATACAAATTCAAATATTTTGTTATTTGCTTCGATTCGGTTCGTTTACACCCCTAGTCTTGCATAATCCACGTGTTGAGATGCCAAATCTTACAAAATGTTGTAGATTTGTATAATGTCTATTATAATTATTACACGTCAGAATATTATGTTTTCTTTCAGTTTATCCAAGCTCCTCGTTCGAATCCTCTCAATACCGCTATGTGTGTGATACTTTATTAAATGGAAATTCAAGTCTTAGTATTTTTTACGAAACAATAGTTATCTTGTTCTTACTGCTCATATTGGCTAAGATTTGACAAGTTCTCTACTCACACAATCCACTTATCTAGTATTTTATCACGTAGAGGGGATTGCCTATCTCTTGGCAAACAAAGAAACAAATGAATGTGGCTCGTTCCTCTACTGTAGTAGAATATCGTGCTATGGCCATTGTATGTTCTGAGACTCGACGGTTGTAAAAATTCTAACAGCTCTAGTCATCCCCTAAGTGCAGTGGCGATCCAAGATTTGGAGCGACTGGGGGCAAGAGTAGTACGAAAGTTTGAGGGTAGTGTCCCATTTTTTTTAAAATGAAAATTTGTACTGAATAGAACTAAAACATAAGTCATTTTCCAATGTAAATTTTTTAAAAAAATAATTAAATTTTTTTTAAAATCAAAGTAAATTATTAAAAAGTAATTTTTTAAAATCAAAGGAAATTATAAAAAAAATATTTTTTTTAATAAAACATTCAAATGATTAATGAAAAATCTCAAAATTACTCTCTATAATTTTACTTTCTATTATAATTATTATTTTAGAATTATCTTCTAGTTAATATTATAGTTTAATTTTCATTTTGAAATTCTTTTATTTTTAGTTTAAAAAATAATTTGTTCATTTCAAAAAAGTCTAAATAATTCATTTTTCTATTTGAACATTTTTTTCATTGGGGGCAAATTATTTTTTTATTGGGGGCAATATAAATTTTTAGGGAAATCTTAATGTATTAATTAAATAAAAACAAAATTTCATTGGGCGCAAGTGCCCCCATTAGATGTATAGTGGATCCACCCTGCCTGAGTGGCTACTCCACGATTTTAATTTTGATAACAAGTTCACCTTATCTATTGCTGCTAATCTTGACCTTCATGGCATATTATAATGATTGTCATACCGTTCGTGAATCTATCAAAATTACGATTAGACCTGGCAAAACAGAACCGAAACCGATTACCCGAACCGAAATATCCGAAATCGAAACCGGAATGATCCAAAAAATGAAGATCCGATCTATAACCGAAAACCCGAAATGATCCGAACCGAACCGAAACCGAACTAAATAAGTAATTCATATCCGATTTAAATCCGAAACCGATTCGATTCGAAACCGATAATATCTGAACCGATTAAACCCGAAACCGATTAGATCCGGACCCGATAATACCTGAAACCGATAAAATCTGAAACCGATTAGATCTGAAACCGACAATATCCAGACTCGATTAGAACTAAAATCGATAAATTCAGAACTATGTTTACCTTTCAATAAGCATATTATATTTTTAAATTTTTTACTTTTATTTTACTATTTGTTTTAGTTACATTACTTGCTCATTCCCTCATAAAATGGATTATCTTCTTGAAAAAAAGTATAAATTTTTATGCCTTAAATTTATTATATGTAGAAATTAAAGATAAGTTTTACATATAAATGATAACACACAAACAAATAAAATTTTCGTAATTTTTAAATAGTGAAGTGTGATATTCTTTTTGGGACGAAAGGAATATATATATGATGAATTGTATGGAATAATTAGATTTTTTCCTAATTTCATCTCATTACAATAAATTTTATTGATTTGAGAGTTAATTTGATTAGTTTCAAAATAATTCACTCAATATTAGTCAATAAAATTAAATGCTAGTGTTAGCATTTTGAAAAGACGCTCTAGCGGCAGTCTTTACCATTATCATTTTCAAATTTGATCTACACCATTACATTTAGGTGTAAAATTAATTATATTTGACTCTATTAAATTTATTTTTCTCTATTTTCAACCAAATATACTCAACAATTTACAAATTTTGCACTCAATTGAATAAAATTCACTTAATTTCACCCAATTTTACTCAATTTTTACCAAATTCTATTCAAATGGAACACAAGACTATTTGAATTTATCTTTTATCCTTTCATTTATATACATAAGTATATTAGTAGATGTGAGAAAATTTTTATATTTCAAAATTAAATTTTAAAATCTATTTAATTATATTAAATTTATATCCAAAATATATTTGATCCGAAACCGAAATATATCCGAACCAAACTAGATCCGAAACCGAAATATATCCGACTCAAATTGTATCCGAACCGAAATCTATCCGAACCGAACCGAACCGTATTTGAACCGACTCGAAACCGAACCGAACCGAACCGAAAAATGTATAGAACGAAATCAAATCCGAACCGAAATTTAACCGATCCGAACCGAATTGAACCGATTATAACATATAACCGATAGGTATCCGAACTGAAAAAATACAACCCGAAACTGATCCGATTAATCTGATTGCCACCTCTAATTACGATAGTATGTATTCTTACACTCCTTCAAATTTCTGATTTGTTCACGAAAGCTTTGCCTGATCATTCGTTTAGACATACGAGTACATGATATTAATGCACCAAGTTAATGTAAATGGGCCAAGAGTTGTTTTCTACATGGGCCTTAGATATAACAATGGGCCTATTAAGGGACGGAGGAGACTTTAAGTAGAGAGCCTGTTTCTCTTTAGCATGCCAACGGAATCCCCGGCCTGAGAATTCCAGTCATCTTATAAAGCGGGAGGTCGCCGGCCGCCGTAGCTGCACCGATATGGCGACGTCTCACGGCATCAAACTCGCCGTTTATCTCATCTCCTCCTTCTTCGGAGATCTCAACGCTGTAATCCATCGAACACTCGAATTCGTTAATAAAAAACCCGCCTTTTCCTGAAATAGTTTAGTACTGATGTTTTTTTCTCTTCTGATTATTTGTGTGTTTAACAGAAAGTATGCGAGTGTCTGTTGAGGAGAGGAACCCTAACATTAGCGCAGATTATGCAATTCACTGAGCTCAGCTCACCTAATGCAAGGAAGTGTCTTCTGGTTCTGATTCATCATAACTGTGTTCAAGCATTTAATGTTCAGCAAGAAGGTATTGTTCTGAAATCTCAAGGTTTCCTATTCTCAATATCACTTTTCCAATTCTATGTGGCTGTTTGAGTATGATCCTCAAATTTGATTTTTGTCAAATGTAGGTACATTTGGGACTGCACCCAGAATTGTAACTCACTACATGGCATTATTTGACTATATAATCCATAGAATCAGGCTTCCTAAGTTTATGGAGATCGTGACCAAGGAGTTTGATGAAGAAGTGAGTTTATGATTGTACTCTCAACTTAATTTTTCTGTTTTTTTTCTTTTTGGTTAAAATCTTCAATCTTATCACTATGGGGAGGTTGTATCTTGTTTAGCTTATGGTTGAGATTTTTTTTGATTCAGTGTGATCAGATATTTGAAGGCCTGGTTCAGCACGGAAGGCTTTCTCTCCAACAAATCCTTGATAGGCACGGGGCGACTGCAAAAAAAGGTTAAGGGCACATCCCCTCTGTAATGCTCCTATTTAGGAGTGCCATTTTTAAGAACATTGAACATGTCTGCCAATCATGTTCTGCGTATTTATCTTCAAAGCCGAGTGAGTGAAAACAACCAGAAACGGCATGATAATGATTATGCACAGGATACCCATTATAAGAGTTCCTTATCAAAAAGGAAAGGAATCTTATATATAAATATTAAAAACCCTTCATTCTATTACTCTGTATTATTAATTTTTTTTTATTATTAAAACTCACTCAATGACAAGTATTATAACCTTACAGGAAAATCTGGTGCAGATGCTGCACTAGATAGATTCAAACGCCTTGTTTCAGCTCGATTTGTGGAACGTTGTCCAGCCCCTGAACCATTTATTGCACCACCTACTGAGGATGAGAAAGCTGCAGCAAAGAAAAAAGGCAGAAAAGCTGCCCAGGTTTTTTGCTTCTACAACGTCTTCAGTTTTGCTGTTTGTTTGCATGTTCCATATCTTTTGAGGTTTCTTCATGTCCTCAACTTTTAATACAATAAAGCGAAAAATGAAAAGCAAAATGCACTTGTGGCTTTGTAAACCTGTAAACAAAGGTGTTCTTTTAAAAGATAAAAGTGAAAGAAATGACTTCATTGTTTCCATGGCCAGTTCCTGGCTCATGCATTAGTGCTTTTACATTCATCCATAGCTCTTTAGTCGTTATGTGGTTGTAGTTTAATAATTTGCTACAAACACATGGAAATAGATGCACGAAAAGACAATAGAGATCCAGGCTTTAGAAGCAGCAGCTCCCATGGAATCGTTAAGGTTCTCAATTGAAATGGAGTCCTTGAATGATGCTTCTGAAAAGACCAACGAAACAGCAATTGGAGAGAAGGTTTTTCTCTTTATAGTGTTTTTATCTGTTTGTATGTGCATCAGATATGTGCAATAAATATATTTGGAGCTATCTTTACAAGATTTTGTACTTTTTATTTGTGTTCCACAGCGAAAGAAAGATGAGAAAGAACTGTTGGCAAAAGATGAAAACCAAGTTCTTTGGCGTGTTAACGTTGAAGAATTTTTGCGCCGCTTAAGGAACAAGGTTGGCACTTATCTCAATTACTTCTATTGTATTTAATACCTTATAATTCACATAGGCAGCTTTGTGGTCACAAGAGTTTTTCATGGAAGTTTCATACTTCAGACAACTTGATCTAAGGTTCATTTACTTCTTTGTTTTTTATGCAACAAATTTCATAAGGCTGCATTCTCCTTCGAAAATCCACTTTCCACAAATTTCAAAAGGCTGCATTCTCGTTCTCTATGATTGTATCCAAACATTAGAAAGTATGAGCATGGTTTCTTGTAAGAGTAAGTAAGATGAAAATAAGCTCATGCAATTGCACATCATTGTACACAATAATCTTTATTATTTTACATGATTGCATATTTTTTAGGCTTGCGTTGCAAATGTGAAAGCACGCCTTAATGATGAAGCTGCTATTGTTCTCGATGCAATCCTGGAACTGAGTAAAAGTTCTGAGACCAAAGTAAAAGTTGATCATTCAGGTGATCATAATTTTCATTTCACATGCTAGTTAAATCTTACCATGTTTGCTTTTGGAACATGGTAAACACTTGCACCCAAATAAAGGTTCTAACAGGTCAGGACCACAAGGTTCCCTCACCATGCATGGTGTGGGACTGTGGGTATTACTGTATTTGAGATGTAACAATAGTTCGTTTGTGGAACTGTATTTTCTTTACAGATTAACAATGATTGTAACATATTTTTGGTCCACGCTCCACCCCACTCTACTTTGTCTTTTGGTGTAAACTAGCTGTTTGACTCATGTCTCATTTTCTAAAATTCACCCTCTAGAAGGGTAGATATAATAATGCTCAACACAATTGTATACTTAACTTATCCTTTTTGTTTTATTTAAATATATGCATTGCTTTCCCCCCTAAAAGTTATCATGTTTCATTTTCTGGCTTAATTCGTGAGTTATTTTGTAGCCCCAGTTTCCATCGATTCCATTTATGATGCTGTGATAACGAAAGAAGGTGGTATTGGCATGGATTTGGAGCGTATTCGAAGCTCCCTTTCCCAACTGGGATGTGAAGTTCCTTTGGTCCCACTAGATGAATCATATAGTATTGGTACATACCATTATTAATGCCCAGTCAATTTTCTATTTAGAAAAAAAAACTTATTTCTATAGAGAGAAATTTGTGTGAGTCTAAAGTATATATCAGTATCTACTTTCTGCTTGAATTGATGTGGATGGATCTCCTTGCAGACCTGAAGAACATTATTGAAATGGCAAAGATTGAAGAGGTTCCCTTCATTCATACTTAATCATCCTTATGTGCTAAGAAGAGGATTACATCCATAATTCTCCAATGGCTGTGCAGGTGGAGCCCATTGTGTGGAGACGGTATGGAAAGGAGGCCTATAGGATGTTCAGGCTTCTATCACAGTCTGGTCGACTCATGCCTACGGATGAGGTATTCAGTTGTAAGCATAATATAAGTATACAACTAGAAGAATGAAAATACATTTATTTCGTTGTGATCAAGTGATATCTAATGATCAAGTGAACTTCGTTAGTATTTTTTTGTATATGATTTGGGGTCTCTTGGAAACAACCTCTCTACCTCCAGACCCTGAATTGCGTGGGATTCGTTATTGTTGTAGATTTCAGAATCCACATTCGTCGAAAAGAAAGATGCAGTAAGGATTCTACTTGGACTATGGAAGGATGACTACTTGGAGATGAGGGTAATGCATTTGGACCCCCCCCCCCCCACCACACACACACACACACACACAACTGAAACAGTTTTGTTTTTTTTAATTGTGGTTTATTTAATGCTGGTGTTCGTTCAATTGCAGAAAGTACTTTTGCGGGGAAATAATCAAACAGAACTGATGTTGTGGAGAGTGAATAAAGAGTCGCTTTGGAAACAGGTTCTGGATGAATTGTATCACGCGGCATTGAATTTGAGAATTCGAATCATACATGAGCAAGAACTAGATCATCAGGTATTGTGTTTTTACCCCCCTTTTTTTTTAAAAAAAAATACTCCGTATGTTGTTACTTAAAAAGGCTTATAAATATGTTGTCACTATAAAATGTTGTTACTTAAAAAAATGTTGTCACTATAAATGTGTTTTTTACTGAATCAGTGAAAAATGACAGGTTGAAGGGGAACTGGGGACAAGTAACAGAGGCGGTCCAAAACCGAGAAGGCTTAAACTGGAGTCTGCCTTTTTTAATCTTGATGATGTTATCATGATCTTTCATGACTTTTAGGGTCACAAACTCCTCATCCTCCTTCACTTACTCACCACTCCATTTTTGACCTCTAACATGTTTTGAAATCTTTTTTTTATTACTTTTCTCTACCAACCCTTCTGAATTCAATGAATTGTTCATTCATATAGTTTGTTATAGAATTTAGATGATTTCTAGAACTAACTTTTTTTGTGTGCTAAATTTACTCAAATTGCACTAATACATAATGAATTTTCTTGTATAGCATGACAAGCATCTAATTAATTAATTAATTATTAATTCTAGTGTACTAAAATGCCATTTATATAATACTACCTCCGTCCCAATTTATAACGCCTGTTTCGATTTACGATGTTTGACTGAAATTATTTTCAAACCATTTTATATGACAAATGGTATAGAATTAAAAAATAAAAATTACATATTAAAAAATTACATCAAAAGATCTACAAAACTAGTAGTGACAATAATATTTTATTTTATCAAATGGCTAACGAAAATAGAGAAAGAAAGTGAATAATGTTTGACCATGTGAATAGTAAACAGGCATTATAATTTGGGACAGAGGGAGTATTATATTTACTCTCTCATCACGTCCTACTCTCCTTCAACGGCCGTCGTGTTGGGGAAATTAATGATAACTTGGATGAATCGAGAGTTGTGTAAACACTTTCAGATTGAATATTTTGGTTGTTCACTCCAAAATTCAATCGGATAAAACTCGAAAGTATCAAGAACGAAATATGAGAATTGCTGTGTTTAAAACCGAACAAAATTCGACCATGCCTAGGGGAATTTTATAGACTAGGGGTGAGAAGGAGAAGACACCATTCGCGGCTATTACCCAAAGCACGCAACTCTTCGTGCGGAAGTTTCTTCTTCAAAATTCGGTCCTATCCATCGAAATTTCTTTTAAAAAAAATTCGAAATTATGATTCTAATTGGACCCCGCAGGGGCTGCCGCCCCTTGAACCCTGCTCGGGGGCGCTGCCCCCTTGGAACCCCCGGTGTAACGGGTTTTATATCGTAACAAACTCAATGAAGCGTGCACTCCGCACCTCCATACTTCTTTGATGATTATTAGGATACCATTGGTCGTAGTTTTTCCAATTACACTAAAATATATAACACTCCTCCCCTATTTTAGTGTAATCCTTGATTAACTAAACAAATTCACAGCAAATAACAAACTTATGCATAAATGAAATATCGTGACGATTGAATTTCATCTTAGTACATTACACATTTCAAATATTCGAATATCAGGGTATCACTACGGATTGAACCCTTGCTATTCATTTTGAATACATGAAGATAATATACACAAAAGTTTACATACTTTAATGTTCTAACTTGAAACTATTATTTACTAGCCTGGTGTCCTAATCCTTCATAAGCATATCGAAGTGAAGTCTATACTTCTTGAAGCGGCTAAACTTCATGCTCATATAAGTAGTCCTCTTTATTCTTGCACCTGCATATGCAATTTTTCAAAAGAACTATTAAGAAGACGTACTTCATCCTCCTAATCTTACAGGTGTGAACACATGCTTTGGGATAATAAACTTAATGTGTTCCAATTTCTAGATGTTAAGATTTTCCACATTGGATTCAGCATCTAATGTCTTATTAGATGGGAATTGGGATTCTTACCATGAGAAATTTATATAGACTTCAATCCAATCCCTATAGCCGATCTTTGCACAAGGTTTATACTTAACCCTTTGGTTAAATGATCAGCCAAATTTTGTTGAGTCCTTACAAACTCCACTGATATCACACCATGCACGATGAGCTCTCGAACCATGCTGTGTCTCACACCTAAGTGTCTTGACTTCCCATTGTAAACTTGACTATAAGCCTTAGCCAAAGTAGCTTCACTATCACATCGGATAGATATGGGAGATATTGGTTTTGGCCACAATGGAATGTCATATATCAGATTTCTTAGCCATTCTGCTTCTTTACCGGCTACCGCCAAAGCCACAAACTCAGACTCCATTGTAGAGTTAGTTATGCAAGTTTGTTTCTTTGATGCCCAACCATTGCTCCTCCATCGAGACGGAATATCCATCCACTCGTGGAAGAGTGATCTTTCATATTAGTTATCCAACTTGCATCCGAGTATCCTTCCAAAACAGAAGGAAAGTCGGTGTAAGTTAATCCATAGTTCATGGTTCCCTTCAAGTATTTAAATACTCGGTTAATCGCTTGCCAATGATGCGAACTAGGATTGCTAGTATACCTACTAAGTTTTCCAACCGCATATGCTATGTCTGGCCTAGTACTAATCATAGCATACATCAAACATCCAATAGCTCGTGAGTATTCTAGTTGAGATACCGCAACACCTTTATTAGGGAAGAGCTTTAGACTTCGATCAATAGGAGTACTGACCAGAGAACAATCTTGGAAGTTAAACTTCTTCAAAATCTTCTCAATATAATGTGATTGAGAAATAGAAATTTCATTATTCTTACGCTTGATTCTTAAACCTAGAATCACTTCAGCCTCCCCCATGTCTTTCATGGCAAACCTAGATGACAGAAATTCCTTGGTATTATCAACTTGATTTTGATTAGTACCAAAAATTAACATGTCATCTACATATAAGCAAATTATAACTCTTTGTCCAAAAGCATCAAATCTGCTGTATACACACTTATCTGCTTGGTTTAATTCAAACCATTCGACAAAACAACGTCATCAAATTTTTGATGCCATTGTTTTGGTGCTTGCTTTAGACCATAAAGAGATTTCACCAACTTACAAACCTTATTTTCATTCCCAGGCATGACAAAACCTTCAGGTTGTTTCATATATATCTCTTCATCCAATTCACCATTCAAGAATACAGTTTTTACATCCATTTGGTGAATCACTAAATTGTGTATAGCCGCAAGGGCTAATAACAATCTAATTGTAGAAATTCTAACAACAAGTGCATAGGTATCAAAGAAATCAATGCCTTCTTTCTGTCTAAAGCCTTGGATGACCAATCTCGCTTTGAACTTATCTATGTTTCCATCAACCTTCATTTTCTTTTTGAAGATCCATTTACATCCTAGAGGTTTGCATCCGGGAGGTAAATCAGTCAATTTCCATGTATTATTTTGCATAATAGAGTCAATTTCATCTTGAATTGCTTCCTTTCAAAATGCAACATCCCTTGAAGCCATAGCTTCATTTAATGTCTTAGGATCTTCCTCAATATTGAAACAATATTGATATTGAAATTCAATCTCATCTCTTGTTCCTTCCATCAAGTAGAGTTGAAAATCATCACCAAAAGATTTTGGTTTTCTTGTTCTTGTACTTTTCCTTACTTCAACATTTATGGAAGGCACATTTTCAGAGACCTTTGAAGTAGGGGTCATATCCTTCGGTCTGGATATAGAAGTAAATCTTTCTTCATCAAAAATTGCATCTCTTGACTCTATAACTGTGTTTACAGATACAAAGTCATTAGGTTCTATAACATAGAACCTATACGCCTTGGAATGCATAACATATCCAATAAAGATACAATCTATGTCTTTTTCACCCAAAGTTTTCCTCTTTGGTTCCGTAAGTCGAACAACGACTCTACACCCCCAAACTTTAAAATAACTTAAGTTTGGTGGTTTTTTGTACCAGGGTTCATACGGGGTTGTTTTCATCTTTTTATTAGGAATTCTATTCAACAAGTAACATGCCGTTAACATTGCCTCACCCCAAAATCCTTCGCTTAAGCCCGAATAGGATAACATGGAATTAACCATTTCTTTTAAAGTCCTATTCTTCCTTTCTGCAACACCATTTTGTTGTGGTGTATACGGGGCAGTTGTTTGATGTATTATACCAGTACTTTGGAAAAATACTGGATCATAATACTCGCCTCCCCTATCCGTTCGAAGAATTTTAATCAAGTTACTTTGGTGTAACTCTACCTCTTGCTTATAAATTTTAAATTTATCAAGGGCTTCTTCTTTTGCATGTAGCAAATAGACAAAGCAAAATCTGGATGCATCATCTATGAAAGTGACTACATATTTTTTATTTCCAAGAGAAGGGGTACTATGTAAGTCACATAAATCACTATGAATAAGATCCAAAATTTTACTTTCCCTATGAACTTCTTTGAATGGTTGTCTCACTATCTTAGTGAGCATACAAGTTTTACATTTCTCAATGTTCAAATCAAACGCAGGTATTAAACTCATTTTAGACATATCTTTTAATCTCTTGTAATGAACATGTCCTAGTCTAGCTTGCCACAATTCAGATTTATTTGAAATAATGCTAGAACTAGTAGAAGCCATACATATAGATTCATTGAGATAAGATATATCTAAATTTAACTTGAACATACCATTCAAATATCCAAATCCAATAAACGAACCATGTTTAGATAATACATATTTATCGGACTCTATGACTTGTTTATAACCACAATTATTTAATACAATACCAGATACTAAGTTTTTACGAATACCAGGAACAAATAATACATTATTTAATGTTATTGACTTTCCAGAAGTAAACACTAGCCTAACACTTCCAATTCCTTTGATGAGTTCGGTAGACACATTCCCCATGCGCAGTGTTGAGCCATCTTCAATTGGCCTCAAAGATGTGAACCAACGTTGATCCTTGCACACATGGGATGTTGCTCCCGAATCTACCCACCATGCAACATCATCATCCTGCATATAAAATGCCTCGGATATTAGTGATACATAATTCTGAACCGAATTATCAATGTTTTCAAAATTCTGACCTTGTTGCATATTTGGGTCCTTTGACTCACTTGGACCGGCTTCTTGTTTTCTTTTCCCAACCCTGCAATCTTTCTTGAAATGCCCGGGTTTACCACACGTCCAACACGCCACCTTCTGTTTCTTGTTGGCGGTGTTCTTGTCGGGCTTGTTTTTCTTCCTTTTTCCAGACTTGTGCTTCGCCTTGGAACCACCATCCTCCACCATATTAACACAGGATGGTCCAGCAACATCCTTGGATTTGTTGCTTTCTTGAGCCCTCGCGGATTCTTCAATCCGAATATGAGTGCCCAATTGAACCAAAGACAAATCATCTTTGTTGTGTTTCAACTCACGTTTGTAGTCTTTCCAAGACGGTGGCAACTTATCAATTACATTCGAAACAGAAATACATTCATCTTGTTTCATACCATGTAAATTAAATTGTCCCAACATACGCACAAGTTCATGATATTGTTCCATAACAGACCTCGAATCAACCATCTTATAATTATTAAAGTCACTAACAAGAAATTTCTTACTTGATGCATCTTCAACCATGTATTTGGATTCAAGAGAATCCCATAACTCCTTTGCAGATTCAATATTCTGATAAATATCGAACAGGGGATCAGACAAACCGTTTAGAATGTGGCCTATGCAAAGAATGTTGTCATTCTCCCATTTGCAGCGCCTTCTGGCATGTTCAATGGTTTCGTCCTCGCGTTCTTCTGGTTTGGGAGTACTCAACACATACACGACTTTTAGAGTCGTCAACAGGATCTGCATCTTCTTTTGCCATCTTCGAAAATCCTGTCCTTGGAACCCTTCCAGTTTAGCGAAGTTACTGGTTCTGTCCTTCGTCGATTCACCGTTCGTCATCTTCAACGAAAATATTCAATCTTTGTTGGGGAAATTAATGATAACTTGGATGAATCGAGAGTTGTGTAAACACTTTCAGATTGAATATTTTGGTTGTTCACTCCAAAATTCAATCGGATAAAACTCGAAAGTATCAAGAACGAAATATGAGAATTGCTGTGTCTAAAACCGAACGAAATTCGACGATGCCCAGGGGAATTTTATAGACTAGGGGTGAGAAGGAGAAGACACCATTCGCGGCTATTACCCAAAGCACGTAACTCTTCGCGCGGAAGTTTCTTCTTCAAAATTCGGTCCTATCCATCAAAATTTCTTTTAAAGAAAATTCGAAATTATGATTCTAATTGGACCCCGCAGGGGCTGCCGCCCCTTGAACCCTGCTCTGGGGCGCTGCCCCCTTGGAACCCCCGGTGTAACGGGTTTTATATCGTAACAAGCTCAATGAAGCGTGCACTCCGCACCTCCAAACTTCTTTGATGATTATTAGGATACCATTAGTCGTAGTTTTTCCAATTACACTAAAATATATAACACGTCGATCACAAAAGGCTGACATTAGTGTCCTGTCACTACTCCGTTAATGTCCATTATCCATGATTTAATGACTTTTGTGGCTTCACTCTAATAATATCTAAAATCATTGTTAATGTATACATGTCCATTGTCAAGGCATTAAAGGTTGAAAAAAATACATTGTCGCAATTATAAATGTTCAGTGTATTAGTCAAACATCAATGTCTCCAATCAATAAACGTTTATAATTTTTATAATGTCTCATGTTCATAATTTTTACAATGTTACAATGTGTCTCTCTCTCTCACATACACACAAAGAGAGATCAAGATAGAGGAGAGAACGAAATCCATATAGCGAACGGCGTTGAAGAAAACATACGGAGTATAAAAGAGCAATCAGAAATTTTGTTGAACCATGGGAATGAGTATATTTAGTAGCCCGAGGTATTACAGTGCATGAGACTTCGCAACCAATCAATTTTCACATAAAGTTACTGAGTACGTACAGGAGGACAGGTTTTTTTTTATCACTACAAGAAAATGAACAATACAAGTGAAGTCCAAATGTACGAGCTCAGAGCCGCTCGACTTCAAGGAGTGTGTGTGAGAGATATATATAGATAGGCTTGCCATGCCATTCTTCCCGAACCCATTTTGGTGGCGGTAGAGCCAATTCGAATGCAGCAATAATGAGACAATTCTCACCAAAACGGATTTTGATGGATCGATCTATCTCTCAAAAATGCTAATAATTGCAGAAGAGTATCCGGCCAACTGTTTGAAACAAGCAAGTGATGCAGGGTTAAAACGATACTCGTACTTTTTTTTTTGAATATTGCATTGCAATAGGTTGATATTTATTTATTGAAAACTGTCAAAACTTTTGCATGAACACCATTAGGATGTTGTTACCTGAGCAAGAATGCTCTTTCCTGTATGCCCTTCAATCACAAGCCCTGCTGTTAGACCAATCATAGCCCAAGCACCGTTTATAGCTTCTATTTGACGCCGCCTCTACAAAAAAAAATGTAAAACGAAATCCATAATTACGAAAATGACACCAACGCCTAGTTAACTTTATCGGGCAAGAGGGAAGCCACTCACTTTCAGTCTCTGTTTGGTTTCAATTTCCTCCTTTTCTTCTGCAGCTAATCGCTTGGCTTCCAAAGGATCAACCATGATCACCTCTTTCTTTGAGCTCCTGTTCCTTTGAGATGCCTATAGAGATCCAATGTTTTTTATATACGTATAATACAGCAACTGCAATGCCTTATCCCAAGATCCAATGGTTTTTTATTATATATAAAAGCAAACTAAGAAAAATGAGAAAATGAAATTTAACAAGGAAAAGAGCATGTGATTATCTAAACGCAGGTTTGGTTCATGTCAACAGATCTCCATAATATGACCATGCTACAGACACGTAGCAAATAATGGCATGAAACACCTCCGTTGGAGTTGAAACATGGCATCACAAACTATGCACCAACGTCTACTAAAATGTTCAAACACTTAAGCAATGATGGTCGCAATATGTTTTGCCGTTGGTAAGCATTGCGCATACTAAACTGTGTTCAAACAAGATATTGGTGGACCTAGTTTAGAGTACTACTCCTATTGCTAAGGTGTAAGGAATGGGGGAAATTGTGACAGTGCATACATTAAGCTTGGCAAGGAGACGAATTCCCTGCCTCTTGGTCCCTCGCAGTGTTAAACTGTTTTGTTGGTGACTTCCAAACTGTTTCCTATTGTAGGATAAATCACATGAACAAACACGCAAATAAACAACAATAATCATAATGCAGTTACACATCAGGCCTGTACGAATGCTATATGTAAACCAGGGGGTGTGTTTGGAGCTCAAAAAAGCCAGAGAAAGAAAAAGAAAAAGAAACTAGAAGCCCAGTAAAATTCCACAAAAAAGTAGGGTATGAAGGCCTTATCTCTACTCAAAAGAATAGAGGCTGAGAGAAATTATACTTTGCACGCATTTTGGCTTTAACTTGGAAAATGCAAAGGAAAACTTATACTCCGGTATGATTATACGAATATGGGACAAGTGGATTCCTGATCAATATGGTTGAGCTTAAATATGATCAAAAACGGTTCGCCCGGGTCGGTAAATTGCTGAAAATTTTAGTGTACCTTAGTTTTGCTTGTATGCCCGAATTTCGTCTGTATGAACATATAGCTTCACACCAAAATCCACCATTCCAAAAACTATAAATTTACTCTCTCCATCCAGTCATCCACAATAAGGATTTCATTGGCCACTTTTCAAAATGAAATATTTGCACTAAATAGCACTAAAACTTAAGTTATTTCCTTAAATAACATTTAAACTATTTTATTCTCTAAATAGCACTTAATAATGTCCATTGATGAAAAACATTTACTTGAATAATGACTAATGGATAATGACTAAAAGTGCTGCATTTGAAAAAAAACACATGTGATGCTATTTTGGAAAAGTCATTATGTTTTAGTGCTATTTAAGTAAATTCCTCTCTCAAAATAGCTCCTATTTAAGGAAAGATGGCAAGATAACAACAACAAAAAAACAAAAACTCCTTAAATTTAGATTGTTCTTCATTTATATTAAAAAAAAAAGCATATATATGCGTGTTGGCAGTTTAGAGGGCTTTTTATAATTTACTAAATCTGGGCATTTCTAAAGTAACAGAGAAGTTTATTAGTCCAACAATCCATTTCTTGTACAGAAATGAATCAATCTGAGATTTTCCTCTATTTGGAGAATTGATAATGGTAGAATCAATAATAAATTGGAAGGATGAGAAATTGATTGCGAAACTTACTTGCGAAGATCGGAGGGAGAAAAATGGTTGGCTGGTAAGTGGAGGCTTCCAAGGGGCGACGCAGAGAGAGTCGCCATTTCCCGGTCTTATCCCTTTTTTGGTATGAGTGTTTTTTGGGGGGCTCACACGCAAAGTGCTGAATTTTAAGTGTACTTATCTAACAATTTTCAAATTGTGATTAAAAAAATTCAAATGGTTTTGTACTTAGAATTGAAACAATTTAATCAATGTACTATTCTTCATGAAGCCTAAAGAGAGTTAGAAATATGATATTCATATTTGATATTTTTCTCAAACATCTATCGCTCCCACTAATCACTCACCGACAGCTACATCAGACTGTAACCAACAACGATATCTCTTCAAACACTTTCATTTTTTTATATTTTAAAACTTATGTCATTTCTTCTAAGCTTCAGAATTCATACTTTGTATTATATTCCCTTCATGTCTATTTTTCATTATAAAAACTGAGTTAGTCATTCATGCCAACAATTCTCATGCCTCATTTCTAGGATATTTTAAACTATTCCTGTGACTTCTTTATTGAATATAGAAAGATAGACAACTATTCCCTAATTCGGGTGGACAAAAATAAGAAAACTGACAACTAAATACGGATAGAAAGAATAGTTAATTGTGGAGCATAGGTGTTCCATACATTCATACAATAAGCACAGTTGGTGATAATATAATAGACTAAAATTTTGTCCTCAATTTTGCTTTACTTAAATATGTCTGATGAATAATGCCATAATGTGGGTGTCCAAAGAAATGGCATATGCAGCAAAACCTAGAGGTGAACCATCATTCACAGGCAAGCAAAGTTCATACCAATTTCACAATGCCAATGCATGCTTAAAACCACACTGTGGTTTCGTAATCCCCCCTAATTGTCGGAGGGGGTGGCACCAAGACATCTCTGGGGTGGAGAGATGGTCTCGACGACTGTCAGATTCTGTTGTGCTATCGTGATCGTTGTCTCAGAACAGGAAGGGGGGCAAGCAACATGTGTTATAAAGATTGATGAAACACAAAGATAAGTTCATAGCTTTCCATATTAAAAACTTTCCTCCCCTTTTTTTTCTGAGACACATTCCTCTTGTATTCACCCTTCATCTCTGTTAATTTCTGTATCTGATGATTTTAAGATGAACAACAACAATAACAACAAATCCGTTCATCTCCGAGAAACAAAGAAGCAAATGTTAAAACTCCAGAGAAAACAACAACATGGTACACCTAATCAAATCCTGGATACTGCACTTGCTGCCAGCAAATATCTATATGTTCTAAGAAGCAGCTATGCTTTGGATTTACTTTCAAAAACCATTCAAATCCTACTCAAAGAAAGTTCATCTATTCTTGATCTTTCATACTCTTTAGCATTAGAGATTTAAAAAACCCTCCTTTTTTTTCTTTTAAGGAGGGTGTGATTCTACAAGTGAGATAATCAATCAGCAGGCTCAATTCAGCCTTTGGGTTCATTAGAACATTCAAAGTGCATATAATCTTTTATCCATTCAATGTAAGAACAAATATTTCAGTCAATGTATTGCACTGCTCCATCTTCTCCATGATCATCAAGTACTAAGTACTCCTTACAGATATTACAGTACATGTCATCAGCCTAGATATACATAAATATTCTTCACCAACATTCTCAGTTTCTCCAAACTAGGCATCAACATAGCCAAGAAATTGAAAATGGAACACAGTCAGTGCTGAACATCATGAAGGCTTTGTTTTGTCAACTTTAACAGAACATTATGAACATGTCCCCATCCAAAAAAAAGCTACTTACTATCAGAAAAAGAAGAAGAACAGCGAGAAATAGAAAAAGAGAACAGATTTTGAAGATAAGTTACAAAGAAAAAAGAAAAGACTAAATAAATGCCAAAAATCTAGTTTGCCCTGTTCAAACACCAACTACCCACCATGTCTTCCAATCTTCATTGCTCAAACTGGAACCACTGGAGTCCAATTCGACCCGGGTCCGACAAATTGGGCAATTGAGCACTTTCCCCAGCCAATGATCCACACATTTCATATGGAATATGTGATCACAAGCTGGCAGCTTCCTGCACGGTTCATCCTCCTTGAAGCTATCCAAACAAATTGCACAATCCTTGGGCAGATGGGCAGAAGAGGAGTAGCTGAGACAGGGAAGGCGGTCCATCAGATCAGGAGGGGGAGACGTTTCCGCTGATGCTCGGGGAGAATGGCGATCTCGACGACGGCGTCTGCGGCGGAAGGCGGTGGTGGTGAGGAGAAAGTGGACGAGGATGACGGCGGCGAAGCCGAGGAAGAGGAGAAAGAGGGAGAGTACGAAGGCCATGATGACGCATTTGAGGAAAACGAAAAGGAGCTTCCCTGGAGCCGAAACCGAATTCAGCTTAGGCGGTCGCTCCGGCGGCGATTCTAGGTTTCCTTGCGTAATAATTGGCATGTGGCGGCGGCGACGGCGGAGTAGAATGATCAGGATTCGGCGGTGAGGGAGGGGGTCAAAGAGAGGGACGACGGAGCTTTGAAGGGATAAGAAAGTATGGCGGTGGCGTAGATATTTTCTCGCACCTCGGAATAATAATTTTTTTAAATACGCAATAATTAAAGAAAAGCAAAATTGGCAGTACGGAAAAACCGAAGAAAATGGGCGTACACAGTTTTATCGGGAAGATAAGCCTTATTAGTGGGCCTGCAGGTCAGAATATGCTACTCCTCAAACCCATTTAAAAAAGGATTATGCTATGGTGTCACTACATAGGTGCATTCATGCTTCACACAGATAAATACAGACGATAATTGTCTGTGCGACACAAACAATTATCGTCTGTGTTTGTCTGTGCGAAACATGTGTGCACCCATGATAGCACCCATGTGGTGGCACCCTAATATTTTTTTTAAAAAAAGCATGAAAGCCCACTGAGCGCCCCTCACCCCCGCCCGAGGTATAGTGAGAAGGAAGATCTTACCGTGGTCTTAAGAAAGGTCGTTTGGTGTTCAATGTGAACAGACAATTATTACAAAATTATACAATCCTTTAAATATAGAGAGAGTTACAACCATGCTCATTGAGCAACAAAGGATTTTGTAGTTCAATAATGATGGGTGTATTCCACTCACGACCGGTCAAAGAAAAAGATCGATTAGTTGACCGGTCAATCTCGAAAGTTTTGGAAGGGAGACTTAAATCGTCGGCAAACTACGTTTGTCATCCTACGAAAAGTGGAGACTTATATAATCGGCCAAAAGATGACCGGTATACTCTACGAAAAAGTATACCGGTCAAACTACGCTGTCATCCTATTAGTTCCCAGACTTCGATGAATTCACCCCTCGGAGATTACCCGGTGTAGTTTCTAGGGTTGGAAAGTATCGGCAGAAGAGAATCTATGAGGGCTTGGCGTGTAGCGACCCATGTTAGTAGAGGACAACTGGAGATGCTGGAGAATCCATCCAAGGCACTACTCGACAAAGGGAATAATCCCCCTCACAAGGCGACAAGGCAGCTCAAGGACGAAACCAGTCACCTCGCACCACATCAGCATCGTGCCCCCACGTGGGCGCACGTGGTCCTGTCCCTTTAGCCTAGTATAAATACTCATGTAAACCTCAGAAAGAGTGATCCGAATTCATTCTCCCTACTCTCTTGTAAAAGCACCCGTGCAAACTCCGTTATAATATAAATTGGGCTACAGGTGTTCCACCTAAAAGTCCTACCGGTCAATCTGCGTGTTTTTACCTTTCTTACTTCGCCAAATCAAGCAAACTATTCTAGACCCGGTCTAGCATAGTTTGACCGGTCAAGTAATTTACACCATCAAATAACATTGTTGTAACTCTCTTATTCAAAAGATTATGTGTTTGGTCGTCGATGATAGACAATAACTTTATGGCTTCATGAATCCTTGAGAACTAGTTTTAGCACACCTTGTGTGTCGCGATATCTGTCTAGACATTCATTCTTAACGGTTCAAGTGTCTTATGACCAAATCTAGTAACTTTTCCTCCATTCTAAATTTTATCAAGTACTACTTTGGAATCGAGTTATAAGTGTTAAAACATACATGCTGATTATTGATAATCATTTTATTGATTTTACTGATTGCACCTTATGCATCATCATGTTTCCAATTACCTCGGGCTATCAGTAGATTTCCCGCTTCCACAAAGTCATTGCAAGCGAGACATCTATAATTGATTCGACTTAAGAGATAATTCAGTGGGCTGCTAGAAGTTCATATACTGATAGAAAAATCTTCCATCTCGCCTCTACAGTGATTCAAAATTAAAACTTCTCACATCCTATTTTTAGGGATGAGTCCTTGACGGTTCAGTATTTTTAAAGAACTCGTAGCATATTGTTAGTATTCAAATGGTTCGGTACGGTTTCGTTTTTACGACTAAACCCATTCAGCACCGTGTCGTTCATTAACAGGATGGTACCATGTCATAGTAACGCAAAATCATTCCGAACAGAACATATCTTATTGATTTTTTCAAACGGATATTTGATTATTGACTATTCGAAGAAAGCACATAGACTAAAATAGTAATTGACACTATTTTTGGGATTGAGGAAGTAACTTAAAGTACCATAATTTGACTTCTATCTCTCTTATTTAAAAGGTTATGTGTTTGGACAATAACTTTATGGACTCTAGTAATCTTTTAATTAGAACCAGTTTTAGCACACCTCGTGTGTCGACATGTCTCTCTAGACGTTCATTCCTAACGGCTTTATGTAAGCCATGGACAACAAATTTTTTCATTATATGGACAATATTTTTTTCATTGACATAAGTTTCATGTTCATCTTATGGATTTTAGTTATGAAATATTTGCACTAAATAGCACTAAAACTTAATCATTTCCCTAGATAGAACTTAATTGTTTTATTTTCTAAATAACACTTAATAATGTCCAGTGATGACAAACATTTAATTGAATAATGACTAACGTATAATGACTAAAAGTACTACATTGAGAAAAAACACATTTGATGCTATTTAGGGAAAGTCATTATGTTTTAGTGTTATTTACGTAAATTCATCTTTAGTTATTTGTAACATTAAAAAAGTGGCTTTTTGCAACAACAAAAAATATCTTTATACAAACCATAAAAAATGTGAGAAATGCCACATTTAAAATGTGATCACTTTATATGTACTTCAGTATATAAATACTATGAATGAATTAGACTCATACACACACTAACTCTTATAGTAAAATAAATCATGCATGCTCCATTTTTTCCAATTCCTTCATATTTCTTTCGGTCCTAAAAATTTTTTAAGTTTTGATTTTTTTGTCAAACAGTGATACTTTTTGATTATAAATTTTGAGAAAAGTATATTGGAGTATAATATAAATTCAATGTATTTGGATTCATCATAGGATATATACTCCATACTTTTGATATGTCAAATTTTTATAACATTTATTTATTTAGATTATGTTTCATTTGTGACCAAAGAGTGTCACTCTTTTACTAAAGAGAGTAAAACATGAAGAGTCTTTAGGACAGGAGGGAGTATATTTAGCTTGTTATTTTCTGTATATTTTGTTTTTTCACAAATTGTACTCGGTATTTAATAATATTTGTCTCGCTCACACTCTTTTTTAACATCGGTATAAAACTAATCCGTGCGTTCTAAAATGATTTTCCCAGTTCGATTTACGAGGTTTGACAGAAATAATTTTCAATTCAATTTATTTATTTGATCATACATGTAAAATTAAAAAATAAAAATTATATATTTTAAAACTACATCAAAAGTTCTACAAAACAAAATGTGATGAGAAGACTATACTATTTTATCAAATAACTAACAAAAAATAGATAAAGAAAATAATTAAAGTTTAATATTGTCTAGAAAGATAACTTATTTTAGGATGGAGGGAGAAATAATTATCTTCATACCTTTTTTAAGTTCATGAATTGTTTCAAACTTTTGCTTCCACATACATTTGAAAGAAGAAGTGGGTTGACGTACCTACCATGCTTATCATTTTTCATCCATTAACACGAATAAAAAGGATCAAATAAACCAATTAAAGATAAATAATTATGGAAGGGAAAGGAGTATTTAGGTAGTATTTTCATATATATACCTTTTATACGGAGTATATTATTAAAAGGCCATTCAATGAATTGAATGAGCATGGATGCATTCAATTTCGAATGCGGACTTCAATTTGGGCGTTGTATATATAAATGGAGCCTGCATGCATGCGTTGGTCTAATATCATTAACTAAAAAAAAGGTGCATCATATCAGATCAGAGAATTATGATGATGATGATGATTATGGAACTCATCATGATCCCCAATAATTATGTCCTAATAATTGGTGGCATTATTCTCTTCATCATGTCTTTTGCATCTTCATCCCTCCCACTAGTGGTAGCAAAACTCAAGAGAGAGAAGAAACAAAAGCAGGTACGACGACGGCCCCCTGCAGGCCCATGGAAGCTGCCAGTCATTGGCAGCTTACACCATGTCCTACTACTAGGCGAACTCCCGCACCGCTCCCTCACCAGACTCTCTCGAGGAAATACGGGCCCTTGATGCACTTGCAGCTCGGCGAGGTGCCCGCTGTCGTTGCGTCGAGCCCCGAGATGGCGAAAGCCATCACCAAAACCCACGGCCTTGCATTTGCCAACAGACCAAAACTCAATGGTTGTGGATTTGGTCTACTACAAATGCACGGACATCGCGTTCTCCCCGTACGGGGATTACTGGAGGCAGATGCGCAGGGTGTGCATCTTGGAGATGCTCACCACCAGGAAGATGGTGAAGTCGTTCAACGCCATCCGAGCTCCAGAAGATGGTCTCGTCTATAGAGCATCACGCGTCGTCGTCTTCGTCTTCTCATCCTGTCAACCTGTTTGAGAAGGTGATTTGGTTTAACAGCGCGATGACTTGTAGGTCCGCGTTCGGGACGACATTGATCGACGGAGATCAAGAGAATTTCATCGGGATGATGAGGGAGGTACTCACGTTCGCGGGTGGCTTCGAATTGGTGGACATGTTTCCCTCCAGGAAATGGATCCCTTACGTTGTCGGGACGAGATCGACGCTGCTCAAATTGCACCGCGAGTTAGACAAATGCTACGAAAGCATCATCGAAAAACACGAGCGGAACGTGCTCAAAGATGGATGCAAGGGCAACAATGAAGTTGGAGAGGAAGACATTGTCGACGTTTTGCTCAGAATAAAGGAAGATGAGGAAGGACGTCAGTATCGTTTGACCCGGGACAACATTAAAGCTATCGTCAATGTATCAACTTTTTTTCTTCCAACTTCTTTCTGTTTTTTTATACTCCCTCCATTCCATAAAACCATTCTCCTTTTTTTTTCATCCGTCCCATGAAACACTTCTCAATTCTATTAAAAAGTCACTTTTACCCCTTACTTTTTCATACCCTACCTATCACATCATACATTTTTACTAATAATCTACCCATCAAATCCTACTTTTACCCATCACATCAAAGGACATTTTTGAAAATTCAATACCAAATTACACTCCCTTAAATCCCTTCAAAAAGCAAAACATCTCATGTTTCATGGGACGGGGAGTATATAGCACAATATGCATAACATATACATGCATGCATGCAGGACCTATTCTCAGCAGGGACGGAAACCACAGCGACGGCGGCGACTTGGGCAATGGCTGAAATGATGAGGCATCCAAATGTTCTGGTGAAGGCACAAGAGGAAGTTAGAGAAAAGCTAGAGGGAAAGGCGACATTCGAAGACGACGACATGGAGGAGTTGGCATACTTGAAGGTGGTGGTGAAAGAAACGCTGAGGCTGCACCCCCCGATCCCGCTCTTGCTCCCGAGGGAAAGCACGGAAGAAAGGGAGATTGGGGGGTTCGTGATACCCGCGAAGACTCGAGTCATCGTCAACGCGTGGGCAATCGGGAGGGACCCGAACACGTGGAAGTACCCGGACTGTTTTTGGCCCGAGAGGTTTGCGTACCATGATGCGGACGTACACGGGAACCACTTTGAGTTGATCCCTTTTGGCGCGGGGAGGAGAATGTGCCCCGGGTTGGCGTTTGGGTTGGCTAATGTGATGCACTCATTGGCCGTTTTACTGTACCACTTCGACTGGGAACTGCCACGTGGAGTCACCCCTCAAAACTTTGACATGAGCGAGACCGCTGGATTAAAGGCAACCCGGAAGAACGATCTTTGCTTGATTGCTAAGCTGCCATACCCCAAACAATAATTATCTATTTAATAATCATCTTATTAATTTGCTTCAATTCCTTAATTTCTTATTCCTCCGTCCTTCAAAGAATTTTCCCTTTCATTTTTTTGTTATTCCCAAAAGATTTTCCCTTATCGAATAAAAAGTTACTTTTATACATCACATTAAAGAAGGTATTTTTGGAAAGTTAATACAAAAATATTTCTTACTTAATTTTCACAAAAGTTAATAAGGTTAGTTGTTGTTAAATCTGTTTTCCCTTTCACAAGAAGCCGACCGAAATGTTGAAGCAGTCCGGTTTTGACTTTTTGTTGTCAAACTTACTTACTTTTATCATTAGTTTCTAAATAATTATCGTGATGTTTAAAATTAATACTCCCTCTGATGGTGTAAATTATCGATCGGTATATCGTTTTTAGCCCGGCTAAAACGATAAACTAGTCTAAAAATACACCAAAATATAAACACGGGGATTTTGACGTGGAAACCCAAATCTGGAGAAAACCACGGGCCTTTTTTGGCGGTACCTTGCCAACGGGGGATTTTTATTAATATCGGGGGTGTGTACACGGTACAAGAGTTCGGCTCGAAAGCCATTAATGGTGGAGCTAGAAGCTCTTTAAAGAATGAAAATGCACAATAATCTAGAGAGAAACGAAGTGGGCAGGGGAGAGTGTAAAAATTGGCCTCCCTCTTCACATTGGGGGCACCCCTCCTTTTATAGGAGGGAGGAGGAGCATATTCGGAGGAATATTCTCTTATTCCTTCATTTTATTAAACAGGCCCGGTTTGGCTGTCCTTCGTAAATAATTGGGAAATGTGGGCCGAGCCACGTATTATTTCCCATCAAGAAGTCCTCCACTTTTTTAAGTTGTGAGAATCATCAACTTAAAAAAGTAAATAAGTCCTCCGAGTGCTATCTTCAATCTTCGTACTTTGGATTCTTGATCGGTTGATATTATTGCTAGTCCTCCGAGTCTTCATTATTTCTCTAATTTCTTGAATTAGAAGTTTTTCCTGCAAAAACTAATATGTACAACAACATTTTTTTTTTGACCGGCCTATGCCGTGCTCAAAAAATTATTATCTTTACCGAGGAGCTCGGTGTTAGGGTGGTTAAAATTCGCGTGAATAATTATCGTAACAAAAGCGATGTCAGTTCGATAAAGCAACGATGCTTCGAGTAGTTATACGACACTAGAGTTAGTACGATGAAGCGGCGGTGCTTCAAGTAGTTATTTCGTCGAGACCGATGTTAGTACGGATTAAGTAAACGATACATAGCGAAATTAGTATATCGAAGTAATCGATGTTACTTAATACGAATTAAGTATGTTGCAGCAACTTTGTCGAAGATCGATGTTAGCCCGGCTAACTGATGCAAATATCTTCATGTCATGTAGAGACCACTTCCGGAGTGCCTTGTTCAAAGGGCCTGAAGAATCGGGCGTCCCCGATAAGGGCTCAGCTGAGCCACCGGTGTACCCAATTCGATTGGGGTCAGACTTACGAGAAAATATGTGCAAGACCGGTGTGTATATCATTCTTGGCCTGTCTCGCGCACAAGAATGATATTTACCAGCGTGCCAGGCCGGGCCTGTGTCACATATTTTATATTTTTTTATTATACTGAGCAAGACCAGTGTAGTAACCAGCGTGCCAGGCCGGGCCTGTGTCTCAGTCTTTCACTTTTTTTTTAATACTGAGCAAGACTGGTGTCGTAACCAGCGTACCAAGCTCGACTTGTGTCTCAGTCTTCCCTCTAAAGTTATCGCAAACCGATACATGATCGATACATGATCGGTCTATTCAACTGGACAATATTTTTTGAGAATATGTCAGAGCTCATTTGTGGGGCCATCATGATTCTTGCATTATTACTCCCACTTGTTGCCACTTTGTCCTCTTATTGATACACTCCATTTACTTTAACACCTTTGCATATTCTCCGTATAAACATTCTGATTTGTAAGCATTTGGAGTTTTTCCCATGAAGTGCTCCACTGATCAAGGATAGAAGTGGGTCCCCCAGAAGCAATATACTCCACCATCTTCACTGAATGAATAAACCACGAGAGTATTGGGAACAAAATGTTTGAACCACATATTTCATAGTTCAAAATGATGGGCCCTCCACCAGCTAAGCATGAGATATCTGAATCAATTATTCATGCATCCCACATGGTTCCTCTTTGTCTTTTCCACTTGTAACTTAACTCGCCTTGTTTATGCCACTAGTTCATGCATTGTTTCCAACCAACCACCACTTGTGTATACGGTGGTTTTTCTGATAGCGGCAATCGGCAGCTGCAAACCGTGACTCCACTTACTAATTATAAGTGGTTTTTTTATTCCCTTCTACAACTAAGATTGCAGCGACAGAGGGTCAAGCTTCAATATTAGGTCCATCAATGGCAGTTGTCCGTAGTGGCAGCATCCGAATTGAAAGTGGACTTGAACATCTCTCATAACGGTGGTGGACGTCTCCAATCGGGGAAAGAGACTGATGATAGATGGTCGACCTAGACCATGTGGGCAATCGACATGTCCTTCCTCGTGCTGCTTTATCCAAGCAAAAAATTGATCAGACCTAGAAAGGATCCTCCCAAGGCCATCGCGTAAAGTCCCGGAAACAGCAGCGACATATTGATGCAGTCACGGTGGTGAAGGGCTTCAGCATCCCACATCAGTGATGGTGGCTTTAGTGATACGATGTTGGCGGATTGGAGTAACCCGATAACAGGAAATCTAAACTTCAATGGTAGAAACCATGGTCGTGGCTGAATTCAATTTGCCCAGAGCATATGAGCAACCGTGGTGATATACTCTGGCCATGCTAATTGAATTTCGGCAACGGTGATGGTTTGCTTCCAGTGGTGGGGATGTTGCCACATCCTGCGTTGGTGGCAGAATTTAGAAGTAGCAGATCAACAACAGACATGAGTGGTGATGTGCAGCGGAGGGTGATGGAGATCACGAGGCACCAGATGGTTGTCGGTGACGAGAACCATAAACTCCGGCGGTTCTCGTCCTCCATGTCTGGAGACCTGGCAGTCTATGAGCGGCTGCTATGTGGACGGCATATGCTGTCGGTCTAGCCGCAGAGCAAAATATCTCTAGTATGTGAGTGTTAGTGTACGTACTCTGTAGTGGCCCATGGTCTCCGTCAATGATCGGCGAGCGTCTTGAGGGATGGTGGTGACCATGGTGCATAAACTTTGAATTTCAAAGTTAAGAGGATATAGATCCAAGGGAGGTGCGGCTGTGATGGATCTCTCTTCCATGACTTCTTGAAATCAGTTTGACAATGAGTATGAATCTCCATTTTTTGGCTATTTACAGTGTAAATCCCCTTTTTCCCATTTGTGATGGATTGCTTCCCCAAAATTCTTTGATTATGGAGTCTAAGCATGCACCTCCCTCCTTTTCAGTGAGCCCAATGAACCATAACATATCAACACGGCTAACATAGTAACATGGCTATTTGATCTGGTCCCACGGGTGGCGCCAAAAATGATGGTGTAAATTACTGGACCGGTCAAACTATACTAGACCGGGTCTAGAATAGTTTGCTTGATTTGGCAAAGTAAGAAAGGTAAAAACACGCAAATTGACCGGTAGGACTTTAGGTGGAACACCTGTAGCCCGATTTATATTATAACGGAGAATGCACGGGTGCTTTTTCAAGGGATTTTAGAGAGAATGAATTCGGATCCTTTTTCTGAGGTTTACAAGGGATATATATACTAAGCTGGGGGGGGGGGGGGACAGGTTCACGTGCGCCCACATGGGGGCACGCTGCTGATGTGGTGCGAGATGACTGTCCCTGGTCCGTCTTGTCATCTTGCGAGGGGGATTACCCTCCTTGTCACGCTCTGGTTTGGAAATATTCCTCCAGCATCTCTGCAACGCCAACCACTACAGTCCAAGCCTCTTTTGGATTCTTCCTGCCGACGCTCTCCGATCTTCGGAAACTAGACCGGGTGATCCTCGAGGGTTGATTTGGCTAACTTCGGTGGACGAATGTGGGCGATGGCGTAATTTGACCGGCATACTAACCCGAAGTGTACCGGTCAAGTCTCTGGTCAACCAACCATCCCTTTGCTGACGATTCAGATCTCATTCCAAAGTTCGACCTTTCTGACCGGTCAACTATCTGGTCCTGGCCTTTGACCGGTCGTGGGTGAAATACACCCATCACCCTCCGTTCCACTAAACCCTTCCTCTTTCGTTTTTTTTGCTTTCCACAAAACACTTCCACTTTCTATTAAAAAACCACTTTTACCCCTACTTTTTCATACCCTACCTATCACATCATACTTTATCACTAATAACCAAACTATCACATCTTACTTTTTCCCATCACATCAGGGGCAAAATTGGAAAGTCAATCAAAATTACACTTTCCTTATTTTTCCCCAAAGTCAAAACCGGAAGGGTTTTGTGGAACGGAGGGAGTATTAGAATAAATACTTTGTTCGTTATTGATTTATCTTATAAAATATTTTAGTGTTGATAAATATTGGTTATTGATCACACATCTTTTCTTTAGTATCCATTTTCCAAATCGCATAAGGCTAGGTAGGATACTACATACATACTAGGAGTATTATATACGTACTACGTATAAGATGCTCGTAGAGATTTTGAAATGCAAAAATTTAGGTAATACTCCAGTCGTCCTGTTATTTATATATATGTCTCATTTCGATTTATATGAACAAATCTTTTTACAGAATTAATCTAAATATTAGTGTAGAACTTAAAATAAAATACAACTTGATTATATACTTCCTTCGTCTCATAAAGTTCTTCACGTTTCAAAAAAATCGTGTCCCTAAATATCCTTCTCATTTCTATTAAAAAATCATTTTTACCTCTTACTTTTTCATGCAATACATATCACGTCATACCTTTTTTCTAATAATATACACATCTCATCCTACTTTTCACATCAAATTTTTTTTAGAAAGTCAACACAAAATCATCCCTCCTTATTTTACCACTTTAGTCAAACCGTTCCTATCTTTATGGGACGGAGAGAGTACTTCATTAATCCTGCAAAATATTGTTTGTTTTAACTTTTAGGATGGGAAGCTAAAGAAGCTAAGCTTGACCAAGATGAAATGGCGATTATTGAAACGAGTAGAGCTCAGGAAATGTTAAAATGAGTAGGGCGCAAAAGGTAATTGGCGTAAAATATTTTCTCAGACATGTAAGATAAGAAAGTTTAAAAATTTTATGAGATGGAGAAAGTATAATACTCCGTATTTAAAAACTACATAAAAGTTTTGCACTATTGAGCTTGGAACAAAACGAAAAACACAAAGATAAAAGAATACTTTATGTAATGCGACTGAAGTAGAAGATAATAAACCGGAATGAAATAAGAAATATTTGCACTAAATAGCACTAAAACTTAAGTCCTTTCCTTAAATAGCACTTAAATTATTTTATTTTCTAAATAGCACTTAATACTGTCCATAATGTCTAGTGAAGACGAACATTTACTTAAATAATGACTAATGAATAATGACTAAAAGTGCTATATATGTGAAAAAACATATGTGGTGTTGTTTAGGAAAAGTCATGTTTTAGTGCTCTTTAGATAAATTTCGATAATACCAATATTTTGAAAACCGGACTGGACATTGAACTGGATAAGCCATTGGGTCAAGAGTTAACCGGTCAAACCTAGTTGACTTGGGTCAACGACCCATTACTTAGTATATGATATTCATATTTTTGTTTAGATACTAAAAAATTAAATAGTATTATATCTCGTGGACTATTCTTAAAGATAATAAAATATTATCACATAACTTAAATATGCATATTATTTCAAAATAATACGAAGCACACACTCCCTCCGTCTAACTTTAATCTTTCCATTTGAATCGGGCACACATATTAAGAAAAGATGTAAATGTTATTCTCAATGTTAAATAAAATATTTAAAATTGTATGCAACGTCATTAATTAGGTTCCTAAAATGTTTTCTAGTACTCTAATTATTGTCCCTTTTATGTTTTCCTCAAAACATTTTACAACGGTCGTTTCCTTTGGAAGTATTTTAATTAATAATATCCATTACTGAACATTATGAACATTATTAGGTGCTATTTAGGGAATAAAACAGTTTAAGTGATATTTAGAGAAATGACTTAAGTTTTAATGCTATTTAATGCAAATATTTCTTAATCAATACTCGTTAGCATTTAAAAAATTTAATACTCTCTGCATTGTTGTAAAAAAGGGGAATTTACGTAAATAGCACTAAAACATAATGACTTTCTCTAAATAACATCACATGTATTTTTTTTCAATGTAACACTTTTAGTCATTATGCATTAGTCATTATACATATAAATAAAATCAGATATACCCTTTCCATCTCAAATTAAAATTTTCTCACCTATTCATTTTTAAAGACAAATTAAAGATTCTTTGGAGAATATTATAAAATAAAATAATATTAGAAAAATAAATTCTGTACGAGGTAGAAGAAAAAAGAACAGAAAACCTTTAAAAAAGAAGAAAAAGATTTAAAAACTACATTAAGTAAAATGAAATATATACAATAAAAAATAAACATATCAAATTAAAAAGTTAAACTTATTTATTTTTCAGTATGAAAATAATTATTTTGGGGTTTTAAAAAAATGAAGAATTGAAAGATGAATTAAAATACCGAGTAAAATAGAAAGGCATTTTTTTTTATTTTTTTGTTTTTCTCATTACCTTTTTCCATTTGTTTTTCTTTTACTTCTTGCAGAGTTTTTTTATTTTTTCTTTTATATGTTATTTTATTTTGAAATTAATTTAGGGAGCATTAAAACATATTCTCTGTCTCTGAGTATTTGTCTATTTTGACTTTTTTGGTCAAATAGGGACGGAGATGGTAAGAGTTAACTTTTCAAAATAGAAGGAGGTGTGGCCACCCCTTTATAAATGTATTTTTGGTATGAATGTAATGTTTTAATTTAGTGTTGAGTAATTTTCTTTTTCAATCACCATGCATATATGTACCTACAGAGTTTTAGTCTTTAATAAATTCATTTTTCCCAAAATCCCGTACAATTGTACATATACGTAACGGAGCACGTACTTGTTTAATTAGCTTGCTAGAGCACTCCATGCATGCATCCATCTCCAGCTATGAAGGCATCATCATCATCAGGAACAATACCTGCAGTACTGGTAATAACGGCCAGCATCATTGTCATCGTCGTGTCTTGCCTAAGGATGAGGAAAAAGCGACGGGGACGAGAACGGCCACCGCTGCCCCCGGGCCCCAAAGGGTGGCCAGTGGTAGGAAGCCTGCCGGAGATGATCATGGCAGGGCGGTGGGGTAAGATGACGCCGTCGAGGTGGATACTGAAGCTGATGGGTGAAATGGGGACGGAGATGGCGTGCGTGCGTCTGGGAAACACTCACGTCATCACGGTCACCTCCCCAGAGCTCGCCACCGAGTTCTTGAGGAAACAGGACGAGTGTTTCTCATCAAGGCCCACTTTCACGTCTCTAAAGCTCACCACCGGCGGCTTCAAGACCATCTTCTCCATGCCCCCGCACGCCAACTGGAAGCGGATGAGACGAATTCTGGCTTCCCACGTGCTCTCGCCCGCCGCCCACGACTGGCTCCACGACAAGCGCGTGGACGAAGCCCACCATCTCATCCGCTTCCTCTACCACCATTACCACACCACCTCTGGATCGCCCGTTAACGTGAGGGCCGTGGCGCGGCAGTACTGTGGGAATGTCATCCGGAGGTTGACCCTCAGAAGGAGATCATTTGATAACGACAACAACAATAACAACGACAACTTATGGGGACCGCAGGAAGAAGAGCACGTGGAGGCATTCTTCACCCTCCTCAAATACACCTTCGCCTTCGGCATTGCGGACTACATCCCGTGGCTCGCCCCGTTGGACATCGACGGTCACATTAGCATCCTCACGAAAGCCGTTGACACGGCGAGAAAGTACATCGACCCCGAAATCGACGAGAGGATTCTCATGTGGAAGAACGGAAACAAGACGGTGAAAGAAGACATGGCTGACGTTTTAATCACCCTCGTGGACGAGGTCGATGGATCGCCACTGCTCACCCACCACGAGATCAAAGACCTGGTTTTCGTAAGTACATACTCGAAGCACATGTACTTTTTTTGCACTTATAATTGATCATATAAATTTGAGCTTTTGACTGAATTGATGAGTCATTACTTGAGAGGCGACATTATATTGAATTTGATACTCCCTCCGTCCCTCATAGATCTTCTCAATAGCCCTTTTTCTTTGTCCACAATAGATATTCTCATTTCATTTTTTAACAATTAAAATACCACAACTGTCCCCACTTACTTTATTTATTACACCTCACCCACCTCATTTAATACACTCCACCCATTTTCATTAAGGATATTATGGTAAACATTCACCTTTTTTCAACTCTCCTTAAAAATCACCAAAAGTCAAAATGAGAACATCTTAGGGGACGGAGGGAGTATTATATTTGGTGCATGCATGCATGCATGCAGGAAATGATGATAGCAACAATGGACAACCCATTGAACGCTTTCGAGTGGGCGCTGGCGGAGATGCTAATAAACGGCCGTGATGAAATGCTAGAAAAAGCAAGAGAAGAATTGGACAGGGTGGTGGGGAGGGAGAGGCTGGTGGAGGAGTCGGACCTGCCTCGCCTAAACTACGTAAAGGCATGCATAAGGGAGGCATTCCGACTCCACCCCATTGCTCCCTTCAACGTCCCACACGCATCCACGAGGGATGCGGTGGTGGGGGGTTATTTCATCCCCAAAGGGAGCGTGATCCTGGTTAGCCGTTACGGGCTTGGTCGGAATCCGAGGGTCTTCGAAGACCCGCTCAAGTTCATGCCCGAAAGACACCTGGTGAATAATGATGAAGAAGAAATGATCAAGTTGGTGGATCCAGAGTGTAGGATACTGTCGTTCGGTACGGGAAGGCGGGGGTGCGTTGGTGTGCGGTTAGGTACGGTCATAACGACAATGCTCTTCGCTCGTCTTCTCCAAGCCTTCACCTGGCCGGACCGCTCCCCCCGCCGTTCCTGTATCTCTAATTGAATGCAAACAAGACTTTTTCATGGAGAATCCACTTCAAGCCGTCGCAACACCTCGCTTGCCTAATCATTTGTACACATTTTAACTGCATGCCAATTGGCTGGATTATTATTTCATTCGATCAATTCTTTTAGCTGGCGATTATGATATTTTACTTCTTACTCATTCCCTCTACCTATCACATTTTTTGCCAAATTTTAAATCCATCAAAAAAGTTGCAAAATTTGATATAGATGTTTCTATTTGTATGTTAAATCCTTTTTAAAAGTTTCATATCAAAATTTTTTGGTCAAATTTGAAATCCATCGAAAAAGTTATAAAATTTGACATGGATGTTTTTATTTGTATGTTAAATCCTTTGTAAAAGTTTCATATAAAAAAGATTCGTCAATAATGTCTAAATTATTACTCCCTCCGTCCCTTAAAAAAGTTTCCGGTTTGACCTTTTGAGGATTTAAGAGGAGTGTATTTTGGTGTTGACTTTCCAAAAAGGCTTTTTGATGTGATGGATAAAGTAGGATGAGATGGATAGATTAATAGAGAAAAAGTGTGATGTGATAGGTAGGTTAAAAATTAGTAGGGGTAAAAGTGACTTTTTAATAGGAAAAGGGAAGTATTTTTTTAGTTTTGGGCTCAAGCTCCAAGGGTACAATCACATTTTTGGCCTTGAGCTCTAGGGGTACATCCAAGATCAATTCTCCATGGCGAATAGACCATGAGCGAATCATCTAAAGAGAGAATTGGCAAATTGCAAACATAACGGACAATCAGTTGTCTCATATTTTTCTAGAATAAAAAATATATGGGATGCATTGAGTAACATTGAAAAGAATCCGGTGTGTACGGGTCGCGATTGCAAGTACAAAATCACCAAAATTATTGAACAATAGAAGGAGAATAGAAAGGTATACCGATTTCTGATAGGGATGGATAATGAAGGCTATGGAGGTTTGAGTTCAAACATCTTGAGTGTGGAACCTTTGGCACCCCATAATCGTGTCTACTCCACAATTACTCAACAAGAAGAGGTGCTAAAAATCACTCAAGAAGAAGATAAAAAGTTGATTAGTTTCACAGTCAATTACAAAACTGATCGCAATGCAAACAAAAATATAAAGTACAAACACTGCAAGAGAACAAGACATGAGATCAACATGTGTTTTCAACTCGTGGGTTATTCTAAATGGTGGGGCGATAAACCTCGGCCTCAAAGCAATAATCGAGGAGGAGGGCACGGTGGAACAGGTCATAGTGGATGACAAGGAGGTCGAGGAGAAACTGCCACACGGGGAAACCGCACGAACAGCATCAATGGTTCTAGCGGTGGTAGTGGCTCTAGTGGTCATATGGCCTTCATAGTAAAAATGGGAGAATCAAGTGGCAAACGGGAGCCATTTACTTCTAATCAATGGAAGACTCTGATAGGAATGTTGAAAGAGAAAGAAATGCCTCTTGAAAACAAATTCTCTAGTAACTCGATCACTTTTTGAATTATAGATAGTGGAACAAGTCAGCATATGAAAAATGGTGGCTTATTACCTCAAGGACAAAAATATAAAAGTTGCAAAATTTAGTGGGATAAAAACACAGATTATTTAGGCTCTAAATTTGGAGGAGGATCTTTGTTTTTGGAAACAATGAAATTTTACAAGAATAATTTTTTTTAAAAGGAACAAAATTTATTAATTTTACATGACAAAGCTTATTTAACCCAATAAAGAAGAGAAGTTAAGTTTGGAATTGATAAAAAGGAAATGTAACCTTTGCATCACTTTGGCACTGGGGAGTGTATATATATACTCCCTCCGTCTACAAATAAACTTTACGTTGCGCGTTACGATGTTTGACTGAAGTTATTTTTAAATCATTTTATATAAAAAATGGTGTGAAATTTTAAAATAAAAATCACATATTAAAAAACTATATCAAAAGATCTACAAATCTAGAAGTGTGACATGACTATATATTATTTTATCAAATGGATAACGAAAATAGACTGACAAAGTAAATAAAGTTTAACTCTATGAATAGTGAACGTAAAGTTTATTCGTGGATGGAGGGAGTATATATATATATATGTGCGTGTGTATACCCAATAATTTATATAACTACTGTGTGGTTAGGACTTAGGTTTGGAAATGGGTTCGGATCAGAAAGTTTACGGGTTTGAAGAAGTAACCAAACACGACCAAACCAATGATTGCTGGATTATCATCCATGGAAAGGTTTTCTTCTCCACTCTTTTCGTCTTCAATGAATGGAATTCTTGTTTTTTTATTCCAAATTCAAAACCTTTTTGAATTCACAAACTCAATCAAACCCAGTTTTTGGATTGAAATCTGATGTTTAATATCAATTTCGCCAAACACAGCTTTAATTATCACCAAAATTTCTTCTGTCCTTACTCGATCTTATGTGAGATATCTATGCTTTTATTTAGCTCTACTGATTTTCACAGTTTGTTTGTTTGTTTTTTAAGGTGTATGATGTGAGTCCATTCATGGAAGATCATGCGGGAAGCGAGGTTTTGCTTGCAACAACTCGTAAGTAGTGATGTTTAGGCTCTGTTTGGCAGTGTCATGTATAGCTTAATTGCTCTTGCTCATTCCCTTTACTAAAAATAGCATTTTTTTTAAGCAAATAATCTTCTATGCATTGTCCAATTATATGTTTCAATTGCACCAAATAATGTTATTATAACAACCATATGTCAATATATATTCCATTGACGGATCGGATGAACTAACAGGGAAGGATGCGAGCAAAGACTTTGAGCAGGTCGGGCACAGCGAGGATGCTCGAAACATGATGGACAAGTATTACATTGGGGAGATAGACGACAGGTCCACCGTTCCGTCAAAGCGCCTTTACACGGGTGGCCCACGTCGTCCCCAAGCTCAAGACGGTATTAACTCCCACTACAAGAACCCGGATTTCGTGATCAAGGTTTTGCAGTTCCTCCTCGTGCCCCTCGTGATTTTGGCATCGGCATTTCTGGTCCGTTGATCTCTACACCAAGGAGAGAAGTAAGATGGGGATATATGGCTCTCTTCCAACCCTAGATTTGTTTTAAAGATGTTGTGTTCAAGTTGATTTCTGTCTTTACATTGTGTTTTTGAAATGTTAAAACTAATTACAAAAGTTTTTCCCCCATATTTTGAGTAGCGTTTCCGTGAAAAAAAAAAATCTATTGTAGCATGTGTAATTGTGTTTATTGGCTGCGTCCCATGTTTTGAGAAATATATATCCAAAGATAAATATAGAAAGTTAATATTTCATCTCTAATTATTTTACATGTTGGGTCAAACCAAGGTTCTATTGGGTTGTGGTTGTTGTTGTGGGTCAAACTAGGAAAAAACTTGTTTATTGCCTGCCTTGTCAAAAGTATAATTGAATAAATTACGGAGCATAAGAATAAAAACCTTGTTATTTAAATAAAGGCAAGATCTCTGATCTTGAGAAGTTGCTGTGAATCACCAAGTTTTGGTGGCAAACAAGGCATCCATAATAGGAGTAGTGTATATCATTTGCTCTGCTCCCAAATTTATGACTAATAAGTCTTGAAATATGCAGATCTCGAAGGCTAAGGAATATCTCCACATCTTGCCGATCGAACAACACAAGGGTGATTGCTGAGGCTAATAATATATCATTGATGCTGTAACTGTTAAGCTTCCAAACCTTTGAGTGAATCTATTGCCGATACAATTCAAGCAAATTAGTTAAAGATCCAATGGAAATAATCAAGTTGGCAATCACAAGTTAGATGGGAGCTTATCTGAATGTTGACGAAAAAAATTGAAGTGTCCAAACTTTAAATCGGTCTGAGTTCTGAGAGATGACATATCAGCTGCACAAGAAGCTATTCGAGGGAGGCTGTGGTTGTTTCAACTTGCCTTCTGAATATCATCCCCTCCATGGGGTCTAAGAAGTCTTCCTTTCTCGGGTTGTTTTAACTTTGCCTTCCAAATATGAATTCGAGGGAGGATATCAGTTTCTTTGATCAGGGACCACAACTGAGAACCACATAAAAGGCTTCCTTTCTCGGGTGGCAATAGAGTTGCACCCTAGAGGCCGGGTGGTGCTGATTTTGAATCAATTATATTCTAAGACAATGGGAAAAATTAATACCATCATTTGCTGCATCTCTAGCAAAGCCGATCACGGAACCACCTCTGTCTGAAGAGGAAGGAAGACCTGACCCCATCATCAGGTGTGTGCTCCTATTTGTTAAAGCTTGTTGATGAAAACTAGGGAGAGTTATAGTTTAAGAAAAACCAGCATTGTGAATGTTGGGGTGATTTATGGATTCCACTAATGAGCCAAGTTTGAAGAACCCACTCAACGGAGAGAGCTAATTGTAAGAAATTTCCAACACAATAAATCAACACTTCAGTTTCGTATTACCCACAAGAGTTCATGCAATTTTTTAATCCCCCTCTTCATCCCAAGTTAATCAGAAGCATCCATAATATGTAACATAACCCTATTAGATGTCCAGATTTTGAGGCCCCTATAACATTCCAGCATTCTATCATGAGTGATCCCACTTAACTTTATGGAGTGAGTGATCCCCACATGTCCTCATCTCTTGTTTTTTTTTGAGACAAATATCTATATATATATATTGTTTAATTTAATTAAAGACAAAAATATTCTGATTTATTTAATTAAATATAATGATCCGTAATTTATTTTAATTAAATGGAAATATTTTATTAGCGTCAGGGTTATAGGTTTATTGTTATACAAGTGGGTTTATAAAAGTTTATGAGATTTAACTTTTGAAATGATGTTGATGTAGCAACATTAAACTTAATTTTGTAGGTTTACCATTACAACCACCCTTATCAGATTCCAGATATTTGGAAGAGCTCTAGATTGGGTGGGAACCTTTGGAGATGTGATCTCAAGGATTTCGGGACGCACCTTTAGAGATGGTTTTATCTTTCGATTCCCGTGATTTCTAAGTCTCTATCGGATGAGTCAGAGATGGTTTTAGTAGTAGTAGTGGTGGGAGGTGTGTTCGGGTCGGGGCGGGTGGGGGCTTACCGGGGGATTAGGTGGGGTAGGAACTGTCAATTTTACGAACGGGGCACCCCGGGTCATCCCATGGCATTGGAAACCAATGTCACGGAAACCAAGGGGTATGATTATTATTATTATTATTATTATTATTATTATTATTATTATTATTATTATTATTATTATTATTATTATTATTATTATTATTATTATTATTATTATTATTATTATTATTATTATTATTATTACTATTACTATTATTATTATTATTAGTGCGGTGGGGTTCTAGTGCCACTGGAGTACGGTGCCACTCCGGTGCCACTGACATTTTGGGGCACCTCCGGTGTTCCGTTCGCAAAATTAACGGTTCCTACCCCCCTACCCTAACCCCCCCCCTAAACCCTCCACCCTACTCCCGCCCCTGCACCCCAACCCCGCCGTAAGCCCCCCCACAAAATGTGTGACTATTATGCGTTCATAATAGCCACACATTTTTGTTGATGTGGCTATAACTCCGTAGTTCTCAATTTTTAAAAATTACATCCTCTGTTCGGAATTTTTTTTCTCATTTTTTCTTTTTTCTCATCTGGAAATAAAGTACCATTTCTAATTTTAATATACATTCTTCCAAAAATACCCTAACGCATTTCCTCATTGTTTCCCTTCCATTTCTTTCTCTATTCCCAGATTTGCGTGCAGGTCTGGGGTGTGGCGGGGCTGGCAGCATCGGAGCAATGGGTGGTACTGTGGTAGTGAGGCTGGTTGGGGGCAGGGGCATTGCTGACATTGGAGTTATGCAGGGGTATTTTGGACATTTTCATTGCATTGTCAACTCTTCTTTAAAATGACCAAAAATGGAGTATTTCATAAATAGTTTTTTTAGGCAAAATCTGACAAAATATTTTATCCACAAATAGTCTTCGAAGGACCTACTACAAAATAATTTTTAATTTTTATTATTATTTGAATTATTTTTTTTTAAATAATATTATTATTTTTACCGAACAAATTATAATATGAATAATTTTTAAATACGAAAGAAAAACATAATTTTCGTGGGTGTGTCTAAATCCTTGCACACAAGTTTATTAAATTCATTCTCTAGATGTTAAATATCAAATTTATAATGGTGAGGGTGGAATTAGCAAAGATGGACGAAAAGAAGTAGAATTCCACCGAATGAGTAAATTTAATCAAAAATATAGGATCTAAGAGTTCTTACCAAAAAATTAAGGGTTCTCTAAGAATATGTTATTTTGTTCTAGAGAATGTGGGACATAAGAGTTATTCTCAAAAAAATTGAAGATACCCCGAATTAATTTTCAAGTTTCTTTTTTGGCCTAATAGCTCTAAACCTCCTTGTGGTTTGAAAAATAGGCGCTGAAACCCACCTTGTTTTCAATACTTACTCCTAAAATCCCTATGGTTTCTAAAAGCAGCGCCTATACCCCCTCCACCGTAGTTTTTTTTTCATTTTTTTCTATTTTCATTTCATTATTTCCTTGTTTTCATAAGGATTTTTCAAAAATTTCTTTTCAATTTTTAATAATGTTTTCATAAATAAATGATATAAAAAAGTAATATAAACTATATCGGTCTCAAATTCATTTCTTAATCTTTTTCAAAATAAAATAAAGAATTGGGACATGTAAATAAAGAATAGGAAATGAAATACAATAAAAGAAAAAATTAATACAAAAAGAAATGAAAAACTGAATAAGATAAAAAGTACTATATATAAGAGAAAATGTCACCGTCTTAAAAATAAAAAAATGACACTTTTAATGTTCTAAAAAAATCATTTACCGTTGTAAGGAACATTGAAAAAAATAAAGTTCATTGGATGAAGGACATTTTAGTCATAATAAAATAAACTAATCGCATGGTAGCCCCTTATGATTTGAAAATGGAGCACCAATGCCTCCCTTTATCAAATTTCCAGCCCATCAACGGAGCGTATGATTCACGCGCCACAAAAAATCCGGTGGAGGGGGTATAGACACTGCTTTTAGAAACTATTAGGCCTTTTTTTTTTCCTTTTTGCCCTTTTATTCGCATAACGTCTCGGATTGAAATTGGGCCCATTTAATAAGCCCGTAACATTATGGATCTCCAATCCATGGAGATTCGATTGAGTACGGACAAGCCATGGACATACTATGTCTCATCCACTTTTTCTAGGGTAAATTTCACAAATGGTACCTTAGCTGGAATTTCGAAGTATTACCTCAACTTCAAATCCTTTCACAAAAATCCCTGTACTTACAGAATCCTTTCACTAATGAGCCATTAGCCCGTTTCTAGGTTAACTTCCGGTCATTAGGGCCAAATTCGAATTTTATATATTTTAAAATTTTCAATTTGACCCCATTTCTTCTTTTCTTTTATTCCACGCAGCCGCCGCCCGCCGGTCAAAGTCGCCGGAAAATGAACTTTTTCCGATTCCGGCGGGACCAATGTCATTCTCTTCGTCTTGAGACGAGGATCAATAATATCCAAACCATTTTGTCTAATTTGGCCTGTAACTTCTCGAATCTGAATTTTTCTACTCGAAAAAATCCTAAAATTCGAAATTGGATCCAAAATTGGGGGTTTTGCAAATCTTCATCAAATCTTGCAATTGAGGGGTCCTTGGAGGTCGCCCGGATGCCACGACCGCATTGGCGTTGGTGCCCGCCGTCAATTTCGCCGGAGTTGGCCGGAAAAAGCTCCGACCCGCCGGCGTTTTCCGGCGAAATTGACGAGGGATATTATCCCTTCACAAAGGTAGATGAGATTATGAGAATCGAACTCTTGATTCTATGATTGAAGGAAGAAGAACTCATGGCAATAATAATTGATTTTATGGAATAATGAATGTTTATATATATATATGTGTGTGTGTGTAGGTAAATATAATATGAAAACTAATACTCCCTCCGTCTCAAAAATTATCTTCTGTTGTTTATAAGATTTGATTGTAATTATTTCCAATTCAATTCATTTGATAATTGATAAGGAAATACTACGTAAAAAAAAATAGTCAGGTTATCACGATTTTGTAGATCTTTTGATTTAGTATTTTAATATGTACTCGTAATTTTTATTTTTTTAATCATATACCACTTTCCATATAAAATAAATAGAAAATAATTTTAATCAAACATCGTAAACCGAAACAGACGGTATAAATTATGAAGGATGGAGTACAAAACAGGAGGTCGCAAGATTAAATTATTTTCTCAAGTGGGGCGCAAAGGGTCAATAATTTGATTAAAATATGACTTTGGGAATAGTACAAATGCAACTTTAATAGTAGTTGAGATAAATTCAGTTTTATTAGGGGAGGGTTCATTCTCAAGATTAGTAGCTAGTTGTTGGGATGCAAACCACCTCTGAGATAGGAGGAGCAAGAACAAATAGACTTGGAGCTGAACGGACATTATCATATTAACATGAGATTGGAGTGCGAGTAAACCCAATTCTAACTCTAGCATTGAATAGAGTTTTGAAAAGTTTATATAATTAATTAAGGGGAAGACTTGGAGTTGGGGACAATGATACATGCAAGAATTAGTCTAGTGGTACACCAATATGGGTACCCTATTTTTACACCAAGGTAACACACAGATACACAGTAACACAGACATAAAATGTATGTGCTGTACAGATGTTATGTATCTGTATGTGTCAATATTAGTTTCTTGTACAAATAACGTACCCCTAGTATTACCCTATACACACAAGGATACCACTATACCCCTACTACTATAGTACGTACGTAGTGGATTCAGAAATGAGCAGCTAGCTTAGCTTATTAAAATAAGGGACCAGACCCCTGTGCGCGTGTACGGCCTATGCCAATAAATTGATAGTACGTGAAGAAGCTACAAATGATTGATCCTACCTTAATTAGCTCGTCTAGTATAACGTACTTGGTCAGTTGAGATAATAATATTGATGACCCTCTCACCAATTTTCAAACAACTTCAATCAAACCTCGTAAACAATATGCATTTTTAGTTTTTTACGCCTTTTGTTTTTCAATGTTTTTAACATTTTTAAAAACATCTTTGGCTTTTTATTTACATTTTTGGTTTTTTACAAAGTAATTGTAACTAACTTTTAGAGTGAATTTTATAATAGATTCTTTATAACACAAGGTTTTTCATATTTAGTTCTTTATTATCAAATATTACGCACGTGGTCTTTTTTGTGAAATTTGCACTACGTATATTACTAAAACATATATCATTTCTCAATATAATACTTAAACTTTTTTGTTCCCTAAATAGTACTTGAATAATGTCTAGTGGCAAGAACAAAGTCCAGTTATATTGGATATTTAGTTTGAACAATGTCTAGTACCAGTAAATTTACTTGAACAATGACCACTAGACATTGAGTAGTACTACACAGAGAAATAAAATACATGGTACTACATCGAGAAAATCATTATGTTTTAGTACTAGTTAGGTAGATTTCCCCTTTTTTATGGGTACCTTTTTGTGGATAATCTTTTTTGACATTTTTTCATGTTAGTATTAAATTCGGATTAAAAATGTAATTTCAAAATGATTGTATATCTTTCTTATTATAGCCAATGTCAGAGGTCGGTCGGCTGCTGATGCATCGTTTGTCAACTAAAGTCGATGTTTAGAGCAACTATAGTGTACTGATATTGTATCTGGTCGGAATACTAGTTCAGAGTTATGGTCATTATTATGATGTTGTCCGTCAAGCTTAATTAGAATATGTCATCTTTGGTCGATGTGAAGTTATACTTTTAACTCTCAATTTAACATCAACATGAGAGATGTCAAAATAGGAGTGTCTATGGAAGGTTATGCATAAAAAAGGACTGCAAACATAAGGTGTAGTATATGATAATAAATGACTAAATTTTTGGAAGTGAATCTCGAAATTAAAAGAACTGTCTTCTAAACTTTTTCCACTATTTATCTGCGGCAATAATAAAGTCTAGAGAAGAGATTCTCAAGACTCTCTCTCATTGAAGATAGCAAAATTGCAACCAACGTAACACTTCCATAGTTATGACAAATTCAATGAATGTGTGACAAGTTGGGGAGGTCCATTTGGTGAGCATCTCCATTACTTATAGCTTTATTTGAAAATGAAAAATCTAACACACATAAATATGAAATTAAGGAATTATTTGTGAATAATGAAGAATTAGTGCTTTTCAAAGAGAAAGATACGGAGTATATAGAGGGGCATATTAGGGAGATAAATAAAATAAAAAGGGTAGTGGAATTCCACTAAAAACAATTTAAGTGCTTTTATCATCACCCAATGCTAAACGAAAAACATTTGCCGACAGTACAGTTCACCTATGCTTTTATGTCACAACAAATTTCAAATCCTTTTTTTTTTGAGAAAAAAATGGGTGCTGAAATACTCTCAGTTCTTATTTTGATTACAAATTGCATAAAATGATTTTTTTTTTAAATTTTTTAAATCCATTTTACTTAAAGATTAAAGATTAAGACATAAATAAAAATAAACTTGTATATTTAAAAAATTACATAAAAAATTTTACAAAACAAAAAATGACAAGAATATCTGGTTATATCAAATACTTCGTAATTAATAAAAATGCATAAATCAACAAGAACGATAGATAATCAAGTTTTTATATTGCCCATTTTGATGTATTATTGGTCAAACAGTTACACGCTTTTACCATAAATTATATATAACTAAATAAAGAAATCTAATAAAAATTTGATATATCAAAACTAGATCCTAAGATGAATCCAATTATATTAAATTTATATTATAATTTAATATACTTTTCTCACAATTTGTAGTCAAAGTGTATAATTTTTTTTACCAAATACTACATCCGTCCCAAAAAGATTTACACGTTTTGACTAAAGTTGAAATTAAGGGAGGAATAATTTTGTGTTGACTTTCCAAAAATACCCTTGATGTGATGGGTAAAAGTAGGATGTGATGTGTAGATTATTAGGAAAAAGATATGATTTGATAGGTAGGGTTTGAAAAAGTAAGGGGTAAAAGTGGTTTTTTAATAGAAATGGGTAGCAGATTGTGGAACGCAATTTTTTTTAAAGATGTAAATCTTTTTGGGATGGAGGGAGTAGCATTTATTAAAATTGTGCAGTACTAAAACATGGTCAATTGGGTTGTTTGCATGAGCAGTAATTAGGGAGAGAGGGACGATGGGCCATAGTGGCCGGTGGATGAGAGGTAGGATCCATATATGGAGTACATGACATTCAAAGAAATTAAACTTCCTTTTTTTTGCATTAATTCCATCTCCTATGCAATGAAAAAAAATATTCATCTGTCTAATACATTTGACTAAAGTGACAAAATAAGAAAGGGATAATTTCGTGTTCTTTCCAAAAATACTTTTAATATTTTATGGAACGGAGGGAGTATTTCATAAACTTTCCAGTTTGACCTTTAGGGTTAAATTTTTGAGGTTTTGATTATACATTAATAGGGAGAATATATATTGACTTTTTATATAAGTTTAGTATCAATATCTTCATTTAAAAACATAATTTTGAAATATTACATTTTTATTCTCCCTCCGTCTCATAAAACAATTCCTATTTGAAAAAAGGTAAAATGAGTAATTTTAGTGTTATTTAGTGTAAATATTTCATTTTATAATAGAATAGGACGAGATGTGTATAATAGATAAGTTATAATTAGAACATAACGCCAAAATAATTAATTTTAAAGGTGTGTCTTTTTTCAAACAAGAAAATTTTTTTATGGGAGGAGGGTGTAATATATATTTATCTATAAATAAAAAGGGCAATTTACCTAAATAGGACTAAAACATAATAATTTTTCTCAATATAGAACCGTATATTTTTATTTGCCAATGTAGGACCATTGATCATTATTTATTAGTCATTATTCAACTAAATGTCCAGCATCATTTGGACATTAATTTTCATAGTAGACATTATTAAGTTTTATTTAGAGAATAAACAAATTTAAGTCCTACATTGAAAAATGACTTATGTTTTAGTCATATTCTGTTCAAATTTCACAATAAAATTCTCGAAAAAAGTATGTCGGGTATGTGTGTGTGTGTGTCTATATATATATATATATATATATATATATATATGTGTGTGTGTGTGTGTGTGTGTATGTATGTATGTATATATATAGACACACACACACACATACTCCCTCCGTCCCATAAAGTGTTACCCATTTTGACTAAAGTTGAAATTAAGGGAGGGATAATTTTGTGTTGACTTTTCAAAAATACCCTTGATGTGATTGGTAAAAATAGGATATGATGTGTAGATTATTAGGAAAAAGGTATGATGTGATAGATGAGTTTGAAAAAGTAAGGGGTAAAAGTGGTCTTTTAATAGAAATGAGTAAGGGATTATGAGACACGATTTTTATGAAACGTGTAAATCTTTTTGGGACGAAGGGAGTATATATATATATATATATATATATATATATATATATATATATATATATATATATATATATATATATATATATATATATATATATATATATATATATATATATATATATATATATAATATATATATATATATATATATATATATATATATATATATATATATATATATATATATATATATATATATAATATATATATATATATATATATATATATATATATATATATATATATATATATATATATATATATATATATTCTAGCTAGCTACCCACTTCTTCTCCACTTCCATGCATATGTCCTTTTGATCTTTTCTTCATTATTTTAGGTTTAAAGCTTTAGTTTCATCAATAAAGATATAACATGGCCGCACCCTTGTCATCCTGGCCATGGCAGAACTTAGGCATATACAAGGTATATACTCTACTCTTTCCGTTTTTAAAACAGTTCATCTTTCATTTTTTTGATATATTTTTGATGTTTTATTTTTAGTTTAGTTTTTTTTCTCTATACTACTCTATTCATTTCGTAATGAAATATCATGCTATTAATGTGATTTTTCTCTCTTTTTATCGACGTTAAGGATATAATTCGAAAGTCAAATTGCGAAAATAAATCTAACAAAAGTTAAAATAAGATGTGTATCTGCAAACGAAGGGATTATACATTATTAAAAATCATGTCATCAGTCTTGATCGACAAAAAATAAAAAACTGGACAAATTAATTAAATACTCTGTGATGGAGGTAGTAGTTTATAAATCTATATACAATGGAGTATATATGAAGACTATGAACTAACAATGTTAGTGTTTACCATATATGTTTGGAGCATGCAGTATGTACTGTATGGACCCTTTGTTGCAAAGATTTTGCACTCAAAATACTATGCACAAGAAAGCAGCAATAGCCCCTCCTCCTCGGCAACAACAATATGGTGCTTGCACTTAGTGATTCTGTGCACCCTTAGAATGTCGGTGCATCAATTCTGGTCCTCCTTCAACAACATGCTGTTCCTCGTCCGGAATCGCCGCATCGTCCAACGAGGCACCGACTTCCAACAAATCGACAAAGAATGGGACTGGTACGTCGTATACACATACATCGTCTGACCTTTGTATAAATAAATGCAATATTAATTGTTCGTACACGTAAAGTGCATTAATTAGGTTATATGTATTGGAGACCGTGAAACGTTACGAGTTAATTTGGGGTTATATTTACAGGGACAACTTCTTGATACTTCAAGCATTGATTGCAAGTTTAGGGTTCCTAATTGTGTGGTCTCCAGCTGATGAGGAGATGATATTGAATCTTCCAAGGTGGGACATGGGAGGAGTGATGGCTGCAGTTTTGCTTCATGTTTTTGTCTCTGAGCCCCTTTACTACTTCCTACACAAATGCTTCCATGCCAATAATTACCTTTTCACCCATTACCATTCCCTCCACCACTCCTCACCTGTGCCACACCCCTTCACTGGTAATTATACTAGTCTCTCCATCCCTTTCCTAAAGCAACTCCTATTTTCACTTTAGTCCAAAATAAGGAGTGTATATTTGTAGTTGATTTTCCGATTTTGCCCTTGATCTGTTGAGTAAATGTAAGATGCAATGGATAGATTGTTATTGAAAGAATTTGATGCATGTGATAGGTAGGGTACGAAAAAGTCAGATTAAAATTGGTTTTTTTTAATTGAAACTGGAAGTGTTTTGGGGAAATAAGAAATTGTTTTAAGAAAATAAGAGAGTACATGTTTAGCACCAGATAATATGAACATTCTTTTACGTACCCTTAGGGGTAAAATGGGTAATATTACCGTTTTACCCTTAGGAGTGTGTTTTTTTTCGTTGACATTGAGATTTTGGGGCATATATGTGTAATATATGCAGCTGGACATGCAACGGTTTTAGAGCACATAGTGTTAGGGGCAATAATGGGAATTCCGGTTGTGGGGGCATGCATGATTGGACGTGGATCAACGGCCATGATTTACGGCTACGTTTTGACTTTTGACTTCCTGAGATGTTTGGGACATTGCAACGTCGAAGTCTTTCCACATCAGCTGTTTGAAGCCCTTCCTTTTTTGAGATATCTCATTTACACCCCCACGTAAGCCATCAATTATTTCTCTATCTCTCTTTCCACTTCCCATTTTTATACTCACCTCCCTCGTGTGAATTGAATTTTCTACTTTTAACTTTTACTCATTGTTAGAGAAAATTCACTGTAAGATATACTTGTCCAAAATATCCTTGTTAAAAACATTTAAACATGAGAAACGAGAAAATTAACTTCAGACAAATCAAAAAATAAAACTTATTTTTTGTCCAGACATGCATATGTATAAGAAATGAAAAGATAAAATTGAGATTGATAAAAAAGAGAAATATTTATTCACACCGACCCAATTTTTTGGCATTTATTAATCACTCCCATATGACCTATTTTTTGAATTGCTTCATTTGTCTCAAAAAATATTTCAATGTGATTTCTTTTAATTAAACTGGAAACAAATTTTGACGTAACTATGCTCTCCCCGTCTCGTAAATTTTTCTACTTTTAAAAAAATTGAATTGTAAGATATGTATAATTTTGATATTATTTTCTAATTTTGCATTTACACTTTGTAATATAGAATAAAATATGATTGATGGGATTAATAGTGAAACAAACGAGAAATGCTAGAGTCACAAACACTTTGGTCACAAAATACACAACCTTGTTATTTGTGCACCTCACTAAATTAATAAAATGATGTTGAATAATTAAAAAGTAAACATTTAAATACACAAATAGTAAGTTTGTGTATTTTGTGACTGAAGTGTTTGTGACTCTAGCATTTCTCGAAACAATATGATGTGCGGAGTAATAAGTAGGTTAAGAATTACTCCGTAGTATGCCTATAAAGAAAATTTACACCTCTATCCTATTTTAATTAGTCTGTTTCAGTTTACAATGTTTGATTGTAGTTATTTTTAAAATAATTCATTTGAAAGTCGGGGTGAGATTAATTAAAATTACATCACTAAAAACTGCATCAAAAGTTCCACTCCATACAAAAAACGTGCCACATGACTATATTGTTTTATCAACTGACTAATTAAAATAAGGAAATAAAGTGAATAAATATTGATTTTGTGAATTGTGAATATGCAACTTAATTTGGGACGGATGAAGTAATTGAGAGTAAACATTTTTTTTAAAGAGGAATGAAAAGTGAAAGTAGAAAGTTTTTTGGGATGGATGGAATATAATTTTAAAGAAATAAATGTTAAAAATATTTCATATATCAAAATTACACCTTAAAATAAAATCAGTTATATATACACACCTAAAATGGCTATATCCACACATTTCACCCAAATTTGCTAAATCCATACCAAACTCAGGCCTATATTAATGCGTGTAAATTTAACAAATTCAGGTGAAATGTGTGGACATGACCATTTTGGATGTGGATTTTGTAACACCCTTTCACAAATTGTATCCAAATTTTATAAAGTCTGATGTTAAAAAAAAGTCCAAAGGAAAAGTTATTTATTTATTTATTAATTTATGTATTTATGGTGGGAGAGCATGCAGATATCACAGTGTACACCATACAGAGAAGGACACAAATTATTGCCTTTTCATGCCAATCTTTGATGCATTGGGTAATACTCTCAACAAAAAATCATGGGAGAAGCACAGAGAAATTAGCTTGCAAGCAGGTACGGTATTGATTATTAATACGGCAATTCTTCAATTAATTAACTAATTTTCACAACAAAATTAATTAATTACTCAATAAAGATTTTAGTCTTTAATTTGTACGCCAAATATGTACGTACTGAGTGCATATTAATGAGAAATTCACATGTATAGTACTAAGATATAATGAGGAATTTTAAAAAGAGGAATTTACCTATATAGTACTTCGCATAAAATTTTAGTTGACTTTCAATTTTGCCATTCAAGTGATGAGTAAAAGTAAGATGTGATAGACAGATTATTAGAGAAAAAGTATGATGTGATAGGTAAGGTATGAAAAGATAATGATAAAAATGATTCTTTAATAGAAAGTGGGAGTATTTTGTTGAAAGTGGAAAAAAATAGAAATCACCCTAAATAGGACTAAAACATAGAAGAAAACCAAAATAGGACTTTCATGTTTTTTTCTCTGAAATAGAACTTTGCACTGTGGTAATGTTGCACTGTACATGTACACATTACTATACTTTTTTGGTAATATTAATGACCATGTTTGGTAATGTAAGTCCTATTTTGGGAAATAAAAACATGGAAGTTGGTATATTTTCAATGTTTTAGTTCTACTTTGGTCTCTCTCCCAAAAATGAAAGAGGAAGTATTTTTGAAAAGAGAGAGTATGTTTTTATTTCTCAATAATGTAGTATCACTGTTCAATATTCATTGGACATTATTTAAGTAAATGTCCATTGCCACCGGACATTGTTCAAAGTAAGTGTATACCGCCACTAGATATTGTTCCGGCTCCTAAAATACTTGGTGGCCTGGTGGTATGCCGCATGCATGCAGGTAAAGAGGGGAGGGTACCAGATTTTGTGTTCTTGGCGCACGTGGTGGACTTCACGGCAGGGATGCACGTGCCGTTCATGTGGAGGTCATTTTCGTCAATGCCGTTCAGGACGAGGCTGTTCTGCATCCCTATTTTACCCTTCGCCTTCATCGCAATGGTCTTCATGTGGCTCTTTTGCAAGCCATTCGTGGTCTCCTTCTACACCCTCCGGGATCGCCTCCATCACACCTGGACCATACCCCGCTTCGGTTTTCAGGTCTCCGCTCTCTCTCCTCCGTCCCGAAAAACATGAAAGTTTTGATTTTGAATGGGGATTTAAGGGAAATGTATTTTGGTATTGAATTTCCAAAAATGTCCTTTGATGTGATGGATAAAAGTATGATTTGATGGATAAATTATTAGTAAAAATGTATGATGTGATAGGCAGGGTAGGAAAAAGTAAGGAGTAAAAGTGACTTTTTAATATAAATGGGAAATGTTTTTTTGGACGGATGAAAAAAGAAAAGAGAAAGGTTTTCTGGTACGGAGGGAGTATAATTTTTGTTGGCACAAATTGGAAATGAGAATAAGGGAAGCTAGAGAATAATTAAGCTAATAATAATTGCTAACAATATATAGTACACATGCAATAATAATTAAGTTGGAAACAAAAAGAAAAATTGTGACACTTTTTTTTATTGGTTTGGGGCATATATATATATATATATATATATATATATATATATATATATATATATATATTATATATATATATATATATATATATATATATATATATATATATATATATATATATTATATATATATATATATATATATATATATTATATATATATATATATATATATATATATATTATATATATATATATATATATATATATATATATATATATATATATATATATATATATATATATATGGATGCCCGCAGTATTTCATACCATTTGCGGCAAAGGGAATCAATGGGCTGATAGAAGAAGCAATTCTTAAAGCGGACAGATTGGGAGTCAAAGTTATCAGCCTTGCTGCTCTCAATAAGGTATGGTTTGTTCATGATGGTGTGATGAGTAAAAATGAGTTTAGGCCAAAATAAGAATGTATTTCTATGGTTGATTTCACAATTTCGCTCATGGTGTGATGAATAGATTATTAATGAAAAAGTATGATGTAATAGATAGGATAAGAAAAAGTAAGGATAAAAATAGTTTTTTTAATATAATAACATTGAAGTGTTTGGAGAAAGAGAAAAAATAAAAGATGAAGTATTTTAAGAAACGGAAGGAGTATGATATATATTATTAGTAAAAATATATGATATAATAACTTAGGTAGGATACGATCAAACTAATAGGGGTAAACATGGTTTTTTAATAAAAAGAACGATAAAAAGATTTTGGGACGGAAAGGAGAGAGGGAAAGAGTAATTAATTATTATTATTATTATTATTATTATTATTATTATTATTATTATTATTATTATTATTATTATCATCGTTGTTGTTGCATGCATTAGTCATTTTGTATCCTAATTAAACATCATGACCAAAATATAATTGTGACATTGTTATTTAGTTCGTTATTTACGATCGAGAAACTAATTAATTAATCAGATAAAAATGATGAAATATTATTAATTAGAATGAAGCACTAAATGGAGGAGGGACATTGTTTGTGAACAAACATCCAAACCTGAAGGTAAGGGTGGTGCACGGGAACACGCTCACGGCGGCGGTAATACTTAACGACATTCCAAAGGATGTTACGGAGGTTTTCCTCACCGGAGCCACCTCCAAACTCGGCCGCGCCATTGCTATTTACCTTTGTCAACGCAGAGTCAAGGTTTTGGTATGTAATGCCCCCCAAACACAAATAAACCTTTTTCTTTCTCTTTTGCTTAGCTTGTTGGAAGTTTGGAATAGTAAATTTTGAAGTTTTGGTTGAATTGATCTTTTGGCACAATATCATATCGAGACACTCGGTTATACCTATTACAGATGTTGACTCCGTCAGCAGAGAGATTTCAAAAAATCCAAAAGGAAGCCCTGCCTGATTTCCAGAAATACCTAGTGCACGTCACTAAATACCAGGCTGCCAAAAACTGCAAGGTACATATTGAATAATAAAATAATTGTATTACCCAAGAAGTAATAGAATACATGTCAAAGTATATATAGAGAGGTGATTATATCCACAACTAGGAATAACAATCAATAATAGAAGTTGACTAAGGTACAAATTAAAGACTACCATAACTACTACTCCTACTACTACTATTATTATTGTTGTTGTTGTTGTCTAGCAATACACAATATACATTTAATGTAATCCATACTTTATTTAAAAAGCCATGGATTCTCAATTTCGTTTTCTCGCCCATTTGGTGTTCCACCAAAAATGGTAATTGTTCACTCCATATGGTAATTACTCAATTAAAATGGAGTTACACGGGTCATTAATGGAGTTACCGTAATTAAGTAATTTAAAGTAATAATAAAATACTCAAATAATAAAATATTATTTGAAGGTAAGTAATAATAAAATATTTAAAGTAATAATAAAATATTCAAACGAGTGTTGTAATTGTAAAAAGGATGTTCGTACAAAAATAGGTATAGAGTAATGAAAATAGGAAAATACGTATAGAGTAAAATACATTTTTAACACGTATACAAAAATGGTAATAACAAATTATTAATGGTAGAGATGTTGAACATTAATGCAGCGAAACAAATTTGGGCAAATTCTTCATACCATAACTTGCATAGACAAAATTAGAAATTAAAATATAAACGAAAAATCCATACCGTTAATAAATCAATCCTTTTTTAACCAGTTTATATGAATGGTAATAATTGTATTTAATTATATTTACTAATATATATGTAATAATATCTAATAACTTATTTCATTTAAAAATGGTAATTAAAAACGGTAATAAAAAAACGTATAGAGTAATGAAAATAGGAAAATACGTATAGAGTAATGTATATTTTTAACACGGATATAAAAATGGTAATAAAAAATTATTAATGGTAGAGATGTTGAACATTAATGCAGCGAAACAAATTTGGGCAGATTCTTCATACCATAACATGCATAAAAGAAATTAGAAATTAAAATATAAACGAAAAAGATAAATAAAAACATAATTTTGGGCAGATTCTTCATACCATGACTTGCGTAAACGAATTTAGAAATTATACGTATAGAGTAATAAAAATAGGAAAATATGTATAGAGTAATGTACATTTTTAACACGTATACAAAAAATGGTAATAAAAAATTATTAATGGTAGAGATGTTGAACATTAATGCAGCGAAACAAATTTGGGCAGATTCTTCATACCATAACTTGCATAAACGAAATTAGAAATTAAAATACGTATAGAGTAATATAGAGTAATGTACATTTTTAACACGTATACCAAAATGGTAATAAAAAAGGAACACCGAAATTCGAAAATTCATGTAGTATAAATACGCTACCATACCGGGCCAGAAAAGTAAACGAGTGTTCATGAAACGAGAGTTTTAATTAATCGGTGCTCCACCATCGTTTTTGTACGAACATGGGAATGATTACCGCCTTAAAAAATGTTCACGAAAAATCTGGATTATTGATGATGAAGCTAAGAGCGATTAGGGTTTACCATGTTCCTGCTCATTCTCGAGGGCCAGAATCATTGAATATTATTTTCCACGACTCAGAGGTTAAAACTACATTGTTTTATATTTTACATATAATGAATCTTTAAACAAAAAATATAAATTTAATTATAGATTAACGTTTTATATTTGTTATTAGGGCGATCGGATCCATGCTCAGATCAAAGATAATAATATACGCACATTCAAACAAGATTTGCAAGAAAATGCGGTTTACTTAATCGTGAGGGTCAAGGTTATACGCAATTTCCAAGGCACAAAAACTACCAATCACCCTTGCATGCTCTAATTTTTGGGAAGGACCAAAATTCAAAAACTACCAATATATATGTAATAATATCTAATAACTTATTACACTTAAAAATGGTAATATACACATTTAATTTGAATGGTTAAATCACTCTATTCTTAAAAGCAGGGGAATTTTTTTCCCGCCCAATGCACTATAATCCTGCACCGTTGATATCAATGTACGAAAAAGATCTGCGGTTATGATTGGTTGTGTATTATTACCAATTTAGAAGGATATATTAAAGGAAGGAATTGAATGTTTTTACCACCGTGTGTTTTTTTCTAGAAACATAAGGGGTGTTATTGATAATTTTTTATTTTTTTACAACCGTGTAAAAAAAGGTAATTTATTCCTATGAAAATTAGCATTTTAAAAAAGGAAAGCTTTAAAGGAGGATATAACGTATATATTTACAACCGTGTTTTTTTTGTAAACAGATTAACAAGGAAAAAAATTGAGAAATAAAAATTTACTTTATATTTTGATATCATTATTATTTTTTAAATATGTGATAAAAAAGGAAATTTATTCATACAAGAAAAGAGGTTATTTTAATAATGGCAAACATAAAGAGATGGAACGTGATTATTTTAAAAAATATTTTATTCCTATGCAAATTACCATTTTAAAAGAACGAAAGATTTAAAGAAGGATATAATGTAAAGATTAAAAACCGTGATTATTTTAGTACGTTAAAAAAGGTAAATTATTCCTACGCAAATTAGTATTTTAAAGAATGATATAACGTAAATATTTAAAACCGTTTGTTTTTTTGTAAACAGATTAAAAGGGCAAAAAATTGTGAAAAAAATATAGAATTTTTATATTATTATTATGTTAATATGTGATAAAAGGAAATTTATTCATATGAAAAAGGAGGTTATTTTTTTAGTACGTGATAACAAGAAAAACAATATTTATTCATACGCAAATTACTGTTTTAAAAAGAAAAATTTACTTAAATAGCACTAGAACATAATGACTTTTCCTAAAAATAAAAGAAAGCTTAAAAGAATGATATAACGTAAAGATTTAAAACCATGTGTTTTTTTATGTGAACATAATAAAAAAGGAAAGAAGCGAGAAAAATGATGGAAGGAACGCATAAGGAAAGGTTTACGATTACATAAGGAAAGGTTTACGATTATTAAATCTTATTATAATACTATATTTATAATAATTATAAAATGTTCAGAAGGTAAGTTAATAATTGTGAAGTTAAAATGGTAAGTAGCTGAAATTGTGAAATTATAATTATTAAAAAAGGTATAAATATAATAATTAACGTATTGAAAATTAGAACTTATTAAAAAAGGTAAGTTAATAATTGTAGTGGCCGAAATTGTAGTAATATTTATTATAATTATTATATTTATAATAATTATAAAATGGCCAAAAGGTAAGTAAATAATTGTTATGTTAAAATGGTAAGTGACTGAAATTGTGGATTTATAATTATTAAAAAAGGTATAAATATAATAATATCTATTATTTTTATAATAATTAATTAACGTATTGTAAGTGTGAAGTTAATATAGCTATTATTTTTATAATAATTAATGTGTGTAATATAAAATGGTAAGCGTGACGTTAATATAATTATTATATATATAATAATTAACGTATTGAAAATTGGAAATAATTAAAAAAGGTAAGTTATAAAATTGCAAAGCGTAAGGTTTCTAATAAAATTGGAATCAATGTATTATATGCTAATAATTAACCAACGTTATTTTGAATACTGATTGGAAACGTCTGAAATTATGGTAAAAATAAGTAACTATCATTTTAACCATCGGAAGTTAATATAATTATTTTTATAATAATTAACGTGAGTAATATAAAATGGTAAGTCATCGGAAGTTAATAAAATATTATATTTATAATAATTACCATATTAAAAAATGTAAGTTATACAAATCCAAAGCGTATGTTTTTAATATAGGTAAGTTATACAAATGCAAAGAGTAAGTTTTTGAAAATTGGAAATAATTAAAAAAGGTAAGTTATACAATTATACACCCAGTCTCGAAAAAAAATAATTATGGTAAGAATAATTACACCCAATTTCGAAAAAAGTTAACCCTTCTTATTATAATTATAATTATAATATCCTATAGCCTATTACAATTAAATATACTATAAATATCCCCACAAATTGTACAATAATGTAGTCTATAAAGAAGTCTTTCGAATTTTGTTAAACAATGATGTTTTTAACCTTAAAATAATATAATCTCTATATTTTATTGCATCTCATTTTTATCATTGAAAAATAATTTGAATTTAATAACATAAAAATGACCCGTGCAACGCACGGGTGTGATACTAGTTGATGGTTAAATTCTTCTAGCTGTTTGAATAAAAAACTTAAATGGAACAAATATTTTGAAGTAGAGAAAGTATAAATTTTTCATAAGTTTACCTATAAACACATTATGTTAGAGTAAAATTGAAAAATAGAATTTATTACTGCATGCATATGTTTCCTTTTTTATAGTAATAACTATATTAAATTGTATCGTGAATGATGAACTATTAAATAATTAAAGAAATATTTGCACTAAATAGCACTAAAACTTAAGTCATTTCTCTAAATAGCACTTAGATTGTTTTATTCTCTAAATAGCACTTAATAATGACCAGTGATGACAAACATTTATTTGAATAATAACTAATGGATAATGACTAAAAGTGCTACATTGGAAAAAAATATATATAGTACTATTTAGAGAAAGTCATTATATTTTATTACTATTTATGTAAATTCCTCGTAATTAAAATGCATGAATGAAATGATAGACATGGATAGTTGGGAAGTGGATCAAAGTGAGAGAGCAAAAGTTTGCACCACCAGGAACTCATTTCCACCAGTTCGTCGTCCCTCCCGTCTTGCCTTTCAGAAGAGACTGCACCTACGGCGACCTCGCCGCCATGCGTCTCCCTCCCGACGTTCAGGGTCTTGGAACCTGCGAGGTGAGCAACCCCCCTACCCCCGACATTTAGCTAACTATGTATAGTATTATTCCGATCCGTCCGTTTTTTTATATAAAAAATTTGTAAACTTTGACCTGATGATGGATGCATGTAATATATACATGTGCAGTATTCGATGGAGAGGGGGGTGGTGCACGCGTGCCACGCGGGGGGAGTGGTGCATTCGATGGAAGGGTGGACCCACAACGAGGTCGGGGCGATCGACGTGGACCGAATCGACATTGTTTGGGAAGCCGCTCTCAAACACGGACTCAAGCCTGTCTCCAACAACACTAGCTAGTACTATTACTACTAGTATAATTAAAAGCATGTGCTAAGCCTTTACTGGTTGTACGTTTGAGCTAGCTAGCTAGGGGTAATGCATGTGCTAAACGTACGTACCCAAGCCTTTACTTATTACTCCCTCCGTCCTCAATTTGATTACAAATTGCGGGTTACGGAGTAAAATTTTCTACTTTTTGAAATTATTTTATTTACAAATTGGTATATCAATAAGATATAAAAATTACATATTAAAAAACTACGTCAAAAGTTCTACAAAACAAGATGTGACAAGAATATTTTATTTTATCAAATACTTAATGAAATCACCTAAACAAACAAAAGTTATCGAAAGGAGAGAAAAAAAAATTGTAATCCATTTAGGGACGGAGGGAGTATATGTAATCATATACTCTATCCCTCTCAAAAGGTTACGTTTCATTCTTTTGCACATCCCAAAAAACACATTTACTCGCATAAAAAATGCCTAAAAATTACCACATTTATCCTTTTTCGTTTTGAAATTTCTTTTGGCGTTTGAGACGATATAGAAATGTTTTTCGGGATGCGCAAAAAAATGAAACGTAACCTTTTTTGAAACGGAAGGAGTATCTCGCTTATGTCCGCGGGGCCCATCTTTTGTATTGAATTTTTGTTCATAATGATCTTCCTTCGGTGGAAAAATGTAGATTTTTTTTTTCTTTTTGCACTTTTGATTGCACGAACCAAACATGGTGTAAGAAAATAAGGAAATAAGTTGTGCATGTACCACAATGTTTGTTTGGCTACTCTCCCCGTTCCTGATTTAATCTATTCATTCCTTATATATATATGTGCATGTGTTTGGTCGACAAAATACCCTCCCATTTTACACGTCTGGATTTATTCTTCTCATTTCTCATGCTTAAGTATTTTTTAGGAGTATTTTGGACAAACCTACCCTTTTACCTACGTCAGTATTTTGGAAATTAAAACCAACTACAAATATGCGCTCCTTATTTCTTCCATTAGTCAAAATTAGAACCGTTTTGTTGAATAAACAAAGTATTTATAAAAAATTTTATTTACTTATTTTAAATTGTTTTCATATAAAATTTATTTTTTACATTATAATTTGAAAGTATCTTTAAAAAAATTTGGGGGTGGAACCCCCAATACCTTGCTACTACCCTTTCCATTCTTGGATCCACATTAGAACGAAGGTATGTGGTGGAGAGCTTGTTAGTGTACAATTTCCATTAGTCTATTTTATTTATCTTCCAAAAGATCTTTTCATTTTTTTTTTAACATTTAAAATACTACAATTATCATCACTTTCTTTATTGAAGAATTGATATATTCCAATAATCATAATGTGGGAATACAAGGGATATTATATAGTAGAGTAGTCCTAGTTATAATAGGAAACCTACTATGTTAGAAATCCTTAATTTTAGGAATCTTTAATTAATAAGGACTATACATGTATGGAAACTACTATATACACAAGATACTAAATATATACTTAATATATTTAACATGCTCCCAACGGCACTGGTGCGGAACGCCGAACGCCCAAGCAATCCCGGAATTCTGAAAAAATGATGGATGGAAGACCCTTCGTGAAGATATCAGCATACTGGAGAGACGAAGGGACATGTAGTACGCGGACTTGTCCGAGAGCCACGCGGTCTCTAACGAAGTGTATGTCAACCTCGATGTGCTTCGTGCGCTGATGCTTAACAGGATTTGCAGAGAGGTAGACTGCACTCACATTATCACAAAAAACAAGAGTGGATCGACTGAGTGGTTGCTGGAGCTCGAGGAGAAGATTACGTATCCAGCTGACTTCGGCTACGGCGTTGGCTACTGCTCGATATTCTGCCTCGGCACTGGATCTGGACGTGGTGAGCTGGCGCTTAGAAGACCAGGAAATGAGATTATCGCCAAGGAATATGCAGTAGCCGGAAGTGGACCGGCGGGTGTCAGGGCAGCCGGCCCAATCGGCATTAGAATAGGCCCGCATCTGGTCTGTGTGAGATCTGGAGATGGAGATGCCATGTGATGGTGTGCCATGAAGGTATCGCAAAACCCGCTTCATGGCCGTGACATGGGGCGTGCGTGGATCATGTAGGAAGAGACAGAGCTGCTGCACAACATAAGTGATGTCAGGATGAGTGAAGGTGAGGTACTATAGGGCTCCCACAATGGAGCGGTAAAGAGAGGGATCTGGCGCAGGTGTTCCTCCTGAAGCTGACAGTTTCCCGCGTGTATCAACCGGAGTGGAAACCGGTTTACAGTTGAGCATGCCCGCTTGATCAAGAATATCATAGAGAAACTGAGTCTGTGTCAGGAACAAGCCACGGGAGGTGCGCTGAACATTGATCCCAAGAAAGAAATGTAGCTCTCCCATATCTGTCATAGCAAACTCACCCTTCAACCGTTGTATGACCCGCTGTAGAAGATCCTGCGAGGAAGCCGTGAGAATGATGTCATCAACATATAGAAGTAGGAAAGCCATCTGAGACCCCTGGCCATAAGTGAACAGTGAGGTGTCGCTGTTGCACCCGCGGAAGCCAATCGTGAGAAGAAAGCCAGTAAAACGCTGATACCAAGACCGCGGTGCTTGTTTCAGTCCATAGAGCGCCTTGTTCAGTTTGCACACATAGTGGGGTCGGGCAGGATCCTGAAATCCAGATGGTTGGGCCGTGTATACCGTCTCTGTGAGAGTGCCATGAAGAAAGGCATTCTTGACATCAAGCTGGTGAATTGGCCATCCTCGTGATACGGCTAAACTGAGAATGATCCGAATAGTTGCCGGTTTGACAACCGGGCTGAATGTCTCATCATAATCTATGCCATGACGCTAATTGAATCCTCGAACAACCCATCTGGCTTTGTACCTGGACAGCTCACCTGTAGGGCTAAGTTTGTGTCTAAAAAGCCATTTACCGGAGATAATATTTTGGTTAGGGGAGGGAGGTACTAAATCCCATGTATTATTAGCAATCAAAGCATTATATTCATCTAACATAGCATTGTACCAATTTTGATCTTTAAGTGCACTACGGTAGGTGGGGGGAATGGGAGAGATGCTAGAAACGGTGTTTAGGTTTAGGACTTGTTTAGGGCAAAAGATCCCGGCCTTAGCGCGGGTGGTCATGGGATGAGTGGGCTGAGGATGCTGGGTTGCTTCGGGTGGGTGGGCCGTGTCATGTGGACTAGGAGGAGATTGGGCCGAGGAGGGGGAAATAGTGGAGGTGGGCTGTGGGAGGTTTGTTGGGCTGCGGGGAGGAGAGGGGTGGGGATGTTTGGGCTGCTGGGCCGTGGGTGTTGGGCTGCCGGGCTGCGGGTGAATGGGGCTAGGCAGAATGGGGGTAGGCTGGGTGGTGAAGGGCGGTGTTGAGGGGTGGGCTGTGTGAGGGGAGGTTGGGCCGGTGGGGGGGTGTGGGGTGTGGGGAGAGGGTTGGCTAAGGAGATGTTGAAAATGGTGAATAGACTTTGTTACAAGTTTAAAATCTTTGTTACAAAGTGGTGAAATACAAAGTCTAGAGGGGGGTGAATAGACTTTGTTACAAGTTTAAAATCTTTTTCGTTTCTTTTGAAAACGAGAAAATGAGTGTTAATCTAGAGTCCTTGTGAACTTTAGATTGTGTGCGGAATTTGGTGGGTGGAGTGAGCAGTAATTAATATGGATAGGTTAGTTTTCACAGTTAATATAATTGCAAGTAAGAATAAAGATAAGAGAGAGAGACACGCAAACTTTAACGAGGTTCGAAGGTGGGGTAATCCTTCTACGTCCTCAAAATCCACTATGTAGTTGGTTGTTGAATAATGAACCAACAGTTACACTTGTGTGAATTTCTGCACGGTATATCTTCACAAGACCAATGTTGCTACTGCACTCATGCTGGCTTTGTTGTTCCTTCGAAGGTCAAGCTTCTTCAACAACTGCAAGATCCGAACAATAGGACTTGCAAGATCAACTTGTAAGAGAGTTGACCTACCCCCTTTTAATCAATAAGTTTGATCAAAAGTAATATCCTTCAACGTGGTGTGGTGCTTGAGGCAAGGAAACCTTCAAGTGTTTACACTATAGCTTTTTGGAAGGAGGAGAAGTTTGCTTCTGGATAAGGAGTTTAGAAATATCTCTTTATCAAGATTTTTGGGCTAACTGTGAATGAGATAGCTTTAGTGATTGCTTCGTTGTGTTGTTGTATCAACGTATCTCATCATATTCTCTTCAGTCTTCCAAGGATGCTATTTATAGCTGGATTGGATAATCTATCCGTTGAATCATAATGGACTATCCGTTGCATTTGCTGGCTTCAATTTTGAATGAAGATTGTGATTTGAAGATTCTTCGTTGAAGTGGGTGTTTGGATTTACCCAATTGTTGAGAAAGGATTCCTTTTTCCACAAAATCCGTCTTCTAGCTTTTGTTCAAGAATTCAAGACTGTAGCACTTTACTCTGTTTGTCTTCTAGTACTCTTTAATTTTAGAGACCCAGACTTTGTCTTCGAGTAATTTGTTCTTGAATCAGCCTAATTATCTTCATTCTAGCCGTTGAAAATCAAGAGATTGATTTTTCCTTGCCACGGGTAGAATTTCTTCATTCAGGACTTAGATGATTTTCTAAGCTTTTTCTCACTTGTCCGCTTTCTGAGAATTCCGGTCTTTGGTGAGTCTTCCGATTCTTAGCTGACAAATCCGGATGAGTCTTACTTCCGGGTGAGAAGGAGATCCGTGCTAGTCTTCCGATTTGAATGACTTAGCCTTCAGCGGGTTGTAGCGAGACATCCGGTTCTTATGTAGTCTTTCCAGATCTGAGGATTTTTATCTGATTGAGAAATCCTTACTTGTTTCTGACACTTCCGATCAAGATATCCAATTTTCATATCACTGAATTTGATCAAGTCTTCAGGCATCAAAACGCTTAAAGAAATATATCACAGTTTTATTGGAAAACTCAAGAACTTGGTTTTAACAATATTTCTAAAAAGAAAAATTACATTGAATATTGGGGGAGACCTAAAGTCCCTATTACATAAATCATCATCAAAATCTATAATATTTTTCCCAACAATTTCCCCCTTTTTGATGATGACAAACAAGTGTTTAAGAGTTCCGGTCGCTGTACTGAGAACTAATTTTGTAACTTTCTTTTAGTTTCTCATAACATACAGCTTGTTAACAAAAACTCTTAAACAAATACAATTCAAATTACAATAATTCCTAAACCAAGTTTTTGTCTTGAGATTTTGTGATTTCTTCCGCCTTGACTGTTTTCAGCTTCAGCAGATTCTGCTTGGCTGAGCAGTTGGCGTTGCGTTTGATAGATCTTTAATATCCAAAGTGGATATTCAAGATCTTGGAAGCAACACATCTCTCAAAAATATAGAGAGAGTGTTGTTCCAGAGAAGGTGTATGGTCTAATACTGAAAAATACGAGATTTCCACCATAGACCTTCTCTACTGCCGAGATTCTCACCATAGACCTTAAAAGTCTTTTCTTCTCAATAGGCTTCTTCCATTGCCGTCTATGAGGGTGAGAAAGAAAAGTTTCTCCATTGAGGATATTTTTCTTGGTGTATTCCTTAGACAGTGAGTTTGAAGACTTTTCATATTGGGAGAGTTGTTTGTGATGAAAGTGGATTGAGATACCTTGATTTAAATAGGGGAGGAGGAGTTTCACGGGTTCCATTAAGTGGGTAGTTGGAACAGTGAGAGTAAAGGAGTTTCAACTTCCAAGAAGTTGAAAAGTAGAAGTAATCTTTTACCAGTTACCAAGGAATTGAAACTGTTTTAATTAGAAAATCAGTTTCGATTGGTTTGAAAAACGTAACTGTTCTGGTTTGGCTAAGCCCAAAAGAGTGGCCCAAAAAGAAAAGAAAGCTATGTACTAGAGAGAAATTATTCCTATTGGGTTCTCAAGGCCCAAAAAAATAAGACTATCATTTTTCATTCCCTATAGTTCTAATTTCTACTTAGGACGAGGTAGTACCAAAACAAATATGAATATTTAAAAGAAAAGAGGTACTATTTTTCCAAAGTCCTGTACATTTTTAAACATCCTAGGGACCAGTACTTTTAGAGCTGGTTGAAAAAGAATTAAGGACTAAAGCTTTGTTTAAGAAGGCAGATTTTGTAAGGTACCTGAATCGGAGATTTCCAATTTTAGTACCAAAACTGAGATATCCGTCTTCCATTGCTTTGAGCTTATCAATAATTCATTGCCAAAAATAATTGTTAGCCAAAACTAGGTAAGTTCCCCCTGAATTACATTCCCCCTGAATGTATGCGCTTCAGAAAAATAATTAAGACAAAATCATACTTGAGATAAGCATAATCAAGCATAATAAGCGCAATTAAGGCATACTTAAGCAATGTTTAAACCAACCAAGCAATGTTTAAACCAATCAAGCAATGTTTAAACAAGAAGGTGTTTTCATCAAAACAAATGTTTTCACATACTTTCCCCCTGGTTTGATGAAAAGAACCTTCAGTTCCTTTTGCGTTTTGAAGATCCGACAACTTCACTGATGCCCTGCATGTTCCCACACAGTTCTTTGATGCGCCTTAAGTTTTCACGCCTTTCCTCTGTTTGAGCAGCATCTGAGAAGTGGTCAGCAACTGCACCTATAAATTCTGTTCCATCCAGTCCTGAGCTGGATAGGTGCTGTGCTGAGTTTTCCGGATTTCTTTGCTGTGCTTCAAAGATCATATTAGTCATGTGCAGATGAGAAGGGACATAAGATGCTTCTCCTTCGTTGACTGCAATAGGGAGCTGTGGTATTGGAGATGGACTGTGTTGTTGGAGAATTACTTCCATCTTGCGGTTCCCAGAATGTGCACCAATAAGTTTGAACAGCTTGTATGCTTCCTTTTGATTGTCAATGATCACCTTCAAGTAGTCTTTGGTTACTACTTGATTTGCTGAAGTTATAGCTAGGGCTGATCTGATGTCCATTTGGAGAAGGGACATCTGTTTTTGCAGACCAATTGTGACATTTGCTATTTGCTCCTTGACTTTGTTAAATTCATTGAATTGCAGTTGACTGTCAGAGGTGTATATTTCCATCGTATTACTCACAGTTTTACTCAATAGAGAGATGATCTCTAGAGTCTTTCCTTTTGATTTACTTATCTCCTTGAGATCAGCGCTGTGTTTCTTTTCAGATTTCTCTATCAGCTCAGTGTGTTTGGCTTCCATTAGCTCTATCTCTTGCCTAAAGGAGGCATGTTGAGATGCTAGTTATGACTCAATCAGCCCTTGGACCTTCTTTGTCCAGGTTTCCGGTATCTCATCCGGAAGAGTAGGAGTGGAAGAGCTATGGAAGGGAAAATTGGTTACCTGATGAGGAGATGATGTCCTTTGAAATAGTTGCAAAGGAAGAGATTCAACATCTTCTTCATCAGTGATCTTTAGTGTCCTCTCAGATTCTTTTTCTACTTCATCAAGTGCAAAATTTGATATGTATCTTGAGAGTGAGTCACTATCTTCAGCTTCATTTGGTTCTTCAAAAATGGCTATTGGAGTTTGAGAGACCTCCTCTTCTGCCATCTGAGATTCCTTCTCAGCTTTTCCAGAGTGCCTTTGGACTTCTACTTCTTTCTCCATAATTTCTGGAATAGCTGACTGTTCCGGAATTTCTGCCGACTTTTCCAGAATCTCAAGTTGTGTCTGATTGGAGATCTCACAAGGAGTTGTGAGGATCTCGAGCACTTGAGATTGGATCAGTCGCTGAAATTCTTCTTCTTCAGTTGCTTCCTGGTTCTGCTCTTGTGGGGGAGAGGCTGCCTTCTCTTGAACAGTTTCAGTCAGAACCATTTCGAACGCATGTGAGGTTTCCGTAAAGATAGGGAAATCCTCAGCTGTTGTTTCCAAAACAGCTATTTCTTCAGAAGTGGGAGTCATTTGATCTTCTGTGGCTTTTGAGAAGACTGGCTTGTAGACTGCAGTATCTTCATCATCTGCTTCAAAGTCTGAAACTGGTGTAGTAGCCAAGTGTTCCAGATGCAGATCATAATTGTTCCTTTGCCATACCCAGTAGTCATCCAAGATGTCTTCACAGCAGTGGTTGACTGGTAGTCCTAGGCATTTCTTGATAATCTTTTCATTCTTCAGCTGTTGGTCCCAATCCAACAGTTGCTCTTCTGAATTTCCAACTTTCCAAGCTCTCCAATTATAGTAGAGCTGCCAGAATTTGTTGTCAGCATCATCTGTATGAGGATGAGATGAGGTTGGAAGGCTTTGGATTGGAGGGATTTCTTCTTCAAATTGTTGAGGGCTCTGGTTTCGAATAGAGGTTTCCTCAGCAGTTTCCTTCTCCTTCAACTCATCCGAATCTACATCTTTGGATGTTGATGAAGAGTTGATCTTTCTCTTCTTCTTCCTTTGAAGTTCTCCATGGTCAGAGACTTCTTCTTCTTCCAAACATACCAAGGCAAGATTATGTGGTGCTTCAATGGAGGGAGAGGGGGACACCACTTGCTTTCTTTTGGCAGTCTTTGCCATATGGATGAGTAGGACATTATCTGATGTGCTAGCTTCTGCAGTGGTACTAGCACTGGCTCTGTTTTCTCTTTTGGAGGATAAGTAGTATAGCCAGTATCTTTCTCCATACTTCTTTCCTTTAGAAGCAATACCCATAGACTCCAAGATATGTCCAAGGTATAGTCCTTGACAAAGATATTTCTGGTTGGGCTTTCCCAAATGCTTTGAGATGGAATTGAAAAAGTGTGCAGCCCAGTTTACCTTAGTTTTGGTAATGAGAGCGTTGATGATGAAGGCTCTCTCCTGGGTGATGTCATCGGCATGACCTCCACTCCCACATTCGAGGCAGGCGATGACCAGTTCCAAAATCAACTTGTAATCGTTGTTCAGATCTGCTTTCTTTGCTGGGCCGGAAGGAGTTCACCCAGAAATTCCAATGATGTTCCAGTCCAGATTTTTGACTGGAAATTTCCCAACTTCAACTCCAGAATTGGGAAGGCGAAGCTTTCTTCCCAATTTCTTCTACGAAAGCTTCACCTTTGAGCCTCCAACAGTGGACTTGATGACTGGAAATGTGCTCTGTGGATTTTTCTTTGACTGAGCATATTTGATTTCTCCATTTCTGTAGAATTCAAGAACTTCTTCCTCGAATTTGAGGCGAATCTCCATTTGAAGAAATTCGGAGAGTTCTTGAGCGGCTATCATCTGCAGATAGTTTTGGAAGAATGTTGGAGATGAGCACTTGGCTTCTAACTTCTGAAAGTGGACATTTGCACCGACAACCTTCATTTTCTCAGAAATTTGGGTGAAAATTTGAGAAATAAAGGCTTAGGGTTCTTGCATATTTTTGAGAATTTTTCGCAAAGAAGATGACGAAGAATTTTTGAGTGGGCGGTTGAGATCTGAATAGTGGCGATTGGGATTTAATGTGGGCGATTTATGCGGCTAGTGGCGATATTGTTCCCAAGGCCACGTTCCCACCCATCATTTTGACAGACGTGGAAAGTGAACTGCCACGTGCACTACATTCAGTCTAATTGAATTAGACCAATTTTGTGAAGCAAATCGGAAAACTTGGCTTCACTTAGTGGTTTGGTAAAGATATCCGCCAGTTGTTCTTCAGTTGAGATATACTCAATTTTGATATCTTTCTTTTCCACATGATCTCTGATGAAGTGATGCTTGACATCAATGTGCTTAGTGCGAGAATGATGCACTGGGTTTTGAGAGATGGCTATGGCACTTTGATTGTCACAAAAGATTGTCACTTCCTTTGTTTTGACTCCATAGTCCAGTAGTTGTTGCTTTAGCCACAAAATTTGAGCACAACAACTGCCAGCTGCAATGTACTCTACTTCTGCTGTAGATGTAGAAATGGAGTTTTGTTTCTTACTGAACCAAGAAACAAGATTTCCACCAATGAGTTGACAAGTACCAGATGTACTTTTCCGGTCAACTTTGCATCCGGCAAAGTCAGAATCTGAGTATCCCACTAACTCAAATGAATTGCTCTTACCATACCACAAACCCATGTTCTGAGTTCCTTTGAGGTATATGAGAATCCTTTTAGCTGCTATCAGATGGCTTTCCTTTGGCTTTGACTGGAATCTGGCACAAACACCTACTGCATATGAGATATCCGGACAGCTTGCAGTAAGGTAGAGTAGAGATCCGACAATCCCCCTGTAGAGAGTTTGATCTACATCCTTTCCATCTACATCCATATCAAGTTTGGTGGATGTGCTCATGGGGACAGAAACGGATGACTTCTGATCAACTTTGAACTTCTTGATAAGATCCCTTGTATATTTTGCTTGATTGATGAGAGTGCCTTCACTTCTCTGTTTGATTTGAAGGCCAAGGAAGTAGTTGAGTTCCCCCATCATGCTCATTTCAAATTTTCCTTACATGAGGGTTGAAAACTTGGTGCATAGATCTTTCTTCGTTGAGCCAAATATGATATCGTCCACATAGATCTGAACTAATAGGAAATCTTCTCCATCTTGTAGCTTGAATAATGTCTTGTCAATTACTCCTTTGGTGAATCCATTGTCTATAAGAAATTGAGACAATGTATCATACCAAGCTCTTAGTGCTTGTTTGAGTCCATATAGCGCCTTTTTGAGTCTATACACCTGATCTCCCTTAGTGTGTAACTCAAATCCTGGAGGCTGTTCTACATACACTTCTTCCTCTAGGTTTCCGTTGAGAAATGCGCTTTTGACATCCATTTGATAGACTTTGAAGTCCTTGTGAGTAGCAAAGGCTAGAAACAGCCTTATAGCTTCAAGTCTAGCAACTGGAGCGAAGGTTTCATCAAAATCTATACCTTCTTCTTGACAATATCCTTTAGCAACTAACCGGGCCTTGTTTCTGACAACAATGCCGTTTTCATCCATCTTGTTCCGGAAGACCCACTTTGTCCCAATGACATGTTGATGAGTAGGTCTCGGAACAAGTTTCCAGACATCATTTCTGGAAAACTAGTTGAGTTCTTCTTGCATTGCATTGATCTAATCAGAATCAGCTAGAGCTTCTTTAATATTCTTTGGTTCCACTTGTGAGATGAAACAAGCAAGCATAGCTTCTAGATTCTGTTGGGCACTTCTTGTGCGAACACCAGATTGAATATCTCCAATGATCTGTTGAGAAGGATGATCCCTTAACCAACGAAGATTGTGTTGATTGGGATTGACTGGTTGATCTAGTTCAGCTTCTGGTTGAAGAACAGAAGTTGTTGGTGTTTCCGGATGGATTGGCACTCGGTCGCCATTCCCGGAATTGTCGCCGTTTGAGATATCCGGAATATTGGATGACTCGTCACTTTCAGCAGCAACCATTGCCTTCTTTTTCTTCTCGCTCCTTTCTCTTTCTCCGTACTTCTCCACTTTTGGGTACGGGCACGCTGACTTCCAGTGGCCGGGCTTCCTGCAATTGTAACACAAATAAGATTCAGGAGGAGAGTCACTTACATGTGGCTTTCCCTTGGATGGCCTTCTGACTGAGTCAGCTTTCTTGAAGAACTTTTTGAACTTCCGGACTTGCTTGACCATCATGGCAAATTCCTCATCGTAGTTCTCCATTTTTGAACTTGACGGCTGGCTGGAGGAGGGTGTGTCACAGTTCCTTGGGCATGTCCCTTCACTTGATGGGACTCTTGGAGTTGTCATCAGTGCCGTGGGGAAGGGAGTGACTTGTTCTTCCTTCTTCTTCTTCAGCTCGTGCTCATAGGTTCTGAGCTCATCAAGAAGACCTTGAACAGTGTAGTTCTCCAGATTTCTTCCTTCTTCCATGGCTGTGGCTTTGGTGTAAAACTCAGTTGGAAGAGATCTCAGCAACCTTACATTCTTTTCTTTGGGAGAAAGAACGTGGTTAAGTGATGCAAGATCATTCAAGATTTTTTGGAATCTTTCATCCAGCATATCAAATGATTCTTGCATTGCATTGATCTAATCAGAATCAGCTAGAGCTTCTTTAATATTCTTTGGTTCCACTTGTGAGATGAAACAAGCAAGCATAGCTTCTAGATTCTGTTGGGCACTTCTTGTGCGAACACCAGATTGAATATCTCCAATGATCTGTTGAGAAGGATGATCCCTTAACCAACGAAGATTGTGTTGATTGGGATTGACTGGTTGATCTAGTTCAGCTTCTGGTTGAAGAACAGAAGTTGTTGGTGTTTCCGGATGGATTGGCACTGGGTCGCCATTCCCGGAATTGTCGCCGTTTGAGATATCCGGAATATTGGAAGGCTGGCCAAAATTTCCGGAGGGCTCAGCACCGTCTGAATCCGGATTTCTCTGTGAAATCTTCAGAGGCAGACTTCTGAATGGAATGAATTCCGTGGGCTTCATTCTATCTTCTTTATTGACTTCTTCATCCTTGTCTGATAAATCCAGAACCTCATGATCATGTTTTGATGGTTTGTCAATCACATGTTTTTCATCAAAAATGACATGTATTGACTCTTCAGTGATCATGGTTCTTTTGTTGAAGACTCTGAATGCCTTGCTTATCATGGAATATCCTAGGAAGATGGCCTCATCTGATTTCTCATCAAAAGTGTTCAGATGATTCTTCCCGTTGTTTAACACAAAGCACTTGCTCCCAAAAATATGGAAATATGATATATTAGGCTTTCTCCCATTCCACAGTTCATAGGGAGTTTTGTTGTGCCTTTTATAAATCATACTCCTATTTTGAGTGTAGCAGGCTGTGTTAACTGCTTCAGCCCAAAACCTCTTTGGTAAGGAAGCTTCTGCTAGCATGGTTCTCACTGCTTCCTTCAGAGTTTTGTTCCTTCTTTCAGCTACACCATTCTGTTGAGGTGTTCTTGCTGCAGATGTCTAATGAAGAATTCCGTTTTCTTCGCAGTAGTGAATGATGATTTCATTCAGGAATTCTGTGCCTTTGTCAGATCTGATCTTCTGAATGGTCTGACTTGCTTGATTTTGAATTAGCTTCATGCAGTTGGTGAGTTTCCCTTGAGTCTCCTTTTTGCCGTTGAGGAAGATTGTCCACGTGTATCTTGAGTAATCATCAACTACCACAAGGACATATTTCTTTCCACTTAGACTTATTGGTGTAACAGGGCCAAATAAGTCCATGTGAATAAGACTTAATATCCTTGTAGTTGAGGGTGCCGATTTTGCCTTGAAGGTGGACTTGACTTGCTTTCCTTTTTGGCAAGCATCACAAATACTTTCCTTTCTGAATGCAGCTTTGGGAAGACCTTCTACTAACCCTTCTTTGGACAACTTGTTGAGAGTTTTGAAGTTGAGATGACTCAACCTCTTATGCCAAAGCCATAGAAGGTTAGTGTCACCTTTGCTGATTAGACATGCTTCCTTGACATTATCCCACATTACTTCATAGATGTTCCTGATTCTCTTCCCAGTGAGAATGACTTCATTAGTGGATATGTTCTTAAGAGATGCCATGTCCTTGCAGAATTCCAAGGAGTAACCTTTATCACAAAACTGACTTATGCTAAGAAGGTTGTAATTGAGCCCTTCAACATAAGATACAGCTTGGATGGTTAGTCCCTTGTATACCAGATTTCCTAGCCCTTTAGTAATGCCAAAATCATTGCTTCCTCCAAAAGTAACTCTTGGACCATCATAGGGAATTAGATTGCTCAAAAGGCTCGCATCACCCGTCATGTGTCTTGAACAGCCACTGTCTAAGTACCAGACACCTGGGTACTTAGTGGCTTCCTGCATTAGGAGGAGGAAGATTTTGGTACCCAATTAAGTTTGGGTCCGGAGTAGTTAATGGTGTGTGTCCCTACATCAAGTTTGAAGTTGCAGGGAATCTTCCTTGCAGCTCTAAACTTGTTGGGATTGTAATCATAGTTGTAGGCATAAAACTTCCTACGTGCAGGAGGTGTTATTTCCTGTTTCCTCCTAGTAAACCTAGGTTGATAAGACCTATGATTTTGTCTAGGTGGTGCATAGTGTGTCCTGTGTCGGTTATAAGCATACTTAGGTGGCACAAATAGCTTCTGAGGTGGAGGGTGACTATATCTTGGCATAGTTCTCCACTCAGAATTTCTTGGAAAACTCATGTCTCCCCCATAATGGGTATAGCCTCGTGTATAATGGGGGTTAGAAGGTTTTCTTCTGAAGTTATTTCCTTTTTGAGGTTTGTCCAGCTTCCTATAGTTCTTAGGAGGGACTACCTTTTTGGAAACTTCTGTTGGTTTTTCCTTTTCCTTCCCTTTCTGCTTATTTGGTTTAGCAGTAGGTTTAGGAGGGATGAAAGTTGTTTTCCCTTTCCTTTTAGAGCTAGAGGAGTCAAACCCAAGTCCTTCACGACCCTTATGTTTGGTCGTTTCAAGAAGCTTATCCACTGCCTCTTTTGACTTAAGAGTCCCTAGTTCTTTGTTAAGGGATTTCACCTTTTCAGAGAGAGATTCATTTTCAGTCTTGAGTTGAGTGATCTCATTCAGTTGACTTTTCGACCTTCAGTCAACTTGAGATTCTCTTCACTCAATAGTTTGTTCTCCTCTGTTAAGGAAGAATGTTTGAGATTTATCTCCTCAAAGTCTTTCATCATCTTTTTGAACTGGTCAAAAAGATTTTCAGAAGTTGGTATGCTTTCATAAGAAGATGAGCAGGAGGTTTGTGAGGTTACCTCTTGATCAGCATCATCTTTGGCCATAAGGCAGAGAGTGTCATCTTCTGACATGGTCCACCTATCCTCATGGTTGGACTTTTCAGCTCTGCGCTCCATGCAGACGAGAGCTTCTTCATCCGAGCTTGAGCTGGATGACTCGTCACTTTCAGCAGCAACCATTGCCTTCTTTTTCTTCTCGCTCCTTTCTCTTTCTCCGTACTTCTCCACTTTTGGGTACGGGCACGCTGACTTCCAGTGGCCGGGCTTCCTGCAATTGTAACACAAATAAGATTCAGGAGGAGAGTCACTTACCTGTGGCTTTCCCTTGGATGGCCTTCTGACTGAGTCAGCTTTCTTGAAGAACTTTTTGAACTTCCGGACTTGCTTGACCATCATGGCAAATTCCTCATCGTAGTTCTCCATTTTTGAACTTGACGGCTGGCTGGAGGAGGGTGTGTCACAGTTCCTTGGGCATGTCCCTTCACTTGATGGGACTCTTGGAGTTGTCATCAGTGCCGTGGGGAAGGGAGTGACTTGTTCTTCCTTCTTCTTCTTCAGCTCGTGCTCATAGGTTCTGAGCTCATCAAGAAGACCTTGAACAGTGTAGTTCTCCAGATTTCTTCCTTCTTCCATGGCTGTGGCTTTGGTGTACCACTCAGTTGGAAGAGATCTCAGCAACCTTACATTCTTTTCTTTGGGAGAAAGAACGTGGTTAAGTGATGCAAGATCATTCAAGATTTTTTGGAATCTTTCATCCAGCATATCAAATGATTCTTCGGGAAGCATTTTGAAGCTTTTGAACTTCTCAAGCAGAACTATCTTCTGCTTTCTCAAGTCCTCTGAACCCTCACATAGCTTCCCAAGACCTTGCCATATCTCCATGGCAGTCTTGAGGTGCTTAATTTTGGAGAAGGTGATGGGGTCAAGTGTCTTGAAGATGGCTGCTTTGACGACGCTATCCAGATTGTGCTTTTTGCAATCTCTATCATCCCATTTTTCCTTGGGCTTTGGAATGTACTGGACTACATCTGGAGTTGCTGGATTCCTCTCAGGATTCTCCGTTTGGATTTTCAAGGGTCCATCCTCAAGCACCATCCACATGCAATCATGTAGAGCGTAAAGGTGTGCTTCCATCATGATCTTCCAATCATCATAACCTAGAAGAGAAAACTTGGGCAAACCGTGATCCATATTGTTCACCATTTTGATCGCTTCTCGTTAATCTAAATGTAGATAGTGAGAAGACAGCTCCGATACCAATTGGTGGTCCGAAAGTGGTGAAATACAAAGTCTAGAGGGGGGTGAATAGACTTTGTTACAATTTTAAAATCTTTTTCGTTTCTTTTGAAAACGAGAAAATGAGTGTTAATCTAGAGTCCTTGTGAACTTTAGATTGTGTGCGGAATTTGGTGGATGGAGTGAGCAGTAATTAATATGGATAGGTTAGTTTTCACAGTTAATATAATTGCAAGTAAGAATAAAGATAAGAGAGAGAGACACGCAAACTTTAACGAGGTTCGAAGGTGGGGTAATCCTTCTACGTCCTCAAAATCCACTATGTAGTTGGTTGTTGAATAATGAACCAACAGTTACACTTGTGTGAATTTCTGCACGGTATATCTTCACAAGACCAATGTTGCTACTGCACTCGTGCTGGCTTTGTTGTTCCTTCGAAGGTCAAGCTTCTTCAACAACTGCAACATCCGAACAATAGGACTTGCAAGATCAACTTGTAAGAGAGTTGACCTACCCCCTTTTAATCAATAAGTTTGATCAAAAGTAATATCCTTCAACGTGGTGTGGTGCTTGAGGCAAGGAAACCTTCAAGTGTTTACACTATAGCTTTTTGGGAGGAGAAGTTTGCTTCTGGATAAGGAGTTTAGAAATATCTCTTTATCAAGATTTTTGGGCTAACTGTGAATGAGATAGCTTTAGTGATTGCTTCGTTGTGTTGTTGTATCAACGTATCTCATCATATTCTCTTCAGTCTTCCAAGGATGCTATTTATAGCTGGATTGGATAATCTATCCGTTGAATCATAATGGACTATCCGTTGCATTTGCTGGCTTCAATTTTGAATGAAGATTGTGATTTGAAGATTCTTCGTTGAAGTGGGTGTTTGGATTTACCCAATTGTTGAGAAAGGATTCCTTTTTCCACAAAATCCGTCTTCTAGCTTTTGTTCAAGAATTCAAGACTGTAGCACTTTACTCTGTTTGTCTTCTAGTGCTTGTTTAGGAATTCCGGGCAGCCTCTTTAATTTTAGAGACCCAGACTTTGTCTTCGAGTAATTTGTTCTTGAATCAGCCTAATTATCTTCATTCTAGCCGTTGAAAATCAAGAGATTGATTTTTCCTTGCCACGGGTAGAATTTCTTCATTCAGGACTTAGATGATTTTCTAAGCTTTTTCTCACTTGTCCGCTTTCTGAGAATTCCGGTCTTTGGTGAGTCTTCCGATTCTTAGCTGACAAATCCGGATGAGTCTTACTTCCGGGTGAGAAGGAGATCCGTGCTAGTCTTCCGATTTGAATGACTTAGCCTTCAGCGGGTTGTAGCGAGACATCCGGTTCTTATGTAGTCTTTCCAGATCTGAGGATTTTTATCTGATTGAGAAATCCTTACTTGTTTCTGACACTTCCGATCAAGATATCCAATTTTCATATCACTGAATTTGATCAAGTCTTCAGGCATCAAAACGCTTAAAGAAATATCACAGTTTTATTGGAAAACTCAAGAACTTGGTTTTAACAATATTTCTAAAAAGAAAAATTACATTGAATATTGGGGGAGACCTAAAGTCCCTATTACATAAATCATCATCAAAATCTATAATTTTTCCCAACATGGGGCATATGGGAAGGTAGACTCGTCAAACGTGACATGGCGTGACACGATGATTTTCTGAGTAGTGAGATCATAGCACCGATACCCACGTTGAGATTTGTGACGTAACGGAAAAACCCATAAATAATGCGAGAAATCATCAAGTAAGAGCATGTAAAGTTTAAAACCAGTCACACTGGGAACAGGAGATTGCCATAAGTCTGTATGCATTAATTGAAAAGGAAACTGAGAAATACAACTCGAAGACTGAAATGGTAGGCGAACATGTTTGCCTAGTTGACACGCATGACAAAGAAAATCTAACTTTGATTTATTATTGCTATCTAAAACAGAAGAGATGCCATGGAGCACAGCTGGGCTTGGGTGTCCAAGACGGCGGTGCCATGTTGGGAGGTCGACTTTGGTGAGGTGGAGTTGTGCTGGGGGGCAGGCTTGAGAGAATGGATAGAGGTGTCCGTCACTACTGGATCGATGAATCACGGCTCCCGTCAGGTTGTCCTTCACAGAGAAACCAGATGAGTCAAATTCAACTGAACAGTTGTTATCACGAGTAAATTGACGGACAGAAATAAGGTTGTGAATAATGTGAGGGGATACAAGGACATTGTTTAGGGAAAGGGGAGGGTGAGTTTTAAGAAATCCGTTGCCAGAACCCGTAGTGCTTACTCTAGATCCATTGCCTACAATAATATGAGAAGGTGAATTAATGTTCGAAGGAAATACATGAGATAAAGTACCTAAGTCGGCGGTGATGTGGTGTGAAGCTCCGGTGTCCATGAACCAGGTAGGGTGGGAGTTGAGGTGTAGGTTTTCAAGGCTATGGGTTAGGGCCGTAGGGGAGGGGGGGTGGTTGTAGTGTTGCGGGTAGGGTGAGATGGGGGTGGGGGTTGGCGGATAAAGGGGTGGGGGTAGGGGGTTCGGGTTTGGGTACTAGGTTGGGTAGTACGGGTTGGGTGTTTGGTACTGGGTATGTGGCGGGGTAGGGTATTGGGCTGGGTTCGGGTAATGGGCCACGTGGGCCTGGGCCGGGTAGGGGGAGTAGGGTCATGGGCCTAGAAGGCCGGGTGAGGGAGTGGGGAACTGCCAGGTATTTGGGCCGGGTTGTCGTTGATTCGAGCTGCCTCGTCCACGTCCACGGCCACGCCCGCGGTAGCCACCAGAATTGCCCCAATTTGATCCGCCGAAACTGCCACGCCTGGAGTTCTGCCCGCTGCTGCCTGGCCGCGACTGACCCCCGCCCGCCATGTTGCTGCCGCCGCCGCCGCTGAAGCTGAGAAGGGCGGTGGACTGTGCGGCGTTGGGGAGGGCGTCGGCCTGCTGTTGTTAGACCAAGAGGAGAGCCGATCGGACTTCCAGGAACATCGGAAACGGGTTCTGATACTGCAAAAAGTGAACTTGGCCCCGGATGTCATGTGGCAATCCTTGAAGCACTTGTAGGACGAGGGCGTGTTCGATCACCGGAGCATCTACGTCGTCGAGATAGTCGGCTAGGTTCTTGAGAGTGTGACAATACTCATTTATTGTCTTGGTTCCTTTGACGGTGGTGCGAAACCGGTTCTCCAATTGCATCGCCCAGGCGTGCTTGTTGTCATGAAACAATTTTTAGATCGCTTTCCAGAGTGCCGCGGCTGTAGGGCTGTTTGCGAGGACGAGATCGGAGACTTCATCGGAGACGGTAGACAAGATCCATCCTTGAAGTAGGGCGTCGAATTGGAACCACTCAGCATCGTTGGCCGATTTGGCGACGATAGTGCCGTCAAGATATCCCATGAGATTAAATCGAAGAACAAGGAGACGAAAGAGTCGACTCCATTTTTTGTAGTTTGGCTCCGAGATACTGAGTTGAACGGGGATATGGAGTTTAATGTTTGAGATTGTTGTAAAAGCAAGGTGGGGAGATTTGGTGTTGTTGGTGTTGTCGGAGGAGACGGAGGAGACATCGGCCATGGTGAGATATAGGGGAGATGGCCGAGAGAGAGGGTTGGCAGGGAGAGAGAGAGCTACGGCAGAGAGAGAGAGAGATGCTGCCGAGAGAGAGAGAGCTACGGCAGAGAGAGAGAGAGATGTTGCCGAGAGAGAGAGCCGAAACAGGGAGAGAGAGCCGTAAAAATTTTAGGGCTCCAATACCATGAAAAATTGATATATTCCAATAATCATAATGTGGGAATACAAGGGATATTATATAGTAGAGTAGTCCTAGTTATAATAGGAAACCTACTATGTTAGGAATCCTTAATTTTAGGAATCTTTAATTAATAAGGACTATACATGTATGGAAACTACTATATACACAAGATACTAAATATATACTTAATATATTTAACATTTATTACACGTCAATCACCTCAATTAGGTCATGTTCTCCTCACCTGATCTGAATAATTTTGATTTGATTGAAATAAATTCTGATCTGGCTTCGATTGGAATAAGTAATAAGTAAAGAAAATAAGTTGAGGAAAACATGAATTTAATACACTCATCTATTTTCATTAGGAATATTTCGATAAATTTTTACTTTTTTTTCAATTCTCCTTTAAAATCACAAAAATTCTAAATGAGAGCATCTTAGAGGGAATGTGGGAGTACATTTTTTGTATTCAAAATTGTGTAGGGGAAAGAACAACAACAACAACAACCCAGTTAAATCTCACAAGAGTAGGGTCTGGGAAGGGTGTGGGTACGCAGACCTTACCCCTACGTGAAAGTAGAGAGACTGTTTTCAAAGAGACCCCCGGCTCAATTTCGAAAGTTGCATTGCTTGACTAACTGTTACTTCATTAATTAAAGAAGCACAAACAGTTTAGGAGATCCATTTTGATTTATTCCATCACACCCCAAAGCCAAAAAATGTTGAAATTTTGGCTCCATCGGAGATGATGGAATGTAGGGGTGTTCATTGATCTAAAACCGGACCGGACCAAAAACCGAACTACGCTAAAACCTAGACCGAAGACCGGACCTAAATGTAGTCGGTTTTAGACCGGACCGACACGAAATCTTATGGACCAAACCGGTCCAGACCAAAAAGACTGAATCCAGGTCAGGCCGAAATTGAAACTTTCCCCACCGGCGAAACCCTAGGTGTGGAAAATTGGGGGTTTTGCAATCCCGAACCAAATGCTGCAATTGAGGAGTCAGGGTGGGTCGTAAAGATGTCAGGAAGATGCCTAGGTGGGTGCGCGACGTCGAATTTTCCGGAGGTGGCCGGAATTTGCAAATAACCCCCAAAAACCGTCGTGACGGGTCGCAACTGATTCCCAGCGAATCCGGCGTCCAAATCCCACGATGCTGGTGGCGATGGGGTCGTATGGACCTCAGGAGGCGTTTGGGAGTGGTGGGGAGGCTCGCCGCTGCGTGTGGTGGCCGAAGCAGATTGGGCAGCGGCATGGACGACGGCTGTTGCGATATGACGTTTCCCGGTAGCTTTTCCGGTGATGTTTGGGTGCAATAGGACCGATGAGATAAGGAGGAGTTTAGTGGGTGACTGGCAGACACGGCGTGGAAAATGCTGTCCAAGTCTCCAACCCTTGAAGAAGATAAGATTAGGAGGAGGGTGGGAGGAAATACAGAGTTAATAATATTGTCGGTCATTTCGGTCTGGACCGAATTACAGTCGGGTATGGACCGAATCGGACCGAAACCCAAAATTCTAAAAATCCGGACCAAAGACCGACCCGAAATCTATTCAGTCCGGATTCGGTCTGAACCTATCGGTCCGGTTCGATCGATTTTTTCGGTCTGGACCTAAACATGAATAGTCCTAATGGATGTGTAGGGGAAAGAATGGTGTAAAATGAAATTTTGAGTGCAAGGAAAAGAAGAGTTCCACGTGTCGTATCCTGGCCTTAATTAACTAGCCACGCGTCGCTCGATCAAGTGGTGGGGACCAGACCTAGTAGTCTTCTACATTCATGATGAACCCCTTCATTTCAATTCAACCTCCTAAGTAAATAACAAATTAGGCGCAAAAAAATGGTAACGAAAGCAGTTGGGCCCACTTTAGCCGTCCACCTGCATCATCAGCCGACGAAGAAGATGCCGCCGGTGGAGCAACGCCACCTCCGCCGCCGCAGCAACTCCCTAAAGAACAAAGCAACAATCCATTATCTCTTCTCCGACGACTACATGTTTGCGCCCTTCCTTTCGTCGTCGTCGTCGTCATCTTCCTACCGTGAGTGCCTTGATTTTTACAACACGATAATAATGGTATTCAGATTAAAATCAATTGCTTCCACACAAAGATATTAATTACGGTTCTTTCTTAATCATTTTTTGGATTTTTTAATGATGTAGATTAATTTTGAAAAACGGCAACTAATGTATATAGCGTTAATGCCTTACTAGTTTCGTTTCATGTAAAATGTGAGAATGGAATTCATTTATGGAAGGGACAAATCATAAAAGTGAGGGACGATCTATTTTTTGCTAAATCTTACACGTGAACATTAATTTTGTTTAAACTTGATGAATCGTAAAGTTTAAATGCTATATGATTCATAATATGAAAATAACATAAACACGTGATGACGACGAGAGTATATAATCATAGCAGGAACAGACGAGGAGGAAGCGGGAGGAAAGGCAAAAGAGGAAGGGAAGGATTTTGTTAGGAGAGTTGGCGAGTTTCTCAAGTGTGATTGTTACTTGTACACGCCATTGCTTATCACTCAACCTTGGCTCTTCTTGCATCTAATTCTCGTCCACGGCCTACTCAAACAGGTTTAATTACCCACAATATTGAGAAATTTATCGTATTAAATTTTTGTCACTAACACAATTGTGGGAAATGTACTATATATATGTGTGTCAATATATGTGTTTTGGGTGATATATATGTGCAGGGAAGACTAGGTTCAAGAAGAAGGACGGGAACATGGAATGAAGAACGTGTAATTTAAATTGGAACAAAAAAAAGAATTATTGGAATTAAGGGTGAATCTTTTTTCTCATGTAGCCTGAGTAGTAAGTTTTCAATTTCAAAAAGACTTGTCTATATTGAACAATACCCGTGCATTTCGAATTTAAATTGTACTACTACATTAACACATTTTTCGGCCAATTCTTCAAACATGTTTTGACAACTAAAAAACTTTTTCCAAATGTTTTTGCATGATAAAAAATGCATTGGTACAGTGCCAAAAAAAAAAAACAAAAAGAGCCCAAATACTAATCTCTTATTCATTTCTAACGTTAATGCTACCATAATTTTTCTTTTTTCACAAAACACATACATGATGGAAACTAGAACCGAATTCCTGATCGGCCCGAAAGCTCACAAAAAAACCAGATATATGGACATCGAAAATTCACAAAAAAAGACAGATATATGGACATGCCATATGTGGGTTCTTGACATAAAAAAGTGTTCAGTGTTGGTGTTATATATCTGCAAATTCTGCAACGGTTGAACTTCAGTGATACACAGCGCTACCGTATAATAATAGCCGAGGCTGCCCGCAACTCTTTCACCTTCCTTGACAAAAGATTCAATCATTCCAACTCATCCGTGGCAGTAAAAACGCCACTATAAATGGATCAAAAGTAAAAAAAAAAAAAGGGAACACCGCAGATGCCCGACCGGAGCACACCATGATGCCATGAATAGAGTCGAGTTTCGATCGACCTAAGAATTGGTGTGGGGGAGCTACCATTCCAAACGACTTGACGTGTAATTGGGGAAAAGCCTCAACAGGTTATCAAGAGTCTCAGGCAAGAACTTCCTTGCAAACAAGTAACAAGGCCTTTCGATTCCATTCCATAGGCATGGCTTAATCTGAACTTGTTTCTGCAAATTCGGGAATTCGTAACGAAAAAAGGGCCGATTAGGAAGGACTGAATGAGTTAATCAACAACAAAACCCAAAATAATCCCCCAACTATGTTGGATCTAGAGAATGTTCCCATTTTGCCCCGGATCATTGCTGCATTAAGCATGGGTGCAATGCAAGTGAGAGAGATTCTTGAAGTGAGATCATACCTGTGCCTCACTTGTCACGTGCACGCTCTGAGTAATAGACTGCAAAAACAGAGGGGGAAAATGTCACAAAATCAAGTTATAGTTAGGGTCTATTTGGCAGGTTGAGCTGAATTGATAATAGCTAGAAAATATGACATGGCAATTGTTTTTAAGTAGAGACAAGAGGAGTTCTTTTTATGACAGGATATGGTCATTAATGGAGATAACTTATCAAAAGAAAAATCTTATTTCTAACAACAAATCTAGTAAAAGAATCATACGAAGTAGGGGCAAGGGAGGATGTATGTACGCAATCCTTATCCCTATTTAGAAAGTAGAGAGCTTGATTTCAAGAGACGCCCGACTCATAAACAAAAGCACAAAAGGAAAGTAGAACGAACAAAGTACAAACACATACTAAAACACGCATGCAGAAAATAAAAAGGCACAGAAGTACACATGAAATAACTACAAACTAGGACTAAGATCCAAAGGACTATCCAACCACCCTAGTCCTAGACCTCCGAACGCTCTTATCTAAGGCTATATGCTCGGTAAGATCCTGAAGTTGTAAATCCTGCCTAATCACTTCCTTCCAACTCTTCTTAGATCTACCTCTACCCCTCCTTATGCCCCACCCCCTACCTTAAGTTTCCCACCTCTTCACTAGGACATCTGTACTTCTCCTCAACACGTGCCCAAACCGTCTCGGCCTAATTTCCCACAACCTATCTTCCACATAGACCACTCTCACCCTTCCCCGAAAATCCTCGTTCCGGATTTAATCCATCTCCTCAGCATCCTCACATCTGCCACTCGGAACTTCCGAACATGAGTTCTCAAATAACTTATTTTAACCTCTTGATTGTTTTCAAAATTAATACTTCATAGTTCGATTGACCTAGCTCTCAAATAAGATCTGCAAAGCACACATTTCCAAAATATTATGATAAAACTGACCAAATCATCTTGGAGGGTATTTTAATTCAAAGTAAATGGTTAATGCTTCTACATGATCGATTGCCACATTTACTAAAAAAGCATAGTGCCACTCAAAGAACATGAAAATGATGGTAAAGAAAACAATGAAGTGCACACAATGCTAAGTGGTGGAGGAGAGAAATCCTCACTGTGATGTTTCTCAAGAGTGCATCAGTAATATCATGATGGTTGTAAGATTTCGGGTGCCATTTCCCTTCAGACCAATCAACGTGGGTAACAGACCAATTTGCAACTCCATATGGATCATGCATCTGTAACATAGATGGGATAATCATTGCTTAAAAGTGATATTATAATACTGGTTAAGATGGTTTATAGTGAAGAAAATTCATAAAAACTCACATGAAAAAAGGTTGGCAGATAGTGCTCATCAGAATAGCAGTGAAGTCCGCCCATGTTTGGCTGTCAAGTCAAATAGTTAGAGGCAAGATCTAAACATATCAGAGTTTTAAATGTAAATATGACCTGTCATATACATACCACAATAGCGGAGATAGAAGAACTAGATAACATTATTCAAATTACTTTCATCTTAAATGCCAAACTTCATCAATCATTAATTTTTTATTCTAGTCATGTGCAGCTTCTCCAATAAGGAATTCATGTGTTTTCCCAACTCCTGAAATTGGACACCTCACATTCCTCTAGTATGGAGTACACCATGCAGTATGAGTGACTCCAAGTAGTAGTGTGGATTCCTATCATTCTAATCATGATTTTATATAACTCCCTTTTATTCAATCAGTGATCAGTCAAAATGAAACGATCCTATATCAGACCCAAAAAGAACTCTTATTAGTTATTAAAATGCTAAAGTGCATGTAGAAAGTAAGCAGCGAAGAAGGAATGAGAAAAGTGGTCTAACAAGAATGCATAGTTTCTAATTCAGGTACATAACCCAGAGCCAACAGACTTGATCTTGCTAAAAATAAATTATAGATCCCACAAAAGCGATTCTCAATAAGACAACTACCTTACAGTAATCACGGAACTTTGAATAATAAAGATTATCAGCCATAACTACAAGAGCATGTCGCCGCTTCATTGTGAACCACTGCAAAAAATCAAATGATAAGACATTATGATAAATCCAATGAGCACACTGAAAGCACAAAGAAATGGGCCTAAGATGAACCTGTGCACCCTTTCGAAAGTCTTTCTTTTCAACTTCAGGTAGCATGCATTCAGAATACCGGCCATTTCCATGGGGGCCAGGATCCACAAAACTAGAAATAACAGAAAGAGGCACATCAGTAAGATGAAAAAAGAAACAATGCGGGGTCAAATATCAAGAGAATCTTATTAGATGGTACTATTGCTAGCTTTAACCTATTTGACATCATAAAATGGGGCATAATAAATAAACATTAATTGATCCTTACCTGTCTACAAAACTGATATTTGTGTTCATCAGATAGTTGTACACATAATCAAAACCATGCAATGGCACACAGCTGCAAATCCCAAAGGTAAAATATCAAAAAAAATGAAAGACTAGTCAGGTTCTATCGTTCAGACAACTGAAACGTAAGGCATCATTAGCCACCTGTCAGAGAGTAAAACAAAGTGTAAATTTTCAAAATCTTTGAGTGCACTAGCTAAAAGCCGCCTCTCAGCATCAACCATTGAAACTGTCCCCCATGATACCTGCAATAAATGCATACAAAGTTAAAATTGTAAATGTATGATTTGGCTTGGTGTGAGTTTGTTCAAGATCCTCAGATGGGTTCAAAACACATAACCAGAAATAAATCAATTTCTTGGGGCCTGAACCCATAACTTGAAAGACAATGGTGATGACCTGGCAGGACACCAAGCAAGAAGTTTACTTATCACCCTTCAACCAAGCTACAAGTTATGTTACGCTGTGTAGAAAGTATTAAAAATGTCTTTAATTCATACTCCTTACCATAAAAATCTTCCTACTTTCCCTTTCTGGATGTCCCAAACAAAAAGTTTCCACGTTATTTCCTTTCAAAGAATGAAACATGTGGCTCACAAAATTGCTCTCTCAACTAAACAAATTTTAACCAAACACTTTTCACTTTTCAACCATTTTTAAAGTTCTATGAAAGTCAAGCTAGGCAGTTTTTTATGAGACGAAGGAAGTACATTACTAATGGCAATTCTTCGCATAAATCATTTGATGTGGTAGATTGTGGGGAATACAGCATCCACATGCTTTGCGAATGAATGTGCATTTTTAACTTCAATGAAACAAAAAAAGGGGGTGGATAATGCTTTGTTCTTTGTTTCCTAAGAACATTGTCAAAACACTGGCCTTGGGCATTCTTTAAAAACTTAAAACATTGGCATGTTCGATTTTTCATTTAAAAACGATTGCTTCTCACATTGTTTCTGTTTTTATTTTCAAGTGTCACACACTCACTCATATGCATTGAATTTCAAGTGCAAACTCAATAGAGTCAACTACAAGCAGATGACCACCAAAAGCATTGGTCTCAAATTTCCCAGAAAGCTCAACCAGTCCCACCCCCGCCCCCAACGACTCATACCATATTTAAGCCTAACCCTAAGGCCTTAATACACCTTACTTCCTACCAACAATAGACAAATTAAAGCCACCCACGCAGAATACCTCTTAGTTCCTTCCCCGTCAATTTAAATATGAGCAAACAAATAAACCAAAACTTCCCAGACCACATATTTCAGCAAGGCAAAACATTACCAAATGGCCCATAAGGTTGTATAAAGAGAATAGGCACAAGAAACATTGAGTTCAATTATTGATAATGACCACAAACCTTGGCACTACGGATCTCCCGACCTACAAAGTAACGGCTAAAATGAACTGGCCTCTCCTTGGATGCATGAACATAGACACTGAATTTACCTTCATGTCCCTGCTATCACAAATTGAAAAAAAAGTAGAGTGGGTACACATATGAGCTTCCTAAGCATAAAGCAACAAGGTATTTGAATTTTTAAAAAATATGAATATCTCTTCACAATTACTCCAGTAAAAACGAATATACAGCATTTGTTCAAATGAATCAAAACAGCATAGGATCCACCAATAGTATTCAATTCACAATTTCACATAGAAAGCCTTCAATATTACACAACTGTCTGTATTTGTAAGTATTCAACTTTCATTCGCTTAGCTTCAGTCACTGATGGACTTGTTATGTTTCATCCGACATTTCCCTTATCACAGAGAGTCTAAAAAACATTATCACTAGGTCAAGATCATGATTAAGTAAATGTTTTTAGGACAAGTCAAATTTTAGGGTACTGATTTATTTAGTTGAATGAGCTTAATAGTTACTCCGTAATTGTTACCATTAATTCACTTATGACATATATAGCTATCAACATCAATCACATAGAGTATGTAATGCAACATGCTGTATAGTTCCATGTGACTTCAACAATAAGGACCATATAGATATAGATTACTGATAGATATTTCAAGTAAACTAAAATCTAAGATGAATTAATCATTAATGTGGTACTCGTGAGGTTTTGACACACATATATCCATGCCCCTCATGTTTAACAACCACCCTCAAATGTCTCTACCGTTAGTCTGTGTTATGAGAGAATAAAGCTTGTATCGAGGTTTGAGAAACCTCTTACATGTCCCTGAATTCTGGGACAACCTACTTTTGCAGTTTCCCGCACATAATGTTCAATGTGGGTACAACCTAGTGTAATGCATTTCATTTATGCAAGATCAAAGTCCAATGTGAGTTGAGCAGTATAGACTATAGAGCCACACATAATATGAACATGTTGGTTCTTTATTTTTTACTCTTGGCCCGACATACTAGTCTGGGAAAAAATTACAATCTAAAGTTCACATTGATTTTGAGGTTTACCTATTTTGTAGTAACAACAATTATAGTTATTGACTTATTCATCAACTCATCATCACTCATTGTGTAGTATGCGATGTAATTATTTTACTTGCTTAGTTAGGAAATACATTATTTAAATAGACATATTTAATAAATTAAATGTTTTGGAAGCTATTGTAAATTCACACAAACATTAATTGTGTTTTCTAATTATATGAGGTACATAGAAGTAATGATTAATTGGTATAGAAATTACTATTGTACAGAGTATTAATTTAATCATTATTGATAGAAATATAAGTTTTAAAGCAAAATCGAATGCACCTATGTATTATTTAAATATTTACTTTAAGACTTTTATCTCTAGAATTTGAAGGTACAGGCCATGAGCATGACATACACTAAATACTAGCTCAAGTGAGTACTATTCAATTTGAGTTGTCTGCAAATAATGTATTACACTAGGTTGTCCGCACATTTTACATAGTACTTACTTATACAAACACAAATGCATGTAAAGAGGCTCGTGCAATCAAGAGCAATTTGCTCTTAATGGAGACTTGCTACAGGCGGCTTTGAGGATGGTTGTAAAACCTGAGAAGCACAATTGTAAGTTTGTCCAAACCTCAAGGATAGCATTGTAATTCACCCTTAGATCTATACATTTATTGCCACTTGATGCATGGGACATTTCACGAGTGTATTGCTTTAGTACTCATTTATAAAACCTAAGTAAATCCATTAAACAATTGCATACAATCATCATTTATAAGATCACAACATAAGTGGAACTTTTAAATTTGAAACTAATCCTGGAGAACATGGTAGTAGTTCATGTTGAATTAAAATCGTCATCTGATATTAGAACAAGCTAAGGTATTCTGTTTCCTCTTAATATAAAAACCAGCATGGAGGCTTCTCCGGCTTCTATGCATGTTATAGACATAATATTTCTACGGTTTACAGAGCAATTCCCCCCCCCCCCCCCCTCCCCAAAAAAAGCAAACAAACTAATGTAAACACATGTGTAATGATGAATGGAAGATAAATTAGAGTAAACTAGATTTTACAACATAAACAGGTGACAAACCTGAAAGAATATGTCCCATAGCTTCTCAAATGGTAGAGCACCAGGTGTTAAGAATAGAAATGCGATCTTTGGGATTTTTGGTATAACTGCGGGTGTATCCAAAATATCTCTAATTACAACATGAGAAGCTATCTCTTCATCTGATAATTCTCTAGCAGGATCAGAGGGAAGCCAATCAAAATGGTTCTTGCAGCCGCGAGAGGAGAACAAAAAGCAAGAAGCGGAATTCGTTGCAGGGTAGACATAAGCACAAACCAAGAAAAAGCTAACTAACGAGACCAGAACAATTATCCATGTAGGCTTCTTCAAATGGGGGCGCTGGCGAGGGACAGAGAACATCTGCATACCTTTCATGCAGCGCCATGAATGTTTTATCTTCATCTAGAGACAAAGCATTAGGAAAGCCCAGAAGCAGCAAGCGTCCCGCATCAACCAAACTGTACCAAAATGGAATTGGGAAGCAATTCTTACTTATTTGGCGGCGAACTGGAAGCTAACGCGCAGAAACAGACCGGACGGGTGGAGACGATGCTCGAATCGGGTGGGGATCAAACAGCGCGCGGAGATGGATCCATCGTCCATGATTGAATCAGCATTCACATCAGATTGAAATGGAGATCCGATGATAGAATTGGGATTCACAGCAGAATGAATGGGGGATCCGACGATTGAATTGGCATTCACGGCAGAATGAATTGGGGATCCGATGATTGAATTAGGGTGTAATGATCGATTATTGCATTAGATGGACCTCCTCCGATCGGCCATCATTTAGTTTTTGGAGGTAAGCCGGCGGGCAAGTATTTTTTTACTCATTTCTTATTTTATTTTATTCTATTGAGATAGAATTATTAATTACCTCTCACATTTAAGGGAAAAAAATCAAAATAAGAATTTCATATTTTTATTTATGAAATAAAAGTTTGTACTGTGATAATGTGGTAATAATGTGACATTGTATATGTGCACATTACTATACCCTTTGGTAATTTACATGATCATATTTGGTAATTTAAATGCACTTTAACTCTTATTTCGAGAATAAAAACATAAAAGTTCTATTTTGATATATCTTCAATGTTTTACTCAGAAAATTGTTGCTGGGTATCCTTAATTTTGTAATAAAAACCCGCAGGTTCCATTATTTTTCAAAATATACTCCAAGATACCTTAATATATTCAAAAAATGACTCCGGGGTGGCATTCCATCACTCTCTCCGTTAATATCCCTTCCCGTTATCTTCTTCTCCTTCTATCATCTTTTTTCGATCTTCTTCTTCAATTCTTTCCTCCTTCTTCTTTTAATTTCTTCTTCTTCTTCTTCCTAAGCTCTGCCTTCGGGTGTGATCCTCCCCCCCCACCTCGTTTTTTTCTTCTTTTACTTTTTGTTTTGTTTTTTTTCTTCTACTTCTATTATAATTATTATTATTTGTTAGTAATTATTATAATTACTTCATAATAATTATTATTTTTCTTATTCTTTTATTATTACTATTATTATTATTAATTTTTTAATTTATTATTATTAAAAATTAATTGTTAGTTTTACTATTCTTTTTTATAAAAACAGTAATTGTTATTTAGAAAAATAGCACTTATTATAAAAAAACTTATTATTAATACTATTATTTATTTTAAGAAATTAATTAGTAATTTTACTTCTGTACTTTTTTATAAAAATATCACTAGTTATTATTATTACTTCATATTAATTACTCCTATATTCTAGAGTATTTGTCCATTTCTGATTTTTTGATCAAAATTGATAAACTTTAACCCTAAATTTAAAAAATGATATTAGATATTGATACAAAAAAAGTTTTATTAGATTTATTATATAAAATATTTTCAAAATATTACTTTATCAAATTAATATACAATATGTGTTTTATTTAATTATAAGTCAAAGGTTAAAAAGTCAAAACCTGACAGATACTCCGGGACGAAGATAATATTATTTATTTCTTATTATTTTCTTAATTATTATTAAAAAATAATTACAGAGTAGTAATTTTAGTACTCTATTTTTAAGAAATAACAATCATTATTATTTAGAAAAATAGCATTTATTATTTAAAATAACACCTATTATTATCATTGTTAATCAAATATTTAGTAGTTTTACTGCTCTAATTTTTCGGCATCCGATGATGTCTTTTGCATTAGCCATACATTAGTCATTGGTAGTCACCATTGGTAGCGGTGTCACGGTAAATCGAGAAAAAAAGAGGACTTGAGAAAAGAATTGAATAAAAATAGTGTTAAATTTTATATTATTATGAATTACGATGTATAATTTATAACCAAGCAATTTATAATTTATAATGATACGTAAATATATTACTAAAAGTAATTTACAATTAAAGCTTTAGAAGTTTAGAGTAGTAAAACTACTAAATTAAAAGAAAAGAGTAGTAAAACTAACAATTAATTCTTAATAATAATAGTAATAATAATAAATTAAAAAATTAATAATAATAATAATAGAATAAGAAAATAATAATGAATATGAAGTAATTATAATAATTAATAACAAATAATAATTATTATAATAGAAGTATAAGAAAAAAACAAAACAAGACGTAAAAGAAGAAAAAAGAGGGGGTGGGGGGAGGATCACATCGGAAGGCGAAGGAGGAGGAAGAGAAGGAATTGAAGAAGAAGATGGAAAGATGATGGAAAAAAATAGGAAACAAAGATGATAGAAGGAGAAGATGATGACGGGAGAAAGGATATTAACGGGGTATATCTTAAGGTACCTTGGAGTATATTTTGAAAAATAATGGGACCTGCGAGTTATTTTTATAAAATGAGGGGTACCCACCAGCAATTTTTTGATGTTTTACTTCTACTTTTATCTTTTTCGCTATACATCTTTAGGCCTATTTTTCAAACAATTGAATCAATCCTCACTAATTAGTTCTAAAAACAATGAAGTAAGAATCAAATTATATAGTAAGAATCAATCCTCACTAGAAGGTCTATACAAAATTGGGTGCACTTAAACATATTTTGTTTGCCAAATTCTTTTGTTTCGAGTACTGTTTTTAAAAATAAAAAACTTCTTTCTCATACTAGAGTCAAGTTTGGTTTCAATTCACTTTTGCTTGATTTTATTAACAGAATCTATTATTTTAGAATTGATAGATTATAGAAAACCAACCTATTACCTAGTTTTAGAGTTAATTATGTTATGTTAAATATCTTCAAAAGGGTGTTACTTTAATTTTCATCTTCAAAATATCCATGTTTGGATAATTGAGACATCTTAATAAGTGAGTCCTTTATAAATTTAAAAAATTTGATGATGTCATGTTTTTATCTTCATTTTCGTCTCGGTGCAACTTAGTATTTTATAAATAAAATGAAGGATTGATTCTTTTTAGAATTAAAAATAAATGCACAACTTTGTTTAACTCTACATTGAGAATCTACATAATTAACTATTAAATCAAACTTTTCAAAATCAAAATACAAATGACCACTCCTTGTATATAATACGGAGTAGTGTATTCCAACACTTCTTAAAAAAATACTCATTACATTTAACTAGTTACTAGTATATAGATTTTGATAATTAAAGTTAGCTAGATGAAACAATAATAATTTTAACTAAAATTTAAAAGTTGAAGTTAGAGTAACTACGATATGAAAGTTGGTATCTGAAATTTATACTGGAGTCTCGAATTTGAATAACAAGGATATAAAGTTGAAAATTTGTCACATGGCGGTTCATATGACATCGACTCGTAATGTCGTGGGATGACTCAGGGTGTTACGGAACTCCGTTTGTAAAATTGACGTTTTCTATCTCCCTCAAGGCCTTAATCGATAAAGCCTCTCACTCCGCCCTTATTTGAACACACTTCTACCTCCTCCAAGAGTTAATTTTGACTTTAAAATCAATTTTGACTCCAAAAGTAGGAGAGGACAGACATTCCCTTCCTCCCAAACCCAACGGACCAAAACCGGAAACCAAACCACGAATCAATCAAAGTGGAAACAATTCAATTCTTTTTTTTTTGGGTAATTGGGAAGGAGAACATATTCGCCCGTCCCAAAGCAAAGCAGTCCCGACCAAGAAAGGGCCCATCTTTATTCCGCAATTGGCCTCTTTTATTTTACTCCCTTTTGTTTTTTTAGTAGTTTTGAATTTTGTTCATAAATCATAAAAAAATATTGATTACTACGTATAATATAATGCTCCCTCCGTCCTAAAATTAACTTTCCATTTGACTTTTCACGGTCTCCAATGTGGTACTTTGACCATTAATATCTCCGTTTTTATATGAATATATATTATCAAAATTATATATTTCAAAACTATGTTTCAAAATGAATCTATTGATACTAAATTTATATGAAAATTCAATATATTTTTTCTATAATATACAGTCAAAATTTAAAAACTTTGACTACAAAAGTCAAAATGGGAAATTAATTTTAGGACGGAGGGAGTATATGTGTAATATAATTAAATTTATTTTTAAAATGTAATCAAGACATTATTCCGTAATCCTAATATTCATTTTCATTTTATGAATCTTAATAATAGTTTTTTGAAAAAACAATCATACTAATCTATAAAAACACAGATAAAATTAGTTTTTTTTTGAAAAAACAATCCTACTAATCTAAGAAAATCCATATTCGTCAAAAATGAAACTAAGGCTCCGTTTGGTATATGGAATTCAAAGTATGGAATTGGAATTGAGGACTTCAATTCCAATTCCGGTGTTTGGTAGCACAAAAATTATGTGAATTTGGAATTGATAGTGCAAAAAATGAATTAGAATTGACAAAATTCAATTCTATGGAATTGAATTCCATAGAATTTCAATTTCAATTCAATTCCAATTCCGTCAATTCCGCATACCAAACGGACCCTGAAACAATAATTTGGGGAATGAGGATACATTTCTTTTTTTGTCTTCTCTCTCCTCTTCCTCCTTTTTGACCGTTGCTTTTCCTCTCTCTCTCCCTCACCTTCCCCAAACCCCATTGTCTGTAAAAAAACAACAAATTTCCACTAAAAAAAACAGAGCTCCTCGCAGTAATAATGGAGCCAGCAGAGCCTGTGAACAAAGGTGCGCACTTCTTCTTCTTCTTCTTCTTCTTCTTCTTCTTCTTCTTCTTCTTATACGTTTTATTCTTGTTTGTCATTTAGCTCGTCAGTGGGGGGAATCGCGAGCCTCCATTTCCCTAAAACGCATTTGCTTTGTTCGTTTCTTATTTCGCAGTGTTTTTTAATTCTTTCTCCTTGTTTTTTTTTTGCTGGTATTCGGTCGTAGAGCAGTCGTGGATTCCTAAATTTCGTCTAGGTTTGAAGTGACTTTCATCGGCCGTATTACGAAATGGGGCTTTTTTGCTATCTTATTTTAGCTGAAATTTAGCTGCAGAATGGACGCGATGGCTGAAATCGAGCTGGATCTTTGCTTCTCTTGTGTTTTTCGAGCCAGGCTTTATGCCCCCCTTGCTTTATTAAATTGTTTAAATGAAATCAATTTTTGAGAATATAAATAAATAAACAAATAAATCAGAACGAGATTGGGAAACCATATCTTTTTTGGATCATTTTAGTGTTTGATAGGACTGATTTTTCCACTTTCCTGCATCGTGATGAACAAATCTGTATGAATAGTTTTCCACCTAAAGACTTTAAGAACAAGAAAAGAACCTGAAATCTGGTTTTATGTGTTAAGCATTCTCTGCGTTCACATTCTTTTGTGGTTTGTTTTGTATCTTTCTTTACTTGTTGGCTACACTTTTTATGATTCTCTCTAGGGAACACCATCACCACCACCATCATCATCTTGTAATGAGCAGTTTGAGTATGAATCATCTGGTGAGGTGGGTGGGTTAAGAGATGGGATGTTCTTCATCCAAAGTGGATAATGAAGAGTCGGTCCGGTTGTGTAAAGACAGGAAGAGGTTCATTAAACAAGCAGTGGAATATAGGTTTCAGTTTGCCTCCGTTCACATTGCTTATATCCAATCAATGAAGCGCGTCTCAGCTGCTCTTAGAGACTATGTTGAGGTAGACGAGCCTCGTGAGTTCTGTTTGGATCCATTCACCGCTTCCCGGTCTCTCCCACCACCTGTTAAGAGAGTGAAACCCTCTGGATTCATATCCATTGAACCCACATTGAGAGTTAACTACTACCTTAGACCCCGGGGGAATCCTTCGGTTTCTGTGGAGGAGAGACCACCTCAAACACCTGAAACATTCAACATTCATGCGTATTCTCCTCCTGCGCATCATCAATATGGTGGGATGGATGATGGGTTTTTCTCTATGCGATCTCCACCCACGAGCAATAGGCCTGATGCTTCTCCCCAGAATAATTCACCATGGGATTTTTTATGGAACCCGTTTGCTTCATTGGATTACTATGGTGGTTATCCCACGGCAAGTAACAGCCCTGGTCCTGAAATTTTGGATGATGATGGGTTAAGGCACGTTAGGGAAACAGAAGGGATCCCTGATCTTGAAGAGGAGTCTGAAAATGAAGAAGAAATTACATGCAGGGAAAGTGCAAGAGAAGATGAGAGACATAATAGGTTTCATCAGAAAGTCAATAAGGAAGAAGTCTTGGTGGAAGATGTTGATGATGAGAGTGATGATGATGATAGTGATGAAGTTGATGAACACATTGATACAGAGCATTGTGTTGGAGGGTTTAACTCAAATCCTAATCTTCACACTCAAGGATTGCATTCAAATGCCACCAATCATCATTCTCAAGGAGTAAACTTGAGTTCAGCCAATCAGCATTTTCAAGGATTACACTCAAATGACAAACCTCATTTTCAAGGATCAAACTCAAATGCCAATCATCATTTTCAAGGGTCAAACTTGAATGACAACCTCCGTTTTGAAGGATCAAACTCAAATGCCAGCCGTCATTTTCAAAATTTAAACCCAAATGTCATCCCCCATCATTATCAAGGATCAAACACGAATGCCAATCACCATCATGCTCAAGGATTTAGTACAAATCCAAATAATCATTATCATGAATTACACCCAAATGGCAACCGTTATTTTCAAGAATCGAACTCAAATGCCTATTGTGATTTTGAAGTACAAAGTTCAAATGCCGAGCGCCATGTTCAAGGAGTAAGGTATAATGCCAATCACGGTACGGCAGTGGCTAGGGCACAAAACACAAGGCACCTCACTACTAAAGAGACAGCAGTTGCTGGTTGTGAACCGAAGAAGGAAATGTCCGGATTTACAGTTTATGTCAATAGAAGGCCAACAAGCATGGCAGAAGTTATTAAGGAACTTGAAGCCCAATTTACCATTGCCTGCAATTCAGCTAAAGAGGTGTCATCTATATTGGAGTCTATCAGGGCTCAGTATTCGCCCACATCAAATGACATGAAATGTAAGTTTACCCATGCTCATGCACTTTAATTACAACACCTCTTAATTTTTATCAGGGCTCAGCAGTTCATGTTAAAAACTTGTGAATTACTTTTACAAAAAAAACAATGTATACATATCCACTCTAAGTCCTGACATGTGATGAAATGCTTTTTTGTGCACTCTAAACATACAACATTTCTCAAATTATTATGTTAGAAAGAAAATACTTTGACGTACTTAATGTACTGCATACTCGTTTTTTCTCCATATTTTAACCTATTTCCCATAATTGATTTCCAACAATATTTCTCGCGTGTTTGCCAATTGGTTTAATCTTTTTTTCTTTTGCAGCCATGAAAATGCTAAACCCAATAGCTCTCATTCGCTCTGCGTCTTCAAGATCATCTTCATCTAGATTTTTGATCAATCCTTCCATTTTAAAAGATGAAAGTTATCAAAGCAACAGTGATATATCAGACGAGTCCTCTATGTTTTCAAGCAGCCACCAGTCAACCCTGGACAGATTATATATTTGGGAAAAGAAACTTTACCAAGAAGTTAGGGTATGCATCTCCAGTCAATTACTTAATCACCATGTGCCACTTCAATGATAGTTTTATTCTTAGAATACATGAGTTTCATTGGAAAATGCTTTGGGGTCATAATGGATAATTTCCTTTCTTTTTTGGGGCTAGCATATGATTTACTTGCAAAATCCTTGGAAAATGAAAAACTGTTCAAAGGTGAGAGATACCGTTCAAAGTTATTCATAGTATTCTTTGAGTCCACAAGGCATATTTATTGGTGTAACTGCAACAAAGTTTGAATGTGAGCATTATTTAATGTCGCTTTGGCATCCATGTTTAATGTTATCAGCCCTAACTGAGAATTTTTCACCGCCCCAACTAGTTGGGCATATGGTATTGATGTCTTGATGATGATGATGAGCTGTAAAGGAATTTTTCACAAAATTACATCATCTAGAAGCAATTTAGAAATGGTTTCTTGAAGGAATTTCACCATCACTGCAGTGATAATACTTCTTTTGCCTTCTAAATATGTCGATCAAGGCATCAAGCAGATCTATCACCTACCATCACCACCATTACCCTAATCCCAATTAGTTGCAGGGCGGTATGATGTATTTATGGTCATTAGTGTCAAAATTTAGTAAATACTGTAAATCCATAAAAGGCTATAATGTTGACAGTTTTGAATGCTAATCAGGCTGGTGAGCGAGTTCGCTTAACGTATGAGAAGAAATGTGCACAACTCAGAAATCTAGATGTGAGCGGGGCGGATCCTTCTACTATTGAAAAAACTAGAGCAACCATTAGGGATTTGCATACTCAGATAAAAATATCGATACACTCGGTCCAGTCTATCTCGAAAAGGATTGAATCTTTAAGGGATGATGAACTTCAGCCTCAGCTTTTACAACTGGTGGAAGGGTATGTAAGTTGTTATGCTCCCTTTTCTTAAGTGCTATTCACCACTTACTCAAAGGTTTATTGATCATAGATGACTTTCTTCTTGTCTTCAAAGTATAACATAAACGTAAATCCAATACGTGTAGAAGTTTCTATTCATGAATTTAATAATACCAAGCAATATCTGCCTTAATTTAAGAAATGTTCCCACTTTTCGTCCCATGACTACTACTTTTTCTACTTTTGGTGTGTGAACAACATGACTATGGATTCCTCGACACTTTTAATCCTCCCAACTTGTTGGTACCCAGCATATAAGTCCATAAAGGACCAAAATGGCAAAACTGAAAATGAAAAAATAGTAGTTGGGACCAAAAGTGGGAATGCTTTATAGCTACTACGACATGACAAGTTTATATATGCTTACATATTTGATTATATGTTTGCTCACTATAACTATTGCTTTATCTGCAATCACTACTAAAAGTAGCCATTCCATTGATTGATGGTGATAAACAGGCTAGGTAAAATGTGGAAGGTGATGGCGGAGTGCCACCATATACAGAAACGGACACTCGACGATGCTAAACTGTTACTAGCCAGCACACCGTCCACCAATTCAAGAACCAAGAAATACACAATAATGTCACAATCTGAGCCTCACCAGCTGGCTCGCTCAGCAGCAAACCTTGAGATGGAGCTGAGAAACTGGAGAGCTTGTTTCGAGTCGTGGATCACTTCTCAACGGTCCTACTTGCAAGCATTGAAGGGATGGGTCTTGCGTTGCCTCAGCAAGGATTCTGGGAAGTCAAAGTCCGCACGCTCTCCTCCTCCCCCAGAGGGGGGCCCACCGATATTCAACGTGTGCATCCAGTGGTCAACACTGTTGGACAGCGTGAGAGAGCGTCCCGTGCTGGAAGGAATGGACTTCTTCGCGGCAGGGGTTGGTTCCTTATATGCACGCCAGATGAGAGACGACGCGCGGTGGAGCAATGGTGGGTCAAGGCGGTTCAGCGGCGGTGACGCCACTAACAACATGGAGCTGGTGGAAGTTGGGAGAGTGGATGGTGGTGATGATGAGGAGGAGGGAGTAATGACAGCTGAGAAGATGGCTGAGGTTGCCATTAGAGTGCTCTGTGCTGGGATGTCATTTTCTGTGAGCTCACTCACAGAATTTGCTCTTGCATCAGCTGAAGGGTATGCAGATTTGATCAAGAACTGGGAAGAGAGAAATTCCAGTAGAAATGGAAACTCCTTCACAGTATAACTTTAGGGTAGTTAATTATTATCTAGTGTCTTAATTGAATAGGTACAGTGTAAATTATTGGAGTAAGTATTTGGCGTAGACCGTAGTAGTTATTTAATCATATAGAGCAATGGGTTCTTTAATTTTGTGCCATGGCAAAGACTATAGATAATGAAAGAAAAGCTCAATGTTTCTTCAAAAGAAAGAACACCTTCACATCATCTGAAAATAGTTTCAACGCATTCACCGCGCTTTCACACTTTTCTTCACTCATTGGATGACTTCTATTCATCCAATGAATAGTTTGAGCAAATACTTCCAAGACCTGATCTGATACTTAGAGTATGTTCTTTTTAACTTATCTTTATTACTTATTCTTATAAAGAATTAGTTTAGATCAGACCAGATCAGATCAAACCGTATTCCAATCAGATCAGATTCATTCAGATTAAGTGAAGAGAACAAACCCTTAATGCCCACAAACACACAGATTGATATTTGTCTGAATTTATTTTTAAATCATTTCATATGAAAAAATGGTGTAGAATTTGAAAAACTAGATAAAACGATTTACAAAACAAGAGGTAACATGACCATATTACTTTATCAAATGAACAACAAAAATATGCTAATAAAGTGAATAAAGTTTGACATTGTAAATAGTGAAAAATAAATAAATTTTTAGACAAAGGGAGTACTTAATTAGTTATTAATTACTTCGTAGTAGTTACTAATATCTTAACTCGTATTGTTTATCATGCTTAGGGTTTAGTATGGGTCCAATAGGGTGACCTGTACTCTTTTTATATTGCAATCATTCGTCATTATTATTCAAGAAATCAATCAATAAAAAATATTCTATACCCTAAACCTTCCTTTTTTTTCTTCCTCACCCTCACTCTCTTCTCCTTCTCTTTCTATCCTTCCTCCTCAATCTTTCTTGAAGCTTGAATGTGCTGGAAATCCTTCTATATCTGATATGTTTACCGTATCAGTACGTTTTGTATTCTCAAAAAGAAAATGACATCGGCGGCCATGTGACTGGCTTGCTTCTTCGACCAAAATAAGGTCTTATTTGACTTCAAAGCGAGGAGCCAAAGACTAACTATAATTTCAAAAGCTAATTCATATTTCCCGATGTTTGGCCCAAAAGAACTTTTCCTCGAAATACAATTTTCAATGTTAATATTTGAAAAGAGATATTTAAAAAAATACTCTGTATTTTAGACAATTTAGAAATACTTTAGCAATATGGGGATAAGATGGCTAGGTAGAGTGTTAAGGCATGTGGTGTGGGGTGGCAAGTGTCGGGGCCAGGTGGTGTGGGTTCACGAGTGGATGGGGACGATGGGGCAGGTGTGGGGTGGATTAGGTGTGGGTGGGGGATAGGGCGCTGGTAGATTGGGTGTGGGGTGAGGGATAGGGCGGTGGTAGATGTTGGAATGCATGAGTTCAACCCCTTCTGTGTTGTTAAGTGTTGACTCACAAGTTTTGATAATTGACAAACACAATCTATTCAAGTCAAGATCAAAGTGCTACAACGACAAACATGAAGACTTGAAGTGACATTCCTTGAAGTATTCAAGAAGGTGCACAGGATTTTATTGGAGCCCAAGATGCCTGTGGAGCGCCTAACAGAGGACTCGGAGGAGTAGAAGATTTCTAAAGACTTTTTATTTATTTGAATCTTAGGAACTATTGTAAGGATGACAAAAATATCTTCTCTCCAAAACTATTTTTATGAGAGTTAAAATAAAAATCATATTTATTTTTGGAGTCGGTTGAAAAATCTTTTTAACTGTTCAAAATAGTTTTATTGAGTCAGTTACAAAAAGTGTGTCAAACATTTATCAAATATTTATTTTGATATTATAAAATATTTTTGGTAAGCAAAAATATTTTATTCAAATATTTTTCGTGTACATCATTTGACACACAAAATAATTTTGGGACTCACTTTTACTCCCTTATTCAAATTCATTGAATAAGAGAGGAGGAGCGCTCCCTGATTCTTCTTGTCTCAAACAACGAGTTTGAGCCAATTCGCTCTCAATCGCAACTGGCCTTGAGCCCTTTGTGTTTGCGCATTATTTCCTTATTAATCGATTAATCTTCCAAAATTAATCGATTAACTGCTTATCGTTGGATTTCCTCTAGGCTGGCTAATAATCGATTTTTGCTCCTCTGTTAATCGATTAAGGCTGGCAGAGCCGACTAATCGATTTTTTATCTTCCATTAATCGATTATCTTTCTCTTCGCAGACTGCATTAATCGATTACTGTCACTTGCAGTAATCGATTATTATGCTGCATTTTTCATCCCAGCTTCTTTTCTTGGACCAACAGATATATTTCTTCAACTCCTATTTAAACACACTTCCTTGGTCATTTTTCAAAACAAGAAACACTCCAATACTTCTCATTCTTGAGGTGTTAATCCTCCATCAATCTTTTCTCAAATTTATATCATTTTGAGAGAAAATTATTTGTTTTCAAGAGTGTTCTTGTCATCCATAGAGCTTTAATCATTTCTCATTTCTACTCTTTTGAGAGTTATTGTTAAGAGGTTGAAGAAGATTGTTCTTCTTGTTGTTCAAGACTTATGTGATTTAGGTCTTGGTTGTGAAGTCTTGTAGAGGGCATATCTACGAGCGGTTGTGTCGAGGCTTGTGGGATTCAAGTTCTCGAGTTGTAAACGGTTTGTTAAGCACCCGTAAGCTTAACGGAAGTAGTGGTAGCTCCGAGAGAGTCTCTCAGGGAACTGGACTAGCCACGAGTTGGTGAACCAGTATACATCGGTGTGTTCTTTGCCTTCTCTCTTTTATTTCCGCTGCACTTACGCTTATATTATTAATCCTGCGAAAAACGGTAAATATTCTCAACAACTCTATTCACCCCCTCTAGAGTTACACACTTTGTCTAACAGTAGATTGGGTGTGGGGTGAGGGATAGGGCAGGGATAGATAAGGCGTGGGGGGTGAGTGAGAGGTCGGGGGTGGACAAGGCAAGGTGGTGGCGAACGAGAACGTAGAATGGGCCTAAAACAAGCAGGAGCGGATGTGGGTGGTAAAATAGGAAGAATTTGGTTTTTCTTCTTACTCCATTTTGTCTTCTCGTTTTCTTTTCACTTTTTTTTTCTCTAACCAAACGTGAAAAACTATTTTTCTTCTCATTTTCTTTTCTTTTCCCTTTTAAATTCCTTGAACCAGAGATAGTGTAAGACATCGGTAATTTACCATCTCATCATTGAACCAAGCATCCAAGTCCATAACATACTCAAAATTTAGGAATAGGGGATTTACACATCACCCTTTGTTAGGTCAACTTTTGGGAGTCTTGTACTGTAAGCTGTGTATTAACTAGCTCCATAGCTAACCCATATGTGTTTGGCAATGTTGTAAATTTGATGAAAAATTCACTGTAAATTATTGAAATGATCAACAAAAAAAGATAATCAAGTTCAATAATTATGTAATGTTTCTTCAAATTAGATGAAGAACACCTTCGCATCAATTGAAAATAATTTTAGCGCATTTACCGCGCTATCACATTCTTCTTCACTCATTGGATGACTTCTACACCCCGCTTCTTTTAGACACGACAACGTATCGGGCAAAGCACGCCCTAATTCCAACTTTTTCACGCCAGGAGCAAGTTTGAGTAGATACTTGCAAGACTCGATCTGATACTTGGTGCCCACAAATTCACGGATTGTAATCCGCTCGAGACATTCATGATGGTATTCATCAATGGACTCTAGCTTCTCTGGTTCCTTGTCCTCTCGGGCACACAGCTGCAATTTGTAACCGAAATCAGTCGTCACAGTCAAGATTTATAACTAGATATATAGTGTATATCAAGACATAGCACAAAGTGAATAGAAGAAGATCAAAAAACAACACTCACCGATGTATAAAGATGAAGGAGTAGAGGGCACAACTTCAGAAGTTGAACAACCTTAAACATGATATCTCCCACTCTGGGATCCAACTCCATGTTTAATATCCCAAGTCTTGAGAATGTAATCGTGCTTTCTGGCATGTGTTCAAGCTGTAAAACAAAAGCGCACGGAGTATGGTTTATAAATCATAAGAAAAACATAATGGCACTTGAAAACTCGATAGCAAACATCAACTTTCATGCGCCTACCCAGTTGGAATTACAGTCCAATCTCAAAGCTCTCAAATGAGGAACAAATTCGGGCAGCTTCAAAAACTTGTACCACAAGCCATTCTCAGGCATTGCATACTGGAGTATTTCCAAGTTAGGAACCCCAGTTAGCTCCAATGAAAGAGTCCTCTCACACACAAATCTCAAACTCTTGATCTTAAGACTAGCCAGTTCAATCTTTTTCAACCCGACGCAAAACAAAACCGAGACACGCTCTAGACTGGTGAGTGAGTTGAGGCTTAAATCGGGAGGCAATTCACAAAATTCCATTTTCAACTGCTTGAGGTTTACTAAGGTTGATAGCGAACTCCATATACATTGAGACCTCAAGCGAGTGTGATCAAATCTGAGGGCCTCTACGTGGCTGAATGGACGGAGAGAAAAAGTTGCTCCTGCATCACAGTTAGATGACAGAAGATGCTTTATAGGAATTTCGCACTGAGTACCACACAATGCCCCTTTAGCACTGCAATGTTCACAATAAAACTGCAAGTCGATCGCTTTCACACCTAAATCAAGGGCAAATCTAATCCAATCCATGACATCAGAAGTGGACTGCCTCTTCAGGCAAAAATGAACAATGAACTTTCTTATACATCTGCCTCTATACGAAGCTATGAATTGATACACAGCTTGAACAAATTTAACTTTGTATTCTGAACAAACACATTTCTTTTCTGAAGCTCCCTTGAGGTCACAGCTTTCCATTTCAAAAATGTTAGACAAATCAAAAACAAGTTTAGCCCGGGACAAAACAAGATGCCTCCATCTTGATGATACCAAACTTGCTCTAACTGCATCCCTAAGTTTTAATTTATTGAGTATACACTCAAGAATTTCATCAGGAAGTTGACTAATGTGGCCCTCAACTGTGGAGTGTACATCCTGAGATCGATACATATAAAACATGAAGACATGTTAGCAAACACAAGAATAAAATTATTATTTTCCCCAAAAAACAAAACAAACCGTTAACACTTACGAACGTTGTAGGCCTCAATAATACATGTCGGTCCAATTTAACACATCATAATTACTTCTTTAACCTAAGTCCTAATGAAAAAGCAGAGGATGATATATATATACATACCTCAAGTACTCGTCCCCCGTTTTTAAGATCAGCAACAATGGGGTTTGCAATTTTGAAGGGCAAGTGCACCATAGCTGTTATAAGTTATTACAATTTGAAATCAGTTTATTAAAATTATGAATTCCAATAGACATTAGCAGTAAGCACCAGAATACAATAATCTCAAATTAGTTCGTTCATTATTTCCCATGTTTATCGATCCGCAAAGATTCCGGCACTAAATCCATTGGTTTTGCATCTGATCATTGAACCAACCATCCAAGTCCATAAAAATAACAATACTCATTGAAGTAAAAGACTCAACAACAAACCCAAAAAAACAGATTAAAACTTTCGGTATAAAAAATAATTACAAAAAAAAAAACAATTGAGAGAGACGTACCAGAAGGAGTCAGGGTTTTTTTGGGAAGGACGATGGAAGAAATTTTGCTGCGTGCGACTCCCGGGAAATACAGAGCATATAAACTCCTTGCCCAATCCTCCGTAAAGAAAAAGTTTATCCAGCGTTTTGGTTCAAATAACCTCTTCTCCTGTCGGTCCCCATAGTTTTTGTGTACTTTTTACATTTGGAATTATTCATGTAAATACTTTGACTCATCAAATTCTCTCAATGTGTAAGCCTAAATATAGTCAGGCGTGATCTTGTTTGATTTGTCTTAACATATAGATTATTAATATATAATTTCTATAATTTTTTAATATATAAATTATAATATAAAATGGATTAAAGAAAGTGCATTGGATGGTGTGTAAAAATGAAAGTGGACAAATACTCTGGGACGGATGGAGTATGAAATTTTAGGAAACCGATATGAGTTTTGAAATCTAAAACGAATTTTGTTGGAGAGATTTAAAATCATAATTTAATTAATGATAAATGAGGGTAACCAGCAACAGAGATGGTTGGCATTGACAATGTTAGTCGATAGCATATCACACCCGCATATTGATTTCGTCTAAATTCAGGAGACTTCACCAAACACCAAAAAATGATATAATACGGAGTATAAAATTCAATGATATAATATTAAATTCGATATCTCGTTTGACTTCACCAAATACCAGCAAATGATTTTGATATCCAAAGGTGTCAAAACTCATACCTGCTTTGCTCACCAAACACACCCTTAATTTTCTAGGTGTATTATAATTACAATTATACAATTATATTAAAATAAATGTGCTTTAACTTGCATATCTATTTACTACTCCATTACAAATGTTAAGCGTGCCATTGTGAAGCGTGCCAATTGAAAGTGTAGATTTCCAAAGCTTTTGTTAAGCGTGTCATTGTTAATTCAATGCAAAATAAAAGTTCCCTTCTTGCTTCAAAAAAAGAGTTCCCTTCTTTTTTTGGTAAGAAATACTTTTTTTCCTCTTTCAAATTTCAAGTGAATTGCGTTTTTTCTCTTTCAAATGAATAATACTTTCCTAGCATGTGATTATCATTATTTTCTTCTTAGAATAAAAGACTTAGAGATACAATCCTAATAAGAGATCTTGTTCAAGTAAGGTCGTATTGTCATTATTTTCCTCTTTCAAATGAATAACACTTTTTCTCAAAGAAACAATTTTCTAAATTAAACTGCGTGAGTTGAGATTGTGGGAGAGTATTATTTTTTCAAGTATTAAAGCAATACCATTGTAAATTTAAAGAAGGTCAAAACTCATACACAAATCTAAAGTCACAAACAAACAACTCACAAAATTTACAAACTTGTCTTTTTAAAATTTTTCTAAAAATAAATTGCATTCAAATAATAAAAGATATTTTAATTTAAAATCCACAAAAGGCAAGTTTGTGAATTATTTGTTTGTGACTCTAATATTTTCCTATATAAAATTGGGATTTATTTTCCAATCTAAAAGAAAAATTGTACTGTAAAATAAAGTCTGAAATATCACTCCCATACTAATTGTCACAATCATAGACTATATTCTATTACTTGATCTGAATAATTCTGATGTGATATAATCGGTATCAGTGGAGAAAAAATATCAACCAACGATAATGAAGGTATGTTAACGGCGGCTGTCCGAACTCAGTAGAGGTTGTGGCTAGGTATGTTGGCGATATATTCTGACGAGTTGGCCTAGCAAGATTTAAATGTAGGCAAAATTTCATCTCATACATGACACACATGTATGAATTAAAATGCCAATATAAATCCTATTTGCGTTAATATAAAATTTTTGGGGCATTCATATCTCTCCTTTGAATTACTTGATGTCAAACTCACCGTAAGATTAAGTTAACAGTAGATCGTCATTTCAAAATTTTAATTTGTACTACGCAAAAAAATATAAAGTCATGAAACATCTTTTATTTCGAGCACAATTAAACTTTAGAAAAATGAGTAATCACTTACTTGAAAATGAATATTCAGTTGCTCGAAAACAAGCATTCAATTGCTCTAAATGAGTACAGAGTACTCGTCGCAGATGTACGGGAAACATTGTACCACCGGTTATACGGTATATATTGCGAGTGACTAATGTGGTTATCACAAATTCTATTAGGACTAACTTGATTCAGACATTTAAGTATTTGAGCAAATAAAATTGTCTTTTATTTTATTAGACATTTCGTTTAGTTTTTAATTATATAGATTTTATTTTCAAATTTTCTGCTTACGTTCAAACATCAGTAAAAAAAATTTATTCATGGAATGGACAGAGAGAGTGCTATTATTATTATTATTACTCTGTATCACATTTGCTCCGATGTAATGTTTCTTCAGAAGAAGAACACTTTCACATCATTTGAAAATGCTTTCAATGCATTCAGTGCGCTCTCACATCCTTGTTCACCCCGTAGATGTCTTCTCCGCCCTGCTTCTTTTAGACGGGACAACAAATCGGGCAATGCACGCTTTAATCCCAACTCTTTCGCGTGAGGAGCAAGTTTGAGTAGATACTTACAAGACTCGATCTGATACTTGGTGCCCACGAATCCATGGATTGAAATCCACTCGAGGCATTTATGATGGTATTCAACGGACTCTAGCTTCTCGGGTTCCTTGTCCTCTCGGACACACAGCTGCAATTTGTAACCAAAATTAGTCATCACAGACAAGATTTATAACTACCCGTATATGTGCTCCTAGTAGCTAGTATGCAAGACACAGCACAAAGTGAATACAAGAAGATCAAACAACACGACTCACCCATGTATTAAGATGACAGAGTAGAGGGCAAGATTTCAAAAGTTGAACTATCTTAGACATCATATCACCCGCTTGGGGATCCAATGCCAGCATTAATGTCCTAAGTTTTGAGAATGTAGTTACGCTTTCTGGCATGTGCTCAATCTACAAAACAAAAACATTTGGTTTATAGTGCATAAGAAAAAAAACAAAATTGCATTTGATAGCCAACATCAACTTTATGCGCCTACCCAGTTGGAACTAGAGTCGACCCTCAAAGTTGTCAAACGAGGAAGAAGTTCGGGCAGCTTCATAAAAATATGGTGCATGCTACCGCCATGCACAGAGTAACAGAGCTCTTCCAAGTTAGGAACCCCAGTTAGCTCCAATGAAACAATCCTCCGGCACAAAACTTTCAAACTCTTAAGCTTAAGACTAGCCACGTCAATCTTTTCCAACCTGGTGCAATGGAAAACCGAGACACCCTCTAGACTGGTGAGTGAGTTGAGGTTTAGATAGGAAGGCAATTGGCATTGTTTCATTTCCAACTGCTTAAGGTTTACTAAGCTTGATAGCAAAGTCTCCATACAATGAGACTTCAAACATATGCGATGAAATATGAGGGCCTTCAGCTGGCTGAATGGACGGAGAATAAACGTTTCTCCTGCATCACGGTTAGATGGCAGAAGATGCTTTAGAGGAATTTCGCAACGAGTACCACACAACGGCACTTTAGCTTTGCAGTGTTCACCATAAATCTGCACGTCGAACAGTTGCACACCAAAATCAAGAGCAAATCTAATCCAATTTAAGACAGCAGAAGCAGAGTCCCTCTTCAGGCAAAAATAGACAACGAATTCATTTATGTGTGTGCCTCTATACGAAGCTATGAATTGATTTACAGCTTGTACGAATCGATCTTTGTATTCTAAACAAACACATTTCCTTCCCGAGGCTCCCTTCAGGTCACAGTTTTCCATTTCAAACATGCTAGGCAAATAAAAAACAAGGCGAGCCCGGGACAAAACAAGATGCCTCCATCTACATGATACCAAACTTGCTCTAACTGCATCCCTATGTTTTAATTTATTGAGAATACACTCAAGAACTTCATCAGGAAGTTGACTGATGTGGCCCCTAACAGTGGAGTGTACATCCTGAGATCGATACATATGAAACATGATGACATGTTAGCAAACACAAAAATAAAATTATTATTTTCCCCGAAAAACAAAACAATCCATTAACACTTACGAACGTTGTAGGCCTCAGTAATACATGTCGGTCCAATTTAACACATCATAATTACTTCTTTAACCTAAGTCCTAATGAAAAAGCAGAGGATGATATATATATACATACCTGAAGTACTCGTCCCCCTTTTTCAAGATCAGCAACAATGTGGTTTGCAATTTTGAAGGGCAAGTGCACCATAGCTGTTATAAGTTATTAAAACTTGAAATCAGTTTATTAAAATTATAAATTCCAATAGACATTAGCAGTAAGCACAAGAATACAATAATCTCAAATTAGTTCATTCATTATTTCCCATGTTTATCGATCCGCAAAGATTCCGGTACTAAATCCATTGATTTTCCATCTGATCATTGAACCGATCATCCAAGTCCATAAAAATAACAATACTCATTGAAGTAAAAGACTCAACAACAAACCAAAAAAAAAAGGATTAAAACTTTAAGTAGAAAAAATAATAACAAAAAAAAACAATTGAGAAAGACGTACCAGAAGGAGTCGGGGTTGGAACTTTTGGGAAGGAAGATAGAAGAAATTTTGCTGCGTGCGACTCCCGGGAAATACAGAGTATATAATAAACTCCTTCGATCCTCCGGTAAAGAAAAAGCTTGACCAACACTCTGTTTGGTTCAAATAATCTCCTCTTTCTATATGAGTTATGAAATTGTAGGATTGGGAATATTTAAAATCATACGGAGTACTCCTTAATTTAATTAGTACAGTAATAAACGGGATAACCCACAACAGAGATGTTTGGCAGTGACAATGGTAGTCGATAGCGCATCACACCCGCATATTGGTATTGTCCAAATTCGGGAGATATTGAATCCTTCATTTTGAGGATTTATGATAAGATATTAAATTCGATATTTCTTATGACTTCACCAAACACCAAAAAATGATTTTGATATCTGAAAATATCAAAACTCATATCCGCTTTGCTCACGAAACACACCCTTAATTTTATAGGTGTATTATAATTACAATGATTCAATTTTATTAAAATAAATGTGCTTTAACTTGTATATCTTTTTACTACTCCATTACAAATGTTAAGGGTGCCATTGTGAAGCGTGCCAATTGAGAGGGTAGATTTCCAAAGCTTTTGTAAAGCGTGTCATTGGTGTAGGTGTAGCATTGTCCCATTGGAATTATGCTATGTGTACCCCAACATTTATACCCCAATTTGTACCCCGCGGGTTTGCAACAACATTTTGTGTTGGTTTAAAACTAATTTTTTTTAACGCACCAACATTTGTGTCCGTGTAAATTTTTGTTAACGCACCAACACTTGTGTCGGTGTAAACCATCAAAATGTTTGTGCAAAACTGTAGTGTACAAATGAGGTATATTTTTTGGTGTAAGTGTAGCATTGTCCCATTGTTAATTCAGTGCAAAATAAAAGTTCCCTTCTTTTTTTGGTAAGAAATACTTTTTTCCTCTTTCATATTTCAAGTGAATTACGTTTTTCCTCTTTCAAATGAATAACACTTTCCGAGCATATGAATATCATTACTCCGTATTTTTTCTTAGAATAAAAGACTTAGAGGTACAATCCTACTAACAGATCTTGTTCAAAAAGGTCGTATTGTCATTATTTTCCTCTTTCAAATGAATAGCACTTTTTTTCAAAGAAACAATTTTTCTAAATTAAACTCTGTGAGTTGAAATTGTGGGAGAGTATTATTTTCGCAGGCATTAAAGGAGGACCATACTTCATATTAACATAATATTTATCAACAAAAGTCACATAAATCTCGCAAAAAGTATAATCTAGAAAAATAAATAAAGGTCCAAATTCACAGTAATAATAATAGTGAAAATGTAGATTTAGAGAAGGTAAAAACACATACACGAACTATAGACCCAGAAATACAATTCAATTGGATCCCACAAGAGTAGGGTATGGGGAAAGTATGTATGCAGACTCTTTGTCCCTACTCGAGATGTTGTTTCCAAGAGACCATGCATGTAAGCAGCACCTGAAAATGAAAATGAAATTCAAAGGCCGAAAGGTTTCTTCAAGTGACAAAGACCTTCACATCATTTGAAAATGCTTGCAGCGCATTGACTACACTTTCACGTTCTTTTTCATTCACCGAATGACTTCTGTACCCTACTTCAGTTGCATGAAACATGAGATCAGGTAGATCATGCCTCAATACCAACTCCTTCGCGCGCGAGGGGCAATTTTGAGTAAATACTTGCAAGACTCGAGCTGTTATTTGGTGCCTACAAATCCATGCACGCATTTCAATCATCTTCATATGTTCATGATAGTATTCAATGGGCTCTAGCTTCTCATTTTCCGTGCCCTCTCGATTGCTCAACTGCAATTCATAACATAAAAAAATCATCACAATCAGGGATAGTCAAATTAGACAAACAAACTCGAACTACCAGCTTGATTGAAACCCAAAGGAATGCCTAGAGATTTAGGATCTTGAGTAGTTGGACAGACCTATGAATCTCATGTCATACTTTTTTATGGCATGTCTTTTGCTTTGAGTGTGGTAGTTTTTGGCTCCATGAGGGTCTTCTTGCCTTAGTTTGCTGCTGGTGTGTGTGCCTTTTACCTTTTGCTTTTTAAGTTGGTTGGGTAATTCTTCCCTTAATTTTCGCCTAATATTCAATACAATTTCTAATTTAGGCTGTTTTGGTGGCTCGCCGGTCAACAGAGGAGAAGCCTTTGCTCAAGTTTAGTGTGTAGTGCAATTCCACAATTGATAAATCTGATATTTTATAAATGGATTCACGTGCAAGTCAATTTTTTTCAATCAATTTAGTATTAAAATTTCATGTATTATCAAGTTATTAATTCGGATTGGAATGGAATTCATTAGAAATCAAGATGATTTGTGATTCTTATTCAAGGCCTTCAACTTCCATGTACATTAAAGATATATTGCAATGAACAAAGTCGGGTATTGTATTTCCTAGCGCATTGTAACATGTTTTCCATTGTTTTTAAAGTTTAACGAACAATTTCTCTTATTCTGTATTTTAAAGGTAAAAAGGGAATGCATTTACATCATAAAAGGATAATGCATTCTGTTGGTGGTAGTTGGAAGGCATTGGTTTAATAGCTGTTACAATGCTAAGGGAGAGAAATGGTTTGTTTAGTTCCATGCAATGAATGTCTTCCACAAGTGTGCTCACTTCTAGGATTCAAAGTATCTTGTGAAGCTCTTGTGTGAACATTGTGAGTGTGGCAGCTCCTATTTCGTCGCGCATTTTCACAGATACTTTGAACCCATTTTACTGATACTCTGAACCTGTGAAGTGTGATATATTGTGGGTGATGAAACTTTTGGAATGGGACAGTAAAGTTGATTAATATAGGTACCTATTTGTTGTTGCTTTTTCATTCACACATTGCATGCAAAGAAAGGTGGCCCCCTCATTGTAATCGACTATACGGTTGCACGTATCACATCCTATATAATGGGGAAGTGAATTAGGGCCCAAGATCCTCAGGTGGCCTTTGATCCAGAAGATTTGGTCCTGTAGATTTATGTAGAGTCACAGTTTAGTATAAGTTATGAATTGGAAATGTGCTTGTAAGTAGTAACAATATAAAATCAAGACATGTTAAGAATTTTTAAATATGGCTTATGAGGTTATGTTTATGTTTGTCGGAGTGTACAATAAGATACACATCAAAAATAAAGTTTTGAATGATATATAGCATAAAGCTTTATTGTATATTCCAGTCATTTTTTCTCCTTTGACTGACATGCTAACAGCAAGCACATCTGTTGTTCAAAATATTAAAAGTTAGTTTGTAAGGGATTGATGTTTACCATTGCTTTGCAAAATATGGAAAACATATATACCAATACCAGGTTTAGAATATGGTTGGATTATGAGTTTTTTGTCTGTTGCTGAGAATTGTTGTATGAGGTTCAATTGTAGATCAAATGCCTAGATAAGCTTTCTCACCAGGACAATCAGTCCCCTGACAGATTTAAATTCAACGAAAACAACAGCCAAAGAATTGAAACTAGGTGCTCAAAAACAGTAGCAATAGCAGCAACTAATGACCAGCAAGTTGACAGCAACTACTATATAAATCCAACGCTGACAATCAGCTTAAAACTTTGAATAAGAAACCGGAAGCTAATAAAAATCCGAAGGGGCCCAAATTAAGGCAATCATTTCTTGTTGATTGAAGTATGATTTGCCTCTTCTTTTGGTAAATTAGAATTAGCAAATCTGAGAATAACAAATGAGATAAACAGAGTGAAGTGTGTGTGCTTTATTCCATGAAAGAAATTCCAAATAAACAGAGATCTCCAAACAGAAGTAAGGAGACTTAGATAAAAGCAATGACTCATATTCCATATTCCGTGCGCCACAAAACACACAGTGAGTCTAACATTGTTTTTAGAGCAAAAGGTGAGTTATGGTATATGTAACATGTAAGTGATTCGTGAGACAGGTGGAGTATGTTCTGTTGACATTGCCTTTGGGGAACAAAGGGAAAACTAGTACGATTTGAGGATAAAAGTGCAAAAAAAGTAAGTAAGAATTTAATGTGAAATGAAAATGTACACAATAGAACACCTCCAGCAGGAAATAGCGTGGAGGGTATATTTGCCCACCTATGAAGTTTGTCCCTTGCCTCTTTCTGTTTTTTACGCCCCTCGCGATATCTAAGTCGACATCTAAAATATCTTTGTTCTAGGCGATCATCTCTAATAATTGCTCGGCGGCCAGATGAACTTCCAATTTCCATGGGAACTAAACATAGTCCATGTGGGAAACAAATTTTCAACAGATAATGACTGAAATTAAAAAACCCTTAACCAATCCTATAATTCTCACTAAATTTATAGCCAGCCAATTTAAACAATGTTCGTATGCAAATGATGGGCTGGATTTTGTTTTCGGTAATAACTAATAATATAATACAAGTTTAATGGGATGGTAAAATCCCTCGGATTTAAATTATACAAACATGCAAGCAGAAAAGAAATTAAGTTCAAGAAGTATTAACTTACAAAATTGCATGGTACATTCATGTTGTCATTATATTCTGGAAAAACTTTATGGACAAGGTCATCTATAATAGACTCCTCTTCATTGCAGACTTGTATGTTCCAACATCATTCAGACCATATTCGTTGTTGTTGTAATCTTCCATACCCTCATATGCCTCTTGTGGAAGGTCCTCATCATCATCAGTTGAGTCTTCTTCATCCTCTAACGGCACATAGTCCTCATCTTCTGATGACATAGCATTGTCCACCTCTGCCTCAAGAGGTTCATTAATAAACATGTCTGCAAAAATACTCTTCTGGGATATCATCAAATTCACAGACATCTTCAATCAAACTCTTATTACCAAGATTCAATGGTTCATTCAAATTCAATGGTTCATCTACATCCAGTCCATTCAAATTTAATGGTTCATTAGCTTCAAGGAAAATCTTGGCTTGCGAGAATCCAATATGTGCGTTCAAGAAATCTCTCAAATGAGCATCGCATTCAATCCTCGTAACCCCATTTGCAATACTCTTCCCAGGACTAGAGTAGTATATCCCACTGACGCCACCTTTCCCACCCACCTCGTCGTGCTAATAACTAAACTCAAACATGCTCAGCTTTTCAATGTCAACTGCTCGTCTCACCATTGTACCTCCTTCATAATGAATGTTGGGTTCCCACACGATCTTACCCCCAAAATACACCAACAAATCAACAAGTTCCATGTCGTTGGCATTCCTATTAAAAATAACCCCAAAATTAATTTCCAAATACCATAAATTAACAGTGTAAAATTTTCAAAAAAAATTCCCTAGTTTCGCCATTAAAGAGAGCATTAAAATAGAGATGCATAAAGCTAAAAACCCTAGTTTTAATTATGTTATTGAACTCTTATCGTTCTTTCGCCATTAAAGAGAGCTAACTTTGTTGACTACATCCAAGAACCAATTCAAGAAGTAACATAGATTGATTAGAGAAATAAAGCGGAAATTGAGGATGGGGTTTACGAGAGAAAGAGAGAGCAGCAGTAGAAAGTGTTTCGTCAGTGGGAATTTGAAGTAGTGGAGCACCTGTAAGTTAATTTGAAGATGAAATAAGAAATAAAACAAAGCCCTTTTTGGTCATTTTCTTATCCACCCTTTAGTTTAACGCGTACCGTCAATAGGATGTCGCGTTTGCAGCTAAAGTATTAGTTGAGGGACTATTTATGGGTATAAAATACTTGAAGGACCAACGGTGCATATCTAAAAAAGTTGAAGGACCATACGTGGATTTTAGCCGAGCTAATTATAGTCTAATAGCAAACTAAGAAAGATAGAAACAGAATATTTTAGGCTCTTATGGGCTATCAAATATTTTCTTTAAAGTGTATCCTTTTTCATATGGGTTGTTGTTGTTGTATCCTTTTTCATATGTGTTTTACACTTTTACCATGTATTGTAAAGCAACCATTTATGTTAGTTGATATTGAATTCAGAAAATACTTGATCTCAAGACATAGAAGAAGATATCCTAAAATAAATGTAGATATTACCAGAGTCGAAACTCAAAAGGTAAAAATTGGTACTTGAAAGATGCCTGCAACATAAACCAAAAGTCTTAAAACAACTTACATAGACAATGGTTCATAATGTATTTTTGTTCATAATGTATTACACAGAGAATTAGAGATAGGTGAAGGAGTGGAGGGCTCTCACATATGAACGAGCGAAACATGCAGATATGAATAGGAATGGTACATAATGTATTTTTGCTTGTCAAAATAAGAATAGATGGATTTGCTTCTTGTTTTGTTTACTCCTTATTTCGCTATGTGCCCTGTGGAAAATTTTTGCAAGTACCTGACTGAAAGAGGTTTGTATAACAGGCTGTTTATATATTTTTTCGGTCCAAAAGGTGGAATCGCCCACCTCAGGCGCCCCCACCCCCTTGCCCGACAGGAATGGTGGAGGAAGTAAATTATGGTGACTCAGTCGGCCAAGAACGCCAGACCTGTGCCCACCGCGCACAAGGAGTCTCCTCACCCTTTTTTTAAAACTATAATAGGCTGCCACAAGGTTTGGTTATTGGGTATTGAGATTTTTTATTGCTCAAAATGATCACTCCCTTGTTTGTTTATTGGTCAGTAGAATAAAAAACTGTTGCAATTGACAATAGGTTGAAATATCATAGAACTTATAAATATCATATAAAAATTTTATTATTTTAAGGTACAAAAATTAATTGTTTTACAAATAACGAAAGACTTCTTTATAAACTATATTACTCGTAGTAATTTTTATATATCAAACTTTTAAAACACTTATTTATTTAAAGACTTCTTCATGATTTTCTACATTACTCGTATAATTTTTATATATCAGACTTTTTATATATTAAACTTTTAAAACATTTATTTATTTAAAGACTTCTTTAGTGATTGAGAATGATTGCATTTAAAATATGAAAAAAATTAAAGTGTTTTTCTATTTCCATGCATCTAATTTTTTTCGGGTAAGTTATTAATCAATGGTTGATTGTTCAAGATATAAAGATATATATTATTCAATACGTTTCCATGTATTAAAGGCACACCTCTTAAAAAGATGTCTTCATAAAACATTTGGGCCTGAATCTCTAAATGAAACATTATTAAATTGAAAGCTTATTGGTTAGAATTATTACACGATAATAATAACTAAGTACGATAATATTATTACATGATATATTATTATTATTATTCTTTCACGACAATAAATTAATAATGGTTAAATACATTAATATTATTGCACGGTATATTTGTATTATTATTTTTTCTACACGGTAATACATGATTTATTCTTGCTACAAAGTAATTTATGATTTAATTATTATTTCTATAATCAACACTTAACATATTTACATATGTGCCACCATTTCTATGTATTACTTTGACATATTTTTATATTTAATTTCTTTTATTATTTTTTATTTTGATTTTTTAATTGTGCCTTCCTAATTAAATGCATAAACTTATATATTTAAAATTCTTTATAAAATATTTGGCACCGAATCTCTAAATGGAAGCATAATTAAATTGAAAGCTTATTTTCTTAATATAATCACACCTTAATAAATTAATAATGATTAAATATGGTAATATTAAGTTTGGCCATGTTCTCTAAATGGAAATATTTTTAAATTGAAAGCTTTTTAGATTATAATTATTAGACGATAATAATGACTAAGTACGGTAATTTTATTAAACAGTATACTATTATCATTCTTCTTACATGGTAATAAATTAATAATGATTAAATACGGTAATATTATTACACGATATATTAGTATTATTATTCTTGTTACACGGTAATACATGATCTATTCTTATTACACGGTTATTTATGATTTAATTATCATTTATTTATTCAATACTTACTATATGTACCACCATTTCTATGTATTACTTTGACATTTCTTTTAGATTTGATTTCTTTCCGAAAAGGAAACGAATGGTTTGTATGATTAAAATGGTTTGTTTCTTAATTGGAAATTACATAAATTACGAAACTGTAAATTTAATGCATTAATTAAAAAATTTACAACTTAACGTGATTATTACCTTTTATGGACAAATATTATTTTTAGTTGAATGATAATCATTTTTTTATTATATCAATTAGAATTTAATAAAAAAGTTTGGTAGTATAAAAGAAGTTTATATAAATAATATTTTTTATATTTTTTCCTTTTTAGAAATATATTAGGCATGCGAAATTTTCTTTAATTTATCATTCTAAATAAGAATAGAGTAATTAATTAATTATGCATGCAAAATTATTCTAAAAAGGAAACAACGTAGATCTTGTTTGCAAAATTAGTCCCTTCCTTTTTTACCAAAATTAAGTAATTATGCATTCGAAATTTCTTTTAATTTATCATTCTATTATTCTTAAAAGTATTTTCTTTTAAGAATAGAGTGATTAAGTAAATAATTACCTATTTAATTAGGCATAAATAATTACTTTTTGATAAAATAATCAAGCGTAAATTATCCCAAGTAATTGTAATAATAATAGTAGTAATAATTAGGCATAAATAATTACCTATTTAAAAAGGAAACAAAATATAAAAAATCTCTTGCACCGTTCCTTCTTTTTTATCACAATCAAGTAATTAGACGAAATTGGTTAGGAAACAAATTACTCCCTTCCCTTTTTATCAGAATAGAATGATTATGCATGCAAAATTTCCTTTAATTTATCATTCTAAATAGGTAATATTACACAACCAATCATAGCCAGAGATCTTATTTGTTCTTTCATATCGACGGCGGAGGAGATGAGTGCATTGGGCCGGAAAATAATTCCCCTGCTTTTAAGAATAGAGTGATTTTAGAAAACTTACCATTTTTATGCGTTTGTGCTTGTAATTTATAATATTTTTAATGATAAATAATTAATTTGTAGTTTGTTTGAAATAAATCATTTTAATCCTGCCCATACTTTCTTAATTTGTAATTTTTAAATTTTATTTTAATATTTAAATGGCAGTGTATTTTATTTCCATACTTCAATTCCCCAATGGTTCACTACTATTTAATTTAATTTAATTTAAATGCTTAAATGGTGTAAGATTTAAATAAAAATAAAAACATACTTAAAATGGAAAGAAAACATTAAGGTAAAATAATTAAACTACCATTTATGTTGTCAATGAAAGGTAACCATGCAAGGATAGGCAGCGGAATACAAAAATTTTAACATCCTAACATGATTATTTTGCCCAGAATCACGTACTAAAACTTATAGTAAGTAAGAATTCATACCTTTCTCCGTAAGCGGTAAAAACGAAGAAATCGTAGGAAGAGCGTTGAAAGTGCAAACGTAACCTTTCAAGCGTCCGGTCTCCAACTTTGACACACGAACAACGCCGGAGTCTACCACAATCTTTATGCTAGTAAAGATTTTAGTAGTATAAAATATAAAGATTAAAATTGGGGTAATAATAATCTTGTATATTTCTATAGAAAATATTTCTAATAATATTTAGAAAATATTATAGATATTTTCTATACACAAAATGATATTAATGGAATCAAAATAAACTTTCTCTCTCTAAGAAATGTGATGGCCGAAACCTTTTTTTTTTCTTTCCCCAATTGATGAATGTGTGTTCATCATTATATGAAACATTAAAGTGGATTTTAAAATCCAATTATACACTTAATGACAAATTAGGAAATTTCTTACATCTTTAAAATGAAAAGTCAAAACAATTTTGTCCTCATTAACATCTCATGGCCGAAAGAAATATGGTTGTGATTGTGAGAAGGATTTTCAAAATTCTTCTCCACTTAAATGTTCAAAGTGTATTTTATTTGACACCAAAAATTAATATAAAAATTAATTTTAAATCAAATAAAATACCAACATCATTTTTAAACAAGTATAAAAATATACTTTAAATAGTTTATGTCAAAATAATTATTTTCATAATTAAAATGACAATCCAAAATAAAATATTCAATTATATATATATATATATATATATATATATATATATTAATCGGCACATATATATAATATATATATATATATATAACCGAATATTTATATATATAATATTATATTCCAAAATATTTTATTTTACTTTTTTACAAATATACAAATTACTTATTATCCCATTGTTTAATCCTACTTCTTAAATTGTCCAAAGTGTGTGACCCGTATAGGCACTTATAAAGCTGGCCACAGTATTGGCTCTGCACCAATACTATAAGCAATAAGCGGTATCTAGCAACACATTATTGCCCCCCAGATTATAAGTTAAGACGTTTGCACTGTCAAAACCTTTCCACGACTCAGACTCCGTGTAACTGTATCCCTTTGTCTCAATGTCTAAACTTAATGCAAGGGATTAATAAAATCCAGCTTGTATCGATTAAGTCATTCACTGATTTATAGGAACAGACGTCATAAAAGCATCTCAGCATGGCCATGCAAATTCCTCAATCATAACTTATCAGTGGACCCCATAAGACATTAATCTCTTTTAAAAAGAGTAGTGACAATTCCTATGTACGTAAACTACGTTTCTGAATACGCGCTGCGGCATACCCAAAACAAAGCCTGTATACCATCCTTATTTCATATGGCTTAGGACAATGCATCAAAGTATGCGGGTTCACATATGCAGAAAACGTAATACTTCAAGTCGAAGGATAGTTACACCCGTGGTCGCGCTAAAGATATTTAGAGCATGAAGTAAAAGTTCAAGCAACATCTTTAGGATGGGTCAGTCCGGCATCCTATTATCTCTTGATAATATCTGCCCATGTGCGGATGCGAACACACTGTCATTGACTATGATACTAAGTCAAACATCCAACACACACTAGTCTCACATGCATTAACGATATCTCACTCTCGTTAATACTCGACTATGGACATTCAGATAAAAATTTATTTCAAGATGTTAGTCTCATCAGCAGAATAACACTATCTGATAAACATCTTTAAATATAAATCTAGGAATATAATATTTGTTTACATTAGCATGAGATGTGTAAACATATTATATCTGCCTATAGATGATAGAATAATGATAAAGAGTTGGCCATCAGGGCACAACTTCAACAGTCAACACTTTCCATATATGAGTGTCATGCATGGGCGGGAAAAAATTCATGTCTTTTTAAATAATGTATAGATGTATCGATGCACTCCTATTTTACATTTTTGCACTTCTATTTTACACTCCTAGATAAATTTGAGTACAAATTATAAAAGTTTATTTGGGTGGGTTCACATTGTTAGCCACATATACATGGAATTTCATAGAGTATTTATTTTTTTTGCTCAAGGTATTGCCTTAGTTTTCAATAGAGTAGCTTTTATTTATAATTTAGGTATTTTGATTGATTATTTGAAAAAATTAACAATTTTCATTATTTCTTGTTTTGTTAAACTTTTGACTTAATTTTAAAATATGTTTTGTTTTTAATTTCTTTACCAAAGATGAATATTAAAAATAATGAAATTTTGTTTCATTTTACATAAAATGTAAAATATTTTGGAACGAAAAGAGTAGAAAATATGTGTCCAACATATAAAAAATGAACCCACTCTCACATAACTCTAGGTCCGCCACTGCGAGCGAGTATGACCAGTAGCCTACCGACTAGAACTACCACCAGAGTTGAGCAAGATTCACGATGTGTTCTGCGTGTATATGCTGAGAAGGTATCATTCAGACCTATCTCATGTAAACGTAAAAACTAGCGTAAATCATGTCGTGGCCACTGAGCCATACATGGTGCGGCCTTCTCACTTGATGACGTCTGTGGCAGTGACACTATTCCAACGAGCGTGGTCGGTGTATAGTAGGTGACGACGTTGTAAATCATGATTTTTAGGAAGATCTTGAGGTCGGCTCAAGTCTCCTCGTAGATGAGACCGAAGATGTACTTCACTAGCTCCTCGCTCCAAGGGGAGCGAGATAGTGGATGGAGCGAGACGGCGGATGGAGGGCTTCGTAATCCCGTGGATGTTGTTAGATGAAGTGAGAATCGACGGTCGTATGTATGTCGACGCGAATTATGATTTTGTTGACGCGGATCGTGGTTTTGCTTTTTATAAAAATACGCAAAAAGTCTTTTGCATCGGTTGTTTCGAAACAGCCGATGCAAAAACTCATTTCCAAAAAAAAATTAAAGGAGCTTTTGCATCGGTTATTATAAATGACCAATGCAAAAACTCTTTCTCAAAAAAAAATTAAAATTAAAGGAGCTTTTGAATCGATTTTTTAACTAACCGATGCAAAAGATTTTTTGCATCGGTTATTTAAAAAACTGATGCAAAAGATCCTTCCCAAATATAAAAAAATTAAATGACCTTTTGCATCGGTTTTTTAAATAACCGATGCAAAAGGTCTAAACTTTTGATATATGAGTAGCTTAATTCATATACTAAATACTTCCTCCGTTCACTAATTTTTTTTCTCACATTCCTTTTTGGGTCATTAAAAAATTACTTTTTTCGCTTTTTGTTTTAACAAAAAACTTTTAATGAGTGTATCATATAATTCAAGTTTTATTCTACACTATTTACTTTATTCCATCATATTAAGGGTAAAGCATGAAAAGTCTTTACACTTTTTCTTAATCTTTGTGTCAATTCAAAGCAAAAAAAATTTGGATGGAGGGTATACATGCCTATACCAAATATATACAATGTGCGAATCTAATGAGAATCATAGTTTACAACCTTATATTATTGTATTGTTTATTTAACAGATATCAAAATATATCATTAGATATGAGGTGAATATCAAATTAACACCAATATGATATAAATTAATAAAGGACTAAATACAAAAGTGTACACATAAAAAAGGACCCAAACGTCATATTTAATAATAAATGAATAAATATGTGAAATTGGCTATTATCAATAAGATCAATTATAAAATTTAATCTAAAAATGAAAATAAGCATTTTGAGTGTGTATTTAAGGCTTAACTTTTTAAACTTATCTGATTTATTTTAATCTGATTTAATTAAATTATGATCTGACTTGATTGTAATTCTATTTGAAATCTGGTTTGATTCCAACAAGAACAAATGATAAGTAAAAACAATAAGTTAAAACATTATAAAAAGTGTAAAACATTATTCCAATATAGTCCCTTCGGCCTAGAAAGATTTTTCTATTACGTTTGTTATAACGATTATTACTTTTATACAATCTTTATATATAAAATTTGAGAGTTGAACTTTCAGAAATTTGACATGTGGCAGACTCCTTGACAATTTTTTACTCCTCATCCGCCACTTTTGATGACTTAAGTAACTTGACAATTTTAAATTAAAATATGGAAAGAACTTATCAGATTTAGAACTTATTAGTTCTAGATCACAAAGATACCCGTGCAACTATATCAAAAAAAGTGTATACCTTGAAGTCTTTCAAAAAATTTGATATTGAAACAAACTTAATTGAGTACACATTCAATTCTCAAATATTGTTTATTCTACATTGGATTTTTTGTCTATAGTATTAAAAATCATAGGGAAATATATTTTCTTTATTCTAGAAAAAATATTACATTAAAAAAGTTTCAGAACCAACAAAAAACTCGCTCGACCCCGTGCGTTGCACGGGTAAAAACATTGGGTTTTGAACACTGGGTTTTGAACAAAAGTTTTGATAACTGAACCCGATGCTGACCGAACCTAAAATGACCCGCTAAAAATGGGTCGAACCCGAACCCGACCTGACCGACCTGACCGACCCACTAAACTAAGAATTTTTCAAAATCATACACTTTATTACTCGTTTTTAGTGTATAAATTTATATTTTCAGACAAAATTTTAATAATATTACATAATCATCTTACTTTTTTCTAAACTTAAGCATTTTTAAATTCCTTATATTGATTTATATATCTAAGAATCACTTTAAAGTTTAAAATAAAATACTTTTATAGATTTAATATTTTTTTTTGATATTTTAAATTTATTTCATAGAAAATGCAAGTGTTAATGTAAATTTAAAAATTTAAAAACCAAAGTCATAACCCGTTGGGGACGATCCAAACCCGATGATACTGGATGAACATACAGTTCTCAACCCGAACTCGAATTGACCTGAACCCGAAATAACCCGAACTTGAAGTGACTGAACCCGAACCCAACCTAACCGAGCGATTTGCCAGCTCTAGTAATACTAATACTAATACTCCACCTATGAACAGATACTACCTTGTAATAGAGTCAATAGCATTCAAAAAAAATACTAATGCTCCACCGTGTGTAATTAATATTATTACCTTCCATTATTATTACTAGTATCACACCCGCGCGTTGCACGGGTCATATTTATGTTACTAAATAAAAAATTTTCTTCAACGGCCATATTTAAAAGTGCACTTGAAAGAAACTAATTACGAAAATCCTTGCAAATGATCGCATTTATACTATGAAAAGTTTTTGGCTTATTCTATTTTCCTTTTTCAAAATTTTTATTTTTAAAATTACAATGTACGGAGTAATATTTTTGGCCAAATTACATGGTTGGTGTTACTTACCATTTTATCAACGTGTATTTATGATTCTTTCTTACCAAACCGTATATAAGAAAAACACTTTATTTAAAATACCTAAAAAGTATAAATGAAAATACAACTGTAATTTTAATTTGGATACTTTAAGATGTGAGAATATTTTTTTGTTCAAGGCAACGTTTTTTTTAAAGATAGTAATTTTTTATACATGGTACCCGCAAAAAAGAAACATACAGTACCTTTTTTAATAATATTATTACATTGATTATAATGAAGTTACCTTATTTAAAATACGTATAAAGTAAAAAAAAAGGAAAGATAATTATTTTTTGAAATTACTCTAAATTTTTAATTATCAATGTGTATTTATGATTCATTCTTACCAAAGTCGTGCATTAAGAAATCTCTTTATTTAAAATAACGAAAAAGTATAAATGCAAACACAACTGCAATTTTAATTTCGATACTTTAAGGTATGATACTCCGTAATATTTTTTTCAAGGCAATGCTTTCATGTTTTTTCCAAAGACGGTAATATTTTATAAATGGTAATCATGTAAAAGGAACCTACCTTTATTATTATCATTATTATTGTCATCATCATTATTATTATAATACAGTAATATTTTTATTATTATAAAATTGTTTGCTTAGGTTAGCAATTATTATTATTGTTAATTTTTTTTATAGAAACCAAGAATGGCACTGCAACACTTAATTACCATTGATTAAATTAAAATGGAAACATATTAATTAGTAATTAATAGAAATTAAATTAAACCAAAAAAGGCAAGTAATACTTACCATGTAAGGAGTTATACGAAACATAGCATTCAATAGTATCCATATATGCTTCACATGTATTGAGGCAAGATAATTAAAGTACTAAACAGTTTCCATATATTAACATCGCGTATGGGCGGGAAAAAATTTCCCTCGCTTTAAGTATAGTATAGATATACATTAGTAAGGTAATTCTATACTTTAGAATTATTAATACCATGTTATGAAAGGTATAATAATTATGAATATGTAATTGCTATACGTAGTACATGGTAAGGTGATACCATGTTGTAATACACGGTAATATTTTTTTATACACAATAAGTTAAAAGGTAATTAAACTTTCCATTATTATTTAATTGTAAGGTACCGTGTTATCATTTTTTATTAATAGATATTTTAAATAAAATAATTTTCTTATTCATGATTTTTCTTCATACGTATTTGAAATATGAAAAATGCTAGGGATACACCTATGGTGTACCCCATATGTCTCCCACCCCCTCCTTATCCAAGCAAAAAAATTTTAAAAAAATAAGTAAATAAAAATCAAATTAAAATGTATGGTGGAGAGGGAGTGGTGTACATTTGGTGTACCCCTAGCATTGCTCTTGAAATATACTCCGTATACAGTAATAATTAAAAATTTAAGTTGAAACATGAATTTTGAAATGATAATAAGTACCACAGTATTACAAGTAACATTTATGATTAAGGATGTACCATGTGAAATAATTTAAAAAAACTTGTGAAACTTAAAATTATTCATCATTATTAATTTTATAAAAATAGTGAGGTAATTTCATATTTAAAATTATTAATATCGTATAATAAAAGATAGTAAAATTTGCACTAAATAGGACTAAAACATATTGCTTTTTCCAATGTAAGACTTAAACTTTTTTATTCCCTAAATAGGACTTAATAATGACCTAATGGAAAGAATAATGTCCAGTAATGATGGACATTTACTTGAATAATGACTACATGATAATGAACAAAAATCCTACATTGGGAAATAAAAACATATGGTCATATATTGGGAAAGTCATTATGTTTTAGTCCTATTTAAGTAAATTTCTCTAAAAGATATACTGCTTACTAATTATGAATATAGTGCTACCACAAAACAAAGTACTGTAATTAACATTTTTGATTTATGCTGTACCGTGCCTGTATAATTATGGTACATGCCATAGTCGATGAATCGATGACCTAAATCGATCGTATATTCGTATTCCTTTCCACTCTTCCGTCTTCTTCGCCGATCCTCTGTTCCAATCAACCATCGGTTCAGCTTCCCAGCTTCGACTCTGCTCCCACTCTCCGAAGCCGCAGGTTGCTAGCGTCTCTCCTTCCCAGAGTCGCAACTTCCTAGCGTCCCTCCTTGGTCAGCAGCATCAGGTCACTAAGGATATTATTCTTAATTATTATTTTTAATTTGTGTATTATTCAATTAATTGATATTAATTGTTACAATTTCTTTACTCTAATAATTACCATTATGTTTTCAACTTGTGTATTATTCTTTCAATTTACTGTTTAAAACTTTTTGATATGCCATGCTTTATATGTGTGTGTGTGTGCATTTATTTATTTATATTCACTTTTTATTTGTTTGCCATTTGACCGCCTGCCACTTGCCACTAGCTATTCACAACTATGACTTAAAGGGGCATTATTCTTTTTTCACTTAAAAGTTTTAAATTTTTTTTGCTGAAAGTTTTAATTTTTTTTTGCTTCAATTTTGATTTTTTGTGTTGAAAGTCTTCTATCCTTATAGCGTCCCAGATCGCATCGCATAATGCGACGATGCGCAGCTTCCAGTATGTTGCCCGCATCACAATGCCCAATGCACAAGCCTTATGCCTCGTGTGCATCGCGTTTGAGGCGTTACAATGCATTTTATGTATCCTAATTTTGGAGACATGTCCATGTATTATAGCATGCAACATCTTTTCTGAATTTTGATCGAGTATAGAAATATGAAAAATGTTCTTAACAATTTCAAGGACAATAAATGCATCAATACATTATAGGGTTGGTCTGAGTTAAGGTTTTGTAGGTCTTGTAGTTGACTTGTAACGATTTCTGGGACAAATGAATGTTTGTCAAAATCAACCTTAGGAGCCATTTCGTCTTCTTAGGCTTAGGTGCTTAGCTTGCAATTTGGCCAACCTCTTCTTCTTCTCTTCTTGTAACATTGATCTCACCATGCTTTGGAAATAAAAATCTTTACATTACCAACAACACTTCTAATAACCTCATTTGGAAGTAGAGTAAAATGGCTTATCCTATCACACCAATAGATAATGGAACCCAAGGAAGAGAACATATCATATACAAATAAAATGATTCTCCCTCCGTCCACAAATAAACTTTATGTTGCGCGTTACGATGTTTGACTGAAGTTATTTTCAAATCATTTTATATGAAAAATGATGTAGAATTGAAAAATAAAAATTACATATTAAAAAACTATATCAAAAGATCTACAAAACTAGAGGTGACATGACTATATTATTTTATCAAATGGGTGACGAAAATAGGCCAACAAAGCGAATAAAGTTTGACCATGTGAATAGTGAACGTAAAGTTTATTTGTGGACGGAGGGAGTAGCTTTTTAAAATTCATCAACTTGTGCTATGGAATGTCAGATGAATATTTAAATTGTAATGTTTCTTCATTTTTGAAATTACTTTTGTCTGGAAATATGCCAAATGATGATAAGGTGTGTCATTTCTCAAACTTGAGAACGGACAATTTGTTTACTAGTTGAATAATTAAGTTATTGAAGTTGCTTTCAAAAAAATATATTAATTTTTTCAAGCTTTGTTTAAAAACGTGAGTTTCATTTGAGAGAGGGATACAACAATACTCGGGTCAAGCCACAAAGTCAACCATTGCAAGTTGCAACGACAAATTCTAACAACGATCAAGCACTATGAATGCCACTTCGTCAACGAGCTCGATGTCGAAAGAAACTCAAAAGGCTTTACCAAAAGCCATTGTGAATCTTTTTAAGATTCACAATGCTTGCAGGTTAAATCCTTAACTTTCAATTGTATTTAGTATTTTAACACTATGTTTGGTTCAAGGAATTATGAAAGAGAAAAAAATGAGTTTCTCTCACTTTCTTCAATAAAATGGAAAGAATTTGGTTTTCCTTCCTATTAGTATACTTTACCTTTTTCATTTTCTTTTCCATCCACTTTTATTTTCTTTTTCTCTCTAACCAAACAAGAAAAACTATTTTCAATCTTATTTTTTTATTTTCTCTTTAAAATTCTTTGAACCAAACATAGTGTAAATCTCATTTGGACAGGTCATCGGGTAATCCTAAAAGACCTGTTTCCTATCATATTATGCATGCATGTGTGCATCGTGTTTAGAATGGGTAGATAAACGATAGTATGAAGTATTATATGCATGCGTATTACACGGAATATTCCCTTGTTAGTTCATCAATGGTCACTATAATTGCCACGGTCTTATCCCTCCGGACATTTAATTTCCAAGGGTTTGTTTGTTACAATTTTCTTTTTTGTTTTCTTTATTTTTTGTATGTAAACATGGAAGTTTCTAAAATATACAGAAATGTTTGGTTGATCATTGTTGTTTTATAATTTTTATTGTGGATATTTGTGATTATTAAAAACATGACTCTTTGTTTGAGAAAGGGTACAAAGTTTTGTTTTTATTTTAAGAATTTGAAAGCAAAGAAATAAGAAGTTTTAATTGTTCAGGTGTGAAGTATCTCGCGTTCTTGCCATAACTCTTGAGACAAGTTATTTTCCATCTTTCAAAGCAACTTGGACATCTGGACTTTGTCGTGCTTAAAGTTATGACGCATCTAATTCAATTGAATATTTTGTGTTCAGTTTTCAACAAATCATCCAAGACTTGAGAGGTTTGGCTAGAGAATTTCAAGCTGCTGCATTGTGTGCTGATGCTCCGCCAGAAGAACTCCTATCAATTGTTAGTCAAGTTGCTTTTAACATCCAAGGCATGTTTGTGTTGAAGTCATCACCGGAGAATCCACAAAATGATCCATTAAGGTTATTATACTCACGTCATTGATTCTCTCAACCACATAGAAAAAAGGTTGCTGAAGATACTAAACACCAAAGTTGCATGTTTTCATTTTTTGTTAGGAAGGTGATTATTGATCTCTTTATTGCTAAAGGTCCTACCGCAAAGATTACAAACACTCATATTATTGACGCAGCTTTATTGCAACTTAAAAGGTTCATCACGGATGATGAGTTATGGATGGTGAGACCAACAATTATATATATGAGGCTATATATTTTATTAACACTCATTTACAACATTTAAGGCTACACCAATTCAAGAAATTGATTTTGTCTACTCCCTAAATCCCATCCTAGCCCCGTCACTCCCTTTTCTATCAGGGGAGGAAGGTAGGGGCTATGGTGGTGGTGTGGGGGTGTGAAATTGCTGTTGTGGGGCTCTTAAAGGTGTGAATGCAAGAATTGATAATTTTACAAAACGAAGAACTATAGATGCCCAATTGAATTATGTTATGAAGTTACACCAATCTCCCAACCCCCACACACACCTCTATAATCAACATGATTGAATATTGACATTGTGTTATGCAGGCTGCAAATGAATTGTGTGTAGTACAACACAAGCCTTGGGTTTGGGCTCTTAAAGGTGTGAATGCAAGAAATATTCCATCTTTAGATAATACCAATACCATAACAAAAAGCTCAGCAAGAACAACAAATTTAGATGAGCAAGGATCAAAAGCTATGAATACCACTTCGTCAATGACCTTGATGTTGGAAGAAACTCAAAATGCTTTACCAAAGGCTTTAGTGAAACTTTTTAAGATTCACAATACCTGCAGGTTAAACTTCTTACTTCTAGTTGTTTTTAGTACTTAAAATCTCATTTAGAATTGCCATGAGCCAATCCAAAGATCTGGTTTTGTGTCCTACTATGCATGATTGTGTACATCCTAATTATAATGGGTAGATAAATTATTCAAAGAAATACTATTATGCATATTACATCAAATATTTTTCCTTATAAGTTCAGCAATGGTAACCATAAATGCCATAGGATAATACTCCTATCCCACTAGACTTGCTTATAAGATTTTCTTTTGGTTTTCTTTTGTTTTTTTGTATGTAAATATGGGAGTTTCTTAAACATAGACATGCTTTGTTGGTCATTTTTGTTTTAGATTATTTATTATGAATATTTCTGATTTTTATAAACCATAACTCTTTTTTGAGCGATTAAATAGTTCATTTCTTGTTTTAAGAATCTAAAATCAAAGATGTAAATTTAACGTTATAATTTTTAATGTGTAAAGTATCTTGCACTCGTTCCCCATCCCTGCAGGCAGGCCATTTCCCATCCTTCATAGTAACTTGCACACCTTGGGACTTCAACTTGCTTGTAGTTATGACATATGTAATTCAACTATTTTGTTATCAGTTTTCAACAAATCATTCAAGAGTTGAGAGATATGGCTAGAGAATTTCAAGTTGCTGCAATGAGTGTTGATGCTCCTGCACAAGAACTTCATTCAATTGTTAGTCAGGTTGCTTTTAACATCCATGGCATGTTTGTGTTGAAGTTATCACCGGAGCATTTACAAAATGATCCATTAAGGTTATTATACTAACGACATAGATTCTCTTAACTACACACAAAAAAATTCCTTACCCAAATGATAATGTGGTATGTCCTCATTCTTTGTCAGGATGGTGATCATTGATCTTTTTTATGCTAAGGGTCCTACCGCAAAGCTCCAAACGATTGATATTCTTAAGGCGGGTAGATTGCACCTCGGATGGCACATTTTGTTTAAAGACATGCAGATGGTGAGACCAACAATGTTTTTTGTAAATTCTATAAATAGTCCATTATAAGTAGGAGGTTTCCATATTTTGTCCATAATTACCGGATATTATTGTTGTAGTCCTTTTTAATTGGGGTCCTTTCCTTGTTTCATCCTCCATCAAAGATCTGTCTTTCTCTGGTTCATTTGAGGGGTTCGGTTTGAATTTCACCAGGCAACACAGGGCAGTATTTTGAAGCACTGTTCACAGCTGATTTTAACCCTAACCCTGATTTTGTTGAGTTTTTGGTGTGTTGTTTGGTGTTCCTGGATCGATTTTAGTAAAGGATTCAAATTCCGAGTTCAATTTTCTTGATTTCGGGTTGGTTTTGGCAGCGTTACTGTTCACACTGCGATTGGCTTCTTTAATTTTTTCTAAATCTTGCTTGTATCTTCTCCATTTGTTCCTGATTTTTGGGTTTTTTTGTATAGATATCTCATTGCTTTGGTTGGATTTCCAATTCAATCAATTTTAGATGGATTTCTTCAGTTCTTGATTACTGTTCATGTTCTTCAAGCTGTGTTGATGTCTGCTATTTTTTGAGTTGTTGTTTAGATGTTTGTGGACTGTTTGAGGTTGTGAAACCTTAGTTCTTCCAACGATTGAATGCGAATGGTGGCTATACGGGGTAATTGAATATCTGAAATGTGGCCTTGGTGATGGGTTTATAAAGCTAAGAGTTCTCCCACCTTAACAGCTAGCTTTTAGGGTGTGGCTCTCCCTTATGCTGTATTATTTACCTAATTTGGATTCAGAGATGATGATGTTGTGCCCTTCATACGATAGATCGAAGTCTTTGCTTTCAATAGAGAATGAAATCTTGCCATCTGCACTGATTTTTGGGCCTGTGTTCCGTCTCCTCCAATATCTGCGTTCTTCTGAATTCTTCAAGTAATGAGGAAGTGGGCGACGCTTGGGACTGCAATAGCGGAGTTCATCATAGTTCCACCGATGATATTCCCTCTTATCTTCAGCATGAACAAGATCTGCCCGGCGACCTTTTTGAATTGATCGCTGCCAACGGGCGGCGTTCCCCCTTCTCTCTACAACCCTAAACATTTGGGGACACCAACAACTATATATATGTGTGTGTATGTATGTATATATATACCTCTCCTCTCGCTCTCTCTGTGTCTATCGTGCGAACATACCTGTTGCCCCAAGGAATCGGAATCCACCTTCTTCATTATTTAATTCTGAAGAAAATGAAGAGCAATCTAGTTTGCCAACCACGGGAGTAGGGAAGCTGGGCTGTCCAATTTCATTGCTTGAGTTGGATGTAAATGAGCTCAAGGATCCTCAAAGCCTGTGGAACCTTACCTGAGACCCCAATTGAAATTTGGAAACTCTCCATTTAAGGAAATACTAAGAGCAGGGAGGATTTGTCACCTCAAAAGGGGGCATTGAGAAGCACATGGATGAATGGGTAAAGGGATTAGGCTCTTCCCCTCCATACACCTAGCAGCTGCATGACTTATGAGGAAGAGAGTAATATTATTACAATCCCATCATCTTTGCCTCCAACAGTGCCATCAATAACTGCCTGTAGACAGAAACATGTTCATCTCTAGTTCCTGTCTGACAGAAAGCTTTCTGAAGTCGCTAGTCCAAACACAAAGCCTTTTCCCTACCCAACTCCCTTGAAGCTAACTGATGAGATGCAAACACCTGGTACTGTTTTTCAACTCATCTGCCAAGCGGTTAGAATCCCCGAATCAGGTCCCATGGAGCATGCTTCTCAGTTGAAGAAGGTGAAAGATGAAGATGCCGTATCCATTCAAGATTCTAGTTCTAAATCATCGCTAAATGAAGTAAACTTTACCCCAAAACAGGACTCACAGAGACAACTGATAAGAATGTGAATGTTGAAGCAAGTCTTTTTCCTTGGTTGAAACTGCCTTTCAACCAACAAAGTGGTGCTCATAACGGCATACATAAGGGAGATCAGCTGATACTTGGATTGATTGCTGCTCATTGGACCGAAAGCAAAGTATCTAATGTTTTTCCTAAATGGTGGCATGGAAACGGAATCCCAAATTCTACCCATAAGTACAAAGAGATTAGAGAAGGCATTGTCTGAAGAAACACTCGTCTCACAAAGGAAAATGGCGAGTGGTTTACCTATCAGCTTCAATGAAAGTTAGGAATCAGACACAGCCCTATGCCCCTATCTCAATTTCATTCTAAAATCCATGATGCCAATGCTCTCTCCCTCGGGAACACATTAGGGTCTTGAATTGGTTGTCTTCTGTATTCCGACAAACTTCCTTTAGTCTGAGTTTTGTTGTTGATAAAAACTTGATTCTGCCATCCGTCATCGTGTGTGTGTGTGTGTGTTTCAAAATTGATCACCTTATCGTCTTCATGTATAATCTTCCTGGCAGCATTTCTTTTACTCTCTAGTTTAATTGTTCTTGATTAATCCCTTCCCCTCATTCATTCCCAGTTAGAACTTCTTTCTCACATCTCCATTCCCATTTAGAATTTTCCCACAGCTTGATTATCACTTAATGTTTTTTTGCCCTTACTCTCTTTTGGTTCATTTCCTTTGGTTTCCATGTAAACCCCTCTCTTAGTAAATTTTTGTTCCCCTCTTTTCACACCTGGTCTTTAGCTTTCCTCACCATGCAGCTATCACACTGGATAGGACACCATTCATATGTGTGGCTGTGATATCCTATCTTCTTCATCTAAGACCATAAGCTTATCAGGAAACTGTTGGTTCATTCTCACCTCCACCAACAATCCAGCATACACTAATCTTGTCCTATTAGCAGTGGACCAGTAAGCTCTGATTGGCATCTGCCCAGACTCTAATTTTATCCATATTTCTTCTTTGGCCGCTCTCTGCGTTTTGCCAATGTGAAAGAGATAGCTGAATACTTAAACTTGTTAGGAGGATCATTTGTTAGCTTCTATGGTTTGAACTTTGAAGCCAAAGAGTCACAACCCAAAAGGCCAGATTTAGGCCTTAGATTACCAACATACATCCAACATTAATTTAGAGATTTAGGCTTTTTGCCTATTTTACCCCAGCCCTCCCCCCACACCCACACCTTTCTTTCATTTAAAATTTTCTCTATGTTTGCTTTTCTATGCGACCTAATGGAATATCTACGTGTATAATGCAGGCTCTATATGATTTGTGCATTAGAAAAGGCGAGGCTTGGGTTCTTAAAGGCATGGATAGAAGTATGAAACCTTTGTGCCCTGACAAGTTGTCTGAAAGTAATAAGGTCAAAGCCCGCCAAGGTACTTAGTATACTGATTTCAAAATGTAATTATCCAGTGATAGTTTTTTTATGAGTAAATTGCATGGTTTACCCCCGTACTCTTTAAAAATTGCATGCTTTACCCTTGAACTTTAAAAAGTGCACCGATTACCCTCGAACTCTTCGAAAATTGCACGATTTACCCCTGCTCACTAAAAAATGCACCAAATACCCTTGAACAAATTAAATCATTGCATCTTTGGTCCTAAACTATTAGATAGGGAGTGCGTTGCTTCCACGCACAAGAATTGCGAATATGATTCATCTGGCCCTTGTGAATTTTCCAATGTAACTTTACCCAAAATTATCGTCTTTATTTAAATGTTCAGGAGTAAACAATACAATTTTCGAAGAGTTCAGGGGTATTTGGTGCAATTTTTATTGTTCAAGGGTAAACTGTGCAATTTCTGAAGAATTCAGGTGTATTTGGTGCAGTTTTTAATGTTCGGGGGTAAACCATGCAATTTTCAAAGAATTTGGGGGTAAACTGTGCACTTTTCTTGTTTTTTTTATATACTGATTTCCAGCGAGGGGAAGCGGCAAAGGACCAGGGCATCTGCCATGCACGCTTTCGGTGTGGGGGCTTTGATTCCCAGCAAATGCTGTTGAGTTGGCCCCCCTCGTTGGTGAGATTAGCAGGAAAGTTTTGGACCCTGGTCGTGTGAGGCACATTTAGTGTTTAATCTCCCCCACCATCCCCAAGGGCACGGTTGTGGAGGAACCCCGGGGTGGGGGTTCCACCCCTTTTTTGTACACTGATTTCAAAACAAAAAATAAAATTCAAGGTTTATAATCATCCCTTCAAGTATAAGACAAGGTAATAATTAGGTGTTACTTCAGTTTCCTAAGTTTAATTGGAGTGGATGAGCATATCAAATTTAGGCTTCATGAGATTGGTACAAGGAGGGAGAGGGGCTGGGTGTGCAGGGAACAGTGGGGTTTAGGGGGTGGGTTACTGGGATAGGAATCATCAATTTTTTATAGGAGCATTGTTGTGCTCGATGTCATAATATGACATCGAGTTGTGATGACAAAAGAAGGGAGCTCTATATATCTTGTTTAAGGAATTACAAATCCAAGCATCATGCTCGTACTTGTTTCTCAATCCATGTAAATTTTTTATTTGCAATTTTAGTTTAGATTTTGAAGTAGTCTAGTTTTCTTATCTTGAAGCATTAATACTTTTATAGTACAGAGTACTTGTATGGAGATTTCTTACATCATTGAGATTGTTTTTTAATTCTTTTCCAATTGAGTCTTTACGTTAATGAGCATTGGTTTTTTTGCTTAAAGTTTTAATATATTTTTTGCTGAAAGTTTTAATATTTGATTTGGCTAATGGTATGTTTGGGAACATGGATTTGGATTTCAAATCCAGATTTGATTCAAATTCCATGTTTGGGAAACTTAAAAATTTTGAATTTGGATTTGAATCAAATTCTTCTCATTCATAACAAAGCTTAATTTGAAATCCATGCTCTCCTCTTGTCATTTGAAATTCAAGATTTCAAATTTTAGAATTGAAATTTATGAATTGCAATGAAATACTAGTTGCCAAACATTAAGTTTTTTAAATCTTCTTTTGCTTAAAGTTTTAGACCTTGTTCTCTTCAACTTTTTTTTTAAAATTTATTTATTTCTTATTCTTATCAGACGTCAAGAACTTAAATTACACTATCTGATAAGCTTTAAAAAATTTAGATTAGATTCAATAAGTTCGGACCAAGAGAACAATGCCTTAATCTTTTTTGCCTTAAGTTTTTTTTTGTGGAAAGTGTTCCAAGTTCTAACCTTTCTGCATGCTCAAATGAAGGTTTTTTTACATGAATGAGGAGATTGATTTTTAGTTCTATTTGCTGAAAGTTTTGATTTTTTTTGCTAAAATATTGTGTAGATGTTTAGTATATGCACCATTGTATGTTTATGGTTGTAATAGCTTATTAGACTATGGGCATGTTCTCTTCGTTTGATATGATCTAGTTTTTATTAACGCCTAATATGATCTAGTCATATTTAAAGTTGTTTCTGATAGGGATGACAATGGGCCGGGTTCAGGTCGGATAGTCAGAATCGACCCAATTTTTAAAACCAAAACCCAACTTGTAAACAAAAAATCGGACCCAACTCGAACCCGACATTTAAACTCTAACCCAAATCCAAACCCAATTATGTAATTTAACCAATAACCAATTCGACGTACCCCAAAATTTTAAAAAGAATAAATCAAAATTCTTGTCTTTTTTTGTGTCTCATTTTTTTATTAAAGAATTATAAAAGGAATTATAAAAGGGCATACTTAGTATAGTAGCACTTTGTCAAGACGATTGCCTAGCTAGAAATGCTAACAAGATAGTAGACAAACCAGAGATGTGAGGAAGGAAGAACCATACAAGGAGAATGGAAAACACACAGACATGCGATGGAAGGACCAAAAGAGAGATGCGGTTGCGCCAGAGAACAAAAAAAGACACTATACGGAGTGCTCATTATATCCGTAGATAGGGTTTTATGTTATAAAATATTCGGGTACAGGTCGGGTTCGGTTAAATGATAAACCCACACCAGATCCGACCCAATGTTGGGTTCGGGTAAAAATTTTGGGTCGGGTTTGGATTGTTTTATTCTTGGTTTGGGGTCGGATTATGCTCCTATTAGTTGGATGCTTTGACTAAAATAGGTCTGTTATGGGGCTTGACCACCAAGTATGGGGTGCATGTGTGTATAATTTTGATTGATTTAAGTGAATGTGTGGATTATTTTGATTGGCTGATTTAAAAAAAATGAAAGAAATGGAGAGAAGGCTGTGATGGCCATCACAGGGAGAAGGGAAACTCCCAACAACACTGACGGAGTTATGACATGTGGGGCGTGAATGTAGGTAGTGCCACCCTCCTCACGCCACCATAACACATGGCCTTAATGTGGTTGGATTATGACGCTTTAAAATTGTTTAGAGAGGGTTAACTTACACATTTTTATGCATTAGCTATGACTCCCCTCTGTTCTTGACTATGTTCTCTAGTTAAACAACCTTGCTTAAATTTCTTGGTTCCATCCAGTGCCTGAAAATTGATATGCTTTCTTCATGGTTCACATTTTTGCTTCCTACTAAAGTATTTTACTTTTATCATATTTTATGGAAGTTCTTAAAAGCTATTAACACTAATTTTTTTTAGCTACTTTCTTTTATCTTTTGCCTTTTGAATGACTACTATCTAAATAGTAAATAGAAGAAACACATTTATATTTTAAGCGACCTTGTATTCTTCTGTTAATGCCTATTGATATTCGTAATTAATAAACTAATTTCAAATTGTTTGGTTATAGGGATGACACAATGGCCCTTAAAAATAGCAAAGTACGTTGGTGATATCGAAAAAGGAGGACAAGTACTTCAGGTATCATCATCTTTTTCTAATAAGAGCTCTATATCGGCTGGTTTTCTACAATTTTTATATTGAGTTTTATTATATTGAATTTAAAAAGAAGACTTTATATTTGGTAAATATATTGTGGTTATTTTTTAGAAGTTAGTGAAAATATTGATACTCCTGTAGTCTTGTCCAAAAACGGCACCAAGATCTTTGCATTTGTTGTTCACATGGTATCATATCTTCTTTCATTGCCATGATTATATTATTTTATTAAATGTGTAATGAAAACAAGCAAATAAATTGAGAATATAGTTTGACCCAATGAAGTGAAATTTTATTTTTGGATTGAAGGAGTATATACTTTTTGTAAAACCAATATTCAATTGAAAATAACATTGTAATGTCAAGTTCGTTTAGATAGAAGGACTAATTATTTAAGGAAATATTCATACAAATACTCATAAAATGTTATGATTTTATGATGGTTTATCAAAATTTAAAGGTCATTGTCCCGACTTCAATTAATTTATACATCTTCTAATAGGTTGTTTTTTTACATTGGGTTTTATGCATGACTTTTGACTTTGGCATCATATCTTGTTATTCAAGTGGAACCAGATTTGGAGCACTATTAGTTTTGTTAAAGTGATAAAGGAATTAACTCCCCAAGTTGACCCAACAATATTATTTAGGGGTGCCAAAAAATAACTTTGTCTTGCATAAAAATAGCCTTCTACTCCAACGCTATTCCTATGCCATGAGTTCCTGCTCCACCAGGGAAGTGATAAAAAAAGGGCGGCAGTGATTTGAATCCTCCGTAGAGGATATTAGAATGATGGAAACCGTGGAGTAAAGGGATGTTGCAACAGCTGAGGGAAGAAGAAGAACCGAAATGTGAACAAGAACTGGGAAAAAAGGAAGAAGATGATGGTGGCAATGTGGCATCAGAGGTGATGGCCATGGCGATGAAGACTCCTCTGCGCTAGGCAACGACCATTGCATATGATGGGAAAAATTTGGTCGGAAAATAAGGATGGATGTCAATATGGATGATGGGGGCAGTGAAATAAGGGTTGATAGTTTTACATAATAATTTGCCAAATTAGGAAATGTGAAGAACATTTTCCGATGGTTCAAAGAAGAAAGTGGGTAAGTAACTTTGAATGAACTAACTCAACCAAAAGCTCAAGCTTGTGGTTGTGGCACATGAAAGATTTTTTAAACCTAACATGCCTCACATGCAGGTGTGACGTCTTTTGAGCCATGCACGTGAAATTTTAACCTGTAACCTCTAAGTCAATAAGGTTATGATATTATGTCTAGGAACCAACGCAACCAAATGTTTAACGAAAAAATCAGGTGGGCCAAATATAGTGTGGGGGGACACGTGTTGGTTCCTGTGAATTTGCGTTATCGGCCCAATACTCAAGGCCATGAGGGTTCCATCCTCAAACTAATTGGCAATAGGAGGAAAGATCTTTAGACTTCTATGTTGGACTTCTTTTTGTTTCTTTTTCGATGTGGTAGAAACCTCCCAACACCCCCCTCAAGTGCAACTGTCTGGCCTCGTATTTTTCTTACTTGCGCTTGACGTTTTTTTCTCTTGACTTGTGGCCGGCCAGCCTTATAGGCAAGAGTTCAAACCCATACCGAACCTGATTCGATACCATGATAAAATCTGGTGGGCCAAACATAATGTGAGGGACACACGCCGGTTCGTGCGTATTTGTGTTATAGGCCCAACAATCCCACGGGGGTTCCATAAGACTTATATGTTGGGACTTTCTTTGGCTTCTTTTCTTGATGTGGGAGAGACCTCCCATAAGAATCTGTTTATCATTTGAAAATCTTATAATTATAATAATGAATGGAGTGCAATGTCATTGTGCATTTGTGCTACAAATAGCTTTTTCAACACCAATTGAATCACTCGAATTTGAAACATGAGTAAAAAAACATAATGCTAAAATGTGATTTTTTTGTAAAACTTTGTCCTGTCTGAATTTTGACCTTCCAATAATAACCGTAAGAGTGGCAGCGTAAAATTTACGGGAGCAACCATGACAACATTTGAATGTGTATTACCATAAATTGCAGGAAACTAAGAGTATTTGAATGCACTTTTTTTTATTATCATTAAAATTGTACTTAAGGGAAATTTGCCAAGATGAAGTTTACATAGAATGTGTATTAGGCATAAAGAGAGATATTTTTGCCCATCGGTTTGTGTTTTTGAAAATTATAATATTGTCATTTTTATGTACGCTAACATTTCATCTTGTTTTATATCTATCTCAGGATGTATACTCCTCGACAGTTGGGGGCCACATCAGTCAACTTCCTGATGAAATTCTTGACTGTATTCTCAATAAATTAATTATTAGAGATGCAGTTAATGCAAGTTTGGTATGCTCTAGATGGAGACATCTTGTTATGACCCGGCGGGATTGCCTCTTTTTTGATCTGTCTAGCATGTTCAAAATTGGAAGCCTTGAGAGAACAAAATGTGTTTGTTCAGAATACAAATCTCGATTTGTATCAGCCGTCTCTAAATTTATAGTTTCTTATAGAGGGACACGGATAAACACGTTTGCTTTCCGTTTCTGCCTGATTAATGAATACCCACTTTCTGTCTTCCATTGGATTCGATTTGCTTTTGATTCAGGCGTGGAGATGCTCGACATGGAGTTTCATTGTGAATGTTTCACACCTCAAGTACCATTGTCTAGTATTCCGTGGAAAATTCCCATTGAGCTTTCCCCAAGAGGTCAACCTGTTCTAAAGAGTCTTCTGTTATCGAACTGTGATGTAGCCACAACTTTTACTGTGTCCATTCATCCAGCTAGAGGACCTCAGATTTCATCACCTGCGTTTGAAGTCTCATTTTATGTGGAGTGTGCTTTCAGGCTTAGTAAATCTTAAGCACTTGGAAATGAAAGAGTGCGAATTGCGTCCCTATTTAAGCCTTAACTCACTCACCAGTCTAGAGGGTTTATGGGTTACGCATTGCGTCGGGTTGGAAAAGATTGACATGGCTAATCTTAAGCTCAAGACATTGAGTGTTTTGTGCAGGAGCACTGTTTCATTGGGGCTAACTGGGGCTCCTAACTTGAATGCCCTCAGTTACGCAGTGCATGACGGTGGCTTGCGCCACATTTTTTCACATCTTCCGGAAACTCTTCCCCATTTGAGCAGTTTGAGGGTGGTCTCTTGTTCCAGCTGGGTAGGAACATAAATTTTAAGTTTTTGGCTATGAAACTTTGCCTTTTGTATTTTTATACGCTGCTAAATGGTTTTGTTTTGCAGATGGAGCACATGCCAGAAAGCATAGCTACATTCTCAAGACTAAGGACACTAACGCTCGCATTGGACCACGGAGTGGGAGATATCATGTTTAGGATAGTTCAACTTCTGGATTCGTGCCCTCTACTCTATGGTCTCAGTATTGTGGTGAGTGATGCCCTTTGATCTTCTAATCACATTCTGCTATGATTCTTGCGTACTTTTTTGCCGAGATTGATTAGATGGCCAATCATCTATGTAATACATGTTTTCTTGACATTAAAACCATATACGTGCAATCGGCGATTTGATGACTAAAATTAGGAACAAATTTCAGCTGAGCACCCGAGAGGACAAGGAGCACGAGAAGCTAGAGTCCATTGATGAATACTACAACCATCATGAACATCTAGAGTGGATTGAAATCCGCGGATTTGTGGGCACCAAGTATCAGATTGAGTCTTGCAAGTGTTTGCTCAAACTTGCCCCTCGCGCCAAGTCGATGATATTAACGTTTCCTCTGCCCGCTTTGTTGTCCCCGTCAACTGAAGCTGGGCACAGAAGTCATCCCCTGGATAAAGAAGAACGCAGAAGTGCAGTAAATGCCCTGAAAGCAGTTTCAAATGATGTGAAAGTGTTCTTCATTTGAAGAAGCAATTGCATCAGATAAAACTGGAAGAGCTCATCTCTTCTGATAATTGAAATTCATATAAAAGTCATGTATTGGGAGATATTACTGTGGATTGTCTTTTGACCTCATCTCCAATAATTACAATTTTCTTTTAGAAAAATATAGTACTACTCCGTAGTAGAAAAGTATTTATTGTGAGGCGCGTATTCATATGAAACGCCCTGTTGGCCTGATCAACATTTTGTTTTTTCTACCATTAGTCTCTTTTGAACTCAAATTAGATATAATTGTAAATAAACAGATGTTCCAATAATTTGACATAAAAAGTTCATCTTAGAATAATGCTAATTATATTTAATTTAAATTACAATTAAATATTCTTCTTACATAATTGTGATAAGATTTATAAAAAAAATACAATGATAATTGTGATCAAAATTATCTAATTAAAAAAAATAAAAAAAGAGTAAACTTTAGGTCCCCAACATAAAGCAAATTTAACATTTAAAAAATTGGCCTAAGCATCATCTTCATTAAAAAAAAAAGTAAAAATATAGCTAAAAAATTTTTAGGCTCTCCAAATTGTAATTTTGTCAAATTATATAGAGGCAGAGGGGACAAGATTGATAATTTTAAAAATAATTGCAATTTCTCAAGATCCAAACCCCCAACCTCAAATTCATCAACATTGATAATTTAAAAAATTATTTTAACAATATTCTAGCAAACATTCTCATCACCATAACTTTAGTATTCTTACATACATAAGCCCAGTTTGGAAACACCGTTAGAAAAAAACACTTCATAAAAGCAAAAAAATAAAAAAAGAATAAACTTTAGGTCCCCGAGATAAAGCAAATTTAACATTTAAAGTTGGCCTAAGCATCATCTTCCCTATATAAAAAAAGTAAAAATACCGCAAAAAATTTTTTAGGCTCTCGAAATTGCAAATTTGTCATATTATATAGACGAGACAAGATTGCTAATTTTAAAAATAATTGCAATTTCTTAGGATCCAAACCCCCAACCTTAGATTCATCAACATTGATAATTTTAAGGATAAAATGTAAATTATTAAAATCCAAGAGTCAATACAATGTACATCCACGAAGTAAACATACAATGCATCGGGGCATACCCCTAAAAATCAAAAACAAAGAATGGCACACACGCCAAAGGCACGCACGCCCAATCAACAAAACTAGAGAAACAAGCACAAGAGAAAGGTACATCACAAAGTCAGCACCATCACCGGGGCTTGTCCTCGTCATCCTCAAAAGAACATCAAAAGGAAGATATTTCCTTGTCAAAACTCCGAAGGTGAAGCACCACCAGAGGGCTTTATGAATCATCGAGACACCAAACCTAAGGGGTCAGTTGCGTCATTGTTGCCACTACAACGACAAGTCCTCAACACGTGTAGGCTCATCAAGTTCACCCTCAAGAAATAGATGCCATGACCCATGTCCACAAGTTCATCAAAGGCCAAAGTGCTAGAGTAAACTCAACCGAACCTGAAACAGAGACGGCAATAGCAGATGGCTCAAGCAAACTCCAGTGGACAAGGCCCGAAGTCATAAAGCACTTGAAGAACACCCAGTCCGGCATCAAAATCACACACAGGGGTAAGGAGTTGCCAACAGAACTCATCTATCACACCAGGGGGGGTGCCAACGTACCCTTCCCTTAATGGTGTTGAACATTGGAATCGCAGATTCACAATGGCCTCCAAACAAGTCGAGAGGCAGCGAGAACGTTTAATATCCCTCCCAAGGTGTTCATCGACTCCAAACTGAATGAAAGAAGGCCAGTTCACGGCTCACCAATGGACCAAGCAAATGGACCTTTAGGCAGCCCTAAACCAGCAAGAAAGCAGCCTTTTCCCACCAAGAGCCGTCCTCAAAATGCCCATGATTCAGCACTACAAACAGCAGGTAGTATGGCTGCCCAGAAGCTGCCAAAAACACCAAGTAAGAATGCCAAACAAAGATTATTTTAAAAATAATCTTTAACAATATTCTAGCAAACATTCCCATCACCATAACTTTAGTACTCTTACATAGACTCCTTTTGGCAACAACGTTAGAAATTAACGTTAACATATCAAAAAAGTTATTCGACAGTAGCTTTTAGCATAATCATTTTCAGAATTAATCTATATCATTAAAATTATATCTAAAATGTTAATGCTAACAAAGATGATCCCATACAAGACCATAAACTAAATGGTTATGAAGAAAAAAACAATTCATAAAAAATAGCAAGAAACTTTATGCACCCATTACATGTCATTTAACTAAGTTTCAAACAACTAAAAATAGGTAATCAAGTTAAAGAATAATTTGAGAAGGTAAGATCCTTCCATATTATATGATCAAATGTTTTTTTTGAATAAAAACCACATTCACATCATTTGAAACTGCTTTCAGTGCATTTATTACACTTTCAGGTTCTAGTTTATCGAGTAGATAAAAGCTAGGTGACAACAGCTCCGGTAGATCACAATTTATCATCATCTTCTTCGTGCGAGGAGCAAGTTTGAGCAAATACTTGCAAGACTCAATCTGATACTCGGTGCCTAAGAATCCTAAGATTTCAAAGCACGTCAGGCGTTCATGACGGTATACAATGGACTCTAGCTTCTTGTGTTCCTTGTCCACTCCGGTGCTGAGCTGAAATTTACAACCAATATTAGTCAGCACAATCAAGATACGATAATCCAAAAAAATAATAAAATAAAACGCACATATCACAACGTGAATTGAAGAAGGGTCCACTCACCACAATACGAAGAGTATAGAGTCGAGGGCACGATTTCAAAAGTTGAATGATCTTACACATGATATCTCCCGCTTGGTGATCCAATGCCAGCATTAATGACCAAAGATTTGAGAATGTGGCTATGCTTTCAGGCATGTACCCCATCTGCAAAACAAACAAAAAAACATATGGGAGCATATAAGAAGAACAAAAAAGGCGTTTGATACCCAGCTTCAACTTGATGCGCCTACCCAGATGGAACAAGAGTGCACATTCAAAAATCTCAAATGAGGAAGAATTTTGGGCAGCTTTGAAAAAATGAGGGACAAGCCACCGTGATGTACTGTGTAAGAGAGTCTCATCAAGTTAGGAACCCCAGGTAGCCCCAACGAAACAGTGCTCCGACACAAAACACTCAAATGCTTGAGCTTAAGATTAGCCACGACAAGTTTCTCCAACCCGTCGCAAAACAAAATCCAGACACCCTCTAGACTGGTGAGTGAGTTAAGGCTTAAATAAGAAGGCAATCTGCATCGCCTCAGTTCCAATTGCTTGAGCTTTACAAAGCCTGATAGCACACTCTCCATATCATGAGACTCCAAAGGTATGTGATGAAATCTGAGGTCCTCTAGCTGGCTGAATGGACGGAGATTAAAAGTTTCTGGTGCAGCACAGTTAGATAATAGAAGATTCTTAAGAACCGGTTGTCCGCTTCGGAAAAGCTCAATAGGGATTCTCCAAGGAGTAGCAGACAATGGCATTTGAGGTGTGAAATATTCACAATGAAACCACACGTTGAGCACTTCCGTGCTTAAATTAAGAGCAAATTGAATCCAATTTAAGACATCACAGGCAGAAACTGAGTTCAAAAATGACTATATTTGTGCCTCTATATGAAGCAATGAATTGAGATACGGCGGATACAAATTTATCTTTGTATTCTGAACAAACACATCTCCATCTTTAACACCTTTCAATTCCAAACATGTTAGACAGATCAAAAATAAGGCAAGCCCGGGTCAAAACAAGATGCCTCCATCTAGATGATACCAAACTTGTTCTAACTGCATCCCTAAGTGTTAATTTATAGAGAATAATCTCAAGCATTTCATCAGGAAGTTGACTGATGTGGCCCCCAACTGTCGAGTATACATCCTGAGATTATATAAGATGATAAAATGTTAGCGTACATACAAGTGATATTATTATTATTATTTCGAAAAAACAAACCAATGGGTGAATTATAATCACTCTCTTTATGCCTAATAAACAAATTCTATGTAATCTTCGTCTAAGAGGAGCTCATGGCACAAGGTTGGATGTCCAGGGTAGGAATATGATTGAAGTAGAAGGGTACTTTTATGAAAGTCAAAGTTATTTGAACACCCCTAGATAATAGTGTTGGGTCAACTTGGGGAGTTAATTCCCGGACCAAAGGAGAAGTTATGCTTGAAAGTTAAACCACAATGTAAAGAAATCAACCTACTGTATAATGTAAAAATTAACTGAAGTCGTGACGGCAACCTTCAAATTTTGATATACTATCATAAAATCAAAACAAGTGATGAGTATTTGTATGAATGTTCCCTCAAATAATTAGTCAATTGGTCTAAAAGAAATTGACATTGAGATGTTTTTTTTTTCAATTCAATATTGGTTTTACAAAAATTATAATCCTTCCATCCAAAAATAAAATTTCACTTCACACGGTCAAACTATATTCAATTTATTTACTTGTTTTCAGCACTCATGTGATAAAATAGTATAGTCATGTCAATGAAAGAAGATTCGATAATGTGATTATGTGAATAGTAACACAAAGATCTTTGCCTCGTATTTGGACAGGAGTAGAGTATTTCACTAACTTCTAGAAAATAACCACAAATATATTTACCAAAACTCAATTTAAAAAAAACTGCAAAACACCAGCCAATATTGTGCTCTTAAGTCTTAATAGAAGGATAATACCTGAACTACTCGTCCTCCTTTTTCAATACACTCAATGTCCTTTGCTGTTTTTAAGGGCAACTGCATCGTCCCTGTGATCAAATTATTTGAAATTAGTTCACTCTTTACGAATTTCAGCTGGCATTAACACAAGAAAAAGAATGCACCTTCATAAAAAAGAAACAAGAATACAACTCACCTACAATGTGGGAGTAACGATGCATTAAGCATTAGTTAGGTTTGCCATGTTTATCCCTTAAGACCCTATTGGTTTTCTATTCCCGTACTAGATCCATTCATTTTGTAATGCCCCAATCGTGGACTCCCGTACGTACGCTTTAACCCTAGAGACCATCAGGTGTATGCCGACCGACACCTGCATGACCTTAAGTTCCAAATCCTTGGTCCCATAAGTCCTTCAGATTCCCAATTCAATCTGGATCCGTCTAGTACTACTATTCAATATAGATCCGTCTAGTACTACTATGTCACTTACTTAATTTTATGATCAAAGTACAAAGGCAACCAATTGGAAAATATGGTGCCAAATATAAATTGACAAACTCTAGTTTTTAAGTTTTCCTCTAGGCAAATCTCCTTCAAGCAAACTAACTCTCATTTGATGGCAGAGGGACGGTGAAACAACAGAGTAGTGGCAAGGCATCTAGTTCTGGCAGAGGGTAGGACGATATTAGCAAATTGATGGCGTAATCGCAATGGTAACACCTTGGCAGCGGCGGCGAGACACTGACTTCTGGCTGTAGCTCCCTCCTTGCCGACAGAAAACAATGACGGGCAGCTGAGAGACCTTCTCCTCGCGGGCGACCAGCCCTCAACCGTTGGGAACCTAATAGCAGCAGCTTGCAGAATGGGACAAGAGAATCCAGAGAATAGAGAGAGAAGACAAATCGAGTGAAAAGAACAAAGCAGAAAAGAATTCATATTCTAGTTTTTAAGAATTCAAATCGAGAGAAGAGGTTAGAAAACCTAAATGGTTTTGCTTCCAGAAATGAAAATTTGAGTATATTTAAAACATTTTTTTGTCAAACACTTTGCTCAATCACGTATCAGAATGGAGAATTACCTTGTCAAGCCTAGGCCTAGCTATCAAGATATACTAAATGCCGTAGGTAAATTGAAATCATCACCACACAACCCCAACATGATCCAATCAGGTACTAAATTAACGATATGAATTCTTTCTACCTCACACACACAAAAAAAGTTTATAAAATGTGATGTGTTTTCATTTTTTTCAGGGAGATGATCATAGATCTGTTTATCTCTGAGCACGGTCGTTATCTGTTGGATGGGGCGATTACAGATCGTGCGGTTTTGGAAGCAGCTATACTGAAACTAGATTAGAGATTTTCAGAGGAAGCCTTAATGGCGGTGAGACCAATAATATATATATAAATGCACACACACTAGCATTGCACACACTTTTTGTGTGGGTGCCTAGATTTTGGGCAATTCATTTAAGTGAAAATGGTATAGAAGCATACAATTTACGACAGTACTTAACAAAGAAAATGATAAGGTATATTAAGCTCATACCACACCAAAAGGAGGATGCAAGGTTTGTCAAGAACAGCAAACCTATATCAAAACTCTATTCACATAAACTTTAAGTCACAGCCTTCAGTGAAAAACTCATAAATGAGTACCTTGTGAATTATTTTAAAGGGTTTCCTAACTTATTTGAACACGTGTTTTTGCTCAAAAGACCTGCTTAATGGAGTGCTCCTACCTAAACCTAGAGACCAGTCGTACTAAGCAGGTCTTTTGAGCAAAAACACGTGTTCAAATAAGTTAGGAAAACCTTTAAAATAATTCACAAGGTACTCCTTTATGAGTTTTTCACCGAAGGCTGTGACTTAAAGTTTATGTGACCAGAGTTTTGATATAGGTTTGTTGTTCTTGACAAACCTTGCGTCCTCCTTTTCGTGTGGTATGAGCTAAATATACCTTATCATTTTCTTTGTTAAGTACTATTGTAAATTGTATGCTTATATCCCGTTTTCACTTAAATGAATTGCCCAAAATTTTGGGCACCCACACACGAAGTGTGTTTAATGCTAGTGTGTGTGTGTATTTATATATATATTATTGGTCTCACCGCCATTAAGTCTTCCTCTGAAAATCTTCCATCTAGCTTCAGTATCAGTATAGCTGCTTCTGAAACCGCACGATCTGTAATCGCCCCATCCAACTGATAACGACCGTGCTCAGAGGTAAACAGATCGATGATCATCTCCCTGAAAAAATGAAAACGCATCATATTTTATAAACTTTTTTTGTGTGTGAGATGGAAAGAATTCATATCGTTAATTTAGTACCTGATTGGATCATGTTGGGGGTTGTGTGGTGATGATTTCAACTTACCTATGGCATTTGGTATATCTTGATAGCTAGGCCTAGGCTTGACAAGGTAATTCTCCATTCTGATACGTGATTGATGGCTAGGGGTGGAAACAGAAATACCCATCACGGATGTACTATTCCGTATCCAACACCATTTAAGAAAACCGATCTCCAAATCTGCATCTGTATTCAAAGGAAAAGTGCAATGCCAAATCCATCCATATTTTTCCGGATTCGGATATATTTGTGTCCAACTCATCATCGAAATTCATTATAACAATCTAAATCCGTAGCCGAAAAAACATCCCAACCAAAACCAAAAAAAATGTGAAACCATATCTGGATATCCAAATCTACAACTGAAATCATACAAGCATAACCCAAAAAAATCTAAAACTGAAGCGAATATCCAAATCCACAGCAGAATCGAAAACAAAAAAAATCTCTAACCTAGTTACAACTAACAAAACAATGTAAAACTGGAAATCTGAATTGGTAACCAAAAAATATAAATCACATGCTCAATGTTTACATAAAAAAGGCTGTACCTTACTAACAAGAATCTTTTTTTTAATGGATGGGGCAGTATTCATGAAAACTTAGTTAGAGAAATCCCAAAGTAAAAACAAACAAAAAAGTGAGAGAATTACTATAAAAGAATGTATGTCCCATTGCAGCTCTATTCTTTGCACTCCAACTATCTCAAAGAAAAGAAGGGTATATCATCAAAGAGCTAAAAACTTGGAACTATAAAATCTATATCAACACACATTTATTTTGAAATAATTGCACCCTAATTTCATTAGCAAGCAAACCTAATTTCTGAAAATGATCATAAACCCTTACCATTTATCTTTACATAAAACTCCTAACAAACACGGTCTTAGAAACAATCATTAAGTAATAACAAAAATACTGACTTGTTAATGACTTGTTAATGCTTTGAAATTCAGAAATGGACACTTCTCAGGATGTATTGAATCACAGTTTCTTCTTTACAGAAATTACATAATGTATTTGTGCAAATTGAACAATTAATTTTATACAGGAATTTACAGATGTAGATGGAACAAAAACATCCACTGCAGTAGAAGCCAAATGTTCAAATCGAAGAAATTAAATCGGAGGGTTAAATCAAATGCTGAAATCGGTTTCCAAAATAGAAGAAAAATGAAGAGATACCAGACGAATAGGCGAAAAGGTTGAAATGGAAACCAAAGGGACCTGCGCTTTAGAATTTAGATGCGTCACTGTGTTCGTCTAGGAAAGTGTCTGGTGCGAGAGGAATGATACAGAACCCTAGTTCCTCCTCCTAAAATCTAGTAGATAAAAAATGGGAATAAATTGTTACTACCTCCCTCCTGCTATATTAGTCACTTTTGAAATTTTAGAACTGTTCATCTAAGCATTTTGACTCATCAAATTCTCTCAATGTGTAAGCCTAAATATGGTCATGTGTGATCTTGTTTGATTTGTTTTAACATATAGATTGTTAATATATACTACCTCCGTCCCGCTATATTCGTCCACTTTTAACTTTTGGAACTGTTCATCTAAGCACTTTGACTCATCAAATTTTCTCAATGTATAATCCTAAATATAGTCATGTGTGATCTTGTTTAATTTGTATTAACATATAGATTATTAATATATAATTTTTATAATTTTTAAATATACATATTACAAGATAAAATAGATTAAAGAAATGTATTAGATGGTATGTAAAATGAAAGTGGACAAATAGTCTGGGACGGAGGAAGTAATTTCTATAATTTTTTAACATACAAATTACAAGATAAAATGGATTAAAAAAGTGTATTGGATGGTATGTAAAAATGAAAGTGGACAAATACTCTGAGGCGGAGGGAGTAATATTTTATAGCTAAAATAAAAATAAGAATCAAGAAAAAAATTTCATACCACCCAAAAAGAAGGGTGAAGAAAAAAATATAGGATGGATAGAGTAGTTAAGTTCCAATTTAAATTGCATTCTTATTTCTCACAAAATCAAACTTTAATTATGTTTCTTTTTACACATTTTCACTACTCATTTAGGTTACCAAATCATATTAAGATCATTTCTAAGGATACAAATTGGTATATTATGGAACACAGAGTTTTCATTATTTAAAAGTAATTCTCTACATCATAGTTATGAAAGGCGAGCGACATGATCGCCTATGGCGGTTTTGGCGCTGTGGCGACCCTCCAACGCCTGAATTAGGTTGAGCGAAGCGATGTGCTTGAGGCGCGCCATGGCAGTCGCCATTTCCGATGAAAGTTGTGGCACAAATCGCAACTCATGACGTTTTAATCACGGCCTATTTTATTTTATTGTTTCCACCCGGTCGTTCTGATTCGTTTCTCACTCCGGAATACAAGAAGGGATATGCTAGGGGTACACCAAAGGTGTACCCCAAATGTACACCACCCTACCTCTTTATCATTCATTTTATTTTATTTTTATTTTTACTTTTTTTTGAATTTTTCTTGCCTTTTCTGTGTGGTGATGGAGAGGGTGGGGATGTTTGGGGTGCACTTGTGGTGTACCCCTAGCATTTTCCATACAAGAATGCCAATCGTGGCCAACAACACATCCTAACAACAATAAGAACAATCTCCACAAACAATCCTAAAGAGAAATTACACAATCCATACTAATCCATCAACAATAAGCACAAATCAACAATCCATCCCTAACCTAGGCTAGAAAATCTAGCCCAATATGTTTAAACTAAATAGATGCATAAAAGATAAGAGAGAAACACATAAACAAAGCATGAAGGAGATGAAGTAAATAAAAGCTAACACTAAGAAACAAGAAGTAAATAAAAGCTAACAATAAGGAACAAGAAAATAAACATTCAAACATTAAATCTAAAGTTAGAACTCCCCAAAATAAAATAGCATGATGATGAATAAACCCTAGCCTAAAAGAGAGAAATAGAAAATGGGGGAGCTCGCCTAACAAAATGGATCTAGGGGAGTATATATAGAGTAGAGGGAAGTGGGAGTAAATTGACCAATAAGGACTAAATTCTGAAATTAAGTAAAAAGTGGACCAGGGGTAAAATTGGCAATTCTCGCCCAAAATTGAATCTGCAAATCTGCTGCTTCATTCTCTGTCGTCGCCGAGTTGCGCCTGGTCCGCAGCTTCGTCCGTCGCCGGTGCTAGCCTGGAGATGGGTCGCCAAAGCTACTGCTCGCCGCTGGAACACCGCGGGTCGGGCCACGCTGAACTTTGGGTTCCCGATCGCTGCTCCGCTCTGTTGCTCGTCGCTGGTGAGCTTCACCGTCGGTTGGAGCTTGCCGGAATCTCCAGTGCTGGTCTTCTTCGATTGATGTACAGAGGAGACGCCGGGGACCGAGCTGCGTTGTTTGGTCGCCTCGCTGATTTCTCCGTAGAAAAAACCGGCAATTGGGATTTGGGAGCTTCAATTAGAATAACTTCTTAAAATTACAAATAACTTCTTAAAATTACAAATTGGCCTCAATTACATTAAATTCCTTGCTATTCAGCCTCACACTTGAATTTGGGCTCCAAATCAACCAATTAACATAAATGAGTTCATAACTGCAAATATGATGAATAAGGCATAATTTAGCTCTTAACTTATACTCCCTCTGTTCACCATAGATCTTTCCAGTCACTATTCACATGGTCAAACTTTACTCACTTTGTTTACTCAATTTTACTAGTCATTTCATAAAATAATATATTCTTGTCACCTCTAGTTTTGTAGAACTTTTCATTTAGTTTATTACTATATAAATTTTATTTTAAAATTTTACTCATATAATCAATTAAATTGAATTGAAAATAAAGTCGGTCAAGCTTCGTAACGCGTAATGGGAAGATCATACATGGACGGAGGGAGTATTAAAATTCAAGTTAATAAGTCTATCAAAAGATAATTAAATATGCACAAATATACGACTTATCATGATGGTAATGTGGCATTGTACATGTGTACATTACTATATTTTTTGGTAATCTACATGACTATGTTTGATAATGTAAATACATTTTAACTCTTATTTCGGATATAAAAACATGGAAGTATTATTTTGATATATTTTCAATGTTTTACTCCTACTTTTGTCTTTTCCCCGTTAAAAAAGGATCAAAAGAAAAAAAAGCAAAAGAAAAGATGGAAAAAATAGCGAATAAGAAAAAAGAAAAGAAAGCAAAAAACAAAATATAAAAGAAAAGATGGGGAAAAAAGAAAGGAGCGAAAGAAAGGGGAGTGGGTTGAAAAAGAAAAGAATATAAATTATGGAAGTGTAAGTAGAAGAGAAAAAAATGGGGGTCAATGTAAAAAAAATAAAAATTTAGATTTTGCAATTTGACCCGAAGTGACCAGCTGGTCACTTGGTAATGGGCAAATAAACTTTTAGTGTGAAGATAGTAAAATTCAACTACTTTTGTGAAATATTTTGAAATTTAGGTATTAAACCAAAATTTCCATAAAAGTTGAGATATTATTCTTGAAATTTACCCCACATATCCTCATAAAAACAATACATGTGTCAGATAATATTTCATCAACATGGACAAGAGTTTTGGCATGCCATGGGGGCAAATTATATGGTAAGCCTAGTATTTTTGTAAATTTTGTAAACTTTTTATTCAATGTCCAGTATCCAGGTCGGAAATGATTGCTGGGAGCTTTACTGCCTCGAGCACGGCATTCAGGTATCCACATTTGATCTTACTTACGCGATTCGCTAAACGACGATCGGATCTGTGTGAATTTATGTGTTTTTTATTTGTGTTGTTCCGATCTGCGTTTATGTGCCTTGTATAACTGTCTTACCGCTTAGATCTGTGTGAGTCGACTACGCATTTGATATATCTGTATGTATTCGTCAATGGATGTCTTTTAATTGTGAAAAAATTGAACAATACTTTATTTCAGAATGAACATTTCCTTATTTGAGAATGAGTATTGTTTTTTTAAGAATGAACACTACGCTATTTATTATAATTGTATTAGACAAATGTGTACAAATGAGTACTTTATTTTAAAACGAGTACTACCTTTGTCAGAATGAGTACTACGTATTTTCAAATTAATGTTTATATTTGTACGAGAATGAGTATTACTTTATTTCAGAATCCTGATTGAATCCAGTATTAGTATTTGATAGGGAGTAGTTTAGAACAAAGAAGCGTGCCAAATCCTCTGTTTATATTCGAATTATTTCCCTGCAGGTGAAGGTTTTAAAAAAGAGTTCCCTGTCAGTGCATCTAAAAAATTTTTGATGATGAACAGTACTCATTTACCTTTAAAATGTAAAAGTACTCCTTTTACAGTTGTACTTGCGGATGCCCCATTGAAAATATGGAATATGCTGCATTTATTCCAAAAATTGTACCCTAATAACCCAATTTTACACTAAATGTATCCATTAACATTTTGATGTTTCACATCGATACAAAGTGTTGGTGTGTTAGAAAAAATTTACACTAACACAAAATGTTATTACGTTAATAAAAAATTACACTAACATAAAATGTTATCGCGTTAACAAAAATTAACAAAAATGTATATCCATCTATTTTATTATGTTCAATTTGTTTAAAATTTTAAGGATAAAATTATTTGTATCCCATTTGTACATCCCAGATATGCACCAACATTGTGTATTGGTATAATGCTAATTTTTGTTAATGTACCAACACTGTGTCAGTGTAAATTTTTATTAACACATCAATACTTTATAACAGTGTGACCCATCAAATTAACTCCTGCACCTAACCCTCTAACTTTTCTCAACTACTACACCTAATTTAATTCAACTCATGCACCTAACCTAACTTAAATTTTCTCAACTACTAAAAAAAATCCCACACCTAACTCAAATTCTACCTAACTTCACTCAACTACCACACATCCTCAATAACTTAAATATACTATAAATTTGTGGCAGAAAATTATAATCTCACCACACAACTCAAAATTCAGAAATCTTTTTCACGTTTCAAAAAAATGGATTCTCATTCTAGCTTTATCCTTCTAGCTCATTGGAATGGTGAGTTCAAAATTGTAGACAATTAGGTAGAGTACTCGTTGCATGCAAATAAGGCATTCGTCTTTGATCTTGGAGTCTCATTTGAACAAGTCTTCAATGAATTCCTCACTGCTATTGGAGAAGATGGTTTTAATTCCATCAAGAAAATTTGGGGGAAATATCCCAAATATAAGGATGGAGTATATGCTGCTTCCGGATCAGTGACTGAGATTCAAATGTTGCCCACATCGTCACCTCAAACATTTCAATTCATGTATGTTTTCTGGACTTTTAAGGCATCCATTGATGGGTTTAAATTCTGTTTTACTGTTGTCTCTGTTGATGGCACTCACCTGTACGGGAAATACAAGGGAGTCTTGTTAATTGTAGTAGCAATGACGGCAAATCATGAGATTTTTCCGTTAGCTTACTCCCTAGTTGATAAAGAAGACGGGGATAGTTGGACTTGGTTCATGGTTCATTTAATGCATCATGTAGTACCCGTTCATATGCCTGTTTGCATCATTTCTGATAGGCACGGGGGGATTGATTTAGCTTTCAACAGAATCCCTGAATTAGGAGAACAACGTGTAACACGTAGATACTGCTTGCGACACCTCAGAAGCAATTTCCAGAAAAAATTCAATAGCAAGAAGCTTAAGGCTATGATGTATCATGCAGCGAGTACCCCGGATGTTTATGAATTTCATCGAACAATGCAAAAGATTCAGACACGGCGGGTAGAAGCATATGATTGGTTGATGGCTTTAGCATTAGATAAGTGGGCACTAAGCTACGATGGTGGGTCTCGGTATGGAATACTAACCACTAATCCTTCAGAAAGCTTCAATCAGGTATTGAAGGGATGTCGTTCTCTTCCGGTATATGCTATCGTGAAGACAACATATGAGAGATTAGTTAAATTGTTTGCAGAAAGGCGAACAGACGGAATTACCTGGTTACAAACGGGGCTTAAATTCCCAAAATATGTTTGGAATGAGGTTAGAAGAATGGAAGATAATCGTTTGCATTGTCATGTTATCCCTCATGATATGCAACAAGGGATTTTTCGAGTCACTATAGAGGGAAATGTTGGGACTGCAGGTACTGAAAATGGAATTATTGTGAATTTGAGCCAACGCATCTGCACTTGCGGGAAATGGTCCACATTACATATGCCTTGTGTCCACGTCTATGCTGTATGCCATTTTTGTAAAATAACGGTTGATGATTTGATTCCATTGGTGTTCTCGCTGCAAAGGTATCTGAATGCATACGCAGGAAGTGTTATGCCACTACCAAATGAAATGGAATGGCCTAATGTTGGTTACGAATTAATGCGACCAAACACGGGGCAGCGGTCACAACTCGGCCGTCCAATAAGTACCCGTTTTATTAATAACATGGATATGCGACCGCGAAGACAACGTCGTGGCATGTAGTTCATTCATTAATTACTAGTTGTAATTCTTGTTTATGTGGTGAATTTGAATTATGTATTTCTTTTGGGCAATAATGTGTGTGTGTCACACACTTTTTTATATTATTCTGTTTCGAAACAAAAAGTAATGTTGTAATATTTGTTTTTTATATCTACCAATGTGTAAGTCTAAATATAGTCATATGTGATCTTGTTTGATTTGTCTTAACATATAGATTATTAATATATAATTTCTATAAATTTTTAATATATACAAATTACAGGATAAAATGAATTAAAGAAGTGTATTGAATGGTGTGTAAAATTGAAAATAGACAAATACTCTGAGATGGAGGTAGTATCTATTATTATAAAAATAATAAATCAAATGAAAAACATAATTTAATCTACACTAATTAAAAAATAAATAATATAAAAAATTAATAATGTTATTTAACTAAAATATAAAGAAAATGGTAAATTTTTGTTAATTAAAAAGTGAAATTATTGGTGGAGTTCCACTTTATCAAATAAGGTCCCACACTCTCTTTATGTCGGTAGAGAGTTTCATCAATTGGGAATGAAATGTGAAATTATGCAACTGATTGGGAAATGCCCCTTTATATTCTAAATTTCGGTTAACTGGGGATTTATCTTCTAGCACCATCATCTTCATTCGACCTTCCTCTACAAGTCCAAGCCTCCTCCTGTTTCTTGTTGCTCCATAATTTTTTCTTTCTTTCTGATTTGCAATGTTATTTAGATTTTGAAGTTTGTTATTCCTGTTTTCTTATCCGGAAGCATTAATCCGTTTTGATTACTAGAATGAAGATTTCATACATGATTGAGATTGAGTTTTAATTCTCCTCCAATTCAGTTTTAATTCTTTTTTCGCTGAAAGGTTTGTTCTTTTTTTGCTTAGAGTTTTAATCTTTTTTTTTTGCAGCAAGGGTGAATCCTTTTTTCTTACTTGAATGAAGGTTTCTTACAAGAATGAGATCAGGTTTTAATTATCTTCCAATTGAGTATTTTGAAGAATTCTTACATGATCGAGATTTAGTTTTAATTCTCGTCTAATTCAGTTTTAATTCTTTTTTCGCTGAAAGTTTTGATCTTTTTTTTTTTGCTTAAAGTTTTAATCTTTTTTCCTGAAAGTGTTAATCCTTTTTCCTGACTTGAATGAAGGTTTCTTACAAGAATGGGATCAGGTTTTAATTATCTCCCAATTGAGTCTTTTACTTAAATGCGCACTTTTTCCCCCTAATTCCCCCTAAAGTTTTGATCTTTTTTTTGCTGAAAGAAGTTTGGGAAGTAAGTCGTCATCGGAGATCCAAGAAAGGGAAAGTAGGAAACAAGTTAAAATCCAAAGTAACCTTCCATACATGCACCATTGTCTGTTTATGGTTATACAGAGTAGTAACTTATTACTATGGTTGAATTAGGACACTTTGAAGTTGTTCTACATTGGGTTAACTTACAAATTTTATGCAGTAACTATGACTCCCTATGAGTCTATAGGATCTTACCGTTTGAGCTAAACAACATTGCTTAAATTTTCCTGTGAGCCTATATGATTTTTTTCTTTGTTGACTTTCTGTGTTCCTGCTAAAGCATTCTCACCGATTTGTCGGTCCACCTTTTGTTCTTAGAACATTTAGAATTAGTTGTCCACTTAACGAAAATCACATTAATTTCCCAAAATATCTTAAATTACTCTTTTTTACTTATTGTATGAATTATGCATTTGATTGTATTATTTTAGTATTCTATGTTAAGTTAAATAGAGGCTTAGCCCTCATGTCATGGGCTAATGGCTTATTAGTCCTCATTGAAGTTGAGCTTTCATCCTTATGTTAGTGCTTGCTGGAATTCTTAATCAACAAACTAATTTCAAATTGTTTGGTTATCACAGGGATGATTCAGGAATCCTTTATACTTGCCAAGGACATTGATGATATTGAAGGAGGGAGAGCACTTGAGGTATCGTCCTCCACTTTTTTTATATTAGCTGATGTTCTACAATTTTTTTATATATTGAGTTTTGGCATAATGAACTTAAAAGGAAGACTTTAAATATAGTAAATATATTGTGGATCTCCTCTTTGGCATAATTTCACTTTGTCATTATGGCCATAAACAAAAGAAACAAAGAACTATTTAGTACGATTCATTGTTCTGGCCATGGGCGGATCTACCTTGGAGCATATGGGGGCAACTGCCCAGTCAAAAAAAGAAATTTTTTTTACTTTTTTTTGTTTTATGTATGGCTGCCCCCAACAAAAAACAAAGAATGCCCCCAGTGACCTCTAATTAACCTATTAAATAAAGTATTTGTAAACTCTAGTGATATTAAATAATTTCGTACAACATAATTCATTTAAGATTACTTCCTCCGTCCCAATATATAGTGCATGTTCACTATTCACAAGATCAAACTTCATTCACTTTCTTTCTCTATTTTCGTTAGCAATTTGATAAAATAAAGTACTATTGTCATTACTAATTTTGTAGATCTTTTGACGTAGTATTTTGATATGTAATTTTTATTTTTTAACTCTATACCATTTGTCATATAAAATGATTTAAAAATAATTTCATCAAAAATTGTAAACCGAAATAGGCGCTATAAATTGGGACGGAGGGAGTATAATTTTGCTAATTTTAAAATATATTTTTTTTCTTATTTTAAATTTGTTTGATATAAAATTAATTTTTTCATCATGATATAAAGTACATTTAAAAAAAATCCAACCCTCGCTTTGCTATACTGCCCCCAGTCATTCACAATCCTGGATCCGCCACTGGTTCTGGCCACACTGTGAATCACTTGTTCGCTCTCCTCCTTAATTTTAACTTCATATTTGGACATATCCAAGATAACCCAGATTCTCCCTCAAATAATGGAAGTTATTATTTAGGTATTGTCCCCAGTATGGAAACTTATTTTTTATTCTGCTCTCCAATCTTCATTTCAAGAACTCCAGCAATACCATAAGAGTGGCAATGTAAAACGGGAGCAACAATGACAACCTTTGACTATGAGAGTATTACCATAAATTGCAAGAATCTTAGAGGATATGTATGATCTTCCATTATAAAAAGTGTACTTCAAGGGCAACTAGCCAATAGGCTAGTTACATAGAATTTGCATTAGGCATAAGGCAAGATATTTTTGCCCGCTGGTTTGTTTTTTCGGAAACAATAATAATGTCATTTGTATGTACGCTAACATTTCCCCATCTTTGATATCTATCTCAGGATGTGCACTCTACAGTTGGGGACCACATCAATCGACTTCCTAATGAAATTCTCGAGTGTATTCTCAATAAATTAAGATTTAGGGAGGCAATTAGGGCAGGTTTGGTATCATCTAGATGGAGGCATCTTGTTTTGTCCCGGCCTCACCTTGTTTTTGATTTGGCTAACATGTTTGAAACTGAAAGCTGGGAAAGAAAGAAATGTGTTTGTTCAGAATACACGTATCGATTCGTACGGGCCGTATCTAAAGCCATAGCTTCTTATAGAGGCACTCGGAAAAAAAGCGTTTGTTGTCCGTTTCTGCCTGAATATTGATTCCCCACATGCTGCCTTCTTCAATTGGATTGGATTTGCTTTTGCTTTAGGTGTGGAAGTGCTCCACGTGCAGTTACATTGTGAGCATTTCACACCTCCAATGCCATTGCCTACTATTCCGTGGAAAATTCCCATTGATCTTTTCCCAAGTGGACAACCTGTTCTAAAGTGGCTTCTGTTATCGAACTGTTCTGTAGCAAGAACTTTTACTCTCAGTCCATTCAGACAGCTAGAGACCCTCAGATTTCATCACATACGTTTGGGGTTTAATTGTTACATGTGTAGTGTCCTATCAGGCTTAGTAAACCTTAAGCAGTTGGAAATGAAAGAATGTGAATTGCCTTTTTATTTATGCCTCAAGTCCCTCACCAGTCTAGAGGGTTTATGGGTTTCTCTTTGCACCGGGTTGGAAATAGTTGACATGGCTAATCTTAAGCTCAAGAGTTTGAGAGTTTTGTGCAGGACGACTGTTTCATTGGGGCTAGCTGGGGTCCCTAACCTAGATGCCCTCGGTTACACAGTGCATGACAGTGGCTCGTCCCACATTTTTTCTAAGCCGCCAGAAATTCTTCCTCATTTGAAATATTTGAATGTGTACTCTCCTTCCAACTGGGTGGGTAGGCGCATAACTTTGGAGTTGGTTATGATCAAATGCCATTTTTGTTTTACCAGTGAACGCACTATTACAAAGCATATGTTTTTCGTTTTGCAGATGGAGTTCATGCCAGAAAGCATAGCCACATTCTCAAATCTTAGGGCCTTAATGCTGGCACTGGATCGCAAAGTGGGAGACATCATGTTTAAGATAGCTCAACTTCTAAAATCATTCCCTCTACTCAGAGTTCTTAGTATTGTGGTGAGTGGATTCTTCTTCTATTCATGTTGTCCCATTCGCCTGTGTTTTTTTTCTGCGATGACTATATGTTGATTGTGAGGACTAACTAATATTGGTTGTGAAATTCAGCTGAGTGCCCGAGAGGACAAGGAACACGAGAAGCTAGAGTTGGTTGATGAATACCACTACCATCATGAACATCTAGAGTGGATTGAAATCTTTGGATTCGTAGGAACCAAATATCAGATCGAGTCATGCAAGTATTTGCTCAAACTTGCTCCTCACACCAAGTGGATGTTATTAAACTTTGATCTGCCCAATCTGTTCTCAGTGGTAACCAAAAAGGGGTACAAATGTCACCCAATGACCAAAAAAGAAGGCGAAAATGTAGTCAATGCATTGCAAGCATTTTCAAGTGATGTGAATGTGACCATTGTTTGAAGAAGGGAAGCATTATCATTGGTTAATACTCCATGTGTCTGGAAATGTTTTCTCATTTTTCCTTTTATCTCTATAAGGGTTCGTATTGTATTCTCTTCCTAGACAATCCCAGAGTTAAAATAACAATTGGACTGTGGGTGTTTTCACCTAGAGTCCCACCGGTCACTTCTCGTTTTTTCTATTTCATACTTTCCTTAACTCAAAAATGAAAGTGAGAAGAAATACATATATGGGAGGAAGAAGAAAGTCATTTCGATATGTGGTAGTGTTAACTGTGCATCAACAACATCAAGGCTTTCTCCGTTTTAGTTGTAAAATAGAGTAAGATGATGGAAAGGAACTCGAAAAAATATAAAAAAATATTCAGAGTAGAATAATTTGGAAAAAATTAGAAGAAATTGGAAAAAAAAAATAAGTTTTGAGATAATATTTCTATTTTATCAAGTTCATTATTTATTTAAATAATGTTTGCTCTACTTTTTTTTTCTCATTTTATTTCTTCTATCATTATATTTTATTTCAGATCACACTAGTAAATTTTGTATTCCTATTTTTTTTACTCTTAATAATTAACATGAATGATATAATTTTTAGTTTCTATGTCACTAATTCATGTAACAAAAATAAGGAGACAAATGAATCAATACTTTTTATTAATTTTAGTTAAAAGAAAAATTAGGTTGAAATAATATAACGATGTTTCGGCCAAACAAAATTTCCTACTTTTTTATAGTTAGGAAAAATTTACTCCCTTCATACCAAAATGTAACGGAGTATTCTCTATTTCAGCAACATGCAAAATTCTATGATTTTTTTTTTAAAAAAAATTTATTTATAAATTGATATAAAAATAAAATTTACATTTTAGAAACAATATGAAAAGTAATACTCCGTACAAAATAAAGATTGCGAAAATATTTTATTTTAGCAAATAATCCATGAAAATGTGCAAACAAACAAACGTTTTTAATAAATTGTAACAGTACATAGGATACCATTTTGGATAGAGGAAGTAAAATAGAGTTTAGCGTCAAAGTTTTAAAACATTAATTATACTCGGGGTAATACATTTGAAAGAAGCATAATTAAAGAAAATCTCATAATCACAAAGAGAATTATAATAAATTAATTAATTTAAGAGGATGATGATGAGATGCTCAGTAAGATCAAAGAGTAAAACTAGCAAGTCCTATTTTAGAAAATAATTTATGTTTTTCAACTATAAACAGAAAGTTTACATATGATTTCCCATTTGGTTTCCATAATTCTTTTTAACGTAGAAAAAAAAAGATGGATAAGATTAGATTAAAATATGCCAAATCAGATTAGGATAAAATCACATTAGATCAATCCAAGCAACAAAATCTTTGTATATTAACCCACAGTTGTTTCCCTCTTTGGAATCCGGAATTTCTCTCTTCGCGCCATTGCAGGGGTAGCAGAATCATCTTCAATCGTCGTCCTCGGTACGCGTTTCTCAACTGATTCTCTGAGTTCTTTGCTTGTTTGAATCAATATTTCTTACCCGAATCAGATTTATAAGTTTTAATTCTTTTCCAATTGGGTCTTTTACTTCGATATGGGTATTGTTTTTTTTCTGCGGAAAGGTTCAATCTTTGTTGTTTGCCTGAATGGAGGGTTCTTAGTTACATGTATGAGATTGAGTTCTAATCCTCTTCCAGTTGAGTCTTTTACTTCAATGGGTATTGCTTTTTTTGCTGAAAATTTTAATCTTTTTGTTTGCTGAGAAGTCTTGTACAATGCAAGAGTCCTAAAATCTGACCTACAAAAGGTGAGGCCTAGAAAAATCATATCCAAGGGCTTTGTTTTAGGGCAGTAGTGCTCTTGGAAATAGTCTCTCTATTTTTGAGAGGGGTAAGGTTGGCATCTTCATCTGATCAGATTGGAATAAGATTTGATATGATATCTGATTCTAATAAGTATAAGTAACAGCTAATAATAATAAGCTCTTAGTTTGTTTGTTGTTTTTTTGTAGTAGATGAGCTTGTATTATATTCTTGTGTTAATGCCTATGGGAGTTCATAATTAAAGAACTAATTTCAAATTGGTTTGCTTATAATAGGGATAATGCTGTGGCACATTGGTGATATGGAAACAGGAGGGCAAGTACACAAAAGTTTATGCATGCATAAGGCCAGTGTAAGATTGTGCACAACTTCACTTATAAGATAAAGAAGTAATTTTGATGCGTTAAAATGGACCAACGCGTCTAGAGGCCTAAAACATACTCCCTCTATCTCAAATTGATTGTAACAATTAATTTTCTTTATTTTTGAACCATTAATGAATTTAAAAAAAACTTTAGACAAACATTGTAAAGTGCAATATCAAGTTCCTAGTTTAATGCAATGTCAATAGTTTTTGCCCAAGGGTCTGTTTTTGAAAAAAAAAATCTTATGTATGCTAACATTTGATCATCTTTTATATTTATCTCAGGATATGCACTCCACAGTTGGGGGCCACATCAGTCAACTTCCTGATGATATTCTTGAGTGTATATTCTTGAAATTAAGACTTAGGGAAGCCATAAGAGCAGGTCCGGTATCATCCAGATGGAGGCATCTTGTTTTGTCCCGGCCTCACCTTGTTTTCAATATGTCTAACATGTTCGAAACTGAGGAAGCCTCAATAAAGAAATGTGTTTGTTCAGAACACAAAGATCGATTCGCACAAGCTGTAAATCAATTCATAGCTTCTTATAGAGGCGCACGAATAATCAGCTTCTTTATTCGTTTCTGCCTGAAGAGTGATTCTGCTTCTGATGTCTCAAACTGGATTAGATTTGCTCTTGATTTAGGCGTGGAAGTGCTCGACGTGGAGGCATATTGTAGATATTTCGAACATAAATCTCCATTGTGTCTTGTTCCGGGTAGAGTTCCTATTGAGTTTTCCCCAAGTAAACAACCGGTTGTAAAGCATCTTAGGCTATCTTACTGTGATGCACCAGAAGCTTTTACTTGCACCCTATTCAGCCAGATGGAGACCCTCACACTTCATCACCTGTGTTTGGATTCTCATGATGTGGAGAGTACGCTCTCAGGCTTAGTAAATCTCAAGAGTTTGGAGATCAAAAGATGCAAACTGCCATCCTACTTAAGCCTCAGCTTGCTCACCCGTCTAGAGGAACTCGTGGTTTGGCTTTGCTTTGGATTGGAAAGAGTTAATTTGGCAAACCCAATGCTCGTCGAGTTGGGCATTGTCTGCAAGAGGACTGTTTCATTGTCGCTAACTGGTGTCCCTAACTTGAAGGTGTTCTGTTACGCTGTCCACGACGCTGGCCTACGCCGCATTTTCTCAAAGCTCCCAGAGGTTCTTCCTGGATTGATAACTTTGGCTGTGCACGCTCGTTCCAACTGGGTTAGGCATATTTTTTAAAGCTAATGTTGGCTGTCAAATGCCTCTTTTTTTTTTTTTTGTTTTCCTGGTGCACTATATTTTTTGCTTCTTTTGCAGACTGAGTATATGCCAGAAAATATAGCTACATTCTCAAGGCTTAGGACATTGATTATTGGGTTGGATCACAAAGCAGGAGATATCATGTAGCATAAGATAGTTCAACTTCTGAAATCGTGCCCTCTACTCCGTAATCTTTACATTGTGGTGAGTGATTTTATTTCAGCTATAGTTACATCGTGCCCTCTATCCCACTCTGCGTTTAGGCGGTTTAGCCATGGTTAAATTCTTCGCATGCAGCTGAGCGCCCGAGAGGATGAGGAACTCGGGAAGATAGAGTCCGTTGACGAATACCATCACGAACATCTAGAGTGGATCAAAGTTAACCATGAGCGGAGAAGAATGTGAAAGCGTAGTCAGTGCACTCGAAGCATTTTCAGACAATGTGAAGGTCTTTGTGGCTTGTTGAAATAAATCGTGCCGGTTTGATTCTGAAGTGATTCATAATTTCCTCGATCACATTTCCCTCTCCGCGTGGATATTTTTTTAGTTGGTCCCATGAATGAGGGGAAAAAAAGTTACCTCTTGTTCAGTGAATTTTTTTTTTTTTTTAAAAAAAAATATGCGTGGGAAATTTGAAAAATCACAAAAACTCACCGGTGGAGGGAGGCAAAGAAAATTACTCGCTCACTAAATTTACTTTTTACATTCTCCAATTTTACATTTTGACTTACTCGGTACAGTTTTATTTATGCATTTGTATAAAGGAATATTATGCTAATAGGAGTATACTAATATTTTCAATACTTCACTTAATAACATAATAATCCCTCCGTCCTGCTTTGATCGGACACATTATGTCCTAAATACATTATACACTAATATTTTATACTAGTGTGATGATTTATACTAATATAAAATATCAGTGTAATTTCTTATATTGAATTAGCATTTTATGCCAGTGTAAATCGTCGTGCATCCTTTTATGTTACAACTTGGGGTATTCTTTTTGGTGTACCCATGATTGAAAAAAAAATTTACATCCTTTGTAGTACTCGGAAGTCTTTTTACATATATGGTAAAAGATATTCCTGTACTTGAGTATTTATCAATTTGACTTTTTTCAGTTAAAATTAATAAATTTTGATCTCAAATTAAACAAAATTGATATTAGATATTAGTACAAAAATGATTTTATTAGATTTATTATATCAAATATTTTCAAAGTATTATTTTATTTAATTAATATACAATATACATTTTATTTAATTATAAAACAAAAGTTAAAAATAATTCATTGAAAAAATTCAATATTAAAGAAATACTCAGTAAGAGAGATGATAATACATCTTTTTTCATCAATAATAATATAGCAATCACATCATAATTTTGTTAATCAGACCAAAAACAAAATTGATGGTCAAATTAGAAAGTACTTTTCCAAAGAGAGGGAGTAAAATAAATAAAATGTGAGTAGCATACTATGACCGAAACCAGAATTTTAAAAAGTCTTAAACGAGAGCTAATTTAACACACCGAGCAAACTAATTAAAGTAATTAATTAAGAAGTCGAAGACGGAACGATGATCCAACGTTGGTTGTCCCCACCGTTCCATTCCCAAATTCCGACCACCGTCCCGTCTTGTACGCCGCCGAACTGTTCTATCGCCTTCAATGCGTCCATGCACACAGCAAAGTGTTGTTCTGCACGCGAATGGCTTTGTACCCGTCATCCCCCGCCACGTCCGCCGCCGTCCACAGCAGCGATCCATCGAGAACAGCCCCTTCTCCGTCGTCGTCGTAGGGAACCAGTTTCACCGGCGTCCGGGGGCCGTGCTTGATCGCCTGGCCGGTGGCCTTGTTGACAAGGGCGAAGCTGGGGAAGCCGTCCTTGTCCGTGACGAGGGCGCTGCGCCGGCCTTCCTTGACCCAGTGCTGCCGGGGGTCGGCCGGGTCGTTGGGGGCGAGGAAGACCGCGCCGTCCGCCGTCAGGGAGAAGCCCGCGTCTGCCTTGCAGTAGACGCGGTAGGTTTGCTTGTTATCGGCCGACGTGGTGTCGTCTTCGCCGAGGCGGCGGGGTTGCTGCGTCCGTAGTAGTGATAATGGTGGTGGTGGTGGTTGTTGTTGGCGTTGCCGGCAGCGTGACCAGACTGAGTATGGGTCAAAGGAGTCGTCATCGGAATGATGGGGGATTATTGCCATTATTATTATTATTATTATTATTATTATTATTATTATTATTATTATTATTATTATTATTATTATTATTATTATTATTATTATTATTATTAGAGGAGGACTAAAAAATAATGACTTTCCCAATATAGAGCCATATGTTTTTATTTTCCGACGTAGGATCTTTCGTTATTATCAAGTAGTCATTATTCAAATAAATGTTCATCATTACTAGACATTATTCCTTCCACTAGGTCATTATTAAGTACTATCTAGAGAATAAAAAAATTTAAGTACTACATTAGTAAAGTTGTTATATTTTAGTCCTATTTACTGCAAATTTCACTTATTATTATTGTGATTGGGATGAGGTTGGATTTATTTGAGTGGATAGAGGATGGCAAAATTATTTTGGGAGCTGCTTATTTATCCCAACAATTCAAGAACATTTTTATGGGATGGCAAAAGTGCAAAACAAGCAAACGAAACGAAACAACGTACGGAGTACGTAATATGTGATAATTAAAATTTAATCAATTCAAGAAGATGAATGGGGAAGGAGGATCCAACGTTGGTTGTCCCCTTCGTTCCACTCCCACATTCCGACCACCGTCCCCTCCCGCACGCCGCCGAGCTTCTTTGTCCCCTTCAGGGCGTCCATGCACAGCGAAGTGTTGTTCTGTGCGCGGATGGCCTTGCACCCGTCGTCCCCCGCCACGTCCCCCGCCGTCCACAGCAGCGATCCGTCGAGAACAGCCCCTTCTCCGTCCTCGTCGTCGTAGGGTACCAGCTTCACCGGCTTCCGGGCGCCGTCCGGATGCTTGATCGCCTGCCGGGTGGCCTTGTTGACCAGGACGAAGCTGGGGAACCCGTCCTTGTCCCTGACGAGCGCGCTGCGCCGGTCTTCTTTTACCCAGCGCTGCCGCGGGTCTGACGGGTCGTTGGGGGCGAGGAAGACCGCGCCATCCGCTTTCAGGGAGAAGCCCGCGTCTACCTTGTAGTAGACGCGGTAAGTTTGCTTCGTATCGGACGGCGTAGTGTCGTCCTCGCTGAGGCAGCGGGGATTGTAGCGTTCGTAGTGGTGGTAGTGATGGTGATCACTTGCAATCAAAGTTACGTATGCATTTCAAAGGAAGAGGGAGGGCCACTTCATATTCCCAATAGAGTTACTCGTAATTACTTCCTTCCTCGTGAACTATTTGTCCGCTTTTGGCAATGGACAGGCAAAAATAAAATGGGTGAGATGGATTATTTCAATTAATAAAAAGTAACTCAGTCATCAATAAAATAAACAAACCTTTTATCTATTTTTGCACTTTTTATTTTTGCACTTTTTAATGATTTTTAATTATAAAAAATTATTTTAAAAATCTATTTTATTATTAAAATATGTTACTTCTTTTAAAAAATATTTTTTTCAAAAATTACAAATATTAAAAAAATAAAAAATAAGAGAGTCATGCCTTGCACATGGAATGAAAAGTGTGGTGGAATGGCTATGGAATGTCATGATTTGAGTGGAATTTGGTGACATGGCATGACAATGAAAGGCATTGTCTTGCCATTGTGAATGCTCTAACATGTTAAAATTATACTCTCCATCATAGATCTTTCCAGACACTATTTACAGTGTCAAACTTAATTTACTTTATTTGTTTTTTTTTACTACTCATTTCATAAAACAATATAGTGTTGTTACCTCTAGTTTTGTAGAACTTTTCATGTAATTTATTACTACATAGATTTTATGTTAAAATTTTACCCCTATATTCAAATAAATTGAATTGAAAATAAAGTCGGTCAAGCCTCGATCGTAACGCGCAATGGGAAGATCTAAGGTGGACAAAGGGAGTATCAAATACTACCTCTGTCCCAGTGTATTTATCTATTTTGACTTTTTCAAGTCAAACAAGACAAACTTTGAACTCCAATTATTCTCAATTTATATTGCATATTAGCATAATGAAATACAATTTTGAAGGTTCTCAATACGATAAATTCAATAAAGTCATTTTTACGTTAAAATACATTACGGTTTTTATTTAATTGAAGCTCAAAGTTTATCGAGTTTGACTCGAAAAAATCAAACTGGACAAATACACTGGGACGGAGGGAGTATTTTCAAATTCTCCTTCCATCCCATAAAGATAAGGACAGTTTGAAGAAAGTGGTAAAATAAAGAGGAATAAATTTGTGTTGATTTTCCAAAAATATCCTTGATGTGATCGGTAAAAGTAGGATGTGATGTGTAGATTGTTAGAAAAAAGGTATGATGTGATATGTAGGATATGAAAAGCTAAGTAAAAAGATAAAGGTGATTCTTTAATAGAAATGAAAATTACTTTAAGGGACGCAAATTTTTTGAAAAGAGAATGACTTTATGGGACGGAAGGAGTATTATTTTATCTAATTAAAATATAATACAAGAGTATATATTTTATTTAATTATAGTTCAAACTTCAAAGATTAAAAATGATCAAAGCTAGATAAATACTCTAGTAGCTAGAGAGGTTGTAAGTTACAAATTATAAGATGGAGAATTTACCTAAATAATATTAAAAGTTTAAAACATAATAACTTTTACAATGCGATACCATATGTTTCTATATTTCTCAATATAGTAAATATTTTTTCAATATACCATTACCATATTTCTTAAGTAAATTTTGGTCGCCATTGAACATTATTGTCCAAATTAAATATTAATTCACTGTACATTATTTATGTGACTAGATATTTCTCAATCGTAGGGAACTATACTCCAACGTTGGTTGTCACCGCCGTTCCATTCCCAAACTCCGACGACCGTGCCGTCACGGATGCCGCCGGACTCTTTAACGCCGCCGAGCGCATCCATGTTCAGCCGGACGCTGTTCTGCATCCTAATAGCTTTAAACTCGTCTCCATCCTCCCCCGCCACAGTCCAAAGGACGGACCCATCCAGCTGAACCCCGTCACGGTCGTGCGGCACGAGCTCCACCGGCCTGCCGGCTCCGGCGTGGTGTCCGACAGCTTTTCCCGTGGCCTTATTGACCAGCGAGAAGCTGGGGAAGCCGTGCTCGTCCTTGACCCATGCACTAAGCTTGTCTTCCTTGAACCAGTGCTGGTGTTCGTCGGACCGGTCAACGGGTGCAAGAATGACGGCGCCGCCTCGGGTGCTGAGCGCGTACCCGGGCCCCGCCTTGCAGTGCACGGCGTAAGTCGTTGGTTTGCCGAGGAGGGGCTCCTCTCTATGGGAGTGGTTGTGGAAATAGTGATGGTGGTGTTGGGGACCGTGGTGATGGTGGTGGTGGCAGTGATTATGATGATTTTGGTTTTCTATATTTTTATTCTTTCTCCTTGTGGTTGTTTTCATCTGTATTTGATATTGATATATATGTTGTCATTTTATTCATTTGACTTTTTATAGTTGAATTTTTTATCAGACAATAGACTATAATGAAGAATGGAGGAATATATGGTGTCCCCCAATTAAAGAACAAAGGAAAGTTGTTGAAGTTAGGCAAAGTAAAGAATAAGGAAGCAAATGATGTACGTAGGGCATAACTGAAAGAGAAAGAAAAGATTTTGGTTCAAAAAATTTGAAAAAAAAAAAGAAAAAGAAAGAGAAAATGATTTTTTTCTCATTTTGCTCACCAAAATGAGAGAAATTTGATTTTTCTTTCACTCAGTACATTTGACTTATCATTTTCCTTACTTTCTATTTTTCATTTCTAACCAAACAAAAAAACTGTTTTCAATTTCATTTTCTTTTCTTTTTCTCCTTCAAATTTTTTGAAACAAATTAGAAAGTTAGTTGTCTAGTTGGCCTGTTGACTACTTTGCTCGAGCTTTTGCTATACATTGATTGAAATTTATTAAATTAAATTTATGACAATTTGTTTAAAATTTAAAAATAAATTATATCAAATGTTCTATACCACTAGATGTGATATGACTATTTTATTTTGTTAAATTATATGAAATAAACAAAAATATGTGATGAAAGAAGATAGAACTTGATACTCCCTCTCTACGAAAATGTTATTCACGTTTGACTTTTCTTGGTCAAATGTTAATAAACTTTGAATCCAATTTGTAGAAAAAAATATATTGTATTATGATATAAATTTAATATTCTTAATGAAATGAAGTTTTGAAATATCAATTTTTTATAAAATATATCTATATATGAATATAGATATCAATGGTCAAAGTATAACATTAAAAACCGTAAGAAGTCAAACAGAAAAAAGATTTCGGGAGTAATATAAATAAGCACATACTCCGGGTAATTTTCAAAGTCCCGAAGAAGATTTGGGACAACACATTCAAGTCTCATCGGGCCTCCTATAGAGATGGCCCATTATAGGACGAGTCCAATAGATTTAGAAAGGGCCCAGTATAGGAAGAGTCCAATATATTAAGTTAGACCCAGTCCCATTATAGGACAAGTCCAATGCAGCTCTAATCTTAAACACCTAAATTTACTTCATCGAATAATCTTTGCCTAATTTGACCCACTTTTATAATAAACTGAGAATTGTGTGTTAATGTTTTCGGCATACTAAAAAAATATTATCTTTTTTAAGGAAAAGAAAATTTAATTAATTAATTGAGGGAGTACAAAGTCTGGAGGGACATTATCGCAAATGCCATAATGCGACACTGCATGTCTAGCTAATGCATGAGCAACATCATTCAAATCACGTCTCACTTTAGAAATTGAAATAAAACAAAAAAAAGAAAGTAAAGGAATATTATCATCTATAACCGAACCAAAATAAGAGCGAGATGCAATTGTATTATTAATAGCATCCACTACCACTAAGTTGTCTGAAAAGAGACACACATCAATATAGCCTAACAGAAATATTATTTGATAGAGCTGTTTATAAATTACTTTTTAGTTACAACTCATTTGATAATGAGATATTTTTTGTTACGTATAAGCTGATTTATAAGTTGTTTACTCCATCCGTCCTAAAATTAACTTCTCATTTGACTTTTCACGGTCTCCAATGAGACACTTTGACCATTAATATCTCAATTTTTATATAAATATATTTTATAAAAATTATATATTTCAAAACTATGTTTCAAAATTAATCTATTCCTAATAAATTTATATGAAAATTCAATGTATTCTTTATATAATATACGGTCAAAGTTTAAAAAGTTTGACTACAAAAGTCAAACTGGAAAGTTAATTTTAGGACGGAGGGAGTATAAGTTACAAAAAATAATCAAGTTTCACCTATTGAATAATTATAATATTAGAAAGGATAAGGATACAAAGTTATATGCAAAACTATCCCTAATCTTTTAGATATTAGTCATTACTCAAGTAAATATCCACCATCACTCGACATTAATTCTCTTATTAGATATTATTAAGTCCTATTTAGAAAATAAAAAAGTTTAAATTTCACATTGAGAATTAATTTATGTTTTAATCATATTTAATGCAAATTTCAGATAAAATAATCAGATCCATTCATGGGGAGGGATGGCATGTAAACATTTGCTACGCGCGAAGGATTATATTTCTTCTCGCGCTGGACTCCGTTGATCGCTTCCAATTGCAACCCAAATTTTTCTTCATTTTTGGTGTCAATTTTTTTTTATCAAAGTAAAAAAAATGCGTACAAATAAAAAAAGTACTAGTACTTGACAAAACAAAACATAAAATAATTTTGATAAAAATTACCTAAACTAAAACATAAAATTAATATTTTTCTAATATTAAAATTAAACTTACATTAAAAAAATAATTTTAGAAAACTGAATAATAAAAAAGGAAACTATAAATAAAATAAAAACTAAAATAAAATAATTCGGAGTAAGAAAAAACAACCGAGTTAAAAAGAAGAAAAATCAAGAAGGAAAAGAAAGCTAAAAGAAAAATCTAAAGGGGAAATTAAAGAAGAAAAGAAGAAGAAAACACATGTAAGGAAAAAAAAGGGGAGGAGAGAAATGCAGAAAAGGAAAGAAAAACATGTTAACGAATAATTTTCCAGTATATGATGAATTTTATAGTTATATTTGTGCTTATGGTAGTATTGGTATATTAGTCATGGTAGTATTGGTATATTAGTCAGCTAATTTATTAGAATAGTCTTAATTCATGTCAGTATCGCCATCTATATATATACGATCATGTACTTTCATTATTCCTTGAGTAAAAATTCATAATAGAATATTCAACATGGTATCAAAGGCTCTACGCTCTTGGTGACCTGGTACTTTCCGTTTATGATGTCGCCGCCGTCAATGGTGGTTTATCATGCATGGCGGCCTCACTCTCACTTGTATGTGTAAACGGTAATATACTATGCACAAGTCCCGTCCAAATATTATTTTGTTATTGTGATTGTGTCCAATTTTGTCATGAACTCGTGCTTAATTTTGCAAGAATGCCTGCAGGATCAAGCCCTAAGTCACACATGGTTTAATTTATTTTTTTTGAAAATTTGTAAAAAGTTTAACTAAAGAAAATTTATAATAGAAGTATAGAACGTCTCATAGACATAACTTTTCAAGGTCGAACCGGAGTTCGGACACTCTCACAAGACAGAAATCACAAGCAAGCCCAGTAGACTAAGGCAGGGCCCAGTAAAGGAAGATATGTCAAATACATTAAGGCTGGGCCTATCATATACGAAGAGCCCAATCCCTTATAGCTGGGCCTAGTATTGGAAGACGAGCCAAATAGAATAAGGGAGCCGGACTTTGGTATACTATATAAGTTCGGGCCGATTCTATGACCACGTTCTTTGATTAATCGCAGAGCACATGGAACATTTACGGTGTTTCGTTCGTAAAATTAATAATTGATATTTTCCCTAACTCCTCTTCTCGGTAGATTCCCTACTCAATGTCGACCAAAACCCATCATTCCACTCACGTCAATTGCACACCGCAAGTTTAGTTGACATTGAATTTACAAGTTTGACCTTAAAGCCAACTAAGCTCGCGGAGAACAATTAACGTGGGTGGAGGAATATGTTGGGGTCAGGACTTGATGGACAATTTATCGAAGAACACAATCAGTATGAACTACCAATTTTTCGAATGAAGCAGTATAAGTGTTTCAATTGAGACTTATTTGTGGCAACTCAAAAGAGAGTGACCACAGAATACAGAACTTAAGCTGACCATATGAACTTTAGTTAATTATAGTTCTCCATCCGTCTCAAAATAATTGTTGTGAACATTAAACATGAGAGAATATAAAGTATATGATGTAATTAAACTCCATGGCATGGAATAATTAAATTCCAAGTCATAATTTATTGTTACACATCAAATATCATAATTAGAGGATATAAAGTAGGGAAATGCTTGATTCACAAACATAATTGTCACAAACTTTACAGACTTACTATTTGTGAACTTCAATAAAAAAAATTTAAATTGTCGAAAATAATTTAAAAATTTGAATTTAAACTATAAGTAGTAAGTTTGTGAAACTTGTGAATATTCTGTTTGTGAAACTAACATTGCTCTATAAAGTATCAACCTACGACAGAACCCACACACAGGGGAGTATATTATCATAATAATTTCTTTAATTACTCCGTATTAAATAATAAAATTAAAAAATTGATACTAAGTGTAATCATTTTTTTTATTGAAAGAAGTATTTAATGCTCTATAAGTAAATTTGATAGTAGGTGTGATTAGATTTTTATTTATTCGAATTTTGAATCATTGAAATGTCATTTTAAACAAAAAACACTAGGGTGCCTAATTGTCATTATTGATTCCCCAAAACAAAAATGGTCATGATTTAAATTCCTCGATACGTTGAAGTGACTAATTAATTTGAAATAGAAAACGTTAACAAAATAAAACAAGATAGCTCTTAAGTGTTTGAAGAAAAAAGAAAGAAGAATCCATAAACTATTTTCAACTTCCAAGTTGTGTATGTGTGGTATCCAATTTAGAATTGTAGCTGGTTAATAATAATTCTATAAAATAGTCAATGGAATATTAATATTTATTTGAATTACTTCTTCTGTCTCAAGATAATTTACGCTTCTACTTTTTGAATATATCTCTCAATAATTTCAGTTATTCATATATTTTCTTGGATCATTTGATAAATGAAATATTCTTGTTGTATCTTATTTTGTACAAATTTTTGTGTATATTTTAAATATACACGTAGTAATTTGTACAAGGTAGTTTTTATCTGTATACCGATTTGTAGATAAAATAATTTTAAAAGAATTGAGATTTTACACAATATTTAAAGAGTGTGGAAACAAATATTACACCAATCACATTCAACTTTTAAGGAAATCACCCAAAATAGGAACAAGACATAGAGATACTATCAAAATATGAGTTCCATGTTTTTATTCCTTAAATAGATATTCGCATTGTGGTGAATGTGGCATTATATATGTGCATATTACTATACTTTCTGGTAATGTACACAATCATGATTGGTAATGTAAATACATTTTAACTCATAATTCGAGAATAAAAATACGGAATTTCTATTTTGATATATTTTTAATATTTTACTCCTACCTACATGAGTTACATCTTTTTCACCAACTTTTATCCATCACAATAGCTAGGGATAATTTGGGAAAGTACACACAAAACATCAAATTTAACATAACTTTAGACAAATTATATTAAAAATAAGAAAGTGAATAATTAATTTTAAATAAAGAAAGTGCTCCGTAGTTTGTGTTGCACTCCTGAAAAAACACCTACCATATGTGTGTATTAAAATAAATACTTACTCCCTCCTATCCTTTAAACACTTCCTATGAAAAATATGATGTGATAGGTACGGTATGAAAAAGTATGGATAAAAGTAATTTTTTAATAGAAAATGAAAGTGTTTTAGGTAGTGTTTGACAACTAGCATTTCATTTCAATTCATGCATTTCAATTCCAAAATTTGAAATCCTGAATTTCAAATGACAAGGGGAGGTGCATGGATTTCAAATTAAGCTTGGTTTTGAATGTAAAGAATTTGATTCAAATCCAAAATCAAAATGCTTAAGTTTCCCAAACATGGAATTTAAGCCAAATCCGGATTTGAAATCCAAATCCATGTTCCCAAACATAACATTAGGGAATTGGAAAAAAATGAAAGGGAAAAGGTTTTATGGAACGGAGGGGGAAGGAGTAGAAGTTATGAGTAATATAAAAATAATAAGAATCACAAAAAGAGTGCCCAAAAAAAACGAAAACAAAAATTAAAAAATAAAAGAGTGTGAATGGAAAAACTCAAAGTCCATTTGACGTGGAAAGTGGATGGACTTTGTTTTGACCTTTTGGAGTGAATTATTAGGAGGCAACTTGCGTGACGACGACCCAATCAAGAACACCTCGACTCCTCAACCAACTCTTTCCCCACCTCATTTTGATTTGCTTTTTCATCCAAAAAAGAAACTTCACTTATTATTATATTTCAGATCATATTCTCTGGTAGAGTTTATATCATATTCAAAGATGAATAGAAAAGTTATCGGTATATAAAGTCTTCAGTTGAACTAAGTAATCGATTGAATTCAATCTTTTAATGTGGTTTAGCCCAAGTATCTTATAGCTCAATCCAATGATCCAATTGTTCATACTCATCCTAAATTCTATCATGGTATCAAAGCAGGTTTTGGCCCACCTCGTTTGTCAAGGTGTCCGTCTAGACGTTCATTTCTAGCGGCTCGTTTGTCTTTAGCCCAGTGTTCCGCATGGAGTATGTACCCAACGACATGTGGTCCGTTTAACACGATTGCTCGTCTGGAAGTCCATACCTAGCGGCTCGTGGTCCTTTAGGTGTTGGCTCTAAAAAAAAGTCAAGGGATTGGGAGTTCATTTGCAAGTGGTCAACCGGTTAGATTCAAAATGGCTTGGTTGTCCACTTGAGAGATAGTATTAGAGTTTATCCCATATCGGAAGTTGAGTAGAAAAGTTATCGGTATATAAGGTCTTTAGTTGAACTAAGTAATCGATTGGATTCAATCTTTTAATGTGGTTTAGTCCAAGTATCTTATAGCTCAATCCAATGATCCAGTTGTTCATACCTCATCCTAAATTCTATCATTCTCCGTCCAAAAATAATCTTCTCGTTACACGTTATGATGTTCTATTGAGTTTATTTTTGAATCAATTTATATAAAAAAACATTAAATTAAGAAAAAAAATTACAGTTTAAAGACTACATCAAAAGATCTACAAAACTAGAGCTGACATACTATATTATTTTATCAAATGAATATCGAAAATAGACCAACAAAGTGAACAAAATTTGACCCTGTGATAGTGAATGAGAATATTAATTTTGAACGGATCGAGAGAGTATAAATTGTTTGAAATAATAAATATTGGTACGCGTTAAATGCATGGGTATCATATACATATGCATTGAATAATACTCCCTTCATCCCTGAAAATCTTTCTTTTCTTTATCTGTCTCAAATTTTTTTTATTTATGTAAAAAAGTCACTTTTACCCATACTTTTCTCTAATGTACCTATCACTTTATATCTATTCACTATTAATCTACTCATCAAATCTATATCCAACTGCATTTTTAAAACTCAACATCAAAATACAATCCTCTTAAATCATTGAAATATCAAAACCTCTCATATTTTTAGGGACAGAAAAGATGTATCATAAAATTGGTTGATATACATATGATCTCTATAAAAATAATCCTTACAAGCTAGCTTGGTTAGGGGGTCGCATTCTAGATATACAAAAGCATAGATTTGCATCGTCACTTTTATATTCCCTTAGTTATTCAATTCCGTGTATTAGGTCACAATTTTGGTAAATTCACATAATCAATATAATATGGATAAGATTAATTATATTTGTCCTAATATGAAATAATGAAATCAGATGCCTAAATACATTTTAAGTTACAAGTAGCATAATCTAGCTAATTCCAAAATATAATATAATATAATAATTAATCCACCCATATTATATTGGAGTTAATTAAATGAGTCCAATAATTGAAGTACTAGTCGTACAAGATAGAGATTAGTGTTAAGCAAGTTGGGAGATGGATGTGAGTTTGTGACAAACCTATATATCTTAGCTAGGAACTACCTTAGCGTGTAGGACATTCGTGTCCACGTATTTGAGAGTCGCCATTAATATAATTAATTTACTCATTTCAAAATTAATGTTTGCTTTGATGATAATGCGAAAAATCAAAGAAATTAAATTAAATACGGCCAGGTTCCATGGCCACTGGAATCCAGTGGCCACGGAAGCCACTGTCTCCCTACGAAACTCCGTTCATAAAATTGATGATTTCTACCCCCTAACCCCCCGGTAAACCCCCCGCCAAATCCTGACCCAAATTCATCACCCCACCTACGTCAATTGCACCTCGTAAGCATAATTGACTTTAAAGTCAAAAGTTTTGACTTTATGCTTACAAGGTGCAATTGACGTAGGTGGGGTGATAAGTTTGGATCGAGACTTGGCGGGGGGATTTACCGGGGGGTTAGGGGGGTAGGAATCATCAATTTTATGAACGTAGTTTCGTAGGGGGGCAGTGGCTTCCGTGGCCACTGGATTCCAGTGGCCATGGAACCGGGCCGAATTAAATAATCCCTCCGTTCCTTTAAACATGGATGTTTTAATCTTGAAAAGATTTAAGGAGAGTGTAGATTTTTGTATTTAATTTCCAAAAATGTCTTTTGATGTGATAGATAAAAGTAAGATTTGATGGGTAGATTATTAGTAAAAAAGTATGATGTGATAGGTATGATATAAATAAGTAATGAGTAAAAGTGATTTTTTAATATAAATAAGAAGTATTTTTTTGGACGGATGAAAAAAGAAAGAAGAAAGATTTTCAGAGACGGGGGGAGTATATACCTTAGACTTAAAATATATTCAGAAAAAAACTACTTCGTAACATACATGAATGCCACTTTCTTGATATAAACAAATCGCTAGTATTTTTCAAAATAAATTTCATAATTGGTCCTTTATAACATAGGGGTTTCCATATTTAGTTATCTATTATCAAATATTACCCCGTACTCCTTTTTTTAAGGGTGCATTTCCACAAATGATTTTTTTTTATCTTCTATCATGTTGGTGTTAATTTAAAAGCTAAAAGTATAATTTGACATCAAAATTATGTCTAGTGACGTGTTCTGATATTGGTTAAATCGATAACACGAAAATATTGACTATGATTGTGGGCTATGATTCCGACGAAAGATCACATTTGTAGACTATGTTTGTAGTAGAAAGCGACTGTAATTTACAAATGACACAAACAAAACAGCCTTTAGGATTGTGTATGATAAAAAAATATATTATCATTGTGAAATTACGGAGTACATTTTTAGCTGTCAAATTACCACCATCATGATAAAAGATAAAAAAGGGACTATTTGCGGAAAGATACCCATAAAAGACTGATCACTTGGATAATATTTGATAATAGAGGATTAAATAGAAAAACCTCATGTTATAAAGGACTAATTATAGAATTTACTCTATTTTTATCGTCGAGATCAAAATTTTTGTGTCATATCATATGCTTCCATAAGAGATTGTTAATATACACTTTCTTCTTCCCAAAAAGTCATTTACGTTTCAAAATAATGGTGTCCCACAATCTCATTCTCATTTCTATTAAAAAACTACTTTTATTTCTTAATTTAAATACCTTACATATCACATCATATCCTATTTTTATCAATCTCATTAATGGTATTTTTGGAAAATAAACACAAAAGTTTCCCCCCCTTGTTTTGTTACTTTAGTCAAATATCCCTCTCTTTATGGGACGGATGGAGTATATTTAGTCATATTTTCATTTTTGTGTTATTTTATTTTTTAACATCAAAATATCAATCACGTAATTACTTTCTAAATTTATGTAGGTGTTAGTATTAGTAATTTGGAATGATGTGACCTCGATCATTATAATCATAAATAGATATTATTAATAATTCAAATAAGTACTACTCCGTATTATGGTTATTCTCATTATTATTACTATTACGATTACTAAATTACTAATATCCTCCGATCCTATCATTCCGAATTACCCCATGTCCCATAATTTTTTCCTTCTATACATTTTTCATGATTATATTTCCAATGCATCACTTTAACAATTAATATCTCTATGCGCGCACACACACACATATTACAAAAATAGTTTTTTTTTGCATTATTTAACACTGGATTAATATTCATAAAGTGCATATTTTTCATCTGAATTGAACTTTCAAAAATGTATCATTAATCCTTATATGTTTACTAAAGTACATGTTTTACCCCAAACTCTTTAAAAAGTGATTATGTTCCCATTAATTTTCAAAAATGCACCATTAGTTCCTACTCCCTCCGTCCCAAAAAGTCTTTCCTGTTTCATTTTTTGCGCATCCTATAAAACACTTCTACCGACATCTAAAATGCCTAAAATTTACAACATTTCTTCTTTATTATGGGTAAAACTTATATTGAAAGTTTTTTGGCATTCAAGGCGGAATAGAAGTGTTTTATGAGATGCGCAAAAAATGAAACAGGAAAGACTTTTTGGGACGGAGGGAGTATATTTTTTTTGTAAAGTGTCACCTTTTCACCCGAACTTTCAAAAGTGTATATATAATTAGTCTTATACTCGTTTCAAAAGGTGCATGGTGGAATACCTAAAAATTTCTTTTGATTTAACAACTTCATTAACCAAGCTCAAATAAAAAGAAAAAAAAATAGGACTAATAATGCACTTTTAAAAGTTTGAGGGAGAAAGTAAAACATGCAATTTATAAAATGTATTGAGACTAAGGTGCACTTTTGAAAATTCAGAGAAAAAACATGTTTTATAAGAGTTTGGTGGGAGTATAATGTACCTACTTTATACTCCCTCCGTCCCAAAAAAATTTACACCTTTCAAAAAATTTGTGTCCCACAATCTCCTACCCATTTCTATTAAAAAACCACTTTTACCCCTTGCTTTTTCAAACCCTACTTTTACACATTAAATCAAGGTTATTTTTGGAAAGTTAATACAAAATTATCTCTCCTTTAATTTCCACTTTAGTCAAAATGTATAAAACTTTCTGGGACGGAGGAAGTACACTCTTAACTCTTAGAAATTCAGAGAAAAGAAGAATTTACTTAAATAACATTAAAACATAATGACTTTTTCTAAATAATATTATATTTTTTATTTTCCAATGTAGCACTTTTAATCATTATACATTATTAGTTATTATTCAAGTAAATGTTCACCATCACTGAACATTATTCTCCTTCTAGACATTATTAAGTGATATTTAAAGAATAAAAGTATTTAAGTGTTACATCGATAAATGAATTTTGTTTTAGTGCTATTTAGTGCAAATATTTCTTTGGCATTTTCTAGAGACAAGCTTAATTTTAATATTTTTCTCAGATTATGAAAAGGCAAAAGAAATTAAAAGCGTATATATCCATATCAAGGCCCACAGCTCCCCCTCAATTAATCCCGCATGAACAGTGAATGTTTATATATAAAGAGCCAGCACGCCATTTCCATGCATTCATTCCTTCTTCATACCATGCCCACACGTACAAATATATATATATATATACACAAATAATTTCCTCTTCAAAAATTACTCATTTTTAACTAATTATAATTTCATTTTCGTTAATCAGTTTAAATACCTTTCATCAATCATCACCAACTCCATGGCGGTTGTTGCTTTCATAATACTCTTGGCGGCGGCGGCGGCGGTCTCCGGCGACTTCAACGGCGAGATTGATATAACGTGGGGAGGAGGGCGAGGAAGGGTTTCGGAAAACGGGCAGCTTCTAACGCTGTCCCTCGACAAGGGTTCCGGCTCCGGTTTCCGGTCGAGGAATCAGTATATGTATGGGAAGTTTGATATGAAGATCAAACTCGTCCCCGGCAACTCCGCCGGCACGGTCACCACATTCTACGTAAGTTTTCTAAAATTAAATTTTGCTTATTCTTTATAATATTCCCACTGTTTTTGTGTATTTTTCTAATTTGACTTTTTCAAATCAAACAAGATGAACTTTGAGCTCAAATTACTGTTAAATCGTAATTTATTTTAGTATACACATGATTTAATTAGATTTATCTTATTAAGAATTTTAAATATGAAATTTTATTACACTAATATGCAATACAAATTGAAAATAATTAAAGTTTAAAGTTTGTTCAGTTTGATTCAAAAAGGTCAAACTTAATACCTTTATTTTATTTTTAATAAAAAGTTTGTAAGAGGGAGAAAATATACTCATGAAAAGTAATTGTTCAATTAAATATAATGGTTGACTTTGTTTTTCAACGAGCGTTACTAAAGGAAAATTGAAGTAAATTTAATTTAATTTGAAAAAGTACGTGACATCAAATACATGCTCAAAGAAAATCATGGACAAAGATTGCACCACAACAATCACCTACCTACGCTAATTATTTATTGTTTCTATTCGTATTCTAAATAATTGAACACGTTATTTACAAAATTTCTTCCAGCTCAAAATAAATTTAAGCTACCTATATATAATTTTTCCACTAATAAAACTCCGTAAGGCCCAGTTTGATACGCGGAATTCAAATTATGAAATTAGAGTTGATAATTTCAATTTCAATTTTGGTGTTTGGTTGCACAAGAATTATGTAGATTTGGAATTGATAATACAAAAAATGATTTAGAATTGAATTCTATCAATTCCGTAAGTACAGAATTGACGTAATTAGAATTGAATTGAGACTTGAAATTCTATAAATTTGATTTGAATAAATTAAATTCTCCGATTTCAAATCATTTTGTACTACCAAACAGTAGATTGTTAGAATGGGTAATAAGAATCATCATATCAATTTTACGAACGGAATATCGTAGACCCCCAGGTGATATTATGACATTGTAGGACAATGTCATATGAACCGGGGTGATAAAAAATGATTCATAATCTTTTTCTTTGTTCTTATTAAATTTGTATCACTCTTTACTTTGTGATAATTTCTTAAGTTTTGTAAAGCCAAATGTCAAAATTTATAATTAACAAGGCAGAAAATTAATATTGAACGTACAATTGGACAGTTTTAATTAATTTTTTAAAAAAATAATATAGTGTGAATGAGTGTGTTTTTGTTCTATATGCCTATTTTTCAACTGAGGAATTAAGGTTATAATAATTGGAATTTGGTGGCCAATAATTATTATCCAATTATATTGGTGTGCGCAGTTGTCTTCCCTAGGGTCAACACACGACGAGATTGACTTTGAGTTTCTGGGGAACGCAAGTGGGGACCCATATGTCCTACACACCAACGTCTATGCCCTAGGCAAGGGCGGCAAGGAACAACAGTTTTACCTATGGTTTGACCCCACGAAGGACTTCCACACCTACTCCGTTCTTTGGAACCCCTTAAGCATCATGTAAGTATGTATACACAACTTGTACAAGTATATGCATTCTCTCCCCTCCCAAACAAAAATTTTGATCAAGAGATTAAGAAAAATGAGGGGGTTGCTAGGGTACGTTAGGTGCATACCACCCTACAGACACACATTGTTTGTATTTCACACAGATATATTATGTATCTGTGTATGTCTGTGAAAAGAGTATTATACACTCGGGATACACTACCTGAGGTACCTCTAAACATGCAAAAAAGAAAATGTGGCCGGTTTTTTAATGGGACGAAAGGAGTTTGTACATCTCAAACATTGGTGATATTAATTTTGGTATTATCCGTGGTATGATTACATAACACGAAAATCAATGTAGAAATAATTAGGCTTAGGTTACTCACACGTGAACTCAAGCTTCAATTCTATGGGCATTAATCGATTGCTTTATAATAAATAATGATGACAGATTCTCAGTAGACGGGACACCGATAAGACAGTTCAAAAACTTGGAAGCAAACGGGGTCTCATATCCGAGAAACCAAGCAATGTGGGTATATGGGAGCCTATGGGATGCGGAAGAATGGGCAACGAGAGGCGGGCTAGTGAAGACGGATTGGAGCCAAGCCCCATTCGTCGCCTCCTACAGGAACTACACTGCCCAAGCTTGTGTTTGGAGCAGTTCTTCTCCTTCTTCTTCCTCTTCTTGTTCCAAGAATCCAGTGACGAACCCTTGGTTGGTTCAGTCGCTGGATAGCGCCGGACAAGAGAGGGTCAAGTGGGTGCAGAAGAATTACATGATTTACAACTATTGTACCGATGCCAAACGCTTCCCTCAGGGATTCCCGCCCGAATGCTCTCTAAACCCGTCTTGATCAATCTACTCATTTTGATTTACTCTTTATTTTATGTTTTTGTTTTTTCTTACGAGTAATTTACTATGTATGCTTTCATATATTCATATAAAAGGTGCATGTATATGGTGTGGATCATACCCTTTGTATAAATTTCATATCAACTATATATACCGCGCATTTTAAAATTTTTATCCTAGGTATAGTTGAGTTAATAAATTGGAATGATCTTCTTCATTAACTTGAATGGTTGGAAACTTACTCTCTAAAATTTATGAAGTTCTTTGGGGTTCAAGATCATTGAGAAAGATATGAACAAATACAATATGATAATCGAATCAATAACACTAAAAATAGGTTAAATTTGAAGAATTATATTCCATCAAAAAAAAGTGTTCCAAAAAAACTATTCACTCCTTTCAAGCCACTCCACCCCATCACTAGTACATTCATGCAGGTGAAATAGGATTGTACAGTTCGAAAAGTGTTGAATTGATTAATCCTTTGGATCTTTTTTTATAGTCAAAAACTTTAAATTCATTAATCTTTGGAAAGTTAAAAACTACTCCCTCCGTCCCATTTTAAATTTCCTGTTTGCCTTTTTTTTCTGTCCCAAAATAAATTGCCTGTTAGTTATTTTCGTAAACTTTTAAAAATAAAATACCTAAACTACCCTTAAAATAAGTCACTCTTTTTCACATTATCTTCTCATCCATCATCACCCCTCTTAAAAAATAATGTCAATTTCGAAAAATCAACTCTTTTTTGTATTTTCCTTAAATATACCCAAAAGTCAAAACAGACGATTTAAATTGGGACGGAGGGAGTATTATGATCTCCTAATTGTATTTGGAAAGTTAAAAACTTTTATAAACTCCTAATTCTAGTTGTAATTGTACTTCCTACTATTCCACTAATTTCACCTATATATATATATATAGAGAGAGAGATTATTTGGCATGGGATCAACCAATATCCCAAACAATTAACTTAGGTCATCATGAGTTCCTCTCAACCTTCATCATCTTCTTCCGCCGCCGTGAGAACCAGGGTTCGCCGGAGAAAGCCAGAGAAAGCGTGGGCGGAGGAGCCTGGACCTTTCTCTCCACTCGATCTTGCTGCGGCGGCTGCCGCCGCCGGCGTCCCACCAACATCCTTTCGGCACTATGTTCATCTAGGACCGCCGGTTTTTCCCGGCCATCCGTACAGTCCTCCGGCGTATAGCAGCGGTCTTTTTCCCAACGCCGTTTTCGAGTTCGGTTCGTCCAGCACAAACCCTAACCCTAATAATGCCTATTCCGGTAAACCGTCAACTAAATATTTTAACTTTTGAGTTTCTTTTTTTTCTTTATTAATTTGTGGTACTCGTATTAATTAAACTAATTTAGATAAGGCACTTCAACGTTTAATTTTAAGAACCTCTTGTATTTTCCGTTTTAGAATTGGTTTATTTGCTTAGTTTGAATTTTCGGATCAAACTTCAATCATGCATTCTATAACAATATACTCTGTATATATTGAGTTATAATATGAATGTTATATTGTCTTATGAAAATAGGGGGACTTAGTTTCCACCGAAATAGAGACATTAGGTTATGAACACATAGTATCTTGTAACCGAATAAATAGTATTAAAAAATAGTATCGTCATACTTATATTTAGAATGTAGATTTCATAAGGAATACTTTGTACTCTGTATAATTCATACTTATCTGTCACACAAAACATTTTCTCATTTAAAAAGTCAGCATTTTGGAGTAATAGGGGTGCCATATACTCCCTCCGTCCCATGAAACATGGAACTTTTGCTTTTTAGGAGGGATTTAAGGGGAGTGTATTTTGGTATTGAATTTCCATAAATGTCCTTTGATGTGATGGGTAAAAGTATGATTTGATGGATAAATTATTAGTAAAAAGGTATGATGTGATAGTTAGGGTATGAAAAAGTATGAGGTAAAAGTGACATTTTTAATAGAAATGAGAAGTGTTTTGTGGGACGGATAAAAAAAGAAAGGAGAAAAATTTCATGGGACGGAGGGAGTATATACTACTTCCCTTACTAAAATTGTTCAAACTATAATGACAAATGTAGGGACTCATTTGATACCAATTTCAGTCCTTTATTTTTTTGAAACTAACTACCCCCCAACAAGAAAAATCCACTTTGGAAAAAAATCTTTCCCTCAACTTTTAAAGTGAGAATAGGATGTGATTAAATGGTTGATTGATACATTAAGTTTGTTTTCATTTTCCAATCTTTATTCACTTATATATTTATTGCCACTACCCATTTCTTAAGGAGTATAAAATAATCATGTCACGTTTTGCTTTGAAGAATTTTTTTTGTAGTTTTTAAATACGAAGTACATAAATTTAATTTTAAAATTTTACTCATACAATTAAATAAATTAAATTGAAAATAAAAGTTATCAAGTTTCTAAATTGGAATCAACAATTCAACTCGGGAGAGAGGGAGTAATGAATAGATATGAATAGTACGGAGTATATACTACTCCGTATATAGGTTAATAATAATGGAAGAATTTTTGGGACAAAAAAGGAAAAGATTTTGGAGAGGGAGGATGTAGTTCAATGAATAGTATTCCGTTAGAGGGCATGTTTGGGAATAACATTAGAGATCTGCGTTTAGCATTATTTGCACCGTTAAAGCTTTATCCAAAATACTGACGCTAATCTTTAATGTTGTTCTCAAACAAATCGAGAATTTAACTCTTACTTTTTCAAACTTAATTCACCACATTATAAAATTATTTAAAACACTCTCTAATTAACTAATTGTAAATATAATTCTCAAACTAAGCAGCCAAAGCATGACCAAGAGGAAGAAAAGAAAAATCAATAGCCTGTAATCTGTATCACTTTTCAATCCTATACATATACACTGATTTTCATTCCGGAGAACGAAAAATAGTTAGAAGCTCCATTCCACATAAGTTGTACTAGCATTCTTTAAGTATACTATGTGATGGTAATTTTTAACGTTTTTAAAATTAATTTGTACGTCCAAGAAAAATTGTCCAAATCACAAATATTGTTCTCAAACGAAGCCAAAACCAATCACAGATTAAGCGGGACTTGATTGAAATCGTCAGACAAGCCTCTAGATGAACGGATGTCGTCGCCGCCGCCGCTCGTGTACGAAGAGTAGAAGTCGTCCTCGCCGCCGCCGCCATTATCCCTTTCTTTGACTTCCTCGATCCTCTCGACGGCTTCCCGCATGTCCCACCTCTCCTCCGCGTTCGCCTCGCAGCACTCGAGTCCGATCCTCAGCAACTTGACGATTTCGCCCTCGCAACCCTTGGCGGCCGCCCCCCTCATCATGTCCCCGTCTAGAGCGTCGAGGCTGCTCGGGACCGTTGACTTGACCCAGTCAACGACGTCGGCGTCCGTCGAGAACTTCCCGGTCAACGTCTCGAGGATGAGGGTCCCGAGGGCCCAGACGTCAGTTTTCCGGGAGAGGCGCCTCGCGCCCTGCCGGAAATCGGGGGAACGGAAGGCGATCATGTGCTCCTCGGCGTGGTCGTGGTTGAGGATGGGGAGGAGGCCGTAGTCGGCGATGAGGGGGTCGTAGGCGGCGTCGAGGAGGACGTTGGAAGACTTGAGGTGGCCGTTGGGGACGACCATGGTGGGGAGCTCGTTGTAGAGGTAGAGCATCCCCCTCGCCACTCCCTTTATGATTTTCAACCTTGTTGGCCAGTCCAGGCCGCCCTCTCGACTCTTGTTCTTTTTACCTGTTAAAGAAGTTAAACTAGCTCTCTTTAATCATCTAAAGAAACATTTGTCCAGTTTGATTTTTTTGAATCAAATTGAAACATCTATTAGACAAAAAAATGTTATTTACCTCATTTAACAGTATACGAATGCTTTTAATGATCATTTGTTTTTAAACTGATGATGAATGTGTACTTCTTAAACACAAAAAGTGCCTAAAGATAGGAAAACTAAAACGGCCCGGTTCCGTGGCCACTGGGTTTCAGTGGCTACGGAAGTCACTCTCACGATTCATACACCTAAGATGCTCCGTTTTTAAAATTAATGACTCTATCCCTCCTAACTCCCCAGTTAAACCCGCTACCCAGCCTCGACTCCAACTCATCCCCTACCTACGTCAATTAAACCCCGCAATTTTAGTTGACTTGAGGTCAAAACTTTAGCTTTTGAAGTTAACAATATCGGGGTGCAATTGACAAGGGCGGAGGATGAGTTGGGGTCGGAACTGGGTAGGGAAGTCAGGAGGGGAAGGAATCATTAATTTTACGAACGAAGAATCGTAGGAGTATAGTGGCTTCTGTCGCCACTGAAATCCAGTGTCCACTGAACCCAGTCGAAATTGAAACAAAAATGAAAGGGAGGAATAATAAATAATTAAGCATACCATGAAGATGAGAAGCCAAGCTTCCGTTCTCAACATAGTCAAAAACCATAAGCTTCTCCTCTTTCCTATAGTAAAAAGCCACAACGGGAAGCAAGTTCTTGTGCTTCAACTTCCCAAGCCTTCTCATGTGTTCCACGAAATCCTCCCTCACAACGTCGTTCATTTGCCTGAATCTCTTCACGACCACCACGGGGCCCGAGCTGAGGCCCGCCTTGTAAGTCGACCCGAAGGACCCGTTGCCCAAGACCTCTGCAGAGGCCTTGAGCAGGTCGGCCAAGTCAAACTTGCCCGTGTCTTCGTCCCTCAAGAACGAAACTTTGACGCCGGTCTTGGCTTGTGGATCCGATGGCGATGACTTCTTGCCTGGCCCGCCAGCCGAGCCGCGTTCCATTCGCTCCAAATCGGCCGTCGTCTGGGTGCCCACTTGCGCCCGGGTTGACCCGCCACTGTCCTCGTCGTTTTCGGGTTTTCTCCTTTGCATGGCTAAGATGATGGCGATGGCCACCGCTACGATCACCAGCACCACCATGCCCACGATGATTATCGTTTTGAACCGAGAGTTATTGGAGTCTGCAGGGTCATCGACCTTGCATGGCTCCAATGGCTTTCCACAAAGACCAACATTCCCTAATCAAAGAAAAAAACATGTACACATACATCTTTAATTGTATAGATCAATTTCTGAAAATTCTTTTAATTGGAACCCCAAAGTTTGGACACCACCACTAATATACTCCCTCCGTTCCACAAAACCCTTCCGGTTTTGATTTTGGGCAAAAATAAGGAAAGTGTAATTTTGGTTGACTTTTCAATTTTGCCCCTGATGTGATGAGAAAAAGTAAGATGTGATAGTTTGATTATTAGTGAAAAAGTATGATCTGATAGGTAGGGTATGAAAAAGTAGGGGTAAAAGTGGTTTTTTAATAGAAAGTGAAAGTGTTTTGTGGAGAGCAAAAAAAAACGAAAGAGGAAAGTTTTGTGGAACGAAGGGAGTAGAATAAATTAAAACGTTATCATTATTATACCTGAAAATGAGGAAGCTTTGAGACTAGAAAACCTAGCTGGGATTTCACCTTGAAGATTGTTGTTGGAGAAATTTGCCATGTTCAAACGTTCTTGATTAAAATTTGGTATTTCTCCATCAAACTTGTTGTTTTCCACCATCAACTCTATCAACCTTTTGGCCTTGGCCAACGAGCTCGGAATCACCCCGGAAAACTTGTTATTCGCCAAATGGACCTTCTTCAACGACTGCATCCCCGCGAACGCGTCGTCCGGGATCTCTCCGGAGAAGTGGTTGCGGGACAGGTATAGGAATTTCATGGACCCGAGTTTCTTGAACGCGGGCATCGGGCCGTGGAAGTTGTTGTTCATGATGCCGAGGACCCGAAAAGACGGTAGCCCCGCCAAGGACTCGACGTCGATGGTCCCGCCGAGTCCTTTGTTGTTCAAATTCAGGCCGTGGACTTTTCCCCTGAGGCACATGACGCCGCGCCAATTGGGGCGACCGCCGGTGCACGGGCCCACGGCCCCTGCTGACGGGTCCCAGTCGGACAACGCGGAGGCATTCTTCAAGGAAGCTTTGAAGGCGGCGAGAATCTCGGCCTCGGTCTTCCCGAAAGACGGGACAACGAGGCAGGTCGTCGCGTGGAAGAGGACGAGAAAGACGACGGAGACAGAACGGGAGGATGTGGAAATGGCCATGACGACGGGGGTGGGAGTGTTGTGCGCGCACTTGTGACAAGTGCGCGCCCTTTGGAGGGGCAAAATGAGAATGTGGGAATGTTTTGAGGGAAGAAATGGCTTGCAAATGGTATGAGATTTTTTTGTGCATGAAATTTGCTAACATAGTGAGGGAGAGAGAAGAAAGGGGACGATTGAAAGGTGTTGCCAATCCACGAGACATTTGCGATTAACCATTATTAATTACAATTGGATTATATATTGCATTATTATTATTACACTTCCTACTTTATTTATTTTTATTTTTATACTTGTAGGTTTTAATGTATCACCTCATTTATTTTTATACTCTCTCCGTTCTCAAAAACACTTTCTCTTTCATTTTTTTCATTTCCAACAAAACACTTCCACTTTCTATTAAAAAACAACTTTTTCTCTAATAATCTATACATCACATCTTACTTTTACCCATCACATCGAGGGTAAAATTGGAAGTCAACTACAATTTAATACAAGTACTTCCTTATTTTTCCACTTTTTCAAAGTAGGAACTCTTTTTGAGAACGGTGGGAGTACATGATATACGGAGTATTAATTAAAACAATGTTTTAAAAGTATTTTACACGATAAATCAAATAAGATTATCAATGTATCAATATCTATTATAAATTTTATTTAATTAAATAGTCAGAGTTTATTAATTTTAACTGTTTAAGTCCAATATACTTATTGTAACGCCCCAAAATATACCCTAAAATTTATTGAATTAAATATTCAATTAAACAAAATTTGTTTTGATTAAAATAAATTGTTGTTGGGCTTTGGGCTGAAATAAAATATATATTGATATCCAATAAACATAATTGGGATAAATCTCATAGAGATAAATCTAACATGTTGATTTATTGTATGATATTGATTGGGAACCTGAGTACAGACCCAAATTAAGAATAAATGAAGAAATTGTTTATAATGTGAACTTTGAAATGATTTATTGAAATAAATCATGGAAATAAATAATATGAATTAAATGTGATAACCTTTTTGAATAAAGGTCAATTAAACCAATTTTGACTCTGTCAAAGTCAACCACCCAAAAATATGATGTCAGAAAAAGTATAACGAATAAATATAAAAATTATATCGTTAGATAGAGTTTAACTGATCGCAACGGTGCAATCGGATTTCAATTCGGAGAAAGTTGGACCAAAAAGTGTTCCCCGACTGGGACCAAATTAGTCCCAATCAGGGACTTGCCTTTGGAATGGAAGAAATATCGCAGCCCCCTCCACTGAGACGCAGAAACAAGAACGGATATCATCACCTTGGCCTCTTCCTCCATTCTTTTACTATATAAGAAACCCAACTTCACCATTTCTTCACCATTCTTCATCAAATTCATTCTGAGAGATAGCCTTGAGTGTGGAGAACGCAGTGGTGCTGTCAATTTGGTGAGAGGTCGCCGGAACAAGACGTGGTGTTCGCCGGAAGTTTCACCGGAAAATATTCAAAACCTTCATTTACCTTCGAGGTAAGCCCGTAGATATATCTAGTGATTAGAATGTTCGTATAGATCGTTTTTACGTTCATAAACGGTCGTTTGGTTGAGTTTTATGTTTGACATGTTTGAAGAATCAAGAATCATAAACCAAGAAATTGTTGTTAAAACTATAAATTAATGACTCTAAAATGATCTGTGAACATTGGGGAACATTCCTATATAATTTAATTGAAGTTTGGTAATTAAAAATGATAATGTTAAAAATTGAACAGAGGAAGAAGATGATGAACAGTGGCCGAAAATCGATTATTTCTTTCTTAATAATCGATTAAAAATTTGTTCAGATAGTCAGTATATTTAAAAATAATAATAATCGATTATTTTAATCATAAAAATCGATTTAACGTTCTTAATCGATTATTTTAATTATAAAAATCGATTAATATGAATTAATTGATTATTTAAATTGTAAAAATCGATTATTATGAATTAATGGATTATTTAAACTGTAAAAATCGATTTTTTAATAATTAATCGATTATTTATATTGTAAAAATCGATTAAAACTAATTAATTGATTATTTAAATTGTAAAAATCGATTTTTAGTAATTAATGGATTATTTAAAATATAAAAATCGATTTTCAGCAATTAATTGATTATTTAAAATATAAAATCGATTTTTAGCAATTAATTGATTATTTAAAATATAAAAATCGATTTTTAGCAATTAATTGATTATTTAAAATATAAAAATCGATTTTTAGCAATTAATTGATTATTTAAAATATAAAAATCGATTTTTAGCAATTAATTGATTATTTAAAATATAAAAATCGTTTTTTAGCAATTAATTGATTATTTAAAATATAAAAATTGATTTTTAGGTATTAATTGATTATTTGTTTAATAAAAATCGATTTTTCTTAAGTCGAGATCCTGTTCCGAAAATATTCGGAAAATATATATACTCTAAAATCCACCAATTGATTATGATCATTGGAAAAATGATTTACCATAACAAAAATGATGTTTTTAACAAATAAAAATGTTATGTGATGCATGGCGGTAAGTTAGGGTGTTAACACCCGAAGCTAGGCTGCTAATTTTTATTGAATATTATGTTGATTGATGATTATGGTAATGATTATTGATTGATTATTATGATGATTGAATCTTGATAAATATTCTGATTAAAAATGATAATTGTGAATGATTAAATCATACTGAATATATTGATGATTGTGAAAATAAAATGTATTGTTAAGGGTATCTAGAACACCTCTAAGATATACCCATATTAATGTTGATTTGAAAGGTATCTAGAAGACCTCTAAGATATACCTATTTAAGTTAGGCCTTGCGGGTATGAACCCCGGTGGCTAGGGTTAAAACGTACGTACGGGATCCAGGAACCAAACTTGAGTACCTACTCGTTTGGGGGTACCACCCACCCAACAGTGAACACTACGCTGTCAGTTTTTGGTTGGCCTTAAGTGAAGGTAAGTTTAAGATTTTCAAAACCCTTTTATCTTAAACTAGGCCTAGCTTAAGGATTATTTAGGAATATTTTATACTGGAATATAGTTTAATTATTTAAACTAGAATTCGTTTAAGGGTTGACAAATATTAAAGTGATTGGCCTTAGACTAAGAATAGTTTAAGGATATTGTTGAATGTTGAATATTGAAAATTGAATATTGAATATGAGTAAATATTGAATGATAAATATTGCAATTATTATGAATGACTGATGAACATTGAATGTGAATATAAATGTTGAATAATGCATGATGAATAATTTTTAATAATTATTGATTATCTGAACTGAACATTATGTGCATGATATCAAATGATTTGATTATGAATTTAGATTCAGTTTATATGGATGTTCGATGCATTAGATATGCTTACTCAGCTTCAACGCTGAGCGTGTAGTATGTTTTATTTGCTACACGCAGGTTAATGAAGTGACGTGATCCTGGAGGCAGACGGAGGCGAGATTGTCGGAATGGATGTGATGGTTTTGAATTAAAGAACATAAATAAATTATGTTTGTGATTATGATTGTTAAGCTTCCGCAATACTGAAAACTCTGTACTGTTTATATTATGAAAAATATTATTGTGATAAATAAAAGTGTTTGAAATGTTTTAAATTTTTACGATTACCAAGTTAATACTTTAATCTGAAAGGGGCTGCACACCTGGTCAGATTAGGGTGTTACGCTTATTGTATGTTTAAGACCCACATGAAAATGAATGTAACAAGGGTAATTTACCTAAATAAGATTAAAACATAATGACTTTCTCAAAACAGGATCATATGTCTTTATTTTCCCAATATAGGATCATTGGTCATTATCTATTAGTCATTATTCAACTAAATATCTAGCATCACTTAGACATTATTCTTCCCGCTAGTCATTATTAAGTCCTATTTAGGGAATAAAAAATTTAAGTCCTACATTAGGAAATGACTTGTGTTTTAGTCATATTCAGTGCAAATTTCACATGTAACAATCGGGACCAAGATTGAGACAGGGGTCTGAAACTAGGCCTATCAGACGAGTATGTGTGGATAGATCTAACAAAAAATAATCTGGCTTGTTATTGACTCAAAACTCGACTTGAAAATACTGAATTTTGAAGAAAAGTTTTAATGACGAATCAAAAGTTGACCTAACTCGAAATACTCCGTAACTCTCTAAAAATGGGTCAAATGACTCAAATCTGATCGAGTCCAAACCCGACATGCCAACCCGCTAATGTAAGTTTTTTTTCAAAATCATATTCTTTGCTACTTGTTTTTAATGTACTCTCCGTCCTGAAACGTTCTTCTCGTTTCAGTTTATGAGGTTTGACCGACTTTATTTTCAATTTAATTTATTTGACTGTAGGTTTAAAATTTAAAAATAAAATTTATATATTTAAAAACTATATCAAAAGTTCTACAAAAGAAGAGGTAACATGACTATATTATTTTATCAAATAACTAACGAAAATATGTAAAGAAAATGATTCGAGCTTATGTATTTTTTTAATTCTTTATATTGATTTATAAACCTAAAATTCACATCAGGATTTAAAGTAAAACAACCTAATAGGTTTAACACATGTTTTTGATATTTTAAATTTTTTTTACAAGATGTAAGTGTTAATGTGAATTTAAAAATTCTAAAATCAAATTTTATAACAATTGTCATGCATACTTTAAAGTTTAAACGCCTTCTTTCGCATAAATTTCTATACGCTCGAAAAAATATTCTTATAATGTTGTACGGAGTATTTTATTTGAAGATATAATTTCTCTTAATATAATTATCTATAAATCCAACGATATACGGAGTACAATTATATAACATGTGCTGTTTAGTAGCCATAGGCTTACAGTGTATGCATAATAACCACATATTTGGAAAGAGATAGAGATTGGGGTTGGGGTGGGGGTTTAAGGGGAAGGTAAAAACATCAATTTTGTGATATAGATGTTTTATATTTTTATTTCCGAAATAAGCGCTAAAATGCATTTACATTACCAATTATGATCATGTACATTACCAAAAAAATATACTCCCTTCGTCCATAAATAAACTTTTCGTTGCGCGTTACGATGTTTGATTGAAGTTATTTTCAAATCATTTATAAGAAAAATGGTGTAAAATTTAAAAATAAAAATTACATATTAAAAAACTATATCAAAAGATCTACAAAACTAGATGTAACATGACTATATTATTTTATCAAATGGGTGACGAAAATAGGCTAATAAATTGAATAAAGTTTGACCATGTGAATAGTGAACAGACAGTTTATTTGTGGACAGAGGAGTAGTAAAATGCCTATGCATAGTGTCACATTAAACTTCTATTTAAGGAATAAATAAATGGAACTTCTAATTTGATAGTTTCTCTATGTTATACACCCATTTAGGACGATTTCTTATTCCAAAAAGACAGTGACAACTGACAACCACGTCGCTATGTAAACTAGTGTCTATAGAACCGATGTGTTATATAATAGTATCTATCTATAAATGTTCTTACAAAATCATCCTAAATAGGATCAAATATTGAAAAAGTACTAAAATAAGAATTCTATGTTTTTATTTCGAAGTAGAAATTTGAATTTTGGTAATGTGACATTGTATAAAAATATTTTACAACACTTCTTGACACTCTATAAGGTCATGATTGATATTGTATATGTCTTTTAAATCCTATTTTGAGAGTATAAACAATGAAGGCAAATTCTGCCATAGACCTAAAGTTCATACTCAATTTATGGATCTTAGTTCATGTATAGGATTAAAGAAGTGGGCTTATTTCAAAAAAAAATATCTTCATGTAAGCCTATGAAAAATGTGAGGAGATTCACATTTTAAGTGTAAATCTCGAAATTATGTAAGCATCACCCAAACATAAAACTTTTGTTACAAATATGTTTCCCATATTCTTAGGAAAATGTTATTTGTACCCCAAGAATTTGTATCTCATTTTGTACACCATATGAATGCACCAACATTTTGTGTTGGTGTAATGTTAATTTTTGTTAACGCACCAATACTTTGTGTCAGTGTAAATTTTTGTTAACGCAATAACACTTTATGACAGTGTAAACCATCAAAATGTTAGTGCATACATTTGGCGTACAAACGAGGTATAAATTTTGAAGTACATGTAAGATGCTCTATATTTTTATCCACTTTGGTTCCCATGACATTGGTTCCCAATGTCATGGGATGACCTGGGGACACTCCGGTGCCCCGTTCGTAAAATTGACGGTTCCTACCCCCCTAACCCCCCGACAAACCCCCGCACCCCGCCCCGCCCCGAACAAACCCCCCAACCCCTCCAATTGCACCCCACAAGTCGATTTTGACTTTGGAGTCAAAATTTGACTCTAAAGTCAAAATCGACTTGTGGGGTGCAATTGGAGGGGGTGGGGGGTTTGTTCGGGGTGGGGTGCGGGGGTTTGTCAGGGGGTTAGGGGGGTAGGAACCGTCAATTTTACGAACGGGGCATCGGAGTGTCCCCGGGTCATCCCATAAACTTTTCCCATTTTTATCATACTTCATTATTTTCCCCAATATCACAATACTAGTTTCACTTGTTTCGTAGTACTCCGTAAATAAACCGCCGTTTGTTATCACTGGTAAAACCACCGTTAATCATTAGGAAACAATATTTTTTTTTTGAGGAAAATTAGAAAACAAAAGTTGATTACACTTCGTCGTCCTCAACAACCGCCTCTTCCAATACAATGCAATACATTTACTTCTCCTGGGACACAAAGGATTAATTACGTAAATATATATAATCGTCTAGGTTTTGGATAATCGCGTCATTTAATTTTTTCGACTTGTTGTGCCAATTTGTTCGGACGGCGAAGGATTCAGCCATGCAAACTGCTCAGCCGGTTCTGAGCTTGAGACCCGGCGGCGGCGGCGGAAGTAGTTTGTTCGGCTCTCGCTTCGTTTCCTCTTCGGCTTCCAGTTTTGATCCCACCGGATTCCGCCGTCGCGGTGGTTCCCTGGCTGTTCCTCGCTCCAAGGTTGGTCATTGTTTCCTAAAATCATCTCTCTAGCTCCGTTGCATTTTAATTGATCATATCAATTCAAGTTCCATGGATGAACTTCAATCTTATTGTAATCGATTTGGGTGTCAATAGTTTGATTTTATATCTATATATCTATAGACTAAATTGCACGCAAGTCCTTCAAATTATTGAGTCGTGCATGATTAGTCTTTCCACTTTTAAAATTTCAAGAATAGTACGTAAAGCTAGGTTAGCGTTGCACAATTGATCCTTCTATCACTAATAAAAGTAAGATTAACTTATTTTTGTTAAAAAAATGAACCTATATTAAATATGGTTCAATTGTACAAAGAAGAAAGAGTCTCTCACATTATTTATTAAAAAAAAAGCATGGACAACTGAAAAACTAACGGAAGGATCAACCGTGCGATGCTAACTTGACGTGAAGTACTGTTTCTAGAATTTACAAAGTTGAAGCACCAATCATTATTAACACAATAACTTTAAGGACCAATGGTGCAATTTAGTCATATCTATACGACTATACCAATAGTTTGGCTACTCATGTTTAATATTACCAGTAAAGTTGGGATCGGTTATGGCATTTGTTTGTGGAGTAGGGCTTCGATTCTTTGAAGGGTGGTGGGATAGGGGGGCATATGTATATAGGTGGGTGGGTTTAGAGGCGGATTATGTGGCAGGATGAGAGTGGTGGGACATGGAGGAGGGACAGAGAATCCAAGCCCTGTGGAGTAAGTGTGTAATTTCAGAAACTCATGTAAAGGTGGAATTTTTCTATTTAGATCCCTATTTCTAATTACTCAAGGGAATGTATGTGTTTGTGAAAATATTGTGAATTGTGTTTGATAAAAACTGTACGTTTCTACAAATGTAGAATGATGAATCTCTTCATGAGGCCCATGGATGCGTACGTTACACGCGAGACCAGCTGCTTGAACTACGGAAGGCTGTTAAAATCCCGGACAGTGTTCTGAAAGCCAAACTAGTAGTTGAATCTGAGCTATTTGGCAAAGATGCCGATCATGGCCGTGTGAAGAGCTATTATTCACATGGCCAATCCCAAAGTCAATATGCTGTGCCTGATAATCGCGACTGGGGGAACCAATCTTTTAAGCAGGAATTTATTAGGAGAGATCATATAAACTCACAGTCGGCAACATCCCATATATCTCCAAACCAAGTGGTACTGATAAAAACTTCAATTTTAAAAAACTAAATCATTTATATAACAATCTGTTCCTTGAGAAACTCAATTTGAGGATTGTTCTTTACCAGGGAGGAGGACCAACTGCTGCTCTAATAAAAGCGAAGGTACCATGGTCTGCAAGAAGAGGCCAACTGTCTGAAAAGGAGCGTGTTTTGAAAACTGTTAAGGGGTAATAATCATCTTCCTTTTATTATTACGGAGAACTATTTTCTTGGAAATATTTAAAAAGTTCGAATTTTAAATAGTTATTGGGAGTTGGGACAATGGGGACATGGAAGTTTTAGTTCTTGTTTTATGAAACGTTTGGTATCGATGTATAAATTGTTCAATTGTTCACACTCAATAGATAGTTTATAAAATACTTTGCAGAAATATCTCTTTATTTTATATATGTGCAAGTTTATCTTTATTGGAGACCTTAGTTTCTCGCTATTCGACTAATCATGTGACTGAAAATCCATGTGCTGATCTGTGATTAAAACTTTAAAAGTTATATCCTTATATCAGTTTTTATGAATTTACTCTGTATTTGTTTTCTTACACCCACTTGTCTGTTCAATAACTACAGCATACTTAACAAGCTGACTCCAGAGAAGTTTGATCTCCTTAAAGGCCAACTTATAGAGGCCGGCATATCTAGTGCTGATATTTTGAAGGTACTCATATGCCTCTTTTAGTCTAATGCCTTAGGCTCTGTTTGGCATACTCTTTGAGGCATAAACGTGTATTAAGGGATGCTGAAAGTCGTATGTTCAGCCCGTCTTACGAACTGTTTAAAATCCTGTTAAAAATATGTCCTAAAAAATATATCTACTTGTTACGGAGTATTAAAAATCTAACTTCACCTTTAGTGCCCTAAAAACAGCTCAACTGCTTTTTGTTCAACATCACTTTTACAGTTTTATCCAAAACACTACTTGTACTATAAACCAGCTCTTTACAGTAAGGCCAAACAGAGCCTTACCCTTATTGTGTTCCTTTTTTCTTGTTATTTCATTATATTCATTGTTATAATCACTATCACTAATTCCTTGTTTGGATGCATGCCTTTTCCACCACAGGGTGTGATTGGGTTGATATTTGACAAGGCTGTTTTGGAGCCAACATTTTGCCCAATGTATGCCCAATTGTGTGCTGACCTCAACGAGAAGCTACCGCCATTCCCTTCTGATGAACCTGGCGGGAAGGAAATAACGTTCAAGCGAGTTCTCTTAAATAACTGTCAGGAGGCCTTTGAAGGGTCTGACAATCTGCCGGAAGAGGTCAAACAGTTGACCTCTCCCGAGCAGGAGTCGGGAAGTAGAGATAAAGAAAGGTTGGCCAAAATGCGCACTCTTGGTAACATCCGTCTTATTGGGGAGCTTTTGAAGCAAAATATGGTTACAGAGAGGATTGTTCATCACATTGTTAAGGTACTAAATTAATTCTTCCTGTTTTGCACTATCTATAATCTGTCAGTGTAAAACAGGTTTAATTCTTCCTGTTTTGCACTATCTATCTTTGAGTTTACAAGTGTCACACCTCCACAAGGATTTGTTGGGATATATAATGGACCTTGAGTTTATAATTAACTCCAATTTGCAAAACATCAAACAGGAACTTTTAGGGTCAGATATGGAAAGCTGCCCAGAAGAGGAGAATGTTGAAGCTATCTGTCAGTTCTTCAAGACCATTGGGAAACAGATTGATGAGAACAAAAGGTCAAAATGCATCAACAACACATACTTCAACCGAATGAAAGAACTGTCAACAAACCCAAACATGGCTGCACGACTGAGATTCATGATCCGTGATGTTCTCGAATTGCGTGCAAATAACTGGGTCCCACGGCGCGAAGAGGTTAAAGCCAAAACCATCACTGAGATCCACTCAGAGGCAGAGAAGAACATGGGGTTGCGTGCCGGTTCTACTGCAAGTCTAAGGATTCCTCGTGGACCTAGCCCTGGAATGAGTAAGATGCCGGGTATGCCTGGACTTGATATTGCACCAGCTGGACGAGCTCAACCGCCACGACTGAATCTAAGTAATCCTGCCCGGGGCAGTTGTAGCACCATACATGGATATGTCATGGAGCAAACATCCCAGTTGAATCCGAGTAGTCCTGTCCGGGGCAGTTGTGGCATCATACAAGGAAATGTCATGGAGAAAGCATCCCGATTGAATCTGAATAGTCCTGACCGGGGCAGTTGTGGCATCAGACAAGGAAGTATGATGGAGCAAGCATCCCAGTTGAATCCGAGTAATTCTGCCCGGGGCAGTTGTGGCATCATACAAGGCAATGTCATGGAGCAAGCATCCCAATTGAATCCGAGGAGTCCTGACCGGGGCAGTTGTGGCATCATACAAGGATATGTCATGGAGCAAGCATCCCGATTGAATCCAAGGAGTCCTGACCGGGGCAGTTGTGGCATCATACAAGGAAATGTCATGGAGAACGCATCCCGATTGAATCCGAATAGTCCTGACCGGGGCAGTTGTGGCATCATACAAGGAAATATGATGGAGCAAGCATCCCAGTTGAATCCGAGTAATTCTGCCCGGGGCAGTTGTGGCATCATACAAGGCAATGTCATGGAGCAAGCATCCCAATTGAATCCGAGGAGTCCTGACCGCGGCAGTTGTGGCATCATACAAGGATATGTCATGGAGCAAGCATCCCGATTGATTCCGAGGAGTCCTGATCGGGGCAGTTGTGGCATCATACAGGGGCATGTCATGGAGCAAGCATCACGATTGAATCCGAGTAGTCCTGACCGGGGCAGTTGTGGCATCATACAAGGAAATATCATGGAGCAAGCATCTCGATTGAGTCCAAGTAATTCTCCCCGGGCCAGATGTGGCATCATACAAGGAAATGCCATGGAGCAAGCATCCCAGTTGAATCCGAGAAATTCTGCCCGGGGCAGTTGTGGCATCATACAGGGGCATGTCATGGAGCAAGCATACCAATTTCCTGGCTCAAACCGACATTCACAATCTACGGCTGCTTCTGGATTTGCAGAAACTGGAAAGGTAAGAGTAAGCTAGGATCCTGTAAAATGTTAGTGAAGTTCATTTTGAAGTTGCCTTTTAAAAGACATTCAGTGAAGCTTTTATGGATATGTTGAGTATTATATTTAATTCAATTTTATATAGTTTTAGAGCTCTTAATATAAAATACAGTTAACAAAGATATAAAATGGGTATAAACTAATCTCTAAATTAACTTCATTGAGTTTTAGTCTTATCTTTCATTGAGTTTTATTCTCTACTTCAGAAATCCCTAAACGTTTTACTCCATGCTATCTTTCTCCAGCATTGTTGCGAATCCAAAGGGACTCTGAATAGCACTGCAGAAACCTTCAACCCGGTAGAGCTCAAAAAGAAAACCGTTGCACTTTTGGAGGAATACTTCAGCTTCGGGCTCTTGGAGGAAGCGTTGCGGCGTATCGTAGAACTAAATGCCACGTCACACTTCCCCGAGGTTGTGAATGACGCAATTGCCCTTGGCTTAGACAAGAGCCCGTCTTGCGTTGAGCACGTGTCAGAACTCCTCGAGGTCTTGCACGCTATGAGGGTATTTTCTTCCGAGGATTTGAGGAATGGGTGCATGCAATTTGCTGGCGTGTTGGATGATCTTGCCATGGATTTGCCAAAAGCACCCGCCGGTTTCGGGGGTATTATTGGAAGGCTGGTTTTGTGTGGGGGATTGGACTTTGGTGTGGTGAAAGAGATGATCATGAAGAAGGTGAGGAATGAGATGTACAGGAAAGATGTGTTTTCTGCTGCAATGGCTGTGGTGAAGTCTTCTTCTCCACCATCTGGCAAAGTGATCATAGATTCACCGGCAAATGATATTGGGACATGTCAGAGTTTATTCAGTTGATCTTATTTAATTATTTTTTTTTGTTAAAGTAGGTAGACAATCTATTTTTATGGGAATCATTAGAGTCATTTATACAAATCATTTCTTTCATATATGCAAATATGCAATTGATTTCGCAAGCTTTTGTAGAACTGAAAATATCCACATGTTTTGGTTAATTTTTTAATGTTAAATAGACAACTTTATCCTAACAAATTGGATTATAAAGAGTATCTAAATTATCTCTTTTGTATTTTTAGAAGTAAAGTTATCTATTTAACATTAATAGAGTGTATTATGGTAAAACGAGAGTATACTTCGGTAAATTTTGATTTTTTAAATTCATGCCGATTTTTAATTAACGTGAGTTAAACATCATTTCTGTTAAACATCGTTAGAGCTTCAATTTCTTCATATGTTTCCAAGATACTCCGTGTATTTTTAGTCTTCTTTGATGTTTAAGAAATTGCATAATTGCAATTCATTCCAAGTAAATTTAAAGAGAAATGCTATGGAAGCAAACACAAAGGTCACAAAATACACAAACTTGTTTATTTTATATTTTAACTTTTTATATTTTAACTTTCTAATGATTTAAAATCATTTTTATTTTATTTTAGTGTGGTTCACCGTTCACCAATAGTAAGATTGTGTATTTTTTAATCTTTGTGTTTGAAACTCTATCATTTTTCAAATTTAAATCCCACAATTTTAGGAAGTGCTTTTTTAATAATCGCAGGTAACGAAGAACCAAACTTCCCTGGAATAGTATAAATTGTTTTTTTTTTTAAATTTTTACAAACAAACAGCCCATTGCAGGCATAACTGGGCACTCTACTACGTGACCTATAAGGCTATATAAATATGCTACAATCACACCACAGTTGCCATCATAGATGACAACTGCAAAAGGAACATGCTAAGAACCCACCACAGTTGCCATCACAGATGACAATCACAAGTAATTATATATATACACAAACGATAATCATCTATATTCACACACGATTAGCTTCCGTGTACGTATAAATCATCTGTAATTGTCGTACGTGAGGGCACCCGTGGTGGGTTCATAGCAGTTTTATATGCGAAATTGTATCTCGTGACATATTTGAAGTTAAAGTAACATTGTTGATAAAAATACCTGTCAAACAATTTTATCATACCAAACCACAAAAATGTTTACATTCAATTCACTTATGTTCATATTTGATACTTCTCCAAATTCAAGCCACAACAAGTTACTAATTGAGGATGAAGCTCTTAATAAATTTTGACAGCCATAAACAGTCAAACCTCTGGTTGTGTGTGGGTGCCATTGCATCAAATTCTGAAAGCATCAGTTTGGAAACGCTCATCATAAAGCTGCCAATGACCATACCTATCACCATTGAACTCTGCCCTCGGGATGAACAAATCCAGCTTCCGGAAACTTTTCATCTCCTTCAAATGACAAGAAGCCCGGAAAATGTCTCGGCCACTCAGATTCGCGCACCCGGAAAGATCCAGACTCTCCAACTTCCGACACCCCTGGCATATCAACTCCAACCCTTTCCCGGTCATCTTGGAGAACTGCAATTCGAGCGCCACCAAATGAGGCATGTGCTTCGCGATTGCAGCGGCTTCAGAGTCTCCGTCTTGAGGGCATTTGTCTAGGTACTCCTTAGGGACAGCGTGGGAATGCTGAGAGGGGTTGAGCCAGTTCATCAGGTTTCTCCTCAGGACTCTTAGTTCAGGACAGTTCATTCCTATTACAGCCAGCGACTCGTGAGATATTTCGTGGCAGAAACTTATGTCGACTTCCCGGAGAGATGGGCATCCCGAGGCTATTTTGGTCATGACTTGATCAGTGACATGAGGGCAGCTCTGGATTGAGAGAACTTGAAGATTTGGACAGCTGTAGCAACCGTTAGACTTCGACACATGAATCAATAGACTATACTAAACTGGTAACTCAGACCTCGAGGGTGATGCAAAGAAAAATGCATAATAACACATAGGACTTTGCTAAATCCACCCATATTATGACTAAATCCACTCCATTTATGTAAAATGGGCAAATTTACCCTTCAAAGTTAGCTAACATCTAACATCTTTCTATGTGTTTTAAGGGCAAAGTTCTCCATTTTACCATAAACGGAGTGGATTTAGCAACACCCTAACATATAAAATAATCTTCAAAGTTCAAAATATATATGTCGCTTATCTGAAATCCCCAATAAGACCTTTCTAGAAAAGTGTGTACAAACTAGAAAACACTCTCTAACACTTTCAAGATATATCTAATTCTTCTACTCAGTTAGAAGTTAGAACTCTTAGATGATGCTATTTTGTTGAGATTGTCCAAAAACTTCCTTTCCAGTTCGGTTAATGAGGTTCGATTGAAATTATTTTCAATGCAATTTATTTGATTATAGAAGTAAAATTGAAAAATAAAAATTATATATTTAAAAAATACATAAAAATCTACCAAACGAGATTGCTATATTAACATTAAAAAAGGGTAGTTTCTTACCGAAAAAGGACATCTCGTAAATGGCTTCTTGTGGAACCCCAACGACCCGAATCCCGACAAAAGGCTAGGAGAGCCGCTGAGCCGGTTGGACTGGGGAGTGAATGCTCCAGCCCCGTCCCTCCAGCTTCGGTTAGACTTTTGAGATGCAAAGGAAGAAGACGATTTCGAAGAAAAAAATAAAATAGCTGAATTGCAATCTTCTTAATTATAGAATCAAACATTGATACTAATTAAACTTATTACCTCTCCCTGAATTGATTCAGTAATAACATGATATTCTTTTGTTTGCCCGGAACACTCCATAATTCCAAAAGGGTGGAAGAGCTTCAACAAAATCTACATCCTCCTCTGTTCATCCCTGCACATCATCATCATCAGCTTCTGCACGGCTGCACCAAGAAATTTCTGAATTCATCCAAGGACATGAACTCCAAAACTCGGTGGACGATCTTGTCAAATATCATCCGCACATCTTGATCGAAAGCCCTGTGCAAAATCCTGCACCCCAGCCGGATCTTAGCAATGTTGGATATCTGATCGGAAATTCCCCATAATACCTCCATATCCGCATCTTCTTATTGATTTCTCTTCAGTGGGATTACCTCCTCCTCTGTACTCCATAACTTCCTCCTCTTCCTCGTCATGTTCTTGAGGACCGATGATGAAAGTTTGAAGGTGGTGTTTATGAACACCATCAACGGGGGAAGAACAGATTCACGTTTGGCTCGGTCTCATCAAGTCAACGTACTCTGCAGCAGGATTGACCAATGTACTCTGCACGAGTATGATCAAGATGTGCAACTGATATTTAATGGGATCATCAACCGAGTTTTGGAGTTCATGTCGTTGGATGAATTTGGGAATTTCTTGGTGTAGAAGCTGATGATGATGATCTACAAGGATGAATGGATGAGGGGAAGGATGCAGATTGTGTTGAAGTTCTTCCACCCGCTTGGAATTGAGGAGTGTTCTGGGCAAACAAAAGAAGATCATGTTATTACTGCAGGGAGAGGTAATAAGTTTAATTAATGTCAATGTTTGATTCTATAATTAAAAAGATTGCAATTAATCTATTTTATTTTTTCTTCAAAATCAAGCATCGTCTTCTTCTTCTGCATCCTAAAAATATACCCGAAGTTGGAGGGACGTGGCCTCAGCATTGGTCCAGCCGGCTTAGCGGCTCGCCTGGCCTTTTCCCGGGATTTGGTTCACTGAAGTTTCGAAAGAAGCCATTTACAAGTTGTCATAAGAAATAACCCTTTTTAATTTTTATTTTTTTAATTTTAATTCTATAATCAAATAAATTGAATTGAAAATACTTTCAATCAAAACTCGTAAACCGAACTGGAAAGAAAGTTTCAGGAAGGAGCTTTGTGCTGAAATTCTCAAACTTCAAAAAATTGTCATCATAATCACACTCCAATGCTTCACAAATCCATCATTGGAAGATTCAAACAGGCATCCACATTTTACACAATGCAAAAAACTAATTGATCACTCAATTCAATCTACAGAATCATAATGGATAGGAAAAGTAAGCGTCGTATTCGCGCACCTTCCCGCGACCAGAGAGAGGGATCGATCGGAGCAGTGTCGGGCTCGAATTTCAGTCAAGGAGCCATAGCTCCACAGAACTACGGATCGGAGCATGGAATCGACTCTGCGCTCGAACTCCGGAGTCCAAAACCGAGGCAACTCGGCGGCGCAGCCGAAGCCCGTTTCCAGGTCGAAAACCGAATTGAGGGACGAGTCCTTGCAGGCGGTCAGCCATGGCTTGCACACCATCATGGCGCATCTCCACCGATCCTCCATGGTGAGCCGCGAGAGTACGTTCACGAGACACACCTGAGTCAACTCGGCCCAGCAGCTGCCGCCTTCTAGCTCCCCTCCATCTTCTACACCTTCCATTGGAAAGAATCGTTTGGTGGGTAAGTCAAATATTCTTTCATAACATTAAAACAATCCAATGGTAGATAAATCATTTAGAAATATTCATAAATGGTGGGAGATAGTTTTGTAAATAATCTGGTCAAAACGGAAAAATAAAAAAAAATTGATTTAAAAATAAGTAGCTAAGACCTGCTTATTTTTTCTAGTTTATACGCAACTTATAAGTCAACTTATAAATACACAAAAACATGTAATCAGCTAACATATGAGCTAAAAACTACTTGTAAGTATTTGTCTAGTTTTACCATATATTTAGTTTTACCTTTTCTCGATCAATTATTTTTAACATTTGATATGATAAATCTAATAAAAAACTATGTTCGTATCAAAATCTAAAACTATTTTTATTTAATTTGAGATTAAAATTTACCAATTTTGATTGGAAAAAAATTAAAATTTGAAAAATACTCAGGGACAGAGGAAGTAATGATTTTTTTATAAAATGAATTTAAAATAATAATTTTTGAAATAATATCTAATTCTAATTTTATTAAATTAATGGACAAAGTTAGTCAATTTTGAATGAAAAAGTTAAAACTAGACAATTAATCAGATACGAGGTTGTAGTTGTTATTTATTTATTTATTTATTTAATAGTGATGGTTTGTTTTTATTAATTAGTTGATAAAATAAAAATTCTATCTTTTTTTTATTTTGTAAACTTTTTATTTTAATTTTTTAATATATACCCCGTGCTTCGTAAATACTTCGTCCCTAATTAATTTGCATCTTTACTATTTATAGGGTCAAACTTTATTCATTTTTTTTATTTTTTTAATCATTTGATAAAATAATATCATCATATTATCACTAGGTTTGTTTTGATGCAACTATATATACGTAGCTTTTATAATTAAATTTCACACCAATTTTTATATAAAATGATTTCAAAATAACTCTAGTCAAACGTCTTAAACCAGAACAATTAACTTATTTAAAAATTAGTATAACAATAAAAAATAATTTTTTTATTTAAAAATGTACATAAAAGATTCTATAAGAATGACAAAAATATTATTAAATAGAGGATGACAAGAATATTGATATTTTTAAATAGAAATGACTATGAATGATTATGCAGAGGGATTATTTTAATATTTGGGAAGGAGGGGGTGAAGAAGAAGCTTCATCATAGTTGGATTATTGGAGTCAAGTCAAAGTTATCACTGTTTCACATCATGCCTTCCTTTTTCCTTCGCAATTTCACTTCCGGCACCGGTTCGACGGTTGCATAAACCACCGATAACCGCCGCCGGCGTGCACGCGCCTCGATTTTAACAAGCTCCGGGGGCTCGAAGTTCTACGGCCGGGCATCATCTTTGGCTTGGCTGTAAGTTTATTTTTCTCTCTGATTTAATAAACAAACGATAAACAGTGGAGAAACGTTCCTTAAAAAAATGGAGAAAAGCTGAGTAAGAACTGGTCTTTGTTCTCTGCTGATACCAATTGTCGCCTGATCTGCTTTTTTCTACTGCATTTCTTGTTTTTTTAAATTTTTGTATGTGAATTCTGTGAAGATTCAATTGAGCTGCGCAATTCTCTATGCAAGTCGCTCAAAGCTTACAGCTTTAGCTACGAAGCATGGACTATGGAGCTTCTTTAAGAAGATGATTTTCTGAAATTATTTAAGTGGGCTTCAGGATTATCTTCCTGGAAGACTAGAATTTTGATAACAATCTGGGATTTGTATCAGTTTTGGAAAAATCTTAAGACAATGACCAGCTATTTTCTATTTAAACCACTCACTACTGAAGTAAGATGCACGAAATTGTTGGAATTAAATAGTTTTTTCCTGTGACATAAGGCTTCATTTATTCATCTGCTGGCGATTCCAGGCATTTGACTCTACTAGTTTTAGGATATTGCATTTTTCGGGGCTAGTTTGGATGGAGGGTTTTCTAACTTGGAGTGGAAGACTTGATCCTAATTTTGATAAGTAGACTTAATCAAATGACGGTCCTAACATCCTATGGGCTTTTTTCATGCATAATGCAGAGGTTTAAATGTTTAGTGATGGTCCCTAACCTCAACTCTTCTGTCTTTCTGCAGAGATTTATGTGTTTTGTGAGTATACAATATGTTTGATTGTGGTCCTAAGTCGCAGTACTTGGGTGGGCAGCGAGAGAAGTTTGTAAGGTATCAAAGCTGCTATGGTGAACTGTTTTGTAGTTTTGTCCTTAACAAGTACAGAGTAATATATTTTAATATGAAAAATATATCAATATTACTGATCCCTCCTTATTTACTTATTTGGGGTATCTAAAACAAGGTCCCATTTCTAATTTTAGGTATTACTCCGTACTTATTAGGCACCAAATACCAATTGATATTTCTTCTCTAGTTCTATCAATTAATTACCTCCCAAACTTAGAGTACTTATCTTAGTCCTACCCTTTATGCCTACTAACTTTTTTTCAAAATAAACTTTCTTTATCGTTGTGTGTTCAATTTTTGGGACTTTCATGTTGGGGTGGAGGTAGGAATATATATTGGGTTTCAGGTATAGTTGTGGGTACAGTACTACCTGGACCCTATCCATACACACTGTGAGTATGCTTCTTGCTACATGAACCCATTAACCCCAATACTACATATGCATTCCCATCCAATTACAGATCAGATGGGTAGGGGCACCCATACTTACTCACTGCTTTTCTAAGCTCTAGTTTTTTATATTTTTCATTTAGTTTTCGTGTATTTGTACTTTCTATGCGTGCAGGCTTGATGACTTGGATTCCAGGCTTTCCTCACCGGCATCATCAGTAACAGCAAGCAAATGCAGCTTTGGCGTCGAGGGTTTAAAACGCGTGGGACCTACAACAAGGGGAACATCAAATTCTTTCAAGAAAGGAATGAGAAAAAGCTCTGAAGGACTTAAGTCAATTGGCCGGTCTCTGGGCTTTGGTGTATCTCTGGCTGTTTTTCCAGAAGATCTTAAATCCTTTGAGAAGAAGATATTTGATCCTCAAGATAAATTCCTTCTGTTGTGGAATAGGATATTTGTCATATCATGCATTCTTGGCATCTCTGTGGATCCTCTGTTCTTCTACCTTCCAGTTTTCGATGATAAATCACATTGTCTTGGGATAGACAGAAAGTTGGCTACAATAGCCACAACTTTGAGAACAGTAATTGATGCTTTCTATCTCTTGCATATGGCAGTTCAGTTTCGCACGGCTTATATTGCCCCTTCATCTCGGGTTTTTGGTCGTGGTGAGCTTGTGATTGATTCGAAACAAATTGCTAAACGTTACTTGCGCTCCTATTTTATCGTTGATTTTCTTGCAGTGTTCCCGTTGCCTCAGGTTAGTGGATAAAGTTTATCCCTCCGTTAAAACAAAGTCTTGTTTGGTCAAGGAAGAATGTTTTATGGAATCATATATTTTTAAAACTTATTCGTTCAGTTAATTAAATATAAAATATTTAACCTGTTTGTAAACCAATTTTAGCAAATTATGAAAAATTAGTTTTCTTTTACCTAATACTCTGTAGTCTTTTTAAATGGGGGGGAGTTGGCAATAATTTCACTCTTTGATATGGCGAAGAAATCTTGGATCTTTGGCATAGTTCGTTATGTTCAGAAATGTTGAGTGTTTGAGAGCGGATTCTAGAGTGATCACATCATGCTAAAGATAGGCTTATTGTCACAGCTTACTCCTGTGTGATTGTTTCAATTTATTTTCCAAACCGTTTTATTTAATTTTTATTTGACCTAAATTTTATCAACTGCTATTTACTCATTTCATGATATCTACAATTCTTTTTTGAAGGGCTAGTTACTGAAAAATGCCTAACCCTTTTTCCTTAACAAATCTAGAGCACAGTTGAAGAAACTACGCAAAAAAGCTCAATGCTCAAGTATACTAACAAAAATGACATTGGATCACCATTATCAATCAACATTTTCAGTTTTCAACAGAGCAACTTGTCCTATGTGTATAAGTTTTTTCTCAAAAAAATATGTCATACTGTCATCAAAATGTGTCATGCTGTCATCAATCCTAGAACAAAATGATTATTTCTCAGTCAAAAATTGGATCAGTGACACAATTTTTATAAATTTTGCACATGTATGGAATACATTAGGCCGCTATAGTAGTTAAGTCACTTGATCTATGTGTATTTGTGCATAGATCTTTCCAAGCATACTAGCATTGGCACAATTCCTTAGAGCACTAAAAAGAGTTCTTGTTAAACTTAGCCCTTTTCCTGCTTAAACTTGTCCGAAACGCTAAGATAAGTACTGTTTTTGACATCCCCAGATTTTATCAGTCATTTTCTCATGCCTTTTGCAGATTGTGGTCTGGAAATTTCTGCAGAGATCAAAAGGTTCAGATGTTCTAGCAACAAAACAAGCATTGCTTTTTATTATTTTGTTCCAGTATCTTCCTAGATGTGTTCGACTTTTACCCTTAACTTCAGAACTAAAAAGAACAGCTGGTGTCTTTGCTGAAACTGCATGGGCTGGTGCTGTCAGCTACTTGCTGTTGTACATGCTTGCTAGTCATGTAAGATGTTCTTTTCCATTTATGAGACTATTAATTTTGTGTAGACTGTAGATTTAAATAAAAATTAAGAACACTAAAACCAAAGTTAATAAAATAGCTTTCCCTAGCATTTTTGTTGTGGAATTATGGCCCACAAGTACACGTGATAGCTCCCCCCATTTCCCTAGGACGTCTGAAAATCCAAACATAGCATAATGGTCTCACAGTTACAGTTCAATTCTCCAAGAAATAACGACCTTTTATTTCTTCTCTTTTGAAATATTTGCTTTGTTTTTTTGCAGGTAGTTGGGGCATTATGGTACTTGTTATCTGTGGAGCGTTTCGACACTTGCTGGCAAAGAGCTTGTCATGGAAATGGAACGTGCAATACTAACTTCTTGTATTGTGGCAATCAATTCATGAATGGATATTCTGCTTGGAGTAACATCAGCAGTGAAGTTCTAAATGCATCATGCACCGTAGCTGGTGATAACCCGCCATTTGATTTTGGAATCTTTAATAATGCCTTGTCATCTGGCATAGTGTTCTCTATGAAGTTCTTATCTAAATACTGTTACTGCTTGTGGTGGGGACTGCAGAATTTGAGGCAAGTCATTCCTTTTTTTTTCTTGTACATGTTTTAGTTTATTTTGTTGTTGAGATGCTTCTCTACTCTCGAGTAGGGGTAATATATACATATACACACCCTCCCCATGGCCCAAACCTTACTTTCTGTGGGATTCTATTGGGTTTTTTTGTTGTTGTTGGGATGACAAACCATCCATTAACAGTGTTTTCATGCATGGATATCTGATTCCGTCCATTTTATAGCTTTTATTGTACTCCTTCCGTTCCATAAAAAGGTTCCTCGATGGAATCGGCGCGGTTATTAGGAAAAACTGAAATTGTATGGTTAAAAGTGGTGTAGAGGAGAGACAAAGATTTTCAGAAATTGAAAGTGGAAACTTCTTTTAGGTTGGGCGGAAAAGAAAATGCAGAACCTATTTATGGGACGTGGGGAGTATAACTTTTCTTGTTCTTGTTCCTGATTGCAGTACACTTGGTCAGGGCCTTCAAACTAGCACATATCCGGGAGAGTCGATATTCTCAATTGCACTTGCCATATTTGGGTTGATTCTCTTTGCATTACTTATTGGTAACATGCAGGTAGTTAATTGCCTTGATTTTACTTGGTTGTTTTTCAGTGCTCTTACTTTGTTCGTCCTAATGTGTTCACTTTGTCTCCGATTTTGATTTTGTATTTGACCCGGGGTCTCTTAGAAACATCCTTTCTACTTCCAACTTCCAAGTAGAGGTAATGTCTACATACACTAGGTTTTGGTTTTGGAACGGCAGTTCTAGTTCCCAGTGGGACCTTAACTGGAACTGGATAGGGGAAGTACAATCCCAGTTGCGGTTCCCAACCAATTCTGGTTTATTTATTTTGGAAAAAGTGCTAGACATTTTACTCCATAAAGTATTACTCCCTCCCTCAACAAATTATCTTCCCTACTAATGTCGGATTTTACTGGGTTTGTTGTGTTCTTTTTTTATAATTAAAGGGGCTGTACAAATCGATTGTTTCTATACGATCTCGGTGGAACTTATGTAACCCTCTAAATCCATGGCTTACATTACTTTGATGGATCGCCATCCCATGGGCTACCAAACATATATATGATGTGATGAATATCATGGGACAATTTAGCCAATCCTATACAGCCCAGTTTCTCTTTTTCACCTCTTCCTATGTGCGAATTGTGAAAGAAGTTGTTAAAGAAATCATGAGTGAGTGTCTGTTTTTATTTATTGTACATTTGTATTACAGACATATCTCCAGTCTCTAACCATTCGACTTGAAGAGATGAGAGTGAAAAGGCGGGACTCAGAGCAATGGATGCATCACCGCTTACTTCCCCAAGAACTGAGGGAGAGAGTTAGACGCTATGATCAGTACAAGTGGCTGGAAACCCGTGGAGTGGATGAAGAGGCCATTGTTCAAAGTTTACCAAAAGATCTCAGAAGGGAGATCAAACGCCATCTCTGTTTGGCGTTAGTGAAGAGGGTAATTTTAATTTTTTAAAAAAATTGTTTGTTTGTTTTGTTTTTGCTCTTGTGTTTACTTTGTCCTTGTGTGCTTGAGCTAAGGCTAAGACTAGGGGTGTATACGAATCGAATCGAAGCAAATATATCACTATTCGATTCGTATTCGATTTAAGTGATATGTATTCGAATTCGGATTCGTATATAATTCGAATTTTAAAAAACATTCGTATTCGATTCGATATATATTTGACGTATTTGAATTCGTATTCGAATATTCGAATTCGAAAATATTAGTAATTTTTTCTTAAAACAAATTTCTTAAAGACATTAAATTATTATTTTATAATAATGTAAAATGTAGTAAAAATATGTTAGAATATAAATAAATTTATTTATAAATTATAATATTCGAATATATATAAATTTATATGTACACAAAAATTTAATATATTAAAATATGTTAAAATATGTACACAAATATTTAATATATTAGAATATATATAAATTTATTTATAAATTATAATATTCGAATAATTTGAATAATAAACGAATCGAATCTATTAATATTTGTATTCGAATTCGAAAATAATTCGAATCTAAAATATGATTTGTATTCGAATTCGAATATAGCGAATACGAATCATCCTTTTCATATACGAATCACGAATCGAATACATTTTATTTGATTTGTATGCACCCCTAGCTAAGACCCTGTTTTCTTCACTTGATCAGATTGGAATAAATTCTGATATGGTCTTATCTGATTTAGTTATATTTAAAGATGTTTCTGATCTGGTTTGGTCTGATGCGATTTGATTCCAATAAGAATAAGTAGTAAGTAATAAGAATAAGGGGCTGTTTGTTTCAGCTTCTTAATGGTTCAGATGTCTGAATAGTTCAGCACTTAATGGTTCAGACTGTTTGTTTCGTGAGCAGATGTTTGAATGGTTCAGACATTTGCCTCTGAATGGTTAAGTATTATACAGTCTGAATGGTTAAGACCTTTTGTCTAAATTGATCAGACATTTGCCTCTGAATAGTTAAGCAATATACTAGCTTTTAATGGTTCAGACCTCTTACTAGTTCAGCACTTAATGGTTCAGACCTTTTACTGGTTCAACACTTACCTATTCAGAAGTTGCCAAACAGTCCCTAAGTAGAGAACATGATCTAGTAATGATATAGTGATTCTTTTTTTCCAGGTTCCTCTATTTGAGAACATGGAAGAGAGATTGCTCGATGCCATCTGTGAGCGCCTAAAACCATCTCTCTACATCGAGAACACGTACATCGTGAGAGAAGGAGACCCGGTGGACGAGATGCTCTTCATCATACGCGGCCACCTCGAGAGCGTGACGACGGACGGCGGGAGGAGCGGGTTCTTCAATCGGAGTCTCCTAAAGGAGGGCGACTTTTGCGGCGAGGAACTCCTCACGTGGGCCCTCGACCCCAAGTCCGGCATCAACCTGCCCTCGTCGACCCGGACGGTCAAGGCCTTGACGGAGGTGGAGGCCTTTGCGCTGGCGGCAGATGAGCTGAAGTTTGTCGCCGGCCAGTTCCGCCGCCTGCACAGCCGCCAAGTCCAACACACGTTCCGGTTCTACTCGCAACAGTGGAGGACTTGGGCGGCCTGCTTCATCCAGGCGGCGTGGAGGCGGTACATGAGGAGGAAAGTTATGGAGATTCAGAGGAAGGAAGAAGAAGAAGAAGCCGAGCGGGAATTGTTGGCGAGTAGGGCGGGAAGCCATGGCCACGGGAGTTATAGCATCGGGGCGGCGTTTTTGGCTTCCAAGTTTGCCGCCAACGCGCTCCGGGGCGTTCATCGGAATCGGAACCTTAAGGGCGGTGCAAGGGAGTTGGTTAAGCTGCAGAAGCCGCCGGAGCCCGACTTTAGTGCAGAAGACGCGGATTGAGATTATTTAACTTGTATTGTATGTAGATATATATACACACATGATACATGTATACATATTTTGTTTTTCCTTAAATGAATCAAACTGATCTTGTGTGTTTGCGAAAGAAAAATTATTTAATTACTATCTGTCTAATTATGCTTGTAGAGAATTTGAGTGTTTGGCTCAAGAAAATGCATGTTTGGAACTGGAAGCAGCTCCAAATAATCTTGACACTTTGACTTCACCAATTTTAAGATATATGTTGAGACTTTGGTGAAAATGAAAAATGAGTGCTTGGAATATATTTGCATGTATATATATATGTGTGTGTGTATATATATATATATATATATATATATATAATGAAATAAATGTTTAAATTGAGTATTCTTTTCAGATTAAGGCAAACACTCTACTCTGTATATTCAAATTATATATTCTAAATGAAATGAAATAAACGTATAAATTGAGTATTCTTTGCCTATTATTGTTACTTGTTTAATAACATATACTTCCTCCGTCCCTCATAGATCTTCTCAATAGCTCTTTTTCATTGTCCACAATAGATCTTCTCATAAGAATTCACCCTACGTAGCACTCTAACTCATCTAATACTACGCATTTAGCACTGCTTATTGTTTTTTTACCAAATTAGCTATTTATATTGTCAATCTCTTCCAATCATACCCTTTATGTTGTCAATCCCTTTTATCTATCCGACTATCAATTGTTTCAATTCCTCTTTCAACTCCTATATCAAATTCGGACTCAAATAATGTATACTTTGTGTATAGTGACATAGTACTCTTTTTTTATCAAATTCTTTCTTAAATCAATTAAATGTAGTTTTGAATAAATATATACAATAAAAAGACGATATATCAAAATTATATCATAAAAATATGTCAATTATAAATACTTCCTTCATCCCAAAATAGGGCTCTTATTCGATTTACAATGTTTAATTGAAGTTATTTTCAAATCAATATAAGTAAAAGTTAGTGTATAATTAAAAAAGGAATTATATACTCCCTCCGTCCACAAATAACTTTACATTGCGCGTTACAATGTTTGACTGAAGTTATTTTCAAATCATTTTATATGAAAAATGGTGTAGAATTGAAAACTAAAAAGTGAATAAAGTTTGACCCTTTGAATAGTGAACGTAAAGTTTATTTGTGGACGGAGGGAGTATTAAAAAAACTACATAAAACATTCTATAAACAAGTGGTGACAATGAGACTTACATATATAACTACCAATGTTATGAATAATTATTATTTGACTTTCATATTGTGCAAACAGCTTGTGGTTGATTTTATGACAATAGGGTTTTACCATGAAAGAGATTGTTATGAAATATGTTACTCAATATGGTGGCTGTAAATATTTGGGTAGTATGGATTGATCATGTTCTACAAACACTTTCTGGCAGTGAATTTGTCTTCTATATAAAGATTTTTGGCAGTGTGGAATGCTTGTGATCTAGGTATACTTTTTGCCAGTGTGTTATGTCCTATGTTTTGGCCAGTGTGCTTGTTGCACAATTTAACATAATGTTGCAGTGTATGTTGCTTACAAAGTCTTAAAATTTACAACATAATACCTTCATTATCCATTTCTTTTCAGTACCACATAAATAAAATTCAACATATGTCTAATACTAACATCTTCTAACATTATACAAAATCAAGAAAGACCAAAAAAGTCAAGCCCCTGTTTGGCCAGTGTCTTTTGGTGTAATAGATTATTTATCAAATCAGTCATACATTTTTGGGCAGTGTGAAATTCATAAATGAAAACAATCATATACATTTTTGGCAGTGTCAAATTCATACATGAAAATAGTGTGGAATTCATACATGAAAAGAGCTATACATTTTTTAGGCAGTGTGGAATTCATACATGAAAATAGTTATACATTTTTTGACAGTGTAGAATTAATACATGAAATCACTACCACATAAATCAATGGACATTACAATACAACATGAAATTAAGAAACACAATAATACATTTACACATTTCCGTAAGATATAACAACATATATCCATTCTACACAGCCACATTAAAAACTCACATATAAAAATCACACTGCCCACTACACAATTACGAGTGAACAACCACACTGCCCAAAACAATCATATTTTTTGGCAGTGCATAATGAACATTTGCTGTTTAACTAAAGGATAAAATTGGAATCACAGGTACGAAACATATAGCACTGCTATTTAGAGTATTTTAATGCTCTTAGAGTGCTATTTTGGTTTTTCTCCCTCTTCTCATTTCTTTTTTTAACAATTAAAATTTCACAACTACCCCCACTTACTTTATTTATTACATCTCACCCACCTCATTTAATACACTCCACTCATTTTTCATTAAGGGTATTATGGTAAACTTTTACCTTTTTTCAACTCTCTTTAAAAACTACCAAAAGTTAAAATGAGAACATCTTAGGGGGACGGAGGGAGTAATATAATTGATGGAAACATGGTCTATCGAAACATTGTAAAGATGGGCGGGGCTCGAGATGTGCTTGAGGCCAACACTAGATCCATAATTATAGATAACTCGGCCCAATGAATTTGAAGTAAATTAGAACAGATTGAGATAGGACTTGGGAATATTGGGTTGAAGCAATCGTTAAGCTTCAGCCCATAGAAGACCGGGTCATCAAAGGAAGGCACAGTCCACCCTTATTCTTATATCTGTACTCTTTCATTGTTACAATGCTCTGACACTAAAATTTTGATCTTTTACTGGTGAAAATATTAGAGATCTATCAATAATATTATTATTTCTAAATTTTTAAAAGTTTTGATGAAATTTCAAAAACATTTACGTAATATGAAGTAATTTTTAGTTTTCAATTTCATATTAATTTTTAAATAATTAAATTAAAATAGTTTCAATCAAATCTGGTCAATGGAAGTTTTACTCCCTCTGTCTGAACTTAATCTTCTCGTTTCTCCTTTTTCTTCGTTCAGATTCAATCTTTTCATTTTTTTATAGATGTGTGTTAAGACAAAAATATCCTTCATTTCTTTAAAAATTTCCAACAATCCATATATTTCTACTTTTTCGGTAAGAATATTTTGGGACGAGACGAATTCACATAAGTCTACACTCATTTTCATAAACATTAGTATATAAATATCATGAATGTATTTAATTCATTAAAAAATAAAAAATTTACATGTCAACTTATAAAAAGTACGAGAAACTCTATATTTCACTAAAAGCATACACAACGACGAGGCAATATGTGGCCTCTTAAAGTCATGTCAGCAAATACCACCCAAACCCTGTTATTCCACAGTCATTCCACTCTATTTTTCATTCCATGTGCAAGACATGACTCTTTCATTTTTATTTTTTTATTTTTTTTATCTTTTAAAAATGTCTTTTTAAAGAAGTAGACATATTTTAATAATAAAATAGATGTGTAAAATATTTTTTTATAATTAAAAGTTGTTAAAAAGTGCAGAAGGAACAAAATCAATGACTTATCATTATGTCACTCCACTCACTTGTCACACGTTGATTATATTATTTTTTATCGATTAAAATATTACATGTCAGCGTATGTCATTAACGTCATTATTGCTCATGCTCTTATATATGTTTGGATAAGCAAAATCTTGGCACAAATATACTTCCTCCAAAGGGAGTATCTTCTTCCACAAGAAAGTGAGGTACATAAATTTCGTAACATTCCGTTTCTTTCTTCTTCTAGCTTAGTGGAAGTTCAAAACCCTAGTCTACTGCGAATTGGAGAGGAAAAACCGAAGGCAATGGTGGGGACGAACTTGAAAGCCGAGGCGATGAAGCTGACGGACCAAAGGAGCGCCATCGAGCTTGAGATGAATGCCATCATCGAACGCCTCTGTCGCCCTGACGGACCTGGCTTCTCCGGAAACCTCACCGATTCCGAGGCAATCCCTCTTTCCATTTTATTCATTATACGCATGTGTGCTCTATTTGCTTCGAGGATTTGAAGCGATTTCTTCTTCTTCTTCTTTTCAATAATCCGATTTAGGGTTTCCCGAGAGCAGACATTGATATTCCTGCGGTGCGCGCTGATCGGCACAGGCTTGCTGGTAACTCCTCTTTTCATGGCGATTTTAGCTACATGCGAAGAATTTAGTCATGTCTGTTAACCTATAGAGTTATTAGCTGGTTGCAATGATTTGTGATTTTCGAAATGGAGTTTTGAGCCCCGCGAGTAGTATAGTAGTGTTGTGATGAAATAGTTTGCCCCCAAAATGCAGAGTTGCGGAATGATCACAAGAACATCACCGAAAAGATGGACCAGTATATCCAGGTCCTGCATTCGGCTAGGATTGCTCCAGTACCTTCCACTGCCCAAAATGCAGGTATTTGTCACTCTTTGTGGACATTGTGAGCCTTTCATTCAGTGCTGTAATGATGTTCATTGTGATAACTTTATCTCGTCTCAAGGATGGTGTAGCTTGTACGAGTAGTAATTTTTAAACTTCACCTAAACAAAGACCTCCTATTTGAGCAAGGTAGAACTATAAGATTCTTTTAAGGGTCTATTTGGATGGAGGTGTTTAAATAGGAAGGGGTTAGGCCATATCTTGATATAGACTTTATATTCATAAAGATTTATCAAGGTATATACTAATCTATCCCAAGTTGTCTAATCTCAATCTCCCCTACAAACCATCCGTCGTAATGCCTTCCCTAACAGTGTGAATAGTTATATCATAAGCATTACCATTGACCTGTTCCTATAAAGGATATTTATATAGTTTGAACGCATAGATTTTTCCCCGAGATCCTAATTCAAAAGCTTTCCTTTTTAATCATGAAAAAAACAAGATTGTCTTCCAATAAAGCAAATCTAATTTTTCATTAAATCTAAAAAAATACATAAGCAATTAAAATATGAATTTTTTTGTTGAACTAATATTTCTGTGTGTATGCATCTACGGGAATGCTGCAGCTTCAAATGTTGCCTCTTCGAATATTATTGCCACGACTCCTGCTACTAGTGCCATGGACGTGGATATTGTTGCTAGTAAACCCTTTGCACTAGTAGATGAAATTGCTGAAGCATCCCCGGCAGCAGAAGATGGACTGCAACTCGGAGACCAAGTTGTAAAATTTGGTAATGTGGAGTCTGGCGACGACTTATTGCAAAGGCTTGCAGCTGAATCTCAGACAAATCAGGGCAGGGCAATACCGGTGGTGGTCATGAGGCAAGGTGTGCCAGTCAACTTATCACTCACCCCTCGGGTGTGGCTGGGACGTGGCTTGCTAGGGTACACTCATCTCTCTCTCTCATATATATTTTCAACTATCTTTATTACATATTTACATTACCATGGATACCAAATAAGTTTTGATACGGAGTAGAATTTAGTATAGGTTAGGAGTAACTCAACTGTTTCAATCAATGTCTTATTGCCCAATTAGGGAGTATTATCTTTCTAATTTTTTGAAGGGTATACTACTCCCCCCCCCCCCCCCCCCGTGGGCGAAAAGACCATTTTCAACCACTTGCAAATGGATCCGCCCCAAAACAAAAAAAGTATGAAAAAACTTCTAAATAGACAATTAGGCTATATTGGTCACTTGGCGGCAAATGGGTCGTAAGACATTTGGACAATTAGGTTGAATCTAACCCGCTTTGATACGATGATTGAGTTTAGTATAGTGTAGGGGTCACTCAACTAAGTCATAAGACACTTGTGTTAAACTACAATAAAAGATTGAATTCAATCGATTATTTAACTTAATTCGATGCTTTATTAACCATTTTTTGGTATGATGCTATAAACAAGTTTACAATGATTTGCAGATGCCACTTTCGAATCTTATGATTGAGGATTTCCACAGTTACAAAGGCTTTAAGGAACTCTTCTGGTGGATAGATTCTGAAGTACACAAATGGTTCAGTTGTGACTTGTGATCTGTATTCAAGTTTTTGACTTACTGTGTTTCTATAATTATTCATCAACTTGAAATTTTGCTGCTGTAAGAGTATTGATGGATGATAATAAGAACACACATTTCTAGCATATTTAAATCTTTGCCGTAATTCTTTATTAGTCAAATTTCTACTTAAGAATGAATATACTTCTAGTCTGTAAAACTTTATTATGAAGTATCAAACTAGAGATTGAGAATTTTGAAGAAGTTTGGGATAAAAAAAGAAATAAAGTGAATAATATGTTTATGATAGCTAAAGTTTAGATAGTGTTGGAATGAGAATTTGAGTTGAAAATGTATGATAGATGGAGATGGTGCAGATTATAAAGTACAACCGGAATTACATAATGCCTAACTTGTAATTAAAAAATATTTCAAAATAAAAAGTATATTGTTTTAAAATAAACAATGTTATTTTAGACTGAACACACAATGAGCTTACTTGGAGCGAACACTATGTTGCTTCCGAATGAATATTACGATTATAGAAAATGAATATTTGTTGGATGTACCTAACTTGAAAGAGCCCGGTTCATTGGCCACTGGATTCCAGTGGCCACGGAAGCCACTGCCCTCCTACGGATGTCCGTTTATAAAATTGATGATTCTTACCCCCTAACCCCCCCGGCAAACCCCCGCCAAGTCCCGACCCAAACTAATCACCTCACCTACGTCAATTGTACCTCGTAAGTATAAAGTCAAAAGTTTTGACTTTAAAGTCAATTATACTTACGAGGTGCAATTGACGTATGTGGGTAATTAGTTTGGGTCGGGACTTGACGGGGGATTTACCGGGGGGTTAGGGTGGTAAGAATCATCAATTTTGTGAACGGAGCTCCGTAGGGGGGCAGTGGCTTCTGTGGCCACTGGATTCCAGTGGCCATGGAACCGGGCTCAACTTGAAATACACCTGAATGTACAATACGGAGTATAAGCTTTATTGAAGTAGTGTTTGAAGTGATATTGGTACACAGAAATGACGAAATCGAACTTATATTAGAAGTTGAAATTTTATGGAATTGAGCTCCAATAATTTATTTTATGCACTACCAATTCTAAATCCACATTTTTTGTGCAACCATACAATAAATTTGAAATTATTATTCCCAATTCCAATTTCACAATTTGAGTTCTATGTAAGAAATAGAGGCATAGAGTTTAGGTATAGAGTTTATCAATCCATTAGCCTTTGAATGAATGGTTTCAATATTTTTAATATGATATCGAACACTAGTGCTTTTAAAAAATTATTCCGTATTGAAAATACAAAACACTAATTTCAAACAAGGCATCAACCATTGCCAAAGCGAAGGAGTTGGGACTACGAAGGAGAGATTATGAAGAATTTTTTAAGTCGCCTTTTTATGTAAAAAAAATCTGTTTTAGAAGTGTCTATTATTAAAATTTGATGAAGTACTCAATAATTTACATATTACAAGGGAAAAAATGGTTACTTTATTAGTACTTGGAAGTATATAACCACATAAATGACCACCAACTAGGACTTGTGAGTACAAATGAATGGGTTTGACAAAATTTCAAACTATCATCACACTTTATCTCAACAGATCAAACTACTCATTTATCTATATTTAAAAAAGAAAACAAAAACCAATAGAGATTTGAAAGACCAACCAAAAGTATTCTTTTACTTACTAATGAAAAATACATAATGAATTGCACCCAAAGTGTTGCAATTGGTGTTCCCATAATAACCAAGACAAATTGTCAAACACACTAGGAATAATTTCAAAATAACTAACCAAACACTACCCAAAATTTAGGGGACAATCCATTTTTCTTCATGCTCTATGAGCATACAACTTCTAAACATAGACAAATGTGCCCTCCACCGAAGAGATCATCCGTTTCGCCGCAGAAGAGCCAACAATTCTTCCCAACTGAATGTCACAAAAAAAACATAAAACTTCCATAACCCAAAAAAGAACAAAATTTAGAGATTAAAAAGTAGTACCTCAGTTCCAATGTATTCACCCAGCTTGACTTTTTCAAGTCAAAATGGACAAATTTTGAATTTCAATTAAATAAAATTAGTAATGCATATTAGTATAAAAATGATTACATTATACTCCCTCCGTCCACAAATAATCTTCCCACTTTCCTTTTTCACCCGTCCACAAATTATCTTCCCATTTCCTTATTTGGTAACTTTCTAGTATCAAAAAGACTTATTTACCCTCATTCATCTACTCCGTATCTTCTGTTTTTCTTTTTTCCTACCCTATCTTTCCAGTAACCCCCTGCCACCCCAATTCTTCTTCTTTTCTCATTTTTTCTTCTTTCTTTTCCTCTTCCTCACCTCTCCAATTGTGTCCAGCCAGCCGCCCAATCATCTTCTTTGCTACTACTACCACTTCTTCTTCTTTCTTCTCATACCAATTTTGTCCAGCCACTAAACCTCTCACCATCTTCTTTTCTTCTTATTCCCTGCGGTGATATCAACATGGATAGATCTGATGATTTGAGTATTCTTTTTCATTCAATCTTCTGAGTCATCGAGTCTTCTTCTTCATCAGATTTGAAGGAGTAAGTCTTGTTTTCGCCAGATCTGAAAGTTGTATAGGACTTGTCCACCGAGATAGAGGGTTGTCTACCAGTGGTGTTCAATTCGTAGAGGAAGAAGACTAAGTGGAGGTCCTGACCATTGATTTCTGGTGCTGCCGGTGATGAGTTGAAGGACATACGGGAATTTGGGTAGAGAGGCTGGAATCTGGGTGTTGTCGAGGTTTGGTTGGGACGACTGGCATTGTCGGTGATTTGGATAAGGCATGGAGGCTGGGTGAGTGAAGGAGGAGGGAGGGGTATTTTGGGAAAGTGAACTACATTTTCACATTACCTAAATCTGTGTGCCCGGTCAAAGCGGGAAGTTTAATTTTGGGCGGAGGGAGTACTTATCTTATTGAGAACTTTTAGAAATCGACTTCATTGTATTAAAATGCTATACAAATTGAAGGCAATTGATGAATTAAGTTTGTCTTGTTTGAGTCAAAAAAGTCAAACTAGACAAATACATTGAGACGGAAGGAGTAAGAAAGATGACAAATTAAGTGAAATAACTCAACAAAGCACCCACTAAAATCTCACAAGTAGGGTTCGGGGGGGTACACAAACCTTACCCCTACTCAGAAGTAAAGAGGTCGTTTCCAACAAACCTCTAGCTCAAACATAGAGCCATAAACAAATTAAATATAGTACGAACAAAGTAAGATCACAGCGAGACGAAACACACATGCTGACACTAGCAACTAGACCCAAAGCACGGAAATCACATATGCACCAGCATAAAGTGCAAGCTAAGACCCAAAGGTCAACCCAAATACTCTAACACACAGAAGCACGAATAAAGAAATACTGTAACATAGGGGCAAGAAGCACACATACTTGAAGCATGTCAAGGCGAGAAAACAGAACTGTGCAATCTGTTCCTTGCAGCATGTTAACAATCTGCAATGAATTGAAAGAAGAAGGGTAAATCACTAAATTAATACCCTTTGTGCAGTTTCATGAACAGGAAAGTGTTTATGAGAGGTGACAAAACCATGCTATTGCTAACCTCGGGGTAGAATTCCTTCCTCTCTGGAAGAGAATAGATGATCAAGTTTTGAATGCCACGGATCTTTATCAAACAAGATTTACAAACTCCCAGTTAATTTTGCAATAAAAACCCATTCTTTTGTACAATAGAGTATTACGCAATATACAGAGAAACTCCAAAAATAATATTTACATTGAAGAAAAAGAAAACCTTGTATCGGTGATAGAAGTGTGCTCTCTCAGTGTAAAGCATGATTTTCCGCTGTCCGGAAAAGAACCAATTACGGGCACGAGATGTATCACTCGGTTTTGCATAACTATTTACATTTAAAAAAAAGAAAAAAAATATCATGTTGGATCCTAAAAATGTGATACTTTACACGAATACTCAAAAATTGCAATTTGTTATTCGTCCCTAGAGCTTCAAAAAATATTATTACAATAATACTCCAAGATTGCATATTGATCGAAGATACGCCTTAAAAATCGGGAGATCCATCTAACTAATAATTCTCTTGAAGTATTGTTGTGAACTTATTGAATTCCTAGGAGCGTGCGTGATGATTATGCAATCTTGGAGTATTTATGTAAAAGAGAAGATGGTTTCTTACTCTCCCAGCTTACAATCATGCGATCTTGAACTTTTCCTTTTAAAAACAAAACTAAGGTGTGTGTGTGTGTGCACACACACATGACGTTCTACTTCCAAAAGAGAAGATGGTTTCTTACTCTCCTAGCAAACAAAAGGATGCCTCTTGCGCCCTCAAAAAATTTCTAACTCGGACATAGTCAAAGTAAGAACTGATGAATATCATGGTGCCACCCTGTTGAACAAATGCCCAGTAGTAAACTGTCTACTAAAGGAGGAACATGTAGGAAAAGAAAAGGAGGATAGTAGTTTGAGAAATACAATCAAAACATACCTGTATTGAATCCTTAATCTTAGGAAACACCTGCATTTTAAAAATAAAAAAAGGCAATAGAACTAAAGTGTCCTCTTGGATTAAAATATGTCGCACAAACTAAAAATAATCTCAAATATATTTATATATCCATCTTAGCACTTGTTTGGTTGGACATGAAAGAAGATGGAAGGGAGTTATGGCATCTCCCAAACTCCTCATATATTGCATACGCAATTTGGGGGAGCTTTCTGAGCAGGTTGTTTATGGATGTAGAGTTTAACATCTAACACATACAATGGTGCTCCATTGTGTCCATAACAGGTCCCCCCCCTACCCCACTCCCCCCCAAAAAACCAAGAACTTAATTCCAACTTAAAAAAGTATCAAACATGTCATATTTTATTAGTGTTAAACCTACATTACACACACTACTACAAAAAATATGAAATACAATATCTTTTAGATATTTTTATGAAAAAACCCCTTAATCCCTCCACACCACACTAACCAATATATTCTTTCAATTTTCAACTCTGCTATTATATTTTCTTTAATTACCTTTCTAAAGAATACTAGAACTTCCTGTAGTATGACACAAGCACACAACCCAGGATAGCTTTGTGTATTTTAATACGTGAGATCATTTTTATTTATTTAAGTACATAAAAATATGGATGTGTGAGAACTGCAAACAACATAGTTACCTTATTAGTGAAATATTCAAAACGAGCATCTTCTGCACCAACTATTGTCTCAGCATGAAAACGTAGATAAACCTGTAGAGTGGACATGTAGAAACCCATGTTAAATGGCCGAGTGTATTGGTACGAATGGAAATAATGTAGTGCATAAAACCACCTCAAAGTATAGTGATTAAGATACCTGGCGTACTTGAAGCACTATTTTAGGAAGAACGCCCTTATAGTTGCAAACCAATTTAATCTACAAAGACAAGTCGTACATGAGAATCCTTTATAACATACTCCCTCCCTCGTGAAATGAACTTCAGTGCCTGACTTCACAGAGTCTATTTTGGGATGTAGGAAGTAAAAAGCTTCTTATGAGTACTTGTCAATATTCATTTAATGTAAATCCTCAAAGATAACAAGAACAACAAACCCAGTAAATCCCGCAAAAAGTAAGGTTTGAGGGGGGTGTATGTACACAAAACTTATCCCTACTACTCCCTCCGTCCCTAAATATTCACAACATTTTCTTTTTCAACAGTGTCGGGAACTTTTGTTTATTTCGACGTTTCCATTGATTATTTGATAAAATAAAATATTCTTGACACCTCTTATTTCGAAGAACTTTTCATGTAGTTTTTTTATATGTAAATTTTATTTTTTATTTCTTTACCAATATGTAAATAAAATGAATTGAAAAAACTTGATATTTTGCCTCGGGAATACAAATGTGGCAAATAAATTGGGACGGAGGGAGTATGACATAGAAAGGCTGTTTCCAAGACACCCCCAACTCAGACGAACAAAAAAACCACATATGCACGAACAAAGGACGGATAAGGACTAAAGAAGGATACAAACCGACTCTAAGAACTAGACATAAAGCACAAAAAGCACACAAGCACATGCTCTAGGCTAAGGCAAAAAAACACACCAGGAAAAACTAAAAACTAAGGCCTACTGGTGACTCTAATCCTAGTTCTCTAGGCGTTGCTATCTAAGGTTATATCATCCCTCGGTAATATCATAAAGAAAGCCAACAAAATGCGAGTCAATATTTGGTATACAAACCTTTCCCTCATAGTTGAGGCAATGATGGTTGAATAAAGCATTGATGTCTGTAGAATCATGTAAAAGAAAATTAAAAAATGGTTAACCATTATTAATACTTAAGTCTCATTTTTTTCAAACAAGCTTTCATTGCAGACAAACACCTTGGTTCTCATGTGAACTTAATATCATAGTTTGTCTATAGAATTGTGCATGTCCGTCCAAGTACCTACACTCATTTGAAATCAAATCAATACTCAGAATTCAAAAAGTAACATTACGTTTGGTTCAAGGGATCACGGAAGAAAGGAAAACGCTTAGGAAAGGAAAAGAAAGTAAAAGGAATCAAAAATCTTAATCTTGTTTGGTTAGTAGGAAAATTGGTGAAAAAATTATTTTAAAATAACCTTTTGTTTGGTTGTTGTAGAGTAAACATAAAAAAGACATTGTTCAAGACTTCAAGGAGAGGATGGGTGGAGGGAGTGGGGGCAAAAGAAGGGGAGGGAGAAGTTTGTTGTTTTCTCTACTTCTCCTCTCAAAAAAGGTAGGAAAAAAAATCAATTTTCAAATTTTACTTTGCATTTTTCTAATGTTTTCTTTCCCACCCAATTTTCTTTTCTTTTCCTTTTTAACCAAACACCAAAGTTTTATTTCATTACTATTTTGTTTTCTTCTCCCTGTTCAATTCCTTGAACCACCAGACATAGTGTAAGAGTAGAGTAAACAATATAACAATAAAATGCAGACAACAAAACCTACCATTGTCTTATGCGCATAATATCTGTTCCATGCTGCTGAGAAGGTATGGTGTTCAGTTTCTTAACCACGTCAGCCACGTGGGACCAATTCTAAAAAATGTATAAAAAAACTAAAATTAAAACAAACAAAGAAATAAGAGCTTATGGGAAAAAGAGCATAATGGAAACACAATAATAAATCAAGCACATATAGTCTGTAGCATACCTGCATTACCATAATATCTGCATGATCAATAATTAGAACCTGTTTTACACACACTATCTTAGTATTTATAAAGGAATGACCATCATTATGGTATAAGTACAACCCTGAAGACAGGATTACCTCTATAGATGAAAGATAATCAATATCTTTTTCTTTAATCTTTTCACTCTCCCCAATTTTCTGAAGTTAATAAAGATATAGTCAAGTTGTAGATAGAAAATAAAATTGGGTCAATTAATTAGGACGATAGGAAACGGATGATGATTAGAAGAGATGTTTCAGTTGCACATTTAATGAATGAAATTCGGAAAATAAAAATTGAAACCTGATAAAAACTTAACCATCTAATTGTGAGAAAGCTTACAAGGACTAAAGCAAGAGGAGATGCAATAATTATATCCGAAGAATAGAAATCACCGTATAATCGTATACTCCTCCTACAAAGTATGAACAAAAGAAAAAAATTGAACACTATAATCAAATGTAGAAGAGTACATGCCAAGCAATAAAAAAACTATACAAAGAACTCAAACGGTTAAAGCCACTGCCTAGGGTTTCTAAATCATTAGGAGCTGAAAGAAAAAATGGCAATCCACAATTTTACTGCACTTTTTTTCAAGACACATACCTGTTAAACTTTATCCCTAGCATGAAGTCGTCGTTGTTTTTTCCTCCAAACAATGCTTTGTGATCAGAAGGTTTAGATGTCTTTATATCTTCATCTTCCTCATTAGTTGCAGCACTTTCAAACTGTCGCAAAAAGCGCTCAAGCTCTTCTATCTTAGTCTGAGGAAACCAACACCGCAAAAAAAGGTTATATATCACAAAAAAGGTCACATCTTCCCATCACAATGCGTGAAACAATGTGATGTGGACTAAGGGAGAAAACAGCAGTGAACTAAAAGGAACTAAGCAGAAAATGTGATTAGAAGGGTGAAACAATATAAAACTTAGGGTTATAGGAAACCTACAGTTTCTTTATTAATGCGAAGAGTATAACAATCATAATCATCGGCTAAAAATAACTAAAAGCTAATTTATACTAGATTTTTATTCCCAGCTTAAGATCTAACCTTAACTATGCTTTGGGCATGCCATATTAAAATACAATTACAATAAATGACATTAAATTAAAATAGAACTCGTGTATCACAATGAACCCTAAAAACCATACCCACAATGATAATTCTGACAAGAAAATATTCCTTATTATCCCTTGTATTAGAATTTGCAATACATTCTAAAAAGAAAAGTGTTGATGTATTATATTAAAGCATACACTTGAGGTCATAATTTTTAATTATGAATATTGCAAATTTTGACTTAGTGCTACCAAATTCAAATGAGTTAACTTACCTTGTACTTTGGAGGTGTTAACTCGATCAACCTTCGAACTACTCGAAGTGCAATGCTTGCATATGGCAAAAGAATCAAAACCTAAAACACAACAACCAATCAAAGATATTCTTATAAATACCACACAGCTAGATAGGGAGATAATAAATTCAGTAGAAAATTCAACCTCTAGAAAAGTCTAAGCTTGGACTTACCCCAATATTAACTTTATGTATAACCACTCTAATCCAACATAAAATTTACACCAAGAGTATTTTCCCAGTAGAACTAATAAGTTTATGCATTGATACACAAACAAAAGGATACCTTAGGACGAGTAAACCCGTGGTCAAGAAAGGCATCACTGTTCACAACATCCCTTTGCATGTTCCCCTGTGCCTTAGTCAGTTTTGCTTTGTTCTTCTTCACAAGATCCCTAGTCAAGAATACATGATTAAGCTGCAAAAAAAAGGCTTAGGAAATGATGGATATTTAAAAAAATGTTGACAAGGAAATAGTACACAATGTGATTGGATACAATAAGGAATTGGCTTACCGAGTGCACAACATATGCATCCATGATGCTGGCATCCTCTTCCCGGCCTTTGAGATAGAATGGCTTCTTGTTATGATGCAATATGTCTCGATAGCTGTTGCCTGAGCATTAGATAAATAATAAGACAACACTACAGAAAGAATATCAGTAGAATAAACTTCAAAAATGACACTAAATAACATTTAAGTCATGAGTTCAGGTTCAGTATACTCTACTCTAAATGTTTTCTAGCATCCTAGTTTATATTTAATATTAGCCGTACAACTTGTTAGAAACCTCAAAAAACAAATCTATTTCGAAGAGTATCATAAAATAGACTCAAGAACTTGCTCATAAAACATAGTATTAGACATATGATAAAAGAAGCAACAAGAACATGGAGCCACGTCGATGTGATCTATATTCTATATCACTCACAAATGGAGAAGAATGATCTCTGCTTGGATGAATTGAAATCCTGGCTTCCAGACTCCTTGTAAGTGTCCAACCAATGTTTATACAATGCTGATTTTAGACCATAACATGAATTCACATCTAGTTCCTACAGACCAAATTGAAAGCATACAAAGTCAGCATCAAAAACTAAAACCTACTCCCTCCGTCCAAGTAGAAACTTCTCGTTTTGACTTGGCACGGGTTTTAATGTAAGATAAAAAATACTTTGACTTTCCCAATTTGCCATTTCAATTTTTTGTCTGTTCCTTCGTCTTCCATCTCACCCTCAGTCCATTTTCCCCTACCTTTTCCTTTGTCGAAAATGTGTCCACTCCCCAACCCCTTCTGACAACCGAGAAAAGCCACACAAATGAAACCAAAATTGAATCGAACAAAGAAGAGATGAAGAGAATAAAAAAGAAGGTGATGAAGGAAGCTTGAAGATCTAAAAGCTTTATTGACAGCTTGTAATCCCCAACAATGAAGCTTGGTTTTAAATTTAAAATCCCAATGACCCAATCACATGAAACAAAAAAAATTACCAAGCGAAGGGCGACAGAGAATGTAGATCTGGAGATGAAGTTAGTTTGGTTTTTAATTGAAAAGAACGAGAATAGCAATTTGGTTTTAAATTTAGAAACAAGATCTGAAACCAAATCTGAGAATAAGAAGAATTAAGATCTCAACAAGAAATGAAGCTTCTCTAATGCCATTCGTCGCCGTACTTTGAGGCAGCCATTCGCCACTGCCCTTTGCTGCTGCCATTCATTGTCGCCCTTCATTGCTGGCATTTGTTGCAAGGATGATGATTAAGGAAGGAAGGTGGAAGAAACGGAAAAAAAAGAAGACTAACCATGGAGAAGAAATTAAAGGAGATGGGGGGAAAGAAAGAAGAAAGTGATGAGGAAGAAAGTGGGTGAAGACAGAGGAAAGAAACTGACGAAGAAAAAAGTGGGGGGGGTGGAGGTGGAGATAGAGGAAAGGAAGACAAAAAAAGAAAGTGGAGGGTAAATTAGTCTTTTTGATATAATTTGTTTGCCAAATAAGGAAACGGGAAGAAACAAGTGGGACGGCCCAAAAAGGAAAGTGAGAAGAAAGATATGGGACGGAGGGAGTATTATTTACATTTACAAATAACAAATGCATGTACCATGTAAAGGAAAAAAATATGAATTCAAGGAATACATATATGTATGCACTTGCACATGATATTTTATTATTCACAAAATGTCACATTGTAGCATATAACTTTGGCTGGAAGAATAGCTTGGGGACATGTATACATAGTAAAGTGTCAGTGAGAGATAAATACTAAATTGAACTACACAACAAAATTCTCAATGGTAAAATCCCATATTTTTTGTCAAGTTATCAGGATTTATAGGCTGACGAGACACCCATTGGGTATGAGCATAAGTTGATCCAAAAAATCGAGAATGAACATTAGGGTAACAAAACTGAGTTGATGGCTTAATTTACATGTATACGATGTATGTGTGAAGGGCAAAAATCCATGAGCATATAGAAAAAACATGAAAGCTCACTAATTATGTGATTACCACCCCAAAGTTGAAATTGGCAAAAATAATTGCCTCCAAAGGGGGGTGCTCGCACTTGCTTAAAGTTTTGAAAAAGTAGTTATTTTGAACACAATCCCAAAGTGCCTCAAAGATGCTTATCAACTTCTAACTTTCTATTTATGTTAGAACCTGTGAATTAGACACCAAAAGCACTATCAAACAGCTTGCTTAAAGTTTTGAAAACTAGTTATCTTGAACATAAAATCCCAAAGCGCCTCAGAGATGCTTATCAACTTCTACCTTTCTATCTATGTTAGAAGTTATGAATCAGACACCAAAAGCACACTCAAACGGCTCCTACCTAACACAAATGGCGATAATCAGCCACCAAAAGCAGTTGCAAACACCCTCAAAGGCAGCAACACTGTGCACATTAGGCATGTATTTATAGGAAAAACTTACCTTCAGAAAGTTTTCACCCGTACCCCTCCACTTGCAATTTGACTCCTCCGACTCCCATTTGTAAGTCCACTTTTTTTCCAACAGCTTGTTAACCTCTTCCTGGGACAACTTGTATCCCAAATGTTTGTGAAAGGTGCTACAAGTATAAGTGTGTCTTAGAAAAACATGTATTCCTGATTTTAAACATGCTTTGCAGCAATTCAGCTAGAGGGGCAGGGGCATTACAGAAGATAAGATTCAGAGTTTAACAATTGTGTTACTTTAAAACATAAACTCACACCATACATCCAGCATATATATATATACATATATATATATATATATATATATATATATATATATATATATATTTATGTATGTATGTATGTATATGTATGCAGAATGCTGAAATATTGAATATAAGAGCAACAAAAGAAGTTTATAAGAGCACTAAAATACTTAGTACAATTAAAAGCGACAAAGTTCATGACAAAATGGACGAGGGAGCATCCGAAACTACCATACCTTGTGTTTGATAATGTTCCAACAACATCATCTTCTTCATCTATATCTGATGCCTCAGAATCGGCATCATCTCCCAAGTCATTTTCTTGGTGATCAGGTATTGAAGGCTCACCATCACTTTCTACTATTAGAGGAAGATAATATTATAATACCTTAAACATCTAGAATGACTATAACCTCACCATTTTTATTATGATTCACCTGCCTATGTTTTCTATATCTAAGCTGCCTTCTAGAAAGTAACTCCTTGCATGCCCATTTAAGAAGGCATACAAAGGAAAAAAAGTGTTGCAATGACTTGAAATTGGAAGAGACATACGACAACAACACCCCAGTAAGGTCCCAAAATTGGGGGAGGCATACAACAACAGTAACTCCCATATAATCCCAATCCCATTGGGGTATGAGGATCAAGATGCACACAACCTTACCCCTTTAAAGAACAAAAAGATAGTTCCCTTCGACCCTTGATGCATTGTTTCATTTACAGGCTCAACTTCATACAAAGTTAGAAGCAAGGAGGTTTAATGTGTCACTTTGATTTAGTCCACTATTTACCTAAAGCAAAAACATGATCAAAAGGTTACTCTTTTAGATCTGTTGGCAATGAGCACAAAATAAAAATAATCCTTAAAAATTCAAAACCAAGAATTGCTAAACTTAGAGTATGTTATCGAGGCTTTTTTAGCCACAAATTATGTTCCTCACCTTCTGTACTCTCTTCATTTCCATCATGTTTCTCTTGATCATCTGAATCCTCTTCTGAACCAGCTGTAACCACTTTTTTCCTACTTGAAGTGGAAATTTTCAACAAGGCAATACATCATCGAATTGCATTCTTTAGTTTTTTAATAGCAGATCTAGCAAGCTAATATTAATAATACGCTATAGAAGTCTGAAAACCCTAAATTGCCTATGATAATGTCTATCTTATTAGCAGGGAGACAAACTAGAACATTTAATTAGATGGCTGGGTGATGTTGCCCCCCCCCCCCCGTGTTGACAAACAGAGACTAGTTACCTCAATGACCTCAACAAATTATCATACATCGTTGGCTCTTTATGAATCATTACTTCATGTCTGATTCCATTTTCTTTCTCTAACTTCCCATTGGATTGATCATCTATGGAATGAAAAAGGTTATCAAAAACAGAAAGATACAAAGAGAAGATGTTTTTTTTCAATAACTACAAACGTAGTAAATTATATGAAGTGTTCTTCAAACTAGCCTGAACTAAAGAGTGGGTCTTCTTCCATCTTCTTGTCACTAACAACGCGCTTGTTCTGCCAAAATGGCTCTTTGTTGTTTCGTCTCTTCATACCTGTGATTCTCCAAATACAATTTAAAGAGATTCAAATTTTAAGATGAACAATTTTTGTGCAATTAATGAATGTCAATCAAATACTATAGCTGTTGAGAATATCAAGCAGGAACCTGTCCTTCTCTGAAATTGTTGCTTTCCCATTTTTGAACTTAAATCAAGCTCCAAACAAGTTGTAATCCAATTGACTTTTATTCCCTGTTTTCAAATCCAAATGGTCCAAACAAACTTTAGTATCAAAAATTGGAATCCTAGATGATGGTATATTCTTCAACATGGGGTTCTTTTGATATTGATTTTGGGTGTCAACACCGAGGCCCTAAAATGCCCTGTTTGGGTCTCAAAGTGGGTCCTACCCTCCTAACCCCAACAACTCCCCCCCCATAACATTGCTGATTAGCTACAGTACCGCTTCGGATTGAGGGCAATGGTTTGTGGTGGAATTAAGGGGTAGGAAAAGCAGGACCCACTTAGAAATCCAACGGAGCATCATAGAGACTATAGATGGCCCGATGTCATATTATGACACCCAAAGTGGGTATCAAGAAAGCCCCAGCCTTTCTTCAACTAGACAAATATACTAAAACTCATATTACATAATAATAATAATAATGAAGCAAAAAAACCCTGCAAATGGAGTCAATCATTGCATGTACTATATGATAGTATGATACCTGATCTTTTTTATGAGGAAAACCACCACTGTAATCTAGATAACACCTTTTTTTTACTACTCGTGGAATTAGTTACATTTCTGTCAAGCTGTTGGAACATATAGTGGGTGTTTGGTATGCGGCATATTAAGTAGCATAATGCGCTCTTTCTTTCTTTTCATTATGACTTTAAAGTTTAAATGCTCAGTAGCAATTTTAGGGGTCAAAATGTTATCATTTATATCATTATATCTAGCATGTTTTTTGAACACTTTAAAAAACAACACATTACATTTACTTTTTAGCATTCAGTTAAGTTACCAAACATCTTTTTCAACACAGCTAATTAATGAATGCTAGTCAAACTGGTTAATACAAAGGGTTATATACATGTTTTTCAAACACTTCATAATAAAGATAGTGTATTTCTACTGTGAAAAACATAAGAGCATTAAAAATGAAGCAAAACAGCAGAACATAACAATTACAGATTTAAAAAAAATACTCCTAAAAAACTTAAATGGTACGAGGAATAAAACGCTAAAACGAACTGAGAGTTTAAAAAGAATAAAATTGGGAAACCTAGAAGAGGTAATCACTAGCCTGAGGTCGCCGGAAGCGGAGCAATGACGGCCGGGGACGGGGAGACAGTAGAGGAACAAGACAAGCCACGCGCCGGCCTCGGTGTTCCGGTGTACTGAAAAGGATGAGGAAGGGCGCTGCTGGAGCCTGGAGGTGGGGTGCTCGGCGCCGGCGCTGAAGAAGGGAAGGGAAAAATGAGAAAAAGATGAATAGAAGAAGTGCTTAGGCGGGCTGGCAGGGGATTGGGCTGCATTAGAATTTTAGAAACAAGTAAGTTTATTTATTTATTTATTTAGAATTGTCAAACTAATTCTATTTTCTTTATATATTTTTATCAGTTATTTAATAAAATAAAATAACATTTTTGTTACTTGTTTTGTATAGTTTTTTAAATTCTTTTTAATTTATAATTTTATAATTTAATAAAATAAAATAACATTATTTGTGTTAATTCTAATCTAATTGGAAAAATAATAATATTTAAAAACAGCTAAACAGCTAAATGTGAAAGTTAATAGTTTAAAAAAAAACTTAAACTAAACAAAAACTAAAGATTTTACTAACTACTAAAAACTAAGAGATCAAAAATAAGTCTTCAAATATGAGAAAGAACTAGGACCTCGAATCCACTTATATATTCAAATTTAATTTTACTCAATCATTAATTTCTTCCAAACTTACTTTGCATGATAATCTTGCAACCATTCTCGTTATTATGGAGGATATATCAATTAAGCTCTAAATAAATAATTTATATAGTATGCTATTTTTCAAAGTTTTAAGAGAAATTCAAATCATTAATTGTATCTCAACAAGAAATCACAACTAATATCCTCTTTTTTAACTTGTCAAACAATCATCAAGATTATTCAAAGCATGAGAAAAATATGATTGAACTCATCTAAAAATTAACCCTAATAATCAATTGGAAAAATAGACAATAAACATTTAAGACCAATATAGAGAAAAATCGAATCGAATATATGAGCTTCATCCTTGCCAAGGAGTTTAGCCAAAATAATGTAAAATTCAACAAAATTGATAGTAAAACTTGACATAATTAAAGAAGAAGGGAAGAACTAAACTCTGAAATTAGAGGAAGATGAGGAGCTGGAGCTGAGCAAGAGACGTCGCCGTCGCACCTGCACCTTGTTCTTCGGCTCTATTCCGTTTTCGTTGCTTTCTTTTTCCATTCTTTTTTTCCATTTTCTCCTTACTTCTCGATTCTAGCCCCCTTTCCTTTCGGGAAAGTTCAAGTGACATTGGACCTCAATGTACCCGGGGCACTCCAGTGACCCGTTCGTAAAATTGACAGTTTCTACGCCCCCTAACCCCCTGGTAACCCCCACCCAGCCCCGACCCGAACATATCCTCCACTCCCTTCAATTGCACCCCTTCAATTATTTTTATTCAATGTCGAAACTTTGAATTAATTAAGGCCATTGAGAATAATTTAAAAGAAATACATCGAGCAACAAAAAGTGACTAGGAATCCTAAGGAACCATCAAGTAAGGAAACGTTCAAAAAAATTTATTTTCTTTTCCAAAATATAGAAACTTTGATTTATTGCTTTTATTTAATACTCCGTATTTAATTTTTCATTGTTTGAGTTGTCTCAACCAGGCGATCTACTTAGGAATCCAACGGAGCAGCATAGTCTATGTTGCACGGAAACTTCATATAGGTTGTCGTCTCCCTTTTCCGAAACGGCTTGGACACACACAGATCGTAAGAGGAAAAAGACAGAAAAGGAAGAAGAAGAAGAAGACGCTGCTGGCGGTGGGGCGCTCGGCGCCGGCGCTGAAGAAGGGAAGGGAAAAATGGGAAAAAGATGAATAGAAGAAGTGCTTTGGCGGGCTGGCGGGGGATTGGGCTGCTTTAGAATTTAGAAACAAATACTTTTATTTATTTATTTATAATTGTATACTTATAAAAAAAAGTCTTAGTTATTATTCACTTGTCAAACTAATTCTATTTTTTTTATATATTTCTATCAGTTATTTAATAAAATAAAATAACATTTTTGTTGTTTTGTAAAGTTTTTAATTTTTTTAAATTTATAATTTTTATTTTTAAATTCTTCATCAATTTTTATTTGTATTGATTTGGATATAACTTCAATCAAACATTATAAAGCGAACTGAAGTCTTATTTTGAGACTGGAATACATGGTGAAATGGAGATACAGAGTAGTTTTTTAAGTCATTTTTTTCAGTTCACCGTTTTAACCTGATTATTTACAAAATTATATCTCATCATTTATGAATATTCCTAAATAACTTATCTACAAGTACTATTTAAGTCATTTTACCTTCACAAAAGAATTTTTAACTTATAAGCAATTTATAAATTAAAAATCGCTTATCAACTTTAAATCAATAAGACAAGCCTTTTAGTGTGTAGGGACTAGGGATAGCAAGGAAAGTCAAAGCCCTTTTTCACCATCCTTAATAAGTGTGATGGATAGAAATAACGTGTTTGTTGGTACGAAATATACTCCTTCCTTCTCAAAATAAGACCTCTATTCAGTTTAAACGAAGTTATTTTTGAATCAATATAAGTAAAATTAGTATAGAATTAAAAAATAAAAATTATATATTAAAAACTTTATAAAAAATTATACAAGACAAGTGAGTTAGTTTGAAGAAAATATAAAATTAAAAACTAAATAATGGATAAAAAATATAAAGAAAATAGAATTATTTTGACCAGTGAATAGTAGTTAATACTCCGCACTAGTTAGTAGGGAGTAGTTAAGAAAATAGAGTTATTAAAGAAAGTCAAAGTCCTTATTCACTATCCTAAATGAGGGTGATCGATAAAAATGACAAATTTGATGCACCCCAACAATTTACAGAGATCAAAAAGACAAATAAAATAGTCATACCCTTTGTCCCCCCCCTGCAACTGATTTTTATTTAAATGGAAGGTGTACAGACCAAACGGCCAACAATCAATACGCATACATACAGCTAACACAATGCCATTTCTACAGCTGAAATAGTCATTCCCCAAAAAAGAGGGATCTCAACAAGGTTTTATTTCAAATCCAATGCTCAATAGACTTTTACCCGAGTTCGCGTTTGGCTCTCCTTCCTGCTCCGATTTCTCACCTGTCAACGCGGCGCTGTCTTTTTCCACTGGCCACTGGGCGGTGGTGGGAACTAAGGGGAGAGCAGTAGGTGGGTCATACGGTTTCTTGGGCATGGGCATTTCGTGATCGTGCACGTCCTTGTAGGTTATTATGACGACACTCGAGTTGCCTACTGCCCTCTCCATGTGCTTCCGAACTGGACATCCAGCTGATGTGCACCGGTAGTAGTTCCTGACATTGAAATGGGAGTAAAAAACCGGGTTAGAAATACATATAGATAGACATATGGCATGGTACAAGTTGTTGAGTAGTGGATTATTTTGACACAGGTAATGAGTGTCATAATATAAACCGGCCATTTGAGGGTGCTACAGTACTTTGTTGGACTCCAAGGTCGTTCCAACCCCTTGCCCTTGTCCCACTGCCCCTTCTTCATTTTGCCAATATGCTACAATATTGTGAAATGGAGAGAGAGCTGGGCACGGGGTTATGCCATTAGGGGAGGTAGGAATCACTATGGGTCCAACAGAGCATCATAGCACCCTGGTGTCATTTATGACACCCAAAATGGGTGTTAAAGAACCGGAGTGTATTGAGTATGCACTTTAAATACTCCGCAGTGAGTATACATATGAGCAGAGTTCTAACAAAGCATTAGCGACTAAGCAAGCGGTAGGATGGAGAGTGAAGTACTGGGACTTCACCTGGGATGAGGATTCCCCTTGACCATTTTCTGGCCATACTTGCGCCACTTATATCCATCACTTGAGATTCCCACATCACGAGACACATGAACAACCATTTTTGCTTTCTTGTCAGGATTAGGAAGAAACTCGGAGCACTTTGGTGAATTTTTTTCCCTCAATCTGAAATTTCAAAGGTGAACGGTGCTGAGTGTATTAGTGTGTATATAGGGTTTTTTAGAATTACTCCCTTTGGTCACTTTCTTTTGGACTCAACTTGGTCATTGGCTATGCAATTCAAACTCAACTTTGTACTCATGCAAGATATGCTCTAAATAATAAGGGTATTTTCATATGTTGGAGGCTAAATTAGGTCATAAGCACATAGTCTATGCCCGCCAACTTCAGTCTTGAAATTGGGCCTAAATACAGCGGGCAAGCAAAGATACTTCTTAGTTCCTACTCTGTATTTTTAGAGCCTTGCAAAACCAAGGACCAACCAGAGTCCAACTCAAGTTTGAAGACGAAATTGAGTGAAAGTGTACAGTTGAGGGACTAATCAGGAATTAACTCTCTCTCTCTAATATTTGACCAGACTTGCCTTGGAATGCAAGTAGAAACATGTTTTTATGCAACGAAAGTTCCACAAACTCACCTTTTATTCTGTGCTAGTCCATCACCATCCTCCCCTTTAACATTAGTTGCAGGATTGTCATTCAATCTAGTTGGTTCGTGCTCCCTAAGCTGTGATATTGGTTTTGGTTCTTGTACATGCTTCTTTCCGGTTGATGATAGGATTGATAGCACTGCCGCATCAGAACTACTATTCAAATGAGCTATTTTACTATCGTGACTAGGAAGCGAGGGTGAGAGTGTGTGCTTAGTTTCTCTTGGAATATTTACTTTCTGTGGCGGCTCATGATTGTGAGTATTTCTATAAACTGTCTCTGTAACACGGTGCATGTGATCAGAGTACTCAATCTTTTTTGCATGGCAATCCGAATATGTGCATCTGTAATAGCTCCGGGAACCTTGATGAGGACTCTTCACTTGCTTTTGACCATATTTCCTCCAATTGTACATGTACCCATCAGGAGGTGGAATTTTCAAGACAGGCACCGAATAAAACAACTTAGGACAGGAAGACTTCTGGTTATCTTCTACTTCCTGCATGCACTTGTCAGTCATGTTCTCTCGTGGACATAATAATCTTTGCTCTCCCAGAGTTGGGCTGGGGATGGACAAAATAGACTGCGTGACTGAAGTCGGAGATAGTTCCAACTTGGACTGAACAGTTGAAGCTTCCTGGGCAGAGAAGACAACATCATCCTAAAGAAATTAATATAACATCAACAGAAACGTTCATCTTATGAATATCATATGAACATAGACTCCTAATAACCCATGCTACCATCACAGGAACAGCTCCAAATGAATTCGTGTCGATTCAATAAAACATAGCTGAAATAAAAGCACCCATAGTTATTCCAACGTCAAAATTCTCAATCTCGTTTTTTGGGTATGTTTGGATCCCAGAAAATGCTAGGCAAACGAAATGGAAATGCCAAGAGAAACTGATTACTCATGTTCAAGTTCCCCTTGGAGAATGAAAAGGAAATCATGGTACGACTACATTTTTTAAACTTCACATGAAAACAAAATGAGTCAATGTTAAATCAGTTCCGATTCTTCTGAATAGAACACATATTGTGCTGCCAATAGTTCATTCATACACATGATTTTAGGGCATTATGTTGAATCAACAAGTACTACTTGCTGCAGGTTGAAAAGTGCTGGCTTTTTGGCAATTAGAAAGCAGGAAACCCATTTAAATTACCAAGTACCATGTCACTCAACTAAAACACAGTTTACAATTACAAGTTTTTGTTAGAATATAAATAATTGTTCCTGGGCCACAACCACAAGCTTGATCTTTTGCTTGAGTTGGTTCCTTGACATGGTATCGGAGCCTCGTTGACTAAGAGGTAACAGGTTCGAAACTCAGCGCCACCCAGTTTAAAAAAAAAGGTTTCACGTGCAAGGCTGGAAAAAGACTACGCCTGCACGTCACGGGCGTGTTAGAATATAAATAATTGTTCCTGGGCCACAACCACAAGCTTGAGCTTTTGTTTGAGTTGGTTCCTTGACAGTTTTGAATAAAAAATTAGTCATTTCAAGCAAATTCACCTTAATTTCCTTCAATAAGCCAGGTGGGTGAAAGCTATACTGAATAGGAACTTCTGCACGCAATTCAACAAAAAACGATCACATTCATCGAGCATTGAATTGACATTCACAAATCATCGCGGAGGAACTCATAGATCGAAATTCACATAATGTACGAAGAGAATCGGAAGCACCTGAGAGCAATAGCGGAGATGAATTGTCAAAGGAATCCGGCTGGCCGGTACCATTATACAACTGTACGGAAGAAGAGCCGGCCACATCTAGGGTTTCTTCCGAGTCAGAACCTCCCACTTCAGCTTCTTCTTCCTCTGAGGTCCCGGCCGGAGTCGTCCTCGCATCCCTCTGTTCATCGCCGCTAGTGTCTCCGCCGGAGCTTTCAGTGTACGCAATTAGGAGCTTGGGACACGGCTGCTCTCGCGATCCTCCGGTGTCGTCCATGGCGGATTCCCGACCCGCAACAGAGCACTGTATGCGTGCAGAGAGAGAGAGAGAAAGGTAAAGGTGTGACGAATAGTTAGTTCTTCCTGGGCAAAATTGCCTTTTTTTTCTTTTCTTTTTTGTTGTGTTGTTTTGTAGAGAGTACAGTATTTTCCTTTCATGCAAATATAGTGCCTGTCTCTTTCGTATCTCGGTTAGAGGTTAAAGACTTGTTTGGGAATAGGAAAATACTTGGGAAATTTTACTTGGGTTATCTTAAAGAATTAAATTATTTTTACCTCAAAAAGTATATTTCACTTTGTACGTCAAAGGTATACAACAACATTGTATACTAGTGTAATGCTAGTGTTAAAATTTACAATCACACAAAATGTCAGAACAAATTTTTTTGTTTGAACTTTTAAAATATTGGTGCATCTCTTGAACTTTTAAAATATAGGTACGCACAGACACTTAATATTTGTGCACGCACATACATTAAATGTATGTGCATGTTTATTTTTAACTTGGTGTATATTTGGTGTACTTCAAGTGGATTCCTCTAGCACTTCCCTTAAGAATAACATTTGCGATTAACAATAGCATTTTAGATAAAAAATTTATACTGTAGATTAACTATAAAAAAGTAACACTAAGGACTACTGTTAGATACTCTTTTTAAAACACTAACATCTATCTTGGTGCCAAACGGGACCAAACTCAATTGCAATTTTTACTCTCTACCTTCCCATTTTATCTTTGCATTTGATTTTTCAAAATTTTTAATATTATATCAATATTTATACATTGATATATTATTATTATAAAATTTTAATATATCAGAACTATATTTAAAAAAACTATTGATATTACATTTATATTGAAACACGATATTTTTTTTGCATATCTATGTGAAACCTTTGGTCAAAAAAAATCAAATGTGAAGATTAAACTTGTGTTGGGGGAAAGAACACAGATTTATTTGAGAGTCGTGATAACACATTCAGATTGATTATTTGGGCGTTCACTCCAAAATCAATCGGATAAAATTCAAATTGTTAATCAAAAACAAATATAAATTGGAATGAGTTTTTTTTCAAACTTCTGTGTTTTTCGACCAAGTCTTAGGGTCCGTTCCGTAGGATTTATTTTTTCTACTTATTACTTATTCTTATTAAAATCAGATCAGATTAGACCTAATCAGATTAGATCCGATCCAAATAGATCAGATCAGATTCAATGAGATCAGATCAAATCCTATCAGGTCAGACCAGATCCAATCAGATCACATCCAATCAGATCAGGCCAGATCCAATTAAATCAAATCAGACCAGATCAAATCAAATCTAATAATATCAAATCAAGAAAAAAATATAAAAATAATATTTAAAATTTCAAGGATTAAATAATAATTACTAGTATTTGATTAAATCACATTACTTTATTTAAAACTACACACACCTAAATCTTAATTAATATTATAATTTTAATTATTATTCTTGTTGTTATATTATTATTATTATTAAATTTTAACTACAAACCATCATTTTTAATAATTGCTTAGCTTGTAGGATAGGAATGATGCATGGAAGAAATGTTAAAGCTTAAAAAGCTGAATTTTTCATACTTTTAAAAGAGTTATTTTAAAATACTTGTTTATAAAATAATTATAAAAAAATTTGTTTTCAAAACCATAAATATTTTATATTACAAAAGACTTACTTTTAAACTTTAAGATGGTATAATATATTCAAGGGTGAGTTTATGACAAAATTGATAGAGATGAAAAGGATATTAGTATTTAAAATTTTATATGATCTTTAATTTGTAACATGAAATATATTATTATGTGATATGCATACAGAATGTGATATTTCTGTAGAATATCATCCAGAATTTCTAATATTTTGCTATTTTAATGCCGATTATTTAGTTTTCACAAAAATTTAAAAAGAAGTGATATTGAAAAGATGTTTAATATTTCAAAAAGGTTTAAATATATCAATGATTAGATGATTTTCTTATTCTACTTTTTTTTATGTATATATGAATTGTAATACTTTAAAACTATTAAACTTTTTAATAATTTTAAGTTTAATTTAAATCAAATTTATATTCATTTACACCAGATCTCATTAGAAAAAATCATATCCAATCAAATTAGATAAGATCTAATCAGATCAGATCCAATGAGATCAGATCAAACCGAGTTAGATCGTATCAGACTCAATCAGATCAGATCAGATCCAATCAGATCAGGCTCAATCAGATTAGGTCAGATCATAACTTCAAAAGTTTAGATCAGATTCAATCAGATTAGGCGTACGGAACAGAGCCTTACCAGATTTTTTATAAGAAAGGGAGAAGAGATAATGCAGTCTCATCTCTCTTCTAAAGCTTGTGTCTAGTCACACAAAATTTAGAATAGGTGTTTTTCCGATTTAGTTTCATTTATTAATTGAGTTGACAGTTGGACTCCACTTTTGTATGTATAACTTGTACCGACGTAATAAAAAAGCTCCCGCCCTATGAGGGTATGAGTGTATGACTAAGCGAGTAGGGACACAATGTTGGTTTGGACAATCCTACCTGTTAGGCCGACCCATTATTCGTGTAGTGATTAGCTATTTTAGAGTGACCCAGTGTGTTGGGCCAGCCCATAAATTTTGTATATGGGTTGGCCAAAACTCTGGCCCTAATTTCCCCTACTTATACCTTCTCTATGAGAGGGGGAGTCAAGACCACCACAATATACGCTATACACATTCACCACCACATTGGATGCCAATATTCATCATCTTCTTCACCATCTCTTTACATTTTCTTATTTTTCCTTTTACAATAATGGAATCTTGATCTAAGTACCCTAAACTCAAGAATCCATCAATTGATGAAAAATCATTGTCGCGCCATATGATTCTAGTGATGTCATATTGGGTGTTATTACATCATGATCCATAACTTTAATACAAAAAGCTATGATTGCTAGTTGTGTTAATTATAGCAATCATGATAGCACAAACAAAATTTAAGAGAGCCATATGGGCTACAAATAGGACATGGATTAAGGTCACTATATGAACTACGACAAAGCCTAAAACAACAAGCCTCATCGCAGTGATTATCGCACGGTCCGAAATTTCCCATGCATCGATAATGGTAGTCTGTGTGTGCCATTATTTCATCGTGCGACGTCGCATTTACATCACCCGCCTGCAACGACGCCAAAGGACTACGAAATAGCTCGCATGACAAAGCACCTGAATCCAATTAGCATTCAAGTAAACAAAAAATTCATTTTACCAACACAAATATCGATCCGGTTATGACAATAGAGGATATTGTCATGTAATGACTTGCTCTCAATTTAGGTTTTTTACTATGTTTTTATCCATCTAAAATAGGTTTTTGCCTCTGATACCCCCCTAAACCACCCTCTCTTTTGTCGCTTCGTGTTTGGGAGTGGCAACAATAAATTATTATTGCCAATTGGCAAACATGAAGACGGGGGTAGCTAAGTATCAATTTCGGGGGTGCAGTGTAGAATCTTAAGCACCCTTATTGTCATAATATGACATCACATTTATTTTTACCTCGATTTATTTGAAAAATGATATAAGAATTACATATTAAAAAAGCTTCATCAAATGAATCATAAAAGAGAAACTAATATTACTATTTTATTTTATTTTATTAAATGATCAATCTAACACGTGATCAAAGAGCGTTACAAGTGATGATGAATAAAAAACAAGTTGCAGCTAGCCGTCCGATTAAAGGAAAAAATGAAATCAAAGAAGGATGAAGGGTGTAGATCTGTCTAACCTGTTGCAAGGATAAGACAAATCAGAGCACAAAATGCCGTTGGGGAGTGTTTGGCCATTGTTAGACCGAATTGAAGAGAAATTTGACAGATATTTTTTAATTGCTCCGGGAAAATTTTAATAAGTTTTAAAAGAAGAAGAAGCAAAAGCCTCCTACATTTATTAGTTGGTCCCTCCTAACATTAGCAATAATTTGGTGGGTAGAAAAGGTATTTTATCCATATGATGGACTTTTTATAGTAGAAAATTTACACTTACAACAACAAATATTCTATCATTGGTATGTATTAATTTCTTCAAATTTGATTGTTCATAATTAATGTTCATAGATTGATTTGCACATAAATAAATAATAAACAATGAGAATACAAATAAACATTTGATTAACCTTGGAATGGATAGAATCATAGAATTGCACATAGTGAATAACAAGTTACTTTAATTTCTATAATGATTAGATTAAATACGGAGTAAATGGTGAGGACTTAAAGTCTACATTCATCTGAATGTGTGTGATAAATTTCATTACGATATTGATCTGCTCCTACATATACTTTTTGAAAAAAATTCAGACATCTGCATCTTTCATTTAAATTTGTTAAATCTACACTGACATCAATTAAGCGTATAGCATTGTGCATGTGTGCATTTAACACATTTAAGTAAAATGTATGGATATAATAACAATTTTAAGTGCGGATTTAGCAAAACCTCCTAATAAAGCTTAAAAAATCAATGTTTCTAGTTTGATTCGAACTTGTGACTTTTCGCTTGGAAAAAAATACAATTATACCGTCCATCACAAAATTTTTAGTATTATCATTCTATAGGACGTTAGACGTTAGACCTAGCCCAATATAGTCTGAAGAAAATATTTTTATCACTTCTTTTTTTGGTAAAATTCTTGACATAGTTTTTTACTATATAAATTTTATTAATTATTCTTATATGAATTTTCAAATAAGTAAATTTTAAAATATACAAAGTTTAATCTTCTAAATAGAAAAATATTATCTAATTTGGAATGGGGAGAATATATCCATTTGTCACACAGAGATGTCACTTATAAATTGCGTCTATATTTACGTCACGATGAATTTATGTTCGAGTGTAAATTTTCAAAGATTAATACTCCACATGTACGGAGTCATAGTTTTAAGAAACGGATCAGTGATTGAACCGGTCAAGGTACTGATTTACTGGTTCGCCAGTCGAACTAGTGGTTCAAGTATTATATATATATATGTATATATATGTATGTATGTATGTATATATATATATATATATATATATATATATATATATATATATATATATATATATATACACACACATATATATATATTGTGTGTGTGTATAATTACTATTTTAGATAAAATACAAATAGCTCTTTTTGTCCGCTCATAAAATTTTATGATGTTTGATTTAAATTATAATCATTTTAATTTATTTTATTAGTGAATTTATATTTAAAATGAAATTCACATATCGAGAAATGCATTAAAAGTTTTATAAAATAAGAATGTTTTTATTTTTTTTACATATTTTTTGAATATCCAAAAATATTCAAACAAATTTTTTTCGCAACATATACTCCATATTAGAGTTAATTGTATTTTTAATTGTTAGGAATCCTAGTATAAGAAAAAAGAAAAGCTTTTAATACATATTTATTCTTTTAATTGCAGAATATATATACTGCTTGAAAGAAATATCAAAACACATTCTAGCTCGGTTGGTGGATAACTCAATACAACATACAAGAGGTTTAGGGGTTGAGTCCTAGAGATGGTTAATTTTTTGGCTAATTTTCGCAAAGAAGGAAGAAAAACTGGTCCGACCGGGTGAATCGGCCGATTCTTACCGGTTCAAACTGGTTCACTGCGCAAAGCAGTCCAATGGGTCGGACCAGACTGGTTTGACCACGGGCTTGCTAGTTCCCCCCCCCCCCCCCCCCCCCGTTTCAAAATTTAGTTCGTTCTCCTTCTTGGTTTCGAAATCCTACACTTCTGCTCCTCTGTGTGGTGAAACTATATATCTAAACAATATGTGTAACAAATGTGATTGACATGTAGGAATGTTTTTATCTTGGTTTTGAACTTGGATGGACAATATCACCCTTCTAACACTCCTCAGATATTTTAATATACAACCTAGTATTTTTTGGAAAACTGATCCGTTTGAAGAGCAAATATAAAAAGAGAAAGATTGAAAATAGTAAAAGCTCTGGTATTGTGGTTGACTGAATTTTTTCCAATTCAATTTATATGGTAAATGAATTAAAAATACTCCTTCCGTCTCAAAAATAAGATCTATGTTTAGTTTATGATGTTTGACTTAAGTCATTTCCAAATTAATATATGTAAAAATTGATGTAAGATTAAAAAACAAAATTAAATATTAAAAAGCTACATTAAAAATTCTACAAAAATGGCAAAAAAGTATTTTAGTTTATCAAATACTCCGTAATTGATTAAAATGTACTCCCTTCGTCATAAATTAACTTCTCCTTTGACTCTTCACAATCTCCATGTAACACTTTGACCATTAATATCTAGTAGTGTATACACACACACACACACACATATATTATAAAAAATATATATTTCAAAACTTTGTTATTAAAATAATTCATATCTTCAAATTACATTTAGATGATTAAAATCTCCAAAATAATATTGTACAAAAAAAATCTCCAAATCAATATTCAACTATTTTAAATAGTTCTCTCCTCACAAATAATTACGGAGTAGTTTTTATTTATTTCAAAATGATGGTTAACTATTAACTGAATGTGTCAATATGGGAAATGGACTACGTTCCACATGCATTGTGCCCACGTATACGCAATACGCCATAACTCCATCTAGGTGCGTTTTAAGTCTGATGTGTTTCATTGTGATTCTTGATCTATGTTTAAGTCACGTAAATGAAAGATGGATGACCAGCAGGCAATACCCCTAATGAGATGTCTTCTTCAAAGCATTGGCCAATAGTGGAGACGATGAGATAAGAGTGCATGAATCCTGATTGTTAATTATGTGATATGATGATGTGACTTGTTTGTTTGATATTGTGTAATTGTATATGTTTATGGTACAACTTTTTAAGTTGATTCGAGTGTTAGATATATTCTTACTCAGTTTTCAGTTGAGCGTGTAGTATGTGTTGTATTTGACTACACGCAGGGAGGAATAAGAGATAAGATGAGCAGCCCGGCTGCTTATGATACTCAGTGAAGTGGATGACCTCAAACTATCTTGCTTAGCCATTATATTGAACTATTTAATTATTTTAGAGAACATGTCCAGTATTGTTTAAAAGACTTACACACTGTTTTGATTTATTACTTTGATATGACTATTTTTTTTAATTTTCACAAATGTTTGTTTTAAACAATTTGTAAATATCGTGCATGTGGATACCAAATTATATTACCAGTAAACTAGTTCTCTAACTTATTTATTCGAATTACGAGAGTTGGAGTGTTACACTAGGGAGTACAGTAGCCCATCGTGGACTACTTACGCTTGTTGGACATCTGCGATACGGAGTGACTACGAAGATATTCTAACTTCTCCGGACCCGACACGACCGTCTTGAGGGATAAGGCGAAATGGGCGTCATCGTCGCAGGTCAGAGTCAAAACCCAACTTTTGACAAACTCATGTCCATCATGGTTGCCTTTAACTAGGTGTAGTCGGAGAAGATTTGACTGAAACAAAGAGGCCTCGAGGAGGCACAACAAGAGCAAAAAGGCGTCTATAAGCAAAAAGACCACGAGATTGTGATGTCGAGTATTGGTGATTTGTCACCTTTGGAGCGCGCAACTATTCTAAAAATAAGGATAAATTAGCCAGAAGTGGCTTGGAGGTGCAACCGAAAACTTGGGCGGTGATTTTTTTATCAAGTACGGAGTAGTATTTTTTTAATTGAGTACTTGTTTTTTTGCCATCAATCGCTTTGATTTTCTTTCATTTTTTTCCAATGTAACTTTAAATTTAATATTAATGAGAATTTTATTTTACTTTTATATTTTTAGTTTAAATAATTTAAATTAAAATAGTTTTAAAGGAAAAAAAGGATGAGTGTGATCTATTCCGTGTGAACTACCTGAAGTGTGATGAGAAATAATGTGAAAGCAAAAAACGGACGTAGCGTTGACTCACACTATGGGCGTGATGGGATGATCCACGCTAAAAAGGATAATGCTATTTGTACCCCAAGAATTTGTATGCCATTTTGTACACCGCAGAGATGCACTAACATTTTGTGTTGGTATAATGATAATTTTTGTTAACGTACCAACACTTTGTGTCAGTGTAAATTTTTGTAAATGCACCAACAGTTTGTCTCAGTGTGAATCATCAAAATATCAGTACATACCTTTGGTGTACAAATTTTGGGATACATGTAGCATGCTCCCACTAAAAATGCTAACCGTACGTCCCTATTTTAATTCTGTCCTAGCCCCATATTTCAGAGCATGTCAGATTACTACTTACCTTGAAGGGTCATGCTACACTTACACCAAAAGTTGTACCCTATTTGTACAATGCAATTTTACACAAACATTTTGATAGTTTACACCAACACAAATGTTGGAGTGTTAACAAAAATTTACAGGGAGGTTAACAAAAATTTTGGTGTAGTATGGTCCAAAAAAATAAAGTTTTTCCAAATATTGGTCAAATCAAAAGCAGATGGGCTCTAAAAAAAATACTCCGTACGGAGTAAATACTCCGTTAGAACACGACCGGAGTCCGACACAGTCAATCGATCGTCCAATCAATCAATCGCGATGGTGGAGTTCATCGATCGTCTCCTCCAGTAAACAGATCTGTATAACAACAGATTACCAGTAAGAAAGGAAGAAGAAGAAGAAGAAGAAGGGTTTTCACAGTATTTGGATGTCTTCATAAACAAATCTGCCTAATAGCCCTTCCTTTCTTATAGATCATCTCGCCGTTCATATGCGCCAACAATTGCTCCTTCTTCTTCCAGGTTTTCCCCCCTTTATTCCCTCTACTCCAATTTTTTTTCTTCTTCTCACATCTATATGGGAACATCATTTTAGATTATGTTTTGTGTTTTTGATGATATTTCAATTGTATAAATTAACTATGAAAATGTTAGAGCTACGCAGTTTTATTTGATAAATTTTTTTTTATAAGACTCAACGCCCGTTTGGTAAATTTTGAAGAATTGATATGATATATTCTCTCGATTCTGAATATTTTTTTGCAATCAACTAGATTTAATCTTTGATTTATAATAAAATAAATATTACGGAGTATATGGTATACTAAGTATATACTCCATTAGATAAGACAATATTTCAAAAATGTTTTACAAAATAAATAGAATGAAATTATGATCAAAGTTTGTCAGTTTTTTCCCCAAATAAGTTGTGATACAACATGGGTGGCCCGGAGGGTGTGCAAAGTGGCCAACTGCACAGAGCCCCGTAAAATTTAGGACATCATATTTTTAAATTTGTTAATAATTTTAAAGAAAAAGTATTCAAAAATATAAAATAGGGCACAAAATGTAAATTTTAGACCGGACCAATTTTATTTTTTCATTTTTCGGGGCCGGCCCTGTGATACAAATACAGGCCCATAATTTATTATGGTGTATTGGTTTAGTTATGATTGTGTCTCGGAAATCAGTTATTTTTCTTGTAAAAAATTTGGAATGACTCTTTAAAAAATGAATAATCAAATGTGGAACATACCCATTTTGGTAAAATAAGCCACCTTATTTGCCTGCCAAACATACCCATAGTAGGATGAGAGCAGTTCGAGTGACATGAACCCGCATGTCATCCTATGACACGGGCTTCGATTAAGGCATATACAATGCTCCGTTCAAAAAATTGATAGTTCCTACCTTCCTAACCTCCCGGTAAATCCCTCACCCCGGCCCGGTCCAAAAATACCTCGCACCCCCGTCAATTGCATGCCACAAGATTTACATTGAATCTCAATATCATGGGAACCTAGTAGGATTTACATTTTACACACAAAAAAGAACAAAAAGAGGAACATTATGTTTCGTTTGGGAAGAACATTTATGGCTAACATTCTGAATAATTTTATATCACTCTTGATTAATTTTGAAACAGTTAAAGCTATTAAAAATGGGATTGTTTTGAAAGGAAGAAAGAGAGCATGATTTGTTTGTTTTTTTAATATAGAATTCTTTCAGTTAACCATTTTATTCTGCATGAGTTCATATTATTCATGTGCTCATCTCTTAGCTTATATATATCATCAAATCTTTCCAGGAGAAGCACAGATGGAAGATCATCCACAACCACAAACAATGTGGCAAAAGATCTCAACATACAGAACAATGGTTTATGATGCTTATATAAGCAAGCCAACCTCCCACTGGATTCTCCTCCTCCTCAGTTCTGCATCGATGCTCGTCGCGTTCCCCGCTTCCAGCCTCTTTTCCCGCATTTATTTCGCCAACGGCGGGAAAAGCAAGTGGATTATGTCGTGGGCAGCGGTGGCCGGTTGGCCCATCGCCGCCCTCATCTTAGTCCCCATGTACCTGTTTCTCGGAATACACCCCACCCCGCTTGACCTGAGGCTGGCAATCTCTTATGTTGTGTTGGGATTCTTGAGTGCTGCCGATAATCTCATGTATGCTTATGCTTACGCTTACCTCCCCGCCTCGACCGCCGCCCTTGTCGCATCCACGTCGCTGGTGTTCTCCGCGTTTTTCGGGTTCGTCCTTGTGAGAAATAGGATCAACGCGTCCGTCGTCAACTCGGTCGTGGTCATCACGGCCGCTATGGTCATTGTGGCGCTCGATTCCAACTCGGACCGGTACAGGCACGTCACGAACCGTCAGTACGCGATGGGCTTTTTGTCGGACATCTTGGGGTCCGCGCTCCACGGTCTGATATTTGCGCTATCGGAGCTTGTCTTCTTGAGGTTGCTCGGCACGAGGTCTTTCCACGTCGTGCTTGAGCAACAGGTGATGGTGTCGCTCATTGGTTTCGCGTTCACGACGGTCGGGACGGTCGTGTCCGGCGACTTCGGGCGGATGAAGTCCGAGGCCGCGGGTTTCGCGGGCGGGGAGAACTGGTATTATCAAGTGATCGTCTGGGCGGTTCTGACCTTCCAAATCGGCATTCTTGGTAGCACGGCGGTCGTCTTCCTAGGGTCCACCGTGCTCGCCGGGGTCCTGAATGCCATAAGAGTGCCGATCACGAACATCGCCGCCGTTGTACTGTTGAACGACCCCATGAGTGGTTTCAAGATCATCTCTCTGGTTATCACATTCTGGGGTTTTGGGTCTTATATATACGGCAGTTACCCCATGAAGGGGAACAACATAAGCCCACAGCAAGAAACATTATGAAATTGTGAAACACATCTTCAATTCATTCTTAAAATTGTATTTGTAACATTGTATGCACCCACGTTGAAATTATTGAAATATTAATAAGATTGTTATCAAATATTATCCACTTTTTTTGCACCTTAAAATCTGTTATGGCCAATGATTATAAGGTCATTTAGTAAGAACGTTATAGTTTAGAGCTAGCATTTTAGAAACATTATCGCCAATGATAACGTTTAATTTAAACATTTTCAAAATTAATTTACACCATTGAAATTTTACTTTATATCTAAAACTAAAACACCTTGGTTATGTCATGGGATGACTTGAGGTTCATACAATACTCCGTTTAAAAAATTGATGGTTCTATCTCCCCTAACTCCCGGGTAAACCTCCTACCCCGGCCCGGCCCGAACATACCCCCGCACCCCATCAATTGCATGTCACAAGATTTAGTTGACCTTGGAGTCAAATTTTGACTCCAAAGTCAACTAAATCTTGTGGCAAGGAATTGAAGGGGGTGCAAGGGTATGTTCGGGCCGAGGGGTGGGAGGTTTACCGGGAGAGTTAGGGGAAGTAGGAACCATCAATTTTTCAAACGGGGCATCGTAAATGCCTTAATCGGGGTCCATATCATAGGATGACATAATGAGTTCATGTCACCCGAACCGCCCCAAACTATAATGATGTTACCAAACAACATTGAAATCGAATGTGACCATACCACTCCCCTTATCCAATCTGCTTCAACACATCACACTTTTAATACCAAAAAGTAGTTTTAAAAATTATTTTCCAAACTTTTAATCAAACCCTGGAAAATAAGTTCATTTTTCAGAAATTGTTTTCCACAATCCATTTTCCATCTTTCCAAATGGATCCTTAAGTTCTTGATTTTCTCGAACCCAAATTGAATTGAATGTTTGAAAGCACAACATAAAGCACAGATTTTCTGCAGACTGGAATTGGTGAAAAACCAATTCCAAATTCATAAATCAATTCAATTCTTGCCTAGGAAGCAACATGCTCTCTCATACATAGAATTCATAATCAATGCATTGATAAAAACAAACAAAAAAAAGTTAGGAACTTGGCTTATCAGAGGACCTGAGATTCCCTCGTGATCTGTTGATGAGATCACGAGACAATCCAAATCTTTCCTAATACGGAAAAACAACAACAAAATAACCGGTAAAATCCCACAAAGCGGAGTTTGAGGAGAGTTTATGTACGCAGATCTTACCCACTACTTATGGAGAAACATGTCAGGCGAAATTCTTGAATGTGCTTCAAGAATGTCAAGAAAATAAAGAACGAACGTCTACGAATTCGTGCCGATGTCCTTGAGAAGTCCAACCACCTGCTGCATGCTTGGCCTCTTTGAATGAATCTCTGCTGTGCATAAATAACCAATCTTCAGTGCTTCTTCCATGTCTGTTTCAGGTCCTGTCCCGATGATTTTCGGATCAATGGCTCTAAATCCCTGGTTTTCCCTCATCAGCCCCCTGACCCAACTGACCAAATCGCCCTCCTTGTTGCCCGGATAATCGTCCCCGATGGGTTTCTTGCCCGTGATCAGCTCAAACAAGATGACACCAAATCCATAAACATCAGATTTCGGAGTAGGCGTTGTTTCGGGTTGAAGCAACTCGGGCGGGGTGTATCCGGGGGTACCCCCGTCCTCGAGACTGTTCCCGAAAATCTTGGCCAGACCGAAGTCAGAGAGCCTCGGGTCCAAGTTAGCATCAAGAAAGACGCTACTGCCCTTGACGTCCCTGTGGATGATGGGAGGGGAGCATCCGTGGTGGAGGAACGCAAGGGCACGGGCAGTTCCGAGCGCGATATTATGCCTGAATCTCCACGTCGTCGTAAACAACCCATCGGGCCCCACGTTACGAATGCCAATTCCGGCGTCGTGTTCCCACGTGTCGGTGCTCCAATCTTCGGGCATGTGGGGCCCACCGAGCGGAAGATCGTGAAGCAGACCGTGCAAGTTCCCGTTCTCCATGTATTCGTATATAGCTATTCTCTGGTCGCCCGCCAAGCAGTAACCCGTGAGGGGCACGAGGTTTGGGTGTTTGATCCGCCCGAGGTACTCGAACTCCCTTGAAGCCTCCTGGTTAGTCATGGTCGAGCCGCGGACCAAAACTTTGACGGCCACGTGGGTCCCACCTGGCAAGAACCCCCTGTAGACCGGCCCGAACTTCCCTTCGGCCAGCAAGGTTCCTTGATCAAAATTGGAAGTGGCTGTTAAGAGATCCGAAAATGACAAGTTCAGCAATGGTTTCTCAAAGATGACCACGGGAACCGAGTTTGCCTGCCTCACGTCTGCCACCCAAACGGTCGAATCAGTCCTGAACGAGAACGGGCCCGCAGATACAGTCTGCTGGTCTTCCTCCTCATTGTAAGAAGGAGCCTGTTTTACTGCCCATTTAGTTGGCTTACTACGGCGACGCCCAAAGGCCAAGAACAGCAACCCAAGAAGGATAAAAACCATGGCAAATGTTAAGCCCAATGCGAGCTTGAGTACCCAATGCCTTGGCGCTTTTCCTTTAAAAAACGAAGGGTCAGCAGCAATGGGGCATCCATTAGATGACCCGATAAACGAAAACACAAGGGCATTTTGGGGAACTTGTGGAGCACAAAAGGTGAAATTGTTGTATGAGAAGTTGAACCTAACCATTGATGGAAGTATCTCAACGAGGGGTTGAGGGATTTCGCCACTCAAATTATTGTATGAAACATCAAGAATTCGTAACGTTTTAGAGCTTAACAATGGGATACGGCTTCTAAGGCAGTTTCTTGAAATGTCAAGAACTCTTAAACCACTAAGCGAGGAAAGGTCACTTGGGATCTCACCGATCAAATTCGCAGCAGACAGATTGAGATATTCCAAACTATGCATATGAATATGTGGGAACCGCTGACCGGAAAATCTGTTGTGTGCAAGATTCAAGTGCTTGAGGTTCTTGACATTGTCTTTTAACTCCTTGAAAACCTCTCCACTCAATTGGTTCTCAGATAAGTCCAAATAAACCAAATTAGACCAAGTGAAGTTTACCTGAGAAATATGGCCTTGAAACTGGTTTCTGCTCAGATCAATCGCCTTCAGAGAATCGCCGAAAATTCCAACAACAGAACCCTTGAACAGATTCCCAGAAACATTTAGGAACAAGAGTGATGTCATCCCAGATATATCAGACCCCTTCCCAAGAATCCTATTCTCCGCGAGATTCAAGAACCGGAGATTGGGAAATGCAGAACCAAAACCATTACATAGAGAACCATTAAGTTTGTTTCCAGAAAGATCAAGTGAAACCAGCAAGTGGAAATTCAAAATCCCACAAGGGATCTTTGAATCAAACCCATTTCTGCTCAGATCAAGAAACTTCAAACTTGTGAGAGAACTCGTGGCCTCCGGTATGCCACCGGAGAAATTGTTGCAAGAAAGATTTAATATTTCAAGATTAGCCAAGTTCCCAATGTTATTTGAGAGAGGCCCGGAGAATCTGTTGCAAGAGAGATCCAATCTTTCAAGATTGGCAAAGTTTCCAATGTTATTTGGGAGAGGCCCAGAGAATCTGTTGGAAGAAAGGTTAAGGGACTTCAAAGAACCCAAACTCCAGAAGTCAGAAGGTAAACCAGTGAGGTTATTGTCACTTAAATCCAACATTTCAAGCCCTGTGAGCTTTCCTATGGTGTTCTCAGAAACCACACCAGATAGACCAAACCCAGAAAATATCAACTTGACAACCCTTTGCTCTTTAGAATCACAGAACACCCCTTTCCAAGAACAAAAATTACCAGAAAAGGTGTGCACTTTGGAGGAGTTAAATTTTAACCCCATATTTTCCATGAAATTATGGACAAAGAACCCATCAGTGTTTGGTTCCTGGGAACTCACTAGGGCGAAGCACACAGCAAAAACCAGAAATGAAAAAAGAATTCCAAACCCCATCTGAGAATTAGGCGCCAAATTACAGTTCCTCAAAAGGGGCTTTTCCCACCAACCCATCAAAAGCTCTTTCCACACTCTATTGGTGCGATTTTCTCAAGATTCATCAAGAAATTCACACTGAAACCAAATCGACATAATAAAATTCAAATCTTGGGCACTGGGTTTGAACCAAGAAAAATAGAAAGTGCCACACAGCTTGAAAAATGAAAACTTTACTCTATGAAAAGTAAAAAAGTGTCATGGAATCATGAATGGGTATATGAATTTATAGTTTTTACCTTTGACATGGAATCATGGATGTTTAAAGAACCCAACAGAGAGAAGAAAGCCCAGACACCAAAGCATCTTTCTGCGATAATAACAATTAAGACAAGAAGCTCCAAAATTCTCATAACATCCTTTTATATTATAGAATTATACGGAGTATCTGCAATGAAATATGGAGTGAATCAGAGAGAATGAAAGACTGATTTATTCCTATTTTGAACTTTTTCTTTCCATATAAAAGAAGATTTGACAATAGAAGTTGGAAAAGGATTTCACTTTGGGTGGGGTGGGGAAGCTTAGCTTTGGGGTTTCATAAATGAAAAAGGAATGAAAAAAGGGGCTTTGGAGGTGATGAGTAATGAATTTGGCACAGAGCTGTTGGTGGGAATAAATGATTCTTCAGACTTCAGTGTTGAATGTATGAATATGGGAGTGTTTTGCCAATGGTCAAATAGCACTACTAGTTTGAAAAACATGCATCAATATCTTTTTTATTTATGAAACTTATTTTTAAAATTTTTGTTGTTTCAAAATATTGCAATCACATTCGTTTGATTATTTTCTGGTCATTTTTTAGACAAAAAAGGGGCATAATGCTTAATTTCCAAATCATAATTCATAGGGGCATTGGTGCTCATTTCTCATTTCTCTTTTTTTTCCCTTTTTTATTTCTTTTGTTAATCAATATATTTTAAATTTCTTTTTAAAATTATTTTTATAATGTTCTTAAAATTTAAAATTATATTTGTATGAAAAAAATTAACATTTACTGCATTTGTACATCTTATTTTAAATTTTAAAAACATTATAAAAAATTTAAAATAAATTTAAAAAACTTTTCTAGGAAAGGTAGAACAAAGAAATAAAAAAAGTTAAAAGGGGAGGGATAAAGTAATAAATGAAAAATAAGAAATGAGCATATGTGCCCCCCATTTTTAAAAACTAGGCACCAATGTTCCATATTCGCTGGAAAATAACCAGAAAATTACTGGAAAGATGTGGCTGCAGCGTTTTGAAATCAAAACTTAAGAAATAAATTTAAAGTTTGAAAACAATATTAAAAATACACATAAGATGTGAGTTAGGACTATGGAAAAAAGTTAAAAGTCCAAAAAGGACATGCCAAAGTGGTGTAGTATTTTTCTTGAACTTTGGTAGAATGTGAACGAAAGTGGTGTTTGGTTTTTCTTATTTTCCCATTTGGCTCTTAGCTTTCTTTTGGTGTTAGGTTTTTTTGGAGACGTTTTGGTGTTGATTTAAGACGTTTTATTATTTTCCCATGCCAAAGTTAAAATTGTTGTAAAACCATCAAAAACACTATGAACGAGATATTCTTTTCTAGTAAAATGTCTCACAAATAAATGTTTGAAAAAAAGATCTTTCCAATGCCTTTAAGATATCTCACGGGTTGATTTTTTCCAAAACTAATAAAAAGTTTGAGGTTTTTAAATTATTGATTTTGACCAAGTCATTAAAGCAAGTAAAATCTTTCTTAGATAACCTTCAACTCCAAAAATAAACCCTCATTTGATGAGTTTTGGTTAGGGACCCCAATTTTGACATAACTTTTTGCCATCCTTTTATAGACATTCACAAACACGAAATAGTGAAAAATCTATTTGAACGCCCGTTAGATGGTGGGGTCAACGTGGTGGGGGAGAATTCACTTCAAATAAAAATAAAATATTTGAAATTTTGCACGAAATAGTACTAAAGCATATGTTATTTCTCAATGTAGTACTTAAAAATTTTTATTTCATAAATTGTACTTGAATAATGTCTAGTGACAGCAACAATGTCGGACATTTAGTTTGAACAATGTCAAGTGGCGGTGGACATATACTTGAACAATGACCAGTGCACAGTGACCAGTGGTACTACGTTGAAAAATAAAAACATATTAACTACATTGGGAAAGTCACTATGTTTTAGTACTATTTAAATAAATTCACCTTAAAATATTCTACGAAACTCGTATCTCCAAAATAGAAGTTTTATGTTACTATCTTCGAAATAAAAATTTCCATCATGACATCGAGACACTGTATATTAGTATTTCACAATTTTCTTTGACATTATATATTGACATTATAGCTATTATTTTGGTGATAAAATATGAAATTTTTATTTTGGTAATTTCTGCATGTTTTACTCTATTTTGGTATTTTTCCAATGTGGTGTCAAAATTGGGATACATTGAGCATTTTCTGACCATATACGTTACCAAAAACTTTATGTGAAATGTTCATATAAAGTGTCACATTACCACTGTGCAAACTTCTATTTTATTTGGAGATAAAAACATTGAACTCATATTTTGATACTTTAATTTTCTATATTTTACTCCTATTTAGGATATTTTTTCGCTCTTTTGCTCTCGCACTTCAGCATTCAGATTGTATATATGTACTTCAGTTTTCATATTCTAATTTTCGAACTTTAAACTCAAATTAAATCATTTTTTTCATTTTAATTTTAACTATAATCTAAACTTCATAATTTATACTCCAGTCTAGTAATTTAAGTAAAAAGTGTGATATCTAATAATTGGAATCTAGATTAATTATATTTCTCTCATCCTCCACGAATCAAATGTACTTTTAAATTTCACAAAATTTTAGAAAAATGTGTAATCTAAAAAGTAAATAATTGTAATTTATTTTTAAAAGAGCAAAAATATTGTGTGCCACATATTCTACATACTAGAAATAAATGTGAGAATTATGACCTTCATTTTGAGACACCAAAAATGAAAAGTATGATTTTAATTTAGGGATGTAATTGAAAGACATGTAATAAATGTGAGACACCAAAAAATGAAAAGCGTGATTTTAATATAAGAGAAATTTGACATTTGGAAGTTGGAACATGTATCATGTATTGATGTATATGTACATGAATTAACTTAGGATACATTAAAATATGATATCAAATTTTTATACTAAGCTTTTAACATTGTGTGTTTGTTTGTCTGTAGAGTGATGTTTTTATGGTCCCAAGATCCAAATTTAAAATGTGGACATTCTCACATTTTTTATGAGCTTTCATGTGGATATTTTCTATTTTATAAAAGATTTACTTCTTTTAGGCTACAAATGCACCAAGGTCCATAAAATAAGCATGTACCTTATGTTTATAGGAGAATTTGCCGTGTCTAAAAAAACTTGGTGTACTAATGAGGTATCCTATTTTGGTATATCCCTAACATTGCACATATGTACGGTACATAACTAGAACGTGAACAATTGGAATAAAAACTTCCATAATTTAAGAAAAAAGGCCGGGCTAGCCGCTAGGTGACATTAACATCATATTATAACTCGGTTACTCACTCAATTATAATATAATATCTATTTTAAAAAAGGAGTATTATAATTTTTTCATAAACAATAATCATACAATATTGTTTAGCAGTTAGCATTAAGCTTCATGTATAATATAATGAAACAATTTTTTTATAATATAAAAATATAGTACTACGTGATGGGTGTATTTCACCCAAGACCGGTCAAAGGAGAAGGCCAAATCTTTGACCGGTCAATCTCGAAAGTTTTAGAACGGAGACTTAAATCGCCAGCAAAACGATATATCATCGGCCGAATAATGACCGGTACACTTCACAAAAAAGTATACCGGTCAAACTACGTTATCATCCTATTTATTCCAGATTTCGATAAATTCATCCCTCGGAGATTACCCGGGTCTGGGGGTGGAAAGTGTCGGCAGAGGAGGATCTGCGAGGGCTTGGCGTGTAGCGACCCGTGTCAGTAGAGGACAACTGGAGATGCTGGAGAATCCATCCAAGGCACTACTTGACAAAGGGAATGATCCCCTTCACAAGGCGACAAGGCAGCTTGAGGACGAAACCAGTCACCTCGCACCACATCAGCAGCATGCCCCCACGTGGGCGCACGTGGTCCTGTCCCCTTAGCCTAGTATAAATACTCATGTAAACCTCAGAAAGAGGGATCCGAATTCATTCTCTCTAAACTCCCTTGTAAAAGCACCCGTGCATTCTCCGTTATAATATAAATTGGGCTACAGGTGTTCCACCTAAAGTCCTACCGGTCAATTTGCGTGTTTTTACCTTTCTTACTTTGCCAAATCAAGCGAACTATTCTAGACTCGGTCTAGTATAGTTTGATCGGTCAAGTAATTTACACCATCACTACGGATGGGAGTATATATATTTTTTGAATCCTATTGACTCTATTACAAGGTAGTATCTGTTCATACTATTCTCAAGCTAATGACGCACAAAGAGCTAATGCTGCTACCTTCGCTGGGGCTCGAACCTAGGTGAACTTCCTCATGAATCCTGAGGAGTGGGCTTGCTACCACTCAAAAGCGAGGGGAGTATATATTAATATTTGCATGATTAATAAGTGGGTGACAAGTGACAACCAACAAAGGATGAAGTAAATGCTCTACTTTCGAGTTTCTTTGTTATCTCATTATTATTGTTTCAAAGCTTTAATTTGAAACTTATTTAATTAATTTTTTATATTTTGAAACTCTGTTATGTCTAGCTACTGTGATTCTGTGTCTTGTGGCCATATTTTTTTGTTGAGAGACTTCAAACAATAAATTTTAAGGTTCACTCTTTATCACCAATCTGCGATTAAAATTCAATTTGTCTCTTCACGGTGACCGTTCGATCGGGTCTGAAGAGACCATCGGGGATGAAGCTCATCCTTTTTTACAATACTACTTTTATTATATATGTATTTTTGAGTTTTGATTTTTTTACACTCGATCACTTTCAATTTTTGACCTGTAAATAAACAAAAAGTATATGTTATATTAATTAAACAAAATAATATTTTGAAAATACTAGTATCAATTTTATCTAAGTAGTGATCAAAGTTTGTCAATTTTTATTGTAAAAATCTAAAATTAGACAAATAGGTAGAGACGGAAATAATAATTTATACTAAAGTATCCTAAATATGTAATGAATGGCAATTTAATACCCCTTGCCATACCTGATCCAGAATAAAAAAAACATTCGACAAATTGTAGTCAGTTACCAGTTAAACGGTTTATAATAAGAAATTTGATGTAAGTGATAAATTAGTTAGTGATTGGTGAGGATTATATTGGTTTTTTACCAGTACTTTGACAAATGCTAAAAATTGAAGCTAAAATATGTGTCTAAATTTTATTTTTCAAAATGATAATAATACTACCAGCCATTTTGCTAGTTCAAAAGGCAAATTCACAAGAAAACATCAAATAGCCTTTTTACTAGTCACATGCATCATTTTGACTTTTTGAAACGAAAAAAGTCATTATATATATTTGACTAAAAAACTACCCAAAAAAAAAAAGAATAAAGAAAAAAAAAAACTCATAAAAGGAATAATAATCAAACACTATCAAAAGTATGATAGATCCACATGCAAATATAAATGCATGATATGATCATCAGCGTGAATGAATTGAATGATCATTGTGTTCTATGCATGCTCCGGCCACCGGCGGCGGCGGCACCCCAAGAAAATAATTAAACTTGTTCTTGAATTTTATGTTTATATTACAGACAAATTTCACTCTTTATTTTTCTATAACTGGTTTGAAGAGACTTTAAGAATGAAATTCATCGTGCTGGGAAATACAATTGAAAAAGGAATTTTTTTTTACGTCATTTACATCTGGACTTTTCGAAAATTGTGCAGGTTCATCATGAAAATTAAAAATTGCACCAATGTCCAATGAATTTTTAAAAATGTTGAACCAATAGTCCTTATATGCCACATTTCAGAGTGCATTAATTAAGCACTCATTAATACACGTGTTGGAGTTTGATGATGATGTCATGAATTGATGAAGAGGTTGATTGACAGATGACAAACTTTATCGATTGATGTCCGACCTTCGAATTCGATTACCGAGGACTAAATAATCGAGAATAATTATCATATATGGATTGATGAAGATGTTAAAAATATACTCCCTCCGTTTGGAAAAAAATGTTCCTTTTTTGACTTTGTGTAGAAATAAGGAAGTATTAAATTGTAATTGACTTGCAATTTTGCCCTTGATGTGATATGTAAAAGTAAGATGTGATGGATAGATTATTAGAGATAAAGTATGATGTGATATGTAGGGTATGAAAAAGTAAGGGTAAAAGTGGTTTTTTAATAGAAAGTGGAAGTGTTTTGTTGGAAGTGAAAAAAATGAAAGAGGAAGTGTTTTTGAGAAGGGAGAGAGTAGAAGATAATGTTTGGAAAGGACATATTTTATACCTTACGTGTGATATATGATTTTAGATGAGTCCATATAACGCACTCCCAGATATGGCATAGAACGACCATTAGTGCAATTTTTTAAGAAGTTCAGGAGACATTGATGCAATTTTTAAAGTTAATGGAAAATTCGCACGATTTTTAAAAATTTCAGAGGAAAATGGTGCAAAAAAACTTAAGTATTGAAAAAGGGATCGCAACAAAGTGTTTATCATGGAGGGTAGTTAAAAAAATACCACTCTACTATTTTACTTTGTCAAAATTGTCACTAAACTTGTTTAATTGATCAAAAATACCACTAACAAAGGAAACAACAGTGCAATGAACTTATGAAAATTTGAAATTTTCTCTTAGTTGTAATTTGTTACTTTTGTACCTTTTTCAGGTATTTTCATCATGCTTCGTATAACACTACTTTGGGCTTTAATGGATTGAACTTGTAAAGTGCATGGTGATGATCACTGATGATGGTGTTAAAATATTGTATTCCTTCCGTCCCAAATTATTTGTCACATTTGTTTTTTCAACAGTCGCGGGAAATTTTTTTTTTATTTCTACGTTTTCATTAGTTATTTGATAAAATAAAATATTTTTGACACCTCTTATTTCGAACAACTTTTCATGTAGTTTTTTGATATGTAATTTTTATTTTTTATTTCTTTACTAATATGTAAATAAAATAAATTGAAAAAACTTGATTTTTGTCTCGGTAATAGAAATGTGACAAATAATTTGGTACGGAGAGAGTAAATAATTTCTTCCCAAAAAGTTAACATGGTGTGACCAAAATCTCACATGTTTGCTTTGTCTATTTTACAATAATGACTTTTCACTTGAGTTGTTGCTAGAGTGGAATGGAGGATATAGCGGAAGACCCGGACTCTCAAAGGAACGGTGTCGATGGCGGCAGAGCCAAAACATCACGAGCGGGCTGCATGGCCACATTAGAGAATCGGAAGTAGCGTCCTTCCCATTTCTATAAAAATATACTTTTACCTCTACTAATTTTTAACCTACCTATCATATCATATCTTTTTACTAATATTCTACACATCACTTTCTACTTTTTCTCATCACATCAAGGATATATTTGAAAAATTAACACAAGAATATCTCTTCCTTATTTTTCGTAAAAGTCAAAACGAGAACATCTTTTTGGGACAGAGGAAGTAGTTTTTTGCTCAAACATTCAGATAATTCAAAATAATATAATTAAAATGTAATATAAAAGTTTTTTTTTAAAAAAATTACATTATACCTAATAGTGGTCTAAAAAAATTCAGTGGTGTCAGTTGCAGCACCGGACCCCCTGGGTCCGCCCATGGTTGGATACAAATCCGATATCCAAATAATTACTCCGGTTTGATGTGAAATTTAGGGGGGTGTATTCAATTAGAAGTCTGTAAGATTTTTTTGGACTTTAAGAAGTCAGTGGATTTAGAAAATCCATTGACTCCATGCAAAGTTTGGAAGACTCTTTTATTGATTTACATGGAATTTTATATACTTGAGTAGATTTGTTTTTTGATTTAGATGGATTTCATGTTTGTTCAACTTTAATGTTCATCCATATTGAATCAAGTACAAATAAAATAAGCACTACAGAATTCAAGTACTGCAAAAATTTTTAAACAAGGACGGCAAAATCAAATAATTCAATAAGCACTGCAATTCTGCAAATAAGTACTTCAAATAATTGCAATTCTTCAAAGAATACACAAATACATAATGAATGAAAACCTCTCAAATACCACTAAGAAACACTACAGACTTGTGGAACTTCCTGGTCACCAACATCCTCCAGCCATGGGACAACACCTGGTATTCGGATGGTATACAGTACCTGGTAGAGTTCGTCCCGGAAGGGTATGTTGCCGACTCTGGATCTGTTGTACGGCGACGACGGGCACTTCGAGGTGTAGATGCTGAGGAATCCCTGCTCCACTCGGGCATCTCCGTGCCCAATCGGCTGCAATTTGTTCTGCGTGTTCTCGTACCACTCCGTCGGCGTCACCGTCCCCCGCCACGCCACCGCGATGTCCCTCTGCCCGATCCACCGCGTCTCCTCCTCGTCGCTCACGGCCACGAATCCGATCCAATTCGAGTCCTTGCTCCATCTGTTGACCCGTCGCTGGGGATTTCTCTGGGATTGCTTATCTAATTTTGGGACTCTAGGTCTGCAGGGGAGATCGAGGGTGGGGATGACCGGAGAAGATGAAGAACCGTGCGGGAAGAAGAGAGAAAGATCCGGCAGATTTGGAGTCCAACAAAATCCCTAGGCTTTTGGTTGGATTTGAAAACAAAATTTTTATTTATACTTCAGGTCTAAAATCCTTCACAATCCATGTTATATAACACTCCTTCAAAATTTATCATTTTTTCAATATCATTAGATTTAGAAAGATTTTATAAAATCTCCGTTGAATACCTACAGATTTTTAATGATTTTTTAAAATTTCTATTGAATACACACAGACTTTTAAAATCCAAAAAAATCCTACAAAATCTCAATTGAATACACCTTCCTTAGTCATTAGTCGGTCAAATGTATCAAGAAGTTCATATTTGGGACAAGAGGAAAAACCCGATTAATAAATGGGTTAGACTTTGGGCAAAGTCCTACTGACAAAAATTATGAACCAAAAGGAAGCAATGTACTTATGTACCCACATCTCAAATTTTTTACATAGGACAACATTTCTTTATCTCGGGTTTGCCCTTCCAAGATACGATGGTCCAACAAGTTTCCCGGCGAGGCCCGTGGGCCATACCTAGTTCTGGCCCGTCTTGTCTAATTGTATCCATACAAACTCCCGAGCCTATCATGCAAAATCACGAGAACAATTAGTCAAAACAAAACGGTCAACCGTCGCGTTAGATATGATCACTATTGTTAAAAGTATTTGAACTATGTAATATATTAAATCCACTTTTTAATGTGGTTTGATCCAAAAGTGTGTTTAAACCTTAAGAAAAGCCAATCAATCGCGTCAAGTTTATAGACTTACAACGCTTTTATTTTGCCTTCGTGTGTCCGTTTGGTAAGTTGGTTATCCTTCTACCATTCAAGCCGATAGAATCTTCGTCTTTCGGCCCGGTGTCGGTTTCATCCATTATCGAGTGGGGCCCTCTCATCACCAATAATCTATAGTATCTAAATGCCACATACACCATGAACACTGCATTCCAAAAAGAAAAAACAACACGAAATGAAAATCTGTACATTTTTGGGAATAAGCGACTACATTTGCTATATGGGCTGATTAATTTTGGGAATTTGTAGTCGAATTTGATGGTTTTACCTTCCCAGATTCGAGCAATGGCAGAAGAAAGAATCCATACCAGCGCAAAAGTGCCGATCGCAATGGCTTTCTTATGAGCAAATGACTCCAAAAAGGCATTAGAGCGTCTTATCCACGACGTACCTATAATACAAATCATGGTTCATGTCAATATTATTCAAACATGTTACGAAAAAAAGCATCCGTATCTTCATATTTGTGCTTTAATTTCTGAATTGGAATATCAAATTCATGTGGCGAAAGAAGGCAAAAAAAATGCAGACAACAATTAGATGGAGTTGAAAAAAGGAGTATAGAACTTTACCGAATGCACTTAACTGAGAGGAGTATGAAGAGCAGAGTTTTGGGAAAATGAAGACTCCGAAAAAGCCTACAAAAAACATGATCCATTTGTTTCATCATTCACTGTCTACTTTCGGAGTTCGGGTTCGGTAAAGTCGGGTTCGGGTTATTTCGGGTTCGGGTCACTTCGGGTTCGGGTCTAAGAGTGCTTGTTCATGACCAAGAGTTATCGGGTTTGGGTTGACCCAACGGGTTATGAGGTGTATTTAAAAATTAAAATTTTTGCTATTTAAAGATCATGTGATCCGAGCATTATTCAAAACAAAGAACGAAATCATACCAGTTTGCAATTCTATTTGAAACACACCAAAAGAGAATTGCAATATACCCAAAAAAATCACCTTTTTGCATCATACCAAAAAAATTGCATTATATATATATATATATATATATATATATATATATATATATATATATATATATATATATATATATATATATATATAAAGAGAGAGAGAGAAGGGAGAGACACTGGAATGTTACTGGATTTAGATTAGGTTTTACGTCTTTTGAGTTTTGAGTAGCCTAATGGGTATATCATATTTTAAATGAATATATAAAACTAAATAACTAATAAAAATAAGCAATTAAGTGCATAACCCGTCGGGTCAAACCCGACCCAACCCGTTCTGACCTGAAAATTTAACGGGTCTTCGGGTTTGGGTCATTTCGGGTTCGGGTCGCAAAATCAATGTTCAAAACCCGCTAATTTCGGGTCGGGTCAAATTTTGACAGGTCTAGGTCTGCGTCTGCGTACACGCACCCTCCCCAATGGCCCAAACCATTATGACATATGTGATACACCGATGATTATAAAGGAAAGACGAAGAAGTAATAAATTCACCTAATTTAGCCATCTTCCATATGGTTATGGAACTGCCACAATGTGCCAAAACAAAGAGTATCACAGCCATCTGCATATTGATTGCATTAAGTTAATCAACTTCTAGAGTTCTAGTAGAGGTTTGGAATTGTAAATTAAAAATTTCTGAGTATAGGAAATTATATTGAGGCAACAATTCTAAAAATGTGATTTTAAAGATATTTTTTACCTGCATTGTTGTTGCAGGGTCTCCATAGAATAACGATTTGATATTCAAGAGAAACTCATTTATGTAAGGGAGTATCATTTTTACTACGCGCATTGCTTCATCCTCTTCAACAACAAAACCCCGTGTTTCGCCTACGTGTATGGCCTCCCTAGGTTAATTTTTTTTCTTTTAGAATATTCGATAATAGATATAGAGAAAGAACAAGTCAAAGGAATTAAATATGGAGCAAGATTTTCAAAAAGAACTTTGTAAAGACAGGTGCTTTGTCAAATTACCTGTGAATAAGGGACCTGAAAATGAAAAGAACCGCAAGATATACGAGACCCATGTATGAAAGCACAGAAATCAAGCTGTGAAATCCCAATAAGGTAAAAAGTTTAGATCTTTAGCCTTGATATATTTATGAAATGGATTGAAAATACTACTTTTTTCTCTCTTTTATCCATAAAACATTCTTGGTGTAAAACCCAAACCTGATATTGGAATCTTGAAAATATGAAGAAGAAATTATCATAAATGATCCAACACCGAAAACAAGTGCTGATCTTGAGACATCTCTCCACATCACTAGATCAACTGAGACATTTATGAACCAATTTCAAAAATATCAGACCTAAAAGTATGAATGTTTGTACATTATTATAGCAACAGTTAGGAATCATATCAGATCAAAAAGCTTAAGAAAGCCACAACTCACCATAGCTCTCCATTCTGCTGTGAGGTCTAAGAGTTCTACAGGATTCCTCTGAAACTGGAACTGAAATGCACCAACATATATAAATACTCAGATCCCAAGTTCAGGATATACTAAATTAGAAGTATGATATAAATAAGAAGTGGCTGGGAACCTGGTTTGGTTCTTGATGAATTGGGAAAATTTCTTTCTTTTCCATTATCAAGCTTCTTCTCTGCTGACACATTACTTATATTTACAACATTAACTTCGGTGCTTTCTTGGGCTTCTTCCCACTGGTCTTCATCTAAATCACCCCCTTCCACTTTAGGGGTAGATTTGACCATATCAAAGGCAATATTTCTAGTGATGACTTTTTCTTCTTGTTCTTGTTCTTCACACTTCTCCCCAGATCTTGTTATCTGAAGCCCAGTTGGTTTATTCTCACTCTTATGCTCCAAACAGCCTTTAGATATCTCTCTCGACCCATCAATATAATCCCCATTTCCCTCAAAATCTTGAACAATCCCAAAAAGATTCCCATTCTCATAAAAATCCTTTCTTGATTCAAGAATCTTCTCGTTTCTGCTGTTATCCATGAAGGGCTTCGCTTTTCTTGGCTTCATATTCTCAGATGGACTTTTGAGACCCAATTCCTTGAATTTCTCCTCATCCAAACTCTGGGTCAAATGGGGTCTTGTTTTTCTTGCAATCTGAATTGGGTTAAGCTCAAAGCATTCAGATTTCCAAGTTTTCCTCCTCCCAATCCCACCAGGACTGGGTTTTGGGCCCATACCCACTTTACCATCTTCTTGGCAAACACCATCATTGATGTGGGGAGCAAAAGTGGGATCTTGGTCATCAGTTTTTTCTGGGTTTTCAGATTCTTCTTCTTCTTCTGATTGGGAAGTGTTAATAAGGGCTTTGATTCCACCTTTGACTTCATCAAGTCTAATCCTTCTCTCCCAAACAGACTCTTCCACCACAGGTTTTCTTCTTCTTCTTCCCACATCCATTTTTACTTGCTCCTTTTCTCATACACGTAGAGATATGATGATGATGATGACACTGTTTAGTTCAAAAAATGGAAAGGGTTAGTGATGGTTTTCTTGAAGTGATGAAATCATGAAAGGCATGGAACAATCATTCAGATATTGGGAGAGACATAAATTTGGTCACTTTCCTCTTTTTTAAACTTTACCATGGATACTGGATCACCACCGACTGAACTTTTTTTTTTGTTTTACATGCTTTATTGCTCTGTTTCAACTTTGAAGTTTGAACCATTTTAATGTCTCAAATTAATTTCCAAAAAAAAGCTTTCCAAACATTAATTTTTATTACTTAATTTAAATTATTTTTAGAATTTTAATTTTGATTATTTCATAAATCAACTTAAATACTCCCGGGTATATGTTTATTGCTTATTTTAAGTTGTTTAAACCTATACTAGTATCTCAACAAGTTGTCTTAGTTTGATTTTTATGTAACCTCTTATAACAAATTAAATATCATTTTAATTAAATAAAAGATATAAAATTTAATATATCAAAAATATATTTTTAAAAAAATTCAGTTATAATAAATTTACATTATAATTGAATGTACTCTACTTATAATTTAAAGTAAATTCCATATATGATCCTTTATAAGATGATGATTTCCCTATTTAGTACTCTATTCTTATAATATTATCTCAGTAATCCTTCTTTTATAAGCATCTTTTCACAAATAGTCCTTTTTAATTGTCTATCGTGTTGGTATTAATTTGAGGGTTAAAAGTACAATTTCACAATGATAATATATATTCTTCTTGTCATATACAATTCCAAAGATCTTTCATAATGCGTCGTTTGTGAATTACAATCACTTTTTACTAACATCATAGCCTACAAATGTGGCCTTTCACTGGAATCCTAACCCACAATCAAAATCATTATTTTTATTCTATCCGTCTACCAAAAATCAGAATGCGTCAATGAAAATAAGGTTCATGTCAAATTATACTTTTAGCTTTTAAATTAACATCAACATAACAGAAGATCAAAAAAGGACCATGTGTAGAAAAACACTCATAAAAGGACTACAGAGATAATATTTGATAATAAAGAACTGAATATGGAAATCTTCTTGTTATAAAGGACCAATTATAAAATTTACAATATAATTTATGATAAAATTAACATAAAATTCAGACTATGACAATTTTTTAGGACTGGTAGAGTTTATCATTATTAAGTATTTGGATTTCGTAAACATAAAATAAACATATGCTCCCTTTAGGTCTGAGAATCATCATCACAGTAACTAGTCTGATCTCTCGGTAACTTCTGTTCGTTTAAATATTTTTGATGATCATTTGATGAAATAAAATATTTGTTACACCCTCTCTTTTTGTAGACTTGTTGGTTAACTTGAAATGTGTAATTTGTACCTTTTATTTTTTATACTAATTTATCAACAAATACAATAGTTTTTTAATATACTCCTTTGCATCCTAAAAACCTTTTCATGTTTTGATTTTTTTAGTTAAACAATGACACCCTTTGATCACAAATTAAACATAATCTAAATAAATAAATGATATAAAATTTGATATATCAAAACTATATACTAAGATGAATCCAATTATATTGAGTTTATATTATAATTAAGTATATTTTTCTCACAATTTGTAGTTAGAATGTGATACTATGTGACCAAAAAATTAAAAGTCAAAAATTGAAAATATTTTTAGGACAGGAGAGAGTATTAAATTTTATTCATTATTCGAAAGAAGGCTAATTTTGAGCAGGGGCGTACCTAGAACTTTTGAACCACGGGGTCGCATTTTAAGAAATTCATATCAAACCGTAAAATTTCTAAAATTAAATAGAAAAAGAATTCATAGTATACTCGATCCCTTCATCCCACAAACTCTTTCTCCTTTCTTCTTTTCTTTGTCCTACAAAATACTTTCCATTTCTATTTTAAAAACTATTTTTATCCATATTAATTCTTATCCTACTTATCACAACATACATTTTTACCAAAAATCTACCTCTCATAATCTATTTTTAGTCATCATATTAAGAATATTTTTGAAAAGTTAAGACAAAGATATCTAGTCCTTAAGGGGCTGTTTGGCAACTTCTGAATAGGTAAGTGCTGAACCAGTAAGAGGTCTGAACCATTAAGTGCTGAACCAGTAAGAGGTCTGAACCATTAAGAGCTAGTATATTGCTTAACTTTTCAGAGGCAAATGTCTGATCAATTCAGATAAGAGGTCTTAACCATTCAGACTCTGTATAATACTTAACCATTCAGAGGCAAATCTCTTAACCATTCAGATATCTGAACCATTAAGAGGCTGAAACAAACAGTCTGAATCATTAAGTGCTGAACCATTCAGACATCTGAACCATTAAGAGGCTGAAACAAACAGCCCCTAATTCTCCTTAAAGTCTAAATGGGAAGGACAGTAAAGGATGGTGGAAGTTTAATATTAAAGTTCACATATGCCATAAAATCACAAATTAATAATACTCTTTCATTAAAAATATAAAATGCATATTTAAAAGTCTAGTTTTCATATTTGAAAGTGATTTATTATAATATTTAATACCTCTATTTCCTATATTGAAATTTAAATAATTAAGAGCATTACAAATTTACAACAAAACTCAATCATTTTAACATATTCACGATCTTTCAAAATGTAAATGTAATTCACAAATTACAAATTGAAAAGCATAAATTTAAAAATTCACAATTCACAAATAACAAATTCAAATATCCAATTTCCATTCAATTAGAGCTGGCAAATCGGTCGGTCAGGTCGGGTTCGGGTTCGGGTTCGGTCACTTCAAGTTCGGGTTATTTCGGGTTCTGGTCAATTCGGGTTCGGGTTGAGAACTGTATGTTCATGACCCAGTATCGTCGGGTTCGGGTCGACCCAACGGGTTATAACTTTGATTTTTAAAATTTTTAAATTCACATTACCACTTACATTTTCTATTCAATATCAAAAAAATGTATTAAATCTATAAAATTGATTTATTTTAAACTCTGAAGTAATTTTTTAGATATATAAATCAATATAAGGAATTTAAAAATGCTTAAGTTTTGGAAAAAAGTAAGATAATTATGCAATATCATTAAAATTTTCTCTGCAAATATAAATTTTTACACTAAAAACGAGTAGTAAAGTGTATGATTTTGAAAAATTCTTACTTTAGCGGGTCGGTCAGGTCGGGTTCGGGTTCGGTCGGGTTTGACCCATTTTTAGCGGGTCATTTCGGGTTCGGTCAACTTCGGGTTTGGTCATCAAAACCATTGTTCAAAACCCAGTGTTTTCAGGTCGGGTTTCGGGTCAAAAACAGGTCGGGTCATTTTTTTTGCCAGGTCTACATTCAATCATGCTAAAAAAAACTATCTCTTGAAGAGTGAAGAACAAAAAATACACACTAAAGAAGCCTTAGTACAGAGATTCCGAAAAAAACAAAAGAAGAATGCTTGCAAAATATAAATCTAATTCACAATATACAAATTGAAAAAATAAATGTTAAAATAGACAATTCACAAACAATAAATCCATATATCCAATTCACATTTAATTATGTTTTAAAAAACCGTCTCTTAAAGAGGTAGAAAATCAGGAAAAAAATGCACAAAAAAAGAGCTTTTAGGGGAGATTTTGAAAAAAGCAAAAAAAGAACCCACAAGAAGAGTCGAACTCAAGATGCTCAAGGTGCAAAACATCACAATTTCCACTCAAGCTACTTGTCTCACTACTTCATACTGCGTTTTTAGGTATATATTATTACTAAGTACATATATCTATAGGTATATATATAAAATTAATTAATGATTAAGATATCACTCTTAATAGAAGCGAAACATAGAGAACATACAAAACATAGAATTTTTATATTTTTATCACCAAAATTGTAGTCTGCATTGTATATTGATAGTTTACAATATTTTTTAACAATATATATGTTCATGATTGACATTGTGCATGAATTAGTTTTAGTTGTACAGAATATGAATCATGAAGAATATTTTTAAAATACACTTCCTTTCTTTGAGATTTTAGTAGAGTATAAAAAGTGACATAATTATAGTATTGTTTTATTAAAATATTGATGAAAATATGTTTAAAAAATTATTGAAATTTGAGTGTATGATAGTAATTAGAAAGAAAATTCTAAAATAGAGAGAATAGTATGTTACAGAATAACTAGATAAAATAATATCTTACTACTTCCGTCCCAAATTATTTTTCACATTTCTATCACCGAGTCAATATATTAAGTTTTTTTAATTCATTTTATTTACATATTGGTAAAGAAATAAAAAATAAAAATTACATATAAAAAAACTACATGAAAAGTTCTTTGAAATAAGAGGTGTCAAGAATATTTTATTTTATCAAATAACCAATGAAAACGTAGAAATAAACAAAGATTCCCGCAACTATTAAAAAAACAAATGTGGCAAATAATTTGGGACGGAGGGAGTATAAAATAAATTTAATACACCATGGAGACATGGTTTGGGGAGGAGTCAGGTTTATAAAATCTCCTTCAAGCCTGCTCTTCATTGCCTAAAAAGCTATGGAGGCGATTGAGGACGCAGAGATCCATTTGGGAATTTCTAAGGGTGGTTGTCCCTCTCTCTCTCTCTCTGCGTGCCAATGATTTCCCAATAACATAAAACAGCCCTTCAATATTTATTTACGGAGTATTTTATTTATTTATTTATTTCATCATCATCATAATCCATCTTCTCCTTCTTCTTCTTCTTCTTCTCCATCCATCTCTTGGCCGAAAGATTTATGAGACTGGGAAGAAAAAAGTTTCGATTTTACTGCAACATTTCAGATTTCGCGGTTGCCGTACGAGTCTGTGAGGACACATTTCTTCATTTCGTTGGCCATGGTGAAACCGGCCCCTTGACGGCGTGGCGATCCGTGATTCTGTGATTGACCAGGATTGCAGCCACACGGGGTCGTCTTCTCATCCGTGCATGCCTTCTAACACAGATCTGAGACTCAATCCGATGATAAATCTGATTCTTATGCTAATTTTTTTGGGAACAAGGTATCAAGCTCGGACCCCCTAAGCTTACAATTTTCAGTTTTTTTTTTTTTTTAAAAATCATTTTTTCATTGGATTGTCATATGAAAAGGATGCCTTGTTGATGACAGGAAGTTTCCAGCGGAGTTTTCCCCCCAAACATGTCATCTAAATCCAGCCTGCATTTTCAAGTTTCGTGGATGAATGAGGCCGCTTAAATCCATGGGGTTTCTATGGGTGGTTGTCCCTCTCTGCGTACCATTACCTCCATACCCCTCCACCCGTCTAAGATTCTTTGTCGCATCCTTCTCAAACATGCCATGAGTTTAATTTGGTTTGTTTCAGGAAATGTGGTTGATTTTTGGGATTTTGATAGGGATTCTGTTCTTGATATGTGTTATTTGGTTTTGCAATTGGCAAATGAAATTGATGCTTTTTGTTATGACTTATGAGAGCATATGAATTCTGCTATTTTTCAAAGCAATTTGAAGAGAATTCTGTAGGCTAATTTTTTAAACAAATTACTTTGGTACTTGCCTGGTCGCGCAATAAATTAAGTCAGGTTGCGAATTATGCTTTTGTGTAACATTTGTGATATCACATGACATTATATATGAGCATTTGTAGCGTTATATATGGGCATTTGTGTCATTACATATTGTTATGTTTGACATTATGTGGTGTCATGTTTGCCATTATGTCTTTTTTAACATTGTATTGATATTTGATAGTTAATGTTACACTGCGACGACAACGATACATATTGTGACGCTAATGTGGGCAAAAATGGTAGAGTGGTGGTGTTGGTAGTGACGGCAAAATATCACCAACGGCAATGGAGGGTTTTGACTGCAGCGGCGGAGCATGGATGGCATCGGCGGCGGAGACTGGCAGGGACACGGCAACTAGAGCGCAGCGGCGTCGGCAACCTGTTTGCGGTGGAGCAAGTTGCTGAATTGTTTTTTAGTTTCAGAACTATGGCAAAGTTTCTTTTTTGGTTCGTGCTAATATTTGCATGTACTGTGTTGTTTCTTATGTACTTCGCCATGTGGTCGTGGTAGGACCAGAGAGAAATCTTAAAATATACTCTGTAATGTGCATAAAATGGCATAACTACGGCAGATGAGCAAAACTAGTGGCCGGCGCGTGGGTATAATGATTGAATTACACAAACGAGTTGTGCACACATTAACTTCTATTTTCGAGATTTTATCTTTTTACTCCTATTTTAGGATTTAATCAATGTTTTACTTCTATTTTGCTCCTTAATCCTTAATATTAAGAATTAGTAATCCTATTTTTTAACACTTCGGTTCGTTTTTCGAGCAATATGTTTGAGAAATTAAATTATTTAAAATATATTAGTAAAAAACAACTAAAAATATTTTTTTAACATATTTTTTATTCAGATATTATAGTCTAGTTTTTATATTTTAATTCATTATATATTTATATATGTAGTAATTCATTATATGCATATAGAGGGTATGAAACACTTCATATTTTTGGATTTAGAATTATATTTTTGCATAAAAATTTGATTATGAATAATTCATTTTTATGGAATAATTAGTAATGCATATACTTCTCTTAATGAATTTTATTAATGTATATTTATGTTAGTGGTTTTATTCCAAAGAAGCATTATTTTTTCCATTTATAACTTTTTTCCCCTTTTAACATATTACTTTTTAGCACTAATATATTAAGCATTTACATACTTTTTATAGGCTTTCGCCATAAATAATTAACTTAAACTACGAATATAAATTAAATTTAAAATATACAAACTAATGTAAATATTGTTCAAAAGAATTGAAACCAAAATAACATTACCCTTTAATTTAATTAAAATTTTTTTAAAAAAATATAAAAAACCAAAAAAAAGAAAAAATGACCTTATAATTTTGTTAAAGAGTAAAAATTAGAGATCCATTAAGACTCACTCTGGAAGTTGTTAAAAAGTTTTGGAGATCATATAAACATATTGGAGAATATGGTTTTTTAAAAGCTTAATCTTATAATCTTAATAAAACGTTAAATATAGTAATTTGTGATATTATTTTTCCTCTTTTTTGAATGCTAATTCTTATAAATTTAATAAAATATTAAATATAGTAATTTGCAATACTACTTGCCTTCTTTTTGGATTCTTTACTTAATTACCCAATTTTAAAGTCACATTAATAGAAAATAATTGATACCCCTCAAATCATATTGCAAAATATTCAGATATGATTCGAATAATGTGCCATCCATTACCCCCACTCAAGTTTAAATATGATTTGAATAATGTGCCATTCGAATATGATGCTCAATATTGTGATAAAAAGGACAAAATCAACATTTAAACTTCACTAGTGTTTACCCCGTGCTTCGCACGGGCTCGTATACATTCTATAAATATAATTTTATTTATTTTGGTTTTCTAATAGTGACATAATATGTGTTAGATGAATATTTTTTAACTCTAAGATATATATTTTTTTCAAATAATATAATACAAATATAGATGTATATGCACTAAAGATTCTATAAGTATTAAAACATTACTTTAATTATACTTTGTATAAAAAATGTCATTTTTAACAATTTTATAAACATATATATCATCATTGTAAAATATTTTGTGTAAAAGTTTTGTTTTAAATAAACCTACAAATATATTATATTCCACCAGTTTAAAACATATTTTGTTTACACAATTAAATTATATCTATAAAATATTTGTAACTTTATCAATATTTTGAAAAATAAAGTTTTAATTTATATTATTTTTAAAAACAATAAATCATTTCTCTTTTACTACTAATTAAATGGACTAATGAAATTCATCCATGTCACTAATGAATGTACATGTGGATGCACATGTGGCATGCCACATGTCAACGTTCCAAGAAATAAATCTTATTTTACATAAATATATTACATATTACATATATATATAGGATAGGATATAGGATATAGGATATTTTTGGTTTTTTAACGTATTGTTGCTAGAAGCATCTAATTTTTCCATAAGATTTGGAACCATGAAAAGCAACTTAATAAAAGATGGACGAGATCGACTAGAGATTCAAGGGAAAGGATAAAAGGAAAACTTCAACAAAAAAATGACATGAAAAGGTGCGCCTGCAATATGTGCCAATAGAAACAAAAGAGCTATCCTACTTGAGAATACTTTTAACGTTCAAATGAGGATTAACAAGCTGCTAGAGCTTGAAGATAGTTAACAATGCCGTACATAACTCATTCAGAGATGCATGCAAATCATTGGTATATGAATTTATTGAAGGTACACAAGAGGCTGTTGAGCTAGAACATGCATGGAGTCAGCTAAGAAAGTTGTTTGTCACATTATTAGTGACAAATACCATGAGTCGTCTTCAAGTTGTTTGAAAAAAATCATTAGAGTTCTTGGTTGATGAGATTTTTTTTACTGGAGAAGAATATGGTGTAATCAAGATTCTTCTATAAAAAAATACTTTTTATTATTTAGATTAAGATTAAATTGAAATGTATGGTACGTATACAAAACTCTAGAATTGAAATCAGGGTTGAAATAATTTAGTCCCATTTTAACCTTTTTTTTTGCAGAATTTCTTATTTCCCTAAAAGATCTAAAGAGTTTGTGTTTCATTGAGATTGAAAATATTACTTAAATCAAATGGAGGATCCTTAAAGGAGTTAAGTGTTATGTCATTTCCAGGTGACAACCCGCTTAATAAATTTCAAAATACTTTTTAGTAAAAGAGTTAAACTATGATAAACAAAAGTTATCATCTGATCTTAGATGATATTTACCTAAAATAAATGATGACCAGAGAAAGATATACAAAAAAATAATGGAAGTTGTGACAGATGAAAGATGATATTTTTTGTGTGTAAGGTTATAGGGAACTGGAAAAACATTAATCGAGAAATCATTATCTCCTTCTATAAGATCAAATAGTAGGATTGTTTTGAATGTTGCATCCAATGGCATTGCAACATTACTATTGCCTGGTAGAAGAACATCCCTTTGGCGCTAACTGAGTGCTCAACATGTACGGAGTGGGGGCCGAGGTGTAACAAATGATATTGGAGTAACCCTGCGACTGTGACAGGCCAACAAGCTTAAGTTCACATAGCGGGGAAGATCTATGGGTTTGAAAAAATGGATGCAACGAGGACTTTGCATTCCTAGGTGGGGGTGAATGTAATACCTCGTGGAAGAGCTCAAAACGATTGATAGTACTACTCATACCAACAAGGTGCATCTCTTTTTTCGAGAGCTCATTACTTAGAAACTCTAAAGTTAAGCTTCTTGGAGCAATTCTATGATGGGTGACCCCTGGAAAGCTTCTTGGATGCATAAGTGAGGACAAAGTGCGCGAGGAATACTTGTGTTGGTTTGTGGGGTCAATATTTAATCCTATGAGCAAACACTTACGGCCAGGGTGGGGGCCTAGGTGTTACAAATTATGTTATTGAGGAACAATGACCAAACATATGGATTATGTAATGAGACAAGATTAATCATTGAAGAGCCGTGAAATAGCGTTATGGGTGCAATTGTGGTTTTAGGGAATCAAGTTGTGGGAAAAGTTTATATACCTATAATGAATTTCGTATCATATGATCTAAAACTATCCTTGAAGTTCTAAAGAAGACAATTCCTAATAATTTCATATTTTGCTATGATTATTAACAAAAGTCAAGGTCAAACACTGGAATTTGTTGAATTTCTTTTAACCAACTCGGTGTTCACTGATAGTCAATTTTATGTTGTTATTTCACGAGTGAAAAAAAGACATGGTCAAAAATATTAATTTTAGATGATAATGAAAATCATTGCAACCACACCAAAAATGTGGTATACCTCGAGGTCTTTAAAAAATATAGATTTAAAAAAACTTTGAAGTGTTCACTTTTGAACTTTAATCTAAGAATTATCATTACCAAATATTTAATACTAAACTATATATTTACAGGACTGAAGAAAATTTCGTTTGACTCTGTGCATCGCACTAGTTAAAATACTACGGAGTATATATGAAAAAGGAGGAAAAAGGAAACAATAAAAAGGGAAAAAAGAGGGAGGGTTTCCAAAACCCACATACAAACAACAACAACAACAACAACAACAACCCAGTTAAATCTCACAAGAGTAGGGTCTGGGGAGGGTGTGTACGCAGACCTTGCCCCTACTCGAAAGTAGAGAGGCTGTTTTCAAAGAGACCCCCGACTCAACGTCGAAAGTTGCATTGCTTGACTAACTGCTACTTCATTAATTAAAGAAGCGCAGACAGTTTAGAGATTCATTTTGATTTATTCCATCACACCCAAAGCCAAAAAATGGTGAAATTTTGGCTCTATCTGGCCAAATAAAAAGAAAAGTAAAACATGTTTACAAATTACTTGAGAAGTAAAACGCTCATCAGTAGACCAGAAAAGACGAATATCTGGAATATCGAACAGAACCATTGCCAATCGTTCCAGTCCAAGTCCAAAAGCCCAAGCAACCTCATCCATTCTCCCACTTCTTTTCAGTATTTCTTGCTCTGTTACCCCACAACCCAATACTTCCATCCACTTCTCCTCAAAACCCTTGCCACGCCCTGCCATAGAGGGAAGCGCGGCAGTGGGCGAGGAAAAAAAAGGGTCGCGAGGCAAAATTGAAGCAGCAAAATCTTGGAAAATCATCCGTCACTCTCTTCTCCGCGCTAGTCTTCTCCAGCCATCATCGTTCACCTGCGACCCTCAGGTAACTCCACCCATCTCTAGGTTTGATTGCTCTGCATTCCATCCCATCTCTCTGCTTGATCTCTTTTAGGTAGAATGGATTGTTTTTAATTCATCAAAAAATCAAATAGATGAATTCATGGTAGTGCATACTAGGTGTTTGACAAAATGTCCAAATGTAGGTTATTGAGTTTTTGGACAAAAAAATACTATTGTTGGACAAAAAAATACTATTGTTTTCCCACTTATAAGGCCAATTTCCAGTCTTGTTTTCCTCACTGGATATTTACATTTGGAACTTAAAATTGGAAGCATAAGTGAGTTCTTTGTTCCTTTTTTTCATAATATTTTTCATATTTGTCTTCCATTGAAATTTCTCTCCATCTGTTTCTCTTTTTCCTTTTAGAGTTTTTACAAACTAACAATAGTATCATTTAAAGCTAAAGCTTAGCTTGACTGTTTTGCACTTGCTTGGTCTACTGTTGTATTCTCAATCTTATTAATAATTATGAATAATTAAAGTATACTCCGTACAATTTAAATCTTCACAACAAAATATAAGCATTTATAAAAAACAAAAATAAAATATATTGAGTTGAGAAAAAGTAAAATAAAATGATTAAAATATGCCAAAAAACTAAAGTGAGTAAAAAATAATGACTTGCCACTGCAGGACATAACACTCCAATGCCATGCCACTGTGTGACTAGATTAACTTTGATTGGTTAAACAGTGCCATGTCAGCGTGTGGCATTCCAGTATATGACTTGCCATCCCTTTGGACCTCTGGATTCCCTTGCTTTCTGATTATATTTAGTTTCTATTGTTCAAATTATGTGTTAGAGTAGCTTGATTTAGCTCCAATTTGGGGTTCGAACTAGTTTTTAGCAAGTTGCTTCAATTCAGCTCATAAATTTTGGTATTTTCTGATTTCAAATTATGAAACATGCTTTTCAATGTTTTAGTTTTGTCACCTTTATTATTATTATTATTATTCATTTATTTAAAATATATAACAAATGCTTTCAAACTGAGATTTATTCAGGAATGTTTTGTCTGTTTATCAAGGTTGAATTCTTTTCGCAAATTGATCTTTGATAAAATGTGAAGTTATCCAGCAGTAAATCTGGCCTATGGTTGCTGTTATTTCAATTAGATGGTATTCAACAACTGTTTTTCATTGATTTCGAATTAATCTAAGCAAAGGTTATTCGGAATGCATGCTTAACACTCAAACTAAATTTCAACCTGGCAATTTTACTAACTGGATGGTGCTACACTGTGGTTATTAAAGCATTCGTGTAATCTAATTAGTGCTCAAGTCACTTAAAACCATTCTCCATCAATCTCGTTGTTAAGTTGATTTGATTAAATATCTTTTTGATCGAATGTGGAAATTTAGTGTGTGAAGATTTCCAAAGATCTTAATCCTATGTTTTTAATTAAACTTTAGCGGTGGTCTTAAAGTAAGTTGATAGAAACATTAGGGACTAGAGTTGAAGTCGCACTCTTCACTATCATTACTTAAGGGTTAAACTAGGGAAGGGGAGGACGTGGTCTACCGTTGCAGCATAACTCATAGTTAATCAGCATTTTGGTGTGTGAGTTGCAATAATATTTTTGAAATAATTTGGGTAGTTTTTTTTTTTCTTAAGAACTTTCGAGACTGCTCAAGCCATATTACAACAGTTGGTTTTTTCTCCAGTTTTAGGATGATGGTTTGGTAATGTTCTTGTTTTTCAAAGTTACTTGATCTTGCTGGGTTTGAAGCTCTGTTGTGTGCCATTTATCTTTCATTTGAAGCCTCTCAGATCTGCTATGTTATATTTTATTAGTTATACTATCAGTAAGTTATCTTATAAGGTCAAAATCAAATCTACAACATATCTCGTAAAGTCTCATAAGAAGATTTACCTATCTTCTATATTTTTAAGTTAAACTTTGACTCTTTCTTGGGACAGAGCGAAGAAGTCTTAACTTCTAGGCCTTACGACACACCTGACAATCCTTTTGGGGTCTGAAGCATTATAAATAATGGAAGGTAACACTGATTTTGATAGTTGTGCTTTTTACGATCTTCATTACCTATAAAAGTTTTGATTTTGTGTCATGTGTAGTTGAATATTATTTTTCCTCACGTTTTTGTGCCAATCAGGGCATGAGTGTTTAAGTGGGCATGGACCTGATTCGGCAGATTGTGGCAAATTTCGTGATCGAAAATTGTTGGTAAGAAGTGTTATTCTCAAGGCTTGTGGATCCGTTGTATCTGTTGTGACTTATGATTTGCCAGGTACGTTAGTTTAACCAAATTTACACCCATTATTCGATGTGCCATTGTGATTTGTTTTAGCTCTGCTTGAATTCTTGTTTATGTGATAAAATTTAGGATTGAAATTTTGGGTAGCAGATATTCAATTTCTCCATAAAATACTAAGGTCAAATTAAACCAGGTGATCTTTTTTCTTTTAGATTTTATGTGGGATTTTAACCCTCCCCATATAGAATATTAGAATGTGATGTTGTGAAGCTTTATTCAACTAGACCCCTCGACATAAATTACAACACAATGTTGAAGTCGATTCATTAACTAGTTCAGATCAAGTTCCTTTTGACTCATTACATTTTTCTACAACCTTTTTATTTTAGATTCTTACAAAAATATGTTATTTATTGTGCAGATGACATGCTCAAGCGCCGAGGCAGTAGATTAATGGTGCCTTGTTATTCCTCCAAAGAACCTATATTTTGGGGTTCAGGAATAGTTATAGAATGTGAATCTAATGCTAGTGGTACTTATTACTTGACGGTACTAACTACAACAATGATTTTTAAGCGTACAAATAATCTTCAACCTGGTGATGTTGTGGTAAGCTAGAGTGTTGACTTGTTCAATCTGATTTTTTCCTGTACTATGTTTGGTTTATTCCTAATCCATTCGGATATTTTTATTTTTATTCATTTTGGATGGTCATTTTTAAATCACTTTATATTTTCAAACAACTTTCAACAGGTTGACGTGGGTTTGCCTGATGGAGAGGAATTGGAAGCAAGGGTTATATGTTATGACTTCCACTACAACCTTGTAGCTTTGAAGGTTGAGTCAAGTTGTGCCATGCCTGTTGCCAATATGAAGTTAGTGGATGACGTTCTTCCGATGGATCCCGAAGAGCTACTTCCACATTCTTTTCAACTCCGACCACATTCCGACCGAGTGAAGTTAGTTCCGGGAGAGCTTGTGATTGGTCTTGGGCGTCATTATCGTGGTGATCTAATTAATGCCGTGGGATTTTACAGGTTTTGAAATGCATTTCTGTTCTATTTATATCGTGTTTATAGGTATTTCATTTCTTATTATGGAAAAGTGACTTGCACTCTTTTTTGTTTTTGTAGCCCAGATCCAACAGGAGAGGAGTGCACGGAACTGTACGGTGCATATTTTTGCAATCATATAGTATGTGTAACGTTCTTGTTTCTATGTCATGTTTCTTTTCATCATAAAAACTTTTTTTCAATTTATTATCTAAGCTGTTAAAAAAAGCCAAATCATGGGGGGTTGTGGTTAAGTTGCACATGAGTTTGCTTTTTCTCTCCTATCAATTTCATTGATTGATTGTGTGATTTTACCTAAATTCCTAGCTAGATGATGGTGGGCCACTTATAAATCGTATGGGACAAGTGATTGGAATCAAATTTCACACAAGGGGACACCCTTACACTACCTTCTTGCCGACAAATATTATTTTGAAGTGGTGGAGTCATTATAAGAAGTTTGGGTAAATAATCTCTCTCTCTCTCTCTCGTGCCCACACACTCATAAGCTAGGTGTATCATTAAAATTGTTTAGTCAGGAGTGATCTATGAGCTTTAGTCTTTTGAACGTGTTGTGCTTAGGATGCCATACGCAAAAAACTTACAAAACTCACAAGTCCCAATTATCTAGGAGTGGGTTCGGTTTCTTCCCACAACCAAAGACGGGACGGAAGAAAAAATTGTGGTTTGGTTAGGCTTTGCAAGATAATTATACAAACCATAGGTTTAGATTTTTAAAGTATGAAACGACACTACAAGCCTCGAATATGAAGTTAATATTTGTCATTCTAAATTAAGTTAATAATGATAAATCTAAGGTACAAAAGCACAACATCTGACTAAAAAGAAATAATACAATACAAGTCGGTCAACCACAGGATACTCCACAGGGAAGGGGAATGACTAAAGAGAATTTCCAATTTCCAAAGTTCAGCTCTACAAAATCCAAACTTTTACATCATTTACAAGTCACGAAGCATTCCATATTTATGGCCAAGTCTAATAGAAAACCGATTTAAACCAAAAGCAATAAATCATAGCCAATTAATGAAACACGTCTTACAAGTTCCTACAAACAAAGTGCATAAAGCCAAATAAGATAGTAACAAATAGGCAGTAGCCAACACGTGAAACAATGTTACAAGTTTCAAAAGAATAAAATGCCGAATAAGGTGTCATGTGACAGTTTCATGGTTTCTTGTGAAAGCCAAAATATTGAACCCGCAAGATGACAACCATACACTATCAAAATGGAAAACTTTAGTCTGAAATTGCATTTTGTGTGGAGTGTTGTCATTGTCTAGGAACTCTAGGAGGCAATCTTCTTTCTTCAACACTCCCTCCATCAGTTTCTTCACCACATCACCAACAGTGTAATCCATTTGGTGTCTTATATAAACATTTCAAATAGTTGGTCACCTCAACTTGTCTTCTTCTTATTGGGTTGGGAGTATCATTTGTGGTTGCCTTGTTCTAGCATTGTTCAGGTGCAAGCATTGATGGTTGCCTTCATTTAATGCAGGGATGTTCGGCGTCCTTGGCTAGGGACCAATGTCTTCAACCTTCATGGAGCCATGCTAGATTTACTGCTGAAATTTCCAAATATAACCACTGGAGTGATTGTGATAGAGGTAATGCCAATGCATCGTATTAATAAATCTTTAGTGTGCCCTGATTGGGCCTGCTTCCGGTCATTGTTGCTAGATGAGTGGCATCATGAGACGGAGGGAATAGATTGCGTGCATGAGCGGGGAAAAGAAAAAGAAGAGAGGAAGAGGACAGATGACGTTGAAAACAGATGCATGTCTTTATTTTGTTTGATCTTGTGTTACAATTCATTCATTAACCATTTAGTAAAAACCAGGTTTCGGAAGATTCTCCTGCACACTTGGCTGGCCTACAGTGTAATGATGTCATAGTACAATGCGATGGAAGTCCAGTGAGGAGCATCCTAGAGGTACTCTGAATATATTATCAATAATACATACCGCGTAACTGGTGCATTTTAAAACATAGAACGTGGCTATTTTGTCGTTGTGAATAGGTTGCCGTTCGCACCCAATTTGAATGCAAGTCCCACCTTACCTTCTTTGTCTTTGTGTGTCAATTCTTTTAATGTCAGTTTTTCGAGAGAACCTGGGATAAGGTTGGGGAGTCTGTGGAGTTGGAAATCGTGAGGGCTGGCATGTCTCACCCACTCAAGCGAGTTGTACAGGTGCAGGAGGCCTCCCCCGACAAATACTATCGGTAAAATCCGACCTACATGCATGTTTTGGATAATGATTTTTTTGGGTGCTCAATGTATGTGCATTTAGGGCAGGTAAATGGAGATTATAAGAATATATTTGTTGTTGTGACTATAGTATGTTTGCATTACAGTTGGCTTCTCCCTGAGTGGTTTACGAAAGAACCAAGGGTATACGAAGACGAAGATGAAGATGAAGGTGAAGGTGAAGATGGGGAGGAGAAGGGTGACATGGAGGAGTAGTAGTTTAAGGGTTGCTTGCCTCTTCAGTGGACACAACATCATGAAGCAGTGGGTATGCAGTACTACTTTAGACACCTAGCCTCATGCTTAACTTAACAAGGAGTAATTTAAGATCACCTTGGTTTCCATGACATTGGTTCCCAATGTCATGGGATGACCCGGGGGAGCTCCGGTGCCTCGTTCATAAAATTGACGGTTCGTACCCCCTAACCCCCCGGTAAACCCCCCACCCTGCCCCGACCCGAACACGCCCCCCACCCCCTTCAATTGCACCCCCCACGCCCCTCCAAAGTCAAAATCAACTTGGGGGTGCAATTGAAGGGGGTGGGGGGGGGGGCGTGTTCGGGTCGGGGCAGAGCAGGGAGTTTACCGGGGGGTTAGGGGGTAGGAACCGTTAATTTTACGAACGGGGCACCAGAGCTCCCCCGGGTCATCCCATGACATTGGAAACCAATGTCATGGGAACCGGCCTCATTTAAGATTACCTGTATTATTTAATTGGACATAAGCAGATAGGCATGTCAATATTGACTTGTTTATTACTCTAAATATTACACCCTGGTCCCAACTCAAATTAAATTTCAGTATTTACTAATTTATATGGTCAAATTTCATTCTTTTTCTTTTTTATATTTTCATTAATCATCTCACGAAATAGTATTAGGGGTGGGCACGGGTCGGGATGGTTTGAATTTAATACCATCCCGCATTTTGTTCGGTTTTTTTCAAATGGTTCGGAACAGTTCGGGCCACGAGCTTATTTCTCTTTGTCCTTTAACATTCGGGATCGGGAAAAAACGGATGGGTTCGGGTGTTCGAGTTGTCTTACTTTGTCATTTCTCAAAATTTGATTCTCTATGGTATTTGTTCATTTTTGATTTTTTTGGTCAAAATTGGTAAATTTTTACTTCAAATTAAAAAAATGGTATTAGATATTGATACAAAAATAGTTTTATTAAATTTATTATATCAAATATTTTCAAAATAATATTTTATCTAATTAATATACAATATATTAATTAGAATGTTTGACCTGTAAAGTAATTAAAAATGATATATTTATGTAGAATGTTTTTAAAAAGTCAAAATAATAAGGAAACACCTCAAAAGTCAGGGTTATAAATTTCATTTTAATTATGAGCCACAAATTAGGGTGGATCGGGTTAGAACGGTTTGGATTTTTTGTGTTCCAGTCTTAGTCCATTTTTTAGAATATCCAAATATGTACTCTGTATATTTTTATATCTATTTTGGTAAAATCAAGAATTGTGATATTTGTGTGTGTGATATCATTATATAAATAAGTAAGTAGATATATACATATATATATGCGACAACGGGATAGAACGAGAAAATATATATGTCTCGATCCTGTCCCATTTTAAAACAGTTTAAAATGAGTTGGAGATAAAAAAAAATTGCATCCCTAACAAAATGGAACATTATAGGCATGTGCAATATTGACTTATTTATCATCTCACGAAATAATATTAGGGGTGGTTCGAATTTTATACCATCCCACGTTTTGTTCGGTTTTTTTCAAATGGTTCGGAATGGTTCGGGCCACAAGTTTATCTCTCTTTGTCCTTTAATATTCGGGATCAGGATAAAACGGAACGGGCTCGGGTTGTCTTACTTTGTCATTGCTTAAAATTTGATACTCCCTCCGGTATTTGTTCACTTTTGATTATTTTTTTGTCAAAATTGGTAAATTTTAACTTCAAATTAAATGAAAATGGTACTCAGTATTAAATATTGATACAAAAGTAGTCTTATTAGATTTATTATATAAAATATTTTAAAAATATTATTTTATGTAATTAATATACAATGTATTAATTAGAATGTTTGACTTGTAAAGTAATGAAAAAAATAATATATTTATGTGAAATGTTTTTAAAAAGTCAAAATAATAAGGAAACACCTCAAAAGTCAAAACTATATTTTTCGTTTTAACTATGAGCCACAAATTAGGATGGATCGGGTTAGAACGGTTTGGATTTTTTTGGTGTTCCGGTCTTAGTTTATTTTTTTAAAATATCCGAATATGGATATTTTTATATCTATTTTGGTCAAAACAAGAATTGTGATATTTTTTGTGTGTTATATCATTATATAAATAAGTAAGTAGATATATATATATATATATACGGGACAACGGGACGGAACGAGAAACTACTTTTGTGTTGGTCCTGTTCCATTTTAAAACGATTTGAAACGGGTTGGAGACCAAAAAAATTGCATCCCTAACAAAACAAAACAAAACATTATAGAGATGAGATCAAAATCTTTCGAGTTGGGATGACAGTTTTGGGATTCTTGCCAATATAGTCATGTACTACTAGTTTTAATCCTCTAGCGGGGGTGGTGTCGGGGGAGGACACGGGAAGAGATGGAAAGAAATTCTCCCTCCATGACAAGTGGCACAAGTCACACAAATTAGATAGGCATGTGCAATATTGAATTTTTTTATTACGCTCTTCTTTTTTGTGAAAAAAAATACTCTAAAATTTTACTTTCTCCATCTCAAATTAAATTGTATGCTTACTTTATTATTTAGGAGATCACACTTTACTTATTTTCTTTTCTTATTTTGATTGGTCATTTAATAAAATAACATAATCATGACACTACTAATTTTGATCTTTTGATGTAATTGTGTTAATGCAATCCTCCGATCCCTAGAAGAATTGTATTTTAAAGAACCCCTAAAATACAACAATTCCGTTCGAGATTGAAATCTGAAGAACTTTTCTCTCCTTCCATTCTAAAGACGTAATGTTCCATCTATGCCGAGCATTGTACACTACAAAGTATAAACCCCAATTAAACCATTTAACTAAAAACATGAAACTCTTATTGTGATTGAAATTTTTAGACCCTAGACTTCACCTCTTACTTTGAGCTATTTAGCCTTAACCAATATGTTATATGAAGACACCACCAAGTATAAATTGGAAGCCATAAACCACCCCAAAACCAAAAGAAGCAGAAGAGAATAATCACACTCCCTAGCGAATACAGTGGAGAAATACATTAACTTCGCCGTAGTAGACATAAATCACCAATGAGAACTTAAGAATAAATTTCCAAAATAGTCTTTTGTAATAAGGTGTTTTTCCAAATCAGTCCTCAATAAGTTTTAATTATCTACGTAGTTCTCTATAATTGAGATTTATTCCCAAGATGGTTCTTCGTAAATAATGTTACTTAAATAAGGATTAATTGAGGGTATTTTGTTATTTTTTATCCACTAAATTTAGAATTAAATCTTAAAATGATCATTTATAATGAAGTACATTCCCAAAATGGTTTTTTCTAATTAGAGATGCGTATTTGATTTGAAATTTAAAATATTTTTTATAAGTTTTAAATAATTCATGAATTATTTATAGTCAATTTATTTTATCAATTTTATATTTAGTTGTATAGAAATAATTATTTTGAGAATATATACTTTAAATTTGGATTATCAAAATACCAAAATATATCTCCCAATTAATCATCATTTGAGTAACATTATTTACGAAGGACTATCTTGAGAATAAATCTCAATTATAGAGGATCATGTAGGTAATTAAAACTTATTGAGGACTGAATTGTAAAAATACCTTATTATAAAGGACCATTTTGGGAATTTACTCAGAACTTAATTATAGGAACTCAATAATAAAAGATTGGCCAATACAAGGACATAATATGAGATAAAATACTACAGCATGTATTTAGTCAGCCACTCACCCATTGTGATATTAAAGATAATATGATCCTGCCAAGAAAACCAATGCTTTGGGACTTACACCTGACCAGATGACACGTCTACTCTCCATGCTTGATACTTCTTCCTCTGACAAGGATGCCAGAAGTAGTGGTGATACCTCTCCCCGTGATCGAGTGGCTTATTGATAGTGGTGCTTCTCATCACATGACTGGTAATATTGTTTTTTTTAATCGATGTGGTTTCTATGAGCCCGTGTGTCATCACACTACCAAATGGCATGCACACCACTGCAACTCGGCGTGGCCGTCTGCGCCTGTCGCCCGAGGTCGTGCTTCGGGATGTGTTACTTGTTCCTAACTTGCAGTGCAATCTTATTTCTGTTGGATGCCTTATACGTGATAATTCATGTCTTGTTATTTTTAACAAAAACTGTTGCATCATACAGGACTGTGCCACGAAGATGGAATTTGGACGGGGTGATGCACACAACGGAGTTTTCCTGTTTCGTTCGTCCTCTACCGCGTTGGCAACCCAAGTGGACCCTTCTCTTCTTCACAAACTCTTGGGACATCCATCCACTCAAGTTTTGTCATCTCTTATTCCTTCTGCTAGTAGCTCTAAACTTAAATTGTTACAAACGTGTGAATTTGTTTTCAATCTAAACAAGTTCGTAGTTCTTTTCCTCTCAGTTCCAATAAAGCTACCAGTGTTTTTTATTTAATTCATTGTGATTTATGGGGACCCTATACCCCGTGTTTAGCTACTGGTGCACACTATTTTCTTACCATAGTGGATGACCACTCTCGTGCTGTTTGGGCTTATTTGATTATTGATAAATCTGAAGTGTCTAGCTGTTTGAAACATTTTTTTGCCATGATTCAGACCCAATTTCATAAAACAATTAAAATTGTCCATTCTGATAATGACACAGAATTTGTCAATCAGGACCTCCGTTCTTATTACACAATTTTGGGTGTCCTTGTCCAAACCTCTTGTGTTGGTACTCCTCAACAAAACGGTCGGGTGGAACGTAAACATAGACATATTTTAAACGTTGCCCGATCACTTATGTTTCAAGCCCAGTTACCTATTGAATTTTGGGGGGAATGTGTACGTACTGCTGTGTATTTAATCCATCGTACCCCCCAACAAACTACTTGGTGGCAAGTCGCCTTTTGAAGTCCTCAACCATAAAGCCCCTGATCTTAGTCATCTCAGAATTTTCGGGTGCTTATGTTTTGTTCGTATTAAAACCACTAACAAATTTCATCCCCGCAGCACCAAGTATATGTTTGTTGGGTATCCCTCTGGAACCAAAGGCTGGCGTGTGTATGATCTTGATAACCATCGTTTCTTTCACACTCGGGATATTGCTTTTGACGAGAGTAGTTTCCCGTTTGCCACACATCGCACGCCGGCCGAACCCTCTACCCTCACTCCATACGCCGATTTTCCCGAATAGCCCCAGCCCGCGTCGCCCCTGGTTACTCTCGTCGTCCCGCTGTCAGCGTCTGTTCCGGTCGGTCAGCCCGGCCCGACCAGCCCATCCCAGGGGACGCACAGCTGTCGTCCCATCCCTTCGTCCACAACGGCAGCGTCGTGAGCCCTCCCACCTTAGTGATTATATCATCAATTATGTTCAATCCCATGCTCATGTGTGTTCGTCGCCTCCCCAATCCTCGTCTTCAAGTACACGTTATCCTATTGCCAACTTTGTTTGTTATCATAAATTGGATGTCAGGTATCGTGGTTTTCTTGGCCTCGTCAGTCCGCACTTTGTTCCTAGAAATTATGCTAAGGCTGTTCCTCATGCGAACTGGCGGACAGCTATGCAAACGGAACTCCTGGCGTTGCAGAACAATCAGACTTGGGATATTACCACCTTAACACCTGATCGGACAGCTTTGGGGGTGTCAATGGGTCTTTAAGACCAAATTTAATTCTGATGGCACTAAAGAACGGGACAAAGCCCGTCTGGTTGTTCTTGGCAATCATCAGACTTTGGGAGTTGATTACACAGATACATTTGCCCCAGTGGCAAAAATGGGCTCTGTTCGGGTTTTGCTCTCTGTTGCCGCGGCACGGGGGTGGCAAATGCATCAGCTTGATGTCAACAACGCTTTCCTCCATGGTGATTTGATTGAGGAGGTCTACATGCGTTTGCCACCCGATTATGCACATCTTCATCCAGGCAAGGTTTGTCGTCTGCGCAAGTCTCTATATGGGTTGCGTCAATCACCCCGCAATTGGTTTGGAAAGCTTACTTGTGCTCTCAGGCGCTATGGCTTTCGTCAGGCTCATGCTGACCATACTCTTTTCATTCATCGTTGTGGGCCGGATATTTTGGTTTTTCTAGTCTATGTTGATGACATTTTGGTTGTAGGTAACAATTCCACTCTCTATGCTTTTTTCAAAACTTATCTACATCGGTGCTTTCATCTCAAAGATTTGGGGCCCTTGTCATATTTCTTGGGCATTGAGTGAGCCCGATCTGTGACGGGTATTGTTCTTTGTCAACGTAAGTATGCACTCGACATCCTCCATGAAGCTGGTCTTTTGGGCTGCAAACCGGCTGATACCCCTATCACACCAAACCATGGGTTGGGTCGATCTACTAGTGCCGAGCTATGTGACCCGGATCAGTACTGCCGGCTCGTGGGTCGTTTGATATACCTGACAATTATCAGGACATATCTCTCTTATTCGGTGCATGTCCTGTCCCAGTTTATGCATGCCCCACGACTCGATCACATGGAGGCCGCCAGATGTGTCCTTCGTTATCTGAAGGGTCACACGGGACAGGGAATTCTCTTACGCAGTGATAGTTCTCTTCAGTTATCCGCTTATTGTGATTCCGACTGGGCATCTTGTCCACTTACCCGGCGGTCCGTAAGTGGCTATTTCATTCTTCTCGGTGGTTCTCCGGTCTCCTGGAAAACCAAGAAGCAAACCACTGTGTCCCGGTCCTCGGCGGAGACTGAATATCGTTCCATGGCTAATGTGTGTGCAGAAGTTCGTTGGATTCGGGGTCTTCTTGGGGCACCCGGCGTTACCTCGCCTACGACGCCACACTTGTTTTGTGACAACAAGTCTGCTTTATTTATTGTTGCTAATCCTATCTTCCATGAGTGCATGAAACACATTGATAATGATTGTCATATTGTTCGTGAGTGTGTGCAACACGGTGAAATTGTCACTTCTTATGTTCCTACTCGCCTTCAGATTGCTGATTTATTCACTAAAGCCCTGAACAGACCTCTCTTTTCATTCTTATTATCCAAGTTGGGCATTTGTGATCTCCATGCTCCAACTTGAAGGGGAGTGTTAGCATATATATTTATGTTCACCTTGGTTCCCATGACATTGGAAACCAATGTCATGGAATGACCCGGGAGCGCTCAAGTGCCTCGTTCGTAAAATTGACGGTTCCTACCCCTCCTAACCCCCCCGGTAAACCTCACACCGCGCTCCGACCCAAACACACCCCCACCCCCCTTCAATTGCACCCCACAAGTTGATTCTGACTTTGGAGTCAAAATTTGACTCCAAAGTCAAAATCAACTTGTGGGGTGCAATTGAAGGGAGTGGGGGGTGTGTTCGGGTCGGGGCGGGATGGGGGGGTTTACCGGGGGGTTAGGAGGGGTAGGGACCGTCAATTTTACGAACGAGACACCGGAGCGCCCCCGGGTCATCCTATGACATTGGTTCCCAATGTCATGGGAACCTTCCCCATTTATGTTTCCATTTATGTAATTGTATCCTAGTATATATCCTTATTTCTTTGTACGTAATCGGGCCTAGCCCAACACACTTGTATTTATATTTCGTAAATATTCAATGGAAAGCAGTTCAGTTTTCACAAATTCTACAACTTTGAACTCCTATTTTGGTCGATCTTAAAAGTTTTATGATTTATATTTTGGTATTTTTTTAATTTTTTACTTATATCTAGACTAGAGAGTATCTCTATTATTAACCTTTAATATACGTATTTCATCTACATAAACACTGCCGAAAGTGGTTAGTAATGACATGATTTTGAATTTGACGCATTATATTAAGATTTAAGACCACCGTGTCGTGTATTTCGTGCATATCACCAATGTGAAGATGTAGTAATTATATTTACTACCCTCATCGTCCAAAAAATTATCGTTTCATTTTATTTTTTACGATTTCTCATATACTGTAATACTTTAATCATTAATATTTACATTTTTAGATGGATATATTTTATAGAAATTTAATATTTAAAAACTAAATTTCATAAGGAAACTTTCAATATTACATTTATATTGAAATACAATGTACTTTTTTCTATATGTCGAGATTGAGGGGCTGTTTGACAACTTCTGAATGGGTAAGTGCTCAACCAGTAGGAGGTCTGAATCATTAAGTGCTGAACCAGTAAGAGGTCTGAACCATTAAGAGCTAGTATATTGTTTAACTATTCAGAGGCAAATGTCTGATCAATTCAGATAACAGCTCTTAACCATTCAGACTTTGTATAATACTTAACCATTCAGAGGCAAATCTCTTAACCATTCAGACATCTGAACCATTAAGAGACTGAAACAAACAGTCTGAACCATTAAGTGCTGAATCATTCAGACATCTGAACCATTAAGAGGTTGAAACAAACAGCCCCTAAAATTTACAAAGTTTTACAAGGTTAAGTAAGAAGATCATTTTGAGATGGAGGAAGTATATGCAAACATCATACTACCAAAGAATGACAATTAATTATAAAAAAATGCTAGGCAGGTGCCCCAGAGATGATTTATACATACACAATTACACAGACGATAATTGTCTGTAAACATGGATAATTATTATTTCTGGATATATAAATCATCTGTAATCGCGCCTATAAGGACACTCGTGATGGGTTTTTAGCATGATCTTTAATTATATAACTCCTATATTATATGTCCACAGATAGAGTAAACTTATTATTGGCAACTTATTGCTATAGGCATTGTAATTAATATTAACATCTACAGAGATGCAAACTATCACCCACGCCACCAATGAGGTTCATAAATCAATTCTAGAGGTTACTCTCTCCCTCCGAAAATATTCTTTCCATTTTCCTTTTTGGTCCGTCCGGAAATATTCTTCCAATTTTCTTTTTTAGTATACTTTTGAAAGATAAATTTCAATAATACCTTTTTATTTTATCACCAATCTACTTTTTATTACTTTTTTAATAAAAAAAGGAGATTTAAAAGTTTATAATATGTGCATTTTTGGAAATTTGGCATTTTTTTTATTATTCTTTAATAAGCGTGTCAAGTCAACACGGGAAGAATATTCTCGGACGGAGAGAGTATCATTTAATTTTATACGACAAGGAATCATGTTTTCATCAACTAGTTCACCTTGTTTTGTTAAAATTCCATGGAATCAACGGTACAATATTTAATAAATCGTTGGGGTTCTAGTGACACCCATATTTGGTGACCCTAGCGGTGTCAATGTCATTTTGGGACACTCTCGGTGTTAAGTTCGTAAAATTGACGATTCCTACCCTCTTTAACCCACCCTCTAAACCCCCCACTACCCTACCCCCACCCCTGCACCCTCACCCCAACCCCGTCGTAAGCCCCCACAAAATGTGGGGCTAGCTATTATGCAATATAATGCATGAATGAACAAACATGAATGAACTCATTTCGGTCGTCTTTGTCTATTGTCACCACCAACTACGCTTATTTCCGGCGCTAAAGAATCGTGTTACAAAATCTTTTTAAATAATTTATTTCATATTTCAAAACTCATATCATTTATCCGGTCCCAAACCTGAACTTATATGTCAGTCAAAAATTTGAGACCATAACTTCAACCCCCACATAAAAATTTTGAAACGTCATATTTTTTTTAGTTTGTTTAATTTCTCAAATCTCAAACCACAATTGAAAGTATTTTATAACAAACGAAGAAGATTTAATTTGTTATATATTACTTTGTTCAATTGAGCATAAATTTGTGGTCTTGCATTGCTGTAGAATATGTTTCTGCCTCTCTTTTCTAATAGAAAGATTTTGCTTTTCTCATTCATATGATTTTGGTTTGATTATATTCCTGCTCAATATATGAGTTTTTTTTTCAAAAGCAAAAAAAAATGCAATGTATGTGAATGTGATAGGCAAGAAAATTTTATGGTACTCCCCCTGTCCCATTTTATAATGCCTGTTTCGGTTTACGATGTTTGACTGAAATTATTTTCAAATCATTTTATATGACAAATGATATATAGTTACAAAATAAAAATTACATATTAAAATACTACATCAAAAGATCTACAAAACTAGTAGTGACAATAGTACTTTATTTTTTAAAATTGCTAACGAAAATAAAGAAAGAAAGTGAATGAAGTTTGACCATGTGAATATTGAACATGAATTATAATTTGGGACGGAGGAAGTATGAGATTAGCTAGGCATTTCGATTTTCAAGTAAATCTTTTTGGTACTCCATAATCCATGGTATTTCACTAAAACCATTAAAATTATGGATTCTTATGGGATCATTTTCCCCCCAAAGTAGATTATATTCCATCGTTTACTATTCATAGGATCAAACTGCATTCATTTTCTTTTTCTATTTTCGTTACTTATTTGATAAAATAATATATATCCATGTCACCTCTTGCTTTGGAGTCTTTATTTTTGTTACCTATTTGATAAAATAATATATTCATGTCACCTCCAGCTTTGTAGTCTTTAGATATAATTTTTTAATATATAAAATTTATTTTTTAATTTCACTTGAGAGAATATAAATTAAACTTTAGTCACAAATTAGCATGTAATTTATCTTTTATTAATAGCAGCCAAAGTCAAATATAATGTTGTTTCCATGGACCAACCAAACCAGGCAATGAGTCAAAAATGTAGGTGACCAAACCTGCACCACATGACCACAGTAAAGAAAACTGTGTTTTTTCCTCAACAGAAAACCAGACATTTCTAACCAACTCTTGAATGATTTTGGTTGTCATTAAACTCTTAGTTCTCTAATTACTCAACAGAAACCAAAAATAAAACTCGCTTATTTTACAAAAAAAAATGAAAAAAAAAGGTATTACAAACATGTTAAATTTATGCAAAAGAAAATAAAAAAGTATTATAAAACACACAAATAAAACTAAATTTGAAGAGAAATGCATAGAGAGATTGAGAATAATAGCACCAAGGCCTTGTTTGGATTTTTTTTATCAAACAAAAGTCCTAAAAGAATCAAAGGGGAAGAGAATCTGAACAAGGAAAAGGGGCTAAAGAGAGCTGCTACTACATATCAACACTTTTTTTTTTGACATCTCTCATACAAGTGTCGTCATATACACGGTCCAAACGGGAAAGCGTCGAATCCGAATTCCTCCTCTAGTATGGCTCCATCTTGTTCCTGTGATGCATTAAGATCAGAATTCAAATGTATATATTACGCGGTTTACGCCCTGTCGGGGAACAACGGTTATGACTTATTCTACATTGACATAAGCCAATTATGGCAACCAAACGAAGCTTTAGTTTACGTTGTCTCGCACTTGTGTAACCATGCTTAAACGAAGAATCTTTGACACCCATCGTGGGTGTCATTATATGACACTGGACCGTTTGAGGGTCACACAGAATCTACCCGAAGTGGGTCCCCCCCCGCCAGAGCATACGTGTAGAGAAGTTTATGGAAGATTAACTTGGTAAGACCCAATAGAGGGCCTTGGTGCAAAAAAACTGCGTCAAACGAACCATTGTGCCATAAAAAGAACTTTTAACAACCAAAGACGGTATGGACAATAAGATATGGTACCTGTTTGATCGCCGAGCTCATCAATAGATCATCGAGAGATCCAAAACCTTGAGAAGGAAAATCCGAACTTGGTTTCGGTTGGTCAAAGAGGTAATCGTCAAAGTATCCGACTCGCGAGTCCGGTGCCAAGCTACCATTCTTGTTGTCATTTTGCAACTGCATCGAAGACCCGATGTTTGATTGACCGGATGTGCCCATCAATCTGTTACACGGGTCATCACATTGATTCCCGCTTGCCCGTGTCAATGGCGGCACACCATTGTTGATTGGGACCCGAGAACTTGCTACATTGCCAAAATCACGTTTGTGACTATGCTCTACCCATTGTTGGCCAGCCACTTGGTTAATCCTCGGACCAGCATCGCCAACCAACCGCTCTGGGCCCACATAAGTAGACGCGATGGAAGAATACCCGGGGCAGCTGCCCTGTAGATGTGGGGCCAGGGAAGAACCGTTCCCTGTGAATGTGGGGTCATGACAGTTAGAAGAACCACTCACGCTGAGGTGGAGAGGGTCGGGATTTAAAGAGCCGATGTTTAGAGTTTGCGGGTTACCGATTCCTCCCGCAATCAGCCCGATACCCGAACCGGGGTCGGCAAATGTCGTGCTAGCAGGTCCTAAGAGTCTCGGCCCGCCCAACAAGTTGAAGTCGCTCTGTTGCAACGGGTCGACCAGCTCATTTGGTGGGACCCAGCTGCCACTCTGGCCGACAGCTGGAACCGTTGTGGGACCCAACTTCCCAAGAGTGCCAAAGGACTTGCTCATGCCTTGAGGGAGTAGCGAAGATGCGCTAATATTGCGGATGCTCACAGCACCGGCCGCTCCATTTAGCCTACCGAGCATGCCAGCTGGTGGGTACGATGACAAGGCGGGATGCATGAACCTCCCGGTCCCCGCCAGTGTCCGGAAATCACCAAGCCCATCTAGCGACCCCATTCGCATGTAAGCCGAATCCTTACCCCCAAAGGCAGCCACCATGTTGGCCTGTTGGGTTGCAACTGAACTGATCCTTTTCAAGTACAGCCTGTACTTCTGCATCACAAATCAACAAAAAAAATGAAGAAAAAAAAAAGAAAAAAATGGTTATAGCTTTACTTATAGTTCATGATATAGTACATTAAAAATAAAAGGAATTATTACCTGTAGATGGCTTGCTACATTTTCGCGTGTAAGCCCATCGACATTCATCAGGTCAAGAATCCTTTTAGGCACAGCTTCTGCATTAAAAGAATGGAGGACAAGAAACACATGGATGAGAAGAGATCATAATTATAGGGCATGTTTGGATCATGGAAAATGAGAGGGAAAGGGGACTCATTTTCTTATGTTTGGTTCAAAGGAACGGCGCTAAACAAAACTCACTTTCAATGCCCAATTGGTTAACGGCTGCAACAAACTTGCGGTGGAGTTCTATAGACCAAACGACCCTCGGCTTCTTCTGTGACGTGGGGTCCTCATTCTCATGTCCATTGTCATCACTATCGTCTTCCTCTTCCTTTCTCTTCTTGTTGAGCTTCCCGTTCTGCTCAGTGGACCCCGTTTGTGCACCCCCGTGGCCCCCACCTTCCCCACCTCCATAATGTGCCGTGTCTTGATCGGCTGACCGGTTTTGGCTCTTGGAGTCGAACCTCTTCCTTCGGATCACATGTTGCCATATGTTTCTCAGCTCCTCAACGCGAACCGGTTTGACCAAATAGTCACATGCGCCGTGCGTCACTCCCTTCATTACTAGCTTTGGGTCACTGTTTGCCGATAACACTGGAAAACAAAAAAAATAATCAAAAGCCATCACTAAATTTGTGAGACCAAACCAAACAAGCCTACTATATCTCATAGTACTCATTCAAACTTTGTGTGACAGCTTTCAAAAAAAAAAAAGGAAATTTGACTTTTTACCCTTTATAGTTTACCTTACCGTTTGAGTTTGCCCATCATGAATATATTTTCCCCTTTTAAGCATCCACCCCATGGTAAGGTGTAAAGTCAAATATTGTGGTAAAAAAGGGGTGCAAAGTCTAACAGAAAGGACCCCTTTTGGTGTGCAAAGCAAAGAAAAAAAATTAATGTGAAGTAAACCCAGAAAACCCCTGCAAAAATAGGGTCTTGGGAGGGTATGTGTACCCAAATAATTAGGCCATGTTTGGGTTTGCTTAGCGGCTGAAAATGGGAACAACCCGTGGTGTGTTCGAGACATCTAATGCCCCCAACAAATTCAAGAACTGGCAAAAACCCTAGAACTCCCTAACTATTCGTTTCTGAAATTCAAACGCGTGCGACCACACCACATTCCCAAGAATGAGGGAATCCCTGGGAATTGGGGGCCAGGCCAAATGAGATTGGATCTTATCTGTAAAATGAATTCAACCCAAAGAGTTTCAGAAGCTTACTGATGACCGGAAGATCCATCTCCAGACCAACAAGTTCTAGTAGCTTGAACCCGTCCATATCGGGCATATGAACATCACTGATCACCAAGTCAAATCTGTCTTTGTTTTCTCTTAACATATTCAATGCCATTCTTGCTTGACTTGTTGTGGTTACTTCAAAAACAAAGACATAATACCAAACTCCATCAAAGATTTTCAACAAATATATAGAAAAAGGAAAAAAACCTTGTAGCTATAAAAATAAGAAAATGAAAACAAAGAATGAGTATAAAGTTGAAGTCTTTACAACTAAAAAGACTCATACGATCAATACAGGTCACAGTTGTAAAGAGAATATCCAAACAGTTCCTATGATCTGCCCAAAAACTAGGCAATCCATATTTCTTGGAGATTAATTAGCTACAGTCAATTGTCTACAGTCAATTCCAGAAACCGTGCAACAAGCACATGAATAGTGAACTGTGAACTGAAACAGAGATCTATATTTTCCCATGAATTATTAGGATACCAAAACAAGATCCAGAAAGTGGAATTTAAGAAGAAAGTGAGAAGAAGAAAGGGGAAAATTGAATAATTCAGAAATCTGCACTTCATGGTCAAGATAAATCGACCCAGTACTATAAAAATCCTTTAAAATATAATCATTCAATAAAAAATCCAATCTTTTTCAAGTAACAAAGAGGAGAAGAAAAAAAAAGAGATAGAAGAGACATACCATGATACTGGCACTTCCTGAGCAGAGTTTCCAGTAACTTCAAGCAAAGAGGGTCATCATCAACAGCAAGGACTCTCATACCAACTGGGAAGTTGTCATAATTACCAGTCTCAGACCCCATATTCCCTCGAATTTCCTCCACAGTCATTCTTTCTGAACCAAAGAAAGAAAGGCCAGGCCAGACCCAGAGCAGATCAGATAATCACTAAGCAAAAGCTTCAATCTTTAGCACAAAGGGTCAACTTTTGTGGACTCAAGAACGCCTAAAATGCTTGGGAATTTGCAGAATTTGGAGAAGAAAAGAAAAGGCAAATTAGAATCAGACACAGGAAGTGGAGTATGTGTAGAGAGAGGGGAGGGGGGGGGGGGGTACGTGTGGACAGTGATGGAGACGGGCAGGGGGAGAGAGTGAATGAATTCAACCGATAGAAAAATACCAAATCATACAAATTCCTCAGTCATCTCTACATTGCCCATTCCTCCCCCTCTTTCTCTACTTTACTTTTTCTTCTGTGTACCCTCTCCTCACATTTATTTTTTTACCCAAGATTGAAGTTTAAGCTCCAATTTCATACTCCCCTCGTCTTTGGCCTCACGAAATTTATCTTCACAAGGTTAGCAAAATATTTGAGTAATTGGTGAAAGTTAGAGTATGCACTTTAAATTTATTTTAAAAAGTGGATGGATGAAGAAGCTTATCAATTTTTAAATCAATCTTTTATTTAGAATTGTATTTCTTTAGTCATAAAATCTACAGGTAAAATACACTTTTTCGCATATTTTATAGACTTAGAAATAGATCTTTTTTTATATTGCAAAACGCTGAACTCTTCCATTGTATTAATATACTGAAATTCATAAAATTTGTGTGAACCTTCCGACCAAATTTGTCTTTATCCTTTGATTAGGGTAAAGTGCTTACAAGGTCTATATTTTTTTGAAAGTATTTTTCTAGTTCTTGAATTATTTTAAGTGCTTACTAGATTCATATATATTATTGAAAGTGCTCCATAGGTCTTCAAGTTATTTTTACTTCCTACCAAGTCCATATACTTTCTAAGTGGTGCTTTAGTAGTCCTTTCGTTGACATTTTTCATATCAAGTGCGTGGAAATTGTTTGAACAACACACACAAGTTGTTTGATAAATTTATGATAAAACGCCAATTCTTACAAAAATTTCAGGAAACTTGGTCTGAAAAAGCCACAAAAGAGACCACTTACGCACTTGTTTAAAAGAATAGGGAACGGATAAACACTAAAAATAATTTAGGGACAACACTTTCAGGAAAATATATAGAGACCTTGTAACCAATTGAAATAATTCAGGGACTTGAGAAACACTTTTGGAAAATACAGTAACACTGTAAGCACTTACCCTTGAAATTAACATTTTCTTCATTTCGTTTGAAAAATTGGAAGAGAAATGAAAAAAAGTCAAGAAGAACTTTGGTGTTAAGTTATTACTCCCTCCCAGCATAAAAGATTACCACAATTTGTCTTTTTTTGGTCAAATTGTGGCACCTTTGCCCACGAATTATAAAAAAAGATATATTTAGTTATAATGTAAATTAGTAAATTTGGGTTTATTTTAAAATATAGTTTTAAAATATCAATTTTTAATAATATTTAATTACTTTAAACTATATCTAATTCGTAATAAAAAAGGGGCCACAATTTGACCAAAAAAATTAAATTGTGCCAATGTTTTAAGGACGGAGGGAGTATTAAGAAAGTGAAAAGGAAAATTAAGAAAAATGGAAAAGGTATTTTCTTTTCTTTTTGTGGAGGAAAAGAGAGAAAAATAAAAAAAAATTATACACAAGGTAAACGATATCCCTTTGGTCTTAAAACGTTCTTCCTGTTTTTATTTACGAGGTTTGACCGATTTTATTTTCAATTCAATTTCTTTGATTGTAGGTGTAATTAAAAAATAAATTTATATATTTAAAAATTATATCAAAAGTTTTACAAAACAAGAGATGACAAGATTATATTATTTTATCAAAAGTAAAAATAGATTAAAAAAATAATTAAAATTTGGCTGTGTAAATAGTAATTGGAAAGAATATTTCAGTAGGGATGGAATAGATTTCATGTCTATCTTCTCGTTCAGCTCAACTTGTCTCTCATATCGTCCAGTCAAGTTTGATATTATTAAAAAAACAATGTCTTGGACAACTTTCTTACTAACTAAACAAAATCTGAACAAGATTTGAATTTTAGTGTTAATTAATTTTTTTCCCTTTCTACATATTTGTTTTCTAATTTCTCAAACCAAATCATACAAAAAGTTAAAGAAAACCATGCAGTACAAATAGATTAATGGCTAATTAGATAGTAAAATAATCCATGTCAATGGCGAAGGGGGTACATAATTACGGCTTATTAGTTGACATTCAATTTCTTATAGTTAAAAAGTTTATTCGTACTTTTTTGAATAAATTACCCATTTTAGATATACACAAAAGGAGACATACTTGACCCTACCAAAAATAGATTTCACTCTTAATTACTTCTTATTTAGAAATATCGCGTACAATTAATATTAAGGTTTTAGATAAAACTTTATATTTTAAAAACACCAAAATTAAACGTTATCGTTAAATAATCTTTTCAAAACCGTAATTCTTATTTTTTTTATGTTGTTGTCAAACAAACGAACCATCCTTATATTATTGAGGTAGTAGCTCACTTTAAATTCTGTATTTCAGAATTTAAATTTAACAATGAGTAACAATTATAGTGTAAAGAATAAACCTTTAAAACTTCAATAAATGGACGAGTCCAATATTTCTGGGTGGAGTATTCCACTTTAGACCAAATCTTGTTTTAATTTTACCAAATTCATCAAATTTTATGTGGATTTGGGACCAAGGCCAATGTAGTAGTCCGAGTCACATTAGTCCTCCAAGTCATTCTACGGCATGGGCTTTGATTAGAGTACATGTGGTGCTCTATTTGAGAATTGATAGTACATGCCCGTAAATTCTTTGATGAATTCCCCACCCCTCCAATTGCACTCCACGAAATTTAGTTCACTTTAGAGCACTTACAATGCTCCATTTGGAAAATTGATGGTCCTATCCTCTAAACCCTGTGGTAAATCCCACATCCCTCGAACTGCATCTATCCCACAAAATTTAGTTGATTTTGAAGTCAAAATCTAACTCCAAAGTCAACTAAAATTTGTGTGGTGTAAATGGAGGGAGTGGGGGAGTCGGTTTGGGTCGGGTCGCGGTAGGAGGTTTTACCGGGGTTGGAGGGTAGGATCGGAATTATTAATTTTTCAACTGTAGGTGCCCCAGGTCATCTATATTACATTAAATTTCAATGTCACTTGAACTGGGATGATCTATAAAAATGCTTATTATTCCATGCATCTATCTTTTTTAGTAGGCAAATTCTTCTATAGTCTTAAGGTCTATACTCATTTTATGAACCCCATTATATAAACACCATAGATGATTTGGGCTTTTTAAAAAAATATTAGCTGCATAAAAATCAAATAAATTTTTGTTTAAGGGACAAATACTCTAAATAAGCCTTATTCATTTATAGAAAATGTAACGTGTTCTCAACTTCTCATAGATACATGCCCCATGTCTCCCTCAAAATGGAATGAATGAACTAAAATATGTGTAATATACTCCCTCCGTCTAACAATACATTTCTCGTTCACTATTCACATGGTCAAATTTTATTCACTTTGTTGGCCTATTTTTGTGTCTTATTTGATAAAATAATATAATCATGTCACCTCTAGTTTTGTAGATCTTTTCATGTAGTTTTTAAATATATAATTTTTATTTTTTAATTCCATACCATTTTTCATATAAAATGATTTGAAAATAATTTCAGTCAAACATCGTAACGCGCAATGATAACTTTATTTGTGGACAGAGGGAGTATAATTTGGTACTTAGAGCACTGGTAATGGTTATGAAGCCCCGGGGCTTCAAACTTTCTCTCTCTGCCACGTCAGCTTTAACTTACACCCAAAATTCACTGGAAATGAGTTTGAAGCCTCGGGGCTTCAAAACTGGGCTTCAAACCTTCATTTTTTACATTTTTAAATATACATCTTCTAAAATTAAATTAATAACATGTAATTAATTTATTATTTAATTAAATTGAAACATGAATAATAAAAAATACATTAATTAAATAAAAAACGACAATATTTAAAAAAAACGACAATATTTTAAACCAAGAAATAAATAGACAATCAGAAATGAGCTTTAGTCCAAATAAAAATAACGTTTCTTTATTTGGACAAAAAATAAAAATGTATAGTTTGAGACAAATAAATTGTGCACTAATTCTTTGATTTCTGATTTTTAAAACATTATAAAAATAAAATTAAAAAAAAACTTAAAACATTTATTAAAAAAATAGAAAAGAAAAAAGAAAAAATAAAGAAAAAAAGAGATGGGCGGGGAGGGAAAAGGAATGACGCAGCGTCATTCCTTTGACGCACGCTGGTTCACGCCCCTTTCACGCCGGAGGGGGGCGGTGTTTCACGCCCCCGGGGCGTAAAACGCCCCTTCACGCCGGCAGGCGTGATGAGTATTACGAGTGCTCTTATATTTCAAACCATAACTTTAGTGGGTGTAATGTGTAAATTCTATTTTTATATCCATTAGTGTCGCACTACCCAAGAAAATTGGGATACTTACTATGACTAATCATTGTACGTAGTACTTTTTTTCATTTTTCTATTTTTTGATGAACAACTAATCATCAAACCTGCTAATTTAAGTTCATAATAGACTTATAGTTTAAGGAATTAAACGGTATATTTTCATGACAACTCATAACCATACGAGTAATACTTTTTTTATAATAATTTTTTAGTAACTCCCAAAATCATCATGATAGTATATGTTCAATCTTATAATTACAAACTGTTAAAATGTGGTAGTAAAACTTAAAATATGGGTGCGGAGAAGCTTGAATTGGATTTTACTATTTTAAGAATTACTCTCTCTCATCCGTCCCAAATTAAATTGTATATTTACTATTCACATGATCAAACTTCATTTATTTTCTTTTTATATTTTCGTTAGTCATTTGATAAAATAATATAGTCATGTCACCATTAGTTTTTATATCTTTTGGTTCAGTTTTTAAATATATAATTTTGAGTTTTTAATTATACATAATTTTTAATGTAAAATAATTTTAAAATCACTCCAATCAAATATAATAAACCGTAACATACAATTTAAATTGAGACAGAAGAAATAATTGTATTATTCTTAAAGGATAACCATGCGCGCGCAAACATTAACCGTCCACATCAAATAACCCTTTATTTTTTTTGAAAGACCCTTTATTAGTACCCCATCCATTTAAGTTATTTATAATAACAACACACACCTCCTTTAATTTTAGTAAAATTTGCACTAAATAGGACTAAAACATAATGGCTTTTCCAATGTAGGACTTAAACTTTTTTATTCTCTAAATAGGACTTAATAATGACCTAGTGGGAAGAATAATGTCCAGTAATGATGGACATTTACTTGAATAATGACTACTTGTTAATGATCAAAAGTCCTACATTGAGAAATAAAAACATATAATCCTATATTGGGAAAGTCATTATGTTTTAGTCCTATTTAGATAAATTTCTCTTAATTTTAAATTCATCTAGCTATTAAATCATTTTCTTTGATCCACATCATATCATCATTCATATTTAAATACATTATTTTTTAAATAAATACTCATAACCATTTTGGTTCATCCACCCATTTAATTATTCATAGGTTCCACTTGTATTTTATTTTATTTATTATTTTAAATATATTATACTCTGTATTATTTTATAAAATAATATTAATTACTTATCATAACATATTAGATGAATAAACATCATGAAAAAATTGTTAGATTAAATATTTAAAAATTTATATCAATGTTTATTTAAAAGAATCAAATTAGAGAAGATATATAACTACAATAATTAAAATATAAAATAAAAAAATGAGTAGATTTGTGTTGGAAACATAAAATTAAAGTGTTTTTTATGAGCTTAGGGAGTTACCATTTTATAAATAAAAGAGAAAGAAGACATTGAAGCAAAAAAAAAAGAGAAAGAAAAAAAGATGCTAAAGCAAAAAAACCGAAAGAAATAATATAACGTCGATGGTTGGGAATTTGAAGGATGGGTGGGACCATTTTTCAAGTGGGATGATATTTAAACATTAAACAAATAGTTGTTTTGATATTGGAAATGAGAAATTTATTTAAATAGGACTAAAACATAATGACTTTCTCAATATAGGATTATATGTTTTTATTTCCCAATATAGAACCTTTGGTCATTATCAAGTAGTCATTATTCAACTAAATGTCCATCATTACTAGACATTATTCCTTCTATAAGGTCATTATTAAGTCATATTTAGGGAATAAAAAAGTTTAAGTCTTACATTAGGAAAGTCATTATGTTTTAATCCTATTTAGTGCAAATTTGACATTGGGAATCAATATCATAAGATAACTCGTGGGTACTCCCGTGTCTTGTTTGTAAAATTGACAGTTTCTATCTCATAATCTCCGGTAAACCCTCACACACCCTGCCCTGATCTGAACACATCCCTCCCCCACTCTTTCAATTGCACCACCAAGTTAATTTTGACTTTGGAGTCAACTTCCTAGCAAATGAAATAATCAAAAGGGCCAACACATAATGTACCACGAATCACTAGATATACACTTCCAGTCGGACTATAAAGTGTTTTCATACAGACAACTGAGTTAAAGACAAACGAGCTGTTATAAATGAACTTGTAGACGCACACAGAAACAGAGGTGAGAAAAAACCCCGATTTAATACCATGATAAAATTTAGAACATGATAGTGATCACCAAACTCAGCTATAAGTCACCTGGGTCATAAAATTAAACCACATAAAAAAAAACTAATCTATTACTTAGTTCAATCCAAGAACTTATATACACATTTATTCTCACTTTTCTAATGTGGGATATACTCTTTAAGATGTAATATTAAGACGTTGAAAATTTGATTACTATCTTCATCCCTGATTATTTATCTATTTCTTTAATAAACTTGATCATTAATTAACTAAAATTGACATTAGATTTTGATACAAAAATAGAATTATTAAATTCTTTTATATAGTAGTCTCAAATATATTGTCTTATCTAATCAACACACTTTATACGATAACTTTTTTCTTAGTTATATGTCAAAAATAAAAAATAATTGACAATAAAATGTCAAAACTAGACAAATATAATAAATACTGATTGAGATAAGTAGTATACAATAAGTAGAATTATGTTCAGTTGAATTAAATAATGATAGTGCTAAGGTGTTAAAATCAAAGTGTGCATATGGATGTCATAATAATAGGGGAGAAGCTAAGCTAAGCATGCAAACAAATAGGCACAGTCGGCTAAAAGATGCGTAAGTGAGTTGCATATATATAATTTGTGTATAAAATAATTTATTCAATTTGTTGGTCTATTTTTGTCACTCATTTGATAAAATAAAATAGTCATGTCACATCAAGTTTTGTAGATTTTTTGATATAGTTTTTAATATGTATGGAGTAATTTTTATTTTTCAATTCTACACCATTTTTCATATAAAATGATTTAAAAACAACTTTAGTCAAATATCGTAACGCGCAATAGTAAATTTTTTTTGTGGAGGTAATGAATATATTACTCTATCATCTCTGTTTGGCAACTAGTGTTTGTGTGTGTAATTCTCCGTACAATTATTGTTCCCATTTATAAATTATATAATATCATCCAAACGTGGTGCACATTCATTAAACCTCTTTATTTTTAAGTCCACTATCTTTCATTGGTCAAACACTGGGCCACTAGATGTTTCATGTCAAGGAAGTTATTTCATTTGTATGCATGCACTGTATTATCCACATATTTTAATAATCAATTTTAAAGAATTTTAATGCAAAATAGATTTATATAAAATATTTTATATCGTTATGAATGATAAAAACTTATTTTGTTTGGCTCAAAAAAAAACTCATCAACAAATAATCTGAAAGAGAGAAAATTATATATATTCCATGAATAGTTTTTCAAATTAAGTTATATATTGAGAATTGCTAAGGTTATATATAAGTTTCTCAATTGTATATAGATTCCTTCGACCAAAAAGACTAAAAATTGTAATTGACACAGGAAAAATACATAAAGGAAAAAAATTCAAATTTTTGTTGGAGTGCAAATATTATTCATAACTCGATGATATAGACAACGGCAATAATACAAACCGCATTTTGATGCAACACATATTACTATTCACAGATTACCGTTTATCAAAATTTTAAAACCAATTGTCATCAGTTTATTATTCAATAAATTGTTCTTACTCAACGTAACAAGAACAAACTATAGTCTATTTTTAAAAAAACTTTTGTATTTTCGAAAACTATTTTCTATCAATAGTAGTCTGATGGTGTTTTTGATACTGGATCCCTATGTTAAATGTGTGACTTTCCTCAAAGAAAATGTGACACTATATGTTGTTGAATATTACAGCGGGAAAAATAAAAATAAAATAATCCGAACTTATAAAACGTTCGGATTTTACAACAAAGTAAAAGAAAATAAAACTTGGAGTCCTCGGGAGCTCGAACAGACTTTTCTTCGGACAGAGAACAATGGGTCGCCGGAGATATTTCTTGAACCGTATGTAAGGAAAGCGGAGTCACCGAAGCTTTCCTTAAGGTAGTATTGCCCGCCTCCCGCACTGGCTAACGTGGGCAATCTCCTCCCAGGATAAAACCGCTTCGTGCTAGGTCTAGAGCGGTAGAACAAAGCACCGGCGAACGAGAATGACGGAGCTACTGCTGGAGAAGATGAAGATCGGTCCAAAAACAGTTGATGGAATCTTCATCTTCTTTGGTGGTGGTGCAAGTACTTTCGCGAGGCACCCCCACACTTTGAGATACTTATAGGAAGGTTTCTTATTATGCCAAAGTTCATACGGAGTTTTGTTAAGTTTCTTACGAGGTATTTTATTTAGTAAATAATTACTTTATAAAACAGCCTCCCCCACATGTTCTGGGGTAACCCAGAACTAAGTAGCATCGCATTCATCATGTCTTTTAGAGTGCGATTCTTTCGCTCCGCTACACCGTTAGACTGTGGTGTATACGGTGGGGTTACTTGATGCACTATTCCATGCTGTGCACAAAACTCATTAAGTGGAGCATCATACTCACCACCTCTATCGCTTCTCAATGCTTTGATTTTGCGATTAAGTTGATTTTCCACTTCGTTCTTATAACGAACGAAAGTGTCTAACGCTTCATCTTTACTTTTTAGTAAATAGATATAGCAATATTTCGTGCTATCATCGACGAAGGTAATAAAGTACTTATTACCTCCTCTTGAAGGCATTGTTCGAAAATCACACAAGTCGGTGTGAACCAACTCTAGAGGTTGAGTATTTCGTTCGATTGTTTGAAACGAACTTCGAGTTGACTTAGCCTCAACACAAGTTTCGCACTTGTGGGCTAGGTCAATACTAAACTTAGGTATGTGTTCCATGTTAATTAATTTTCGAATAGATGCATAATTAACATGTCCTAGTCTACCATGTCATAAACTAGAAGACTCACACACATAAGCAACAGGATTTTTATTGATCTTTTCATGAACAGTCATTACATTAAGCTTTACAAGCCCATCGGAAATATAACCTTTCCCAATAAAAATCCCTTTCTTGGACAAAATTAGCTTGTCTGATTCAAACACCATTCGGAAGCCGTGTTTGATCAACAATGACCCCGACACCAAATTCTTGCGAATATCAGGTACATAGAGCACGTCGTTAAGCGTTAACTCCTTGCCTGAGGTCATTTTGAGCTTAATCTTGCCCACCCCTTGTACCTCTGACTGGGCCGAGTTGCCCATCCAGACCTTGTCACTGGAGGTCTCTTGAAATTCGTGAAACATGCTTCGGTTGGAGCAAATATGACGTGTGGCCCCTGTGTCCACAAACCATTCCCTTGGGTTTGACCCGACGAGATTCACCTCGGTGACAACCGCGCAGAGGTCCAAGTTGTCAAGCTCCGCACACATGGCTTCAGTGGTTTTCTTCTTTCCCTTTTGTGGCTTCTTTTTCCTACAATCGGAGGAACGATGCCCAGTAATGCCACAATTGTAGCACTTTCCTGCAAATTTAGAGACACCACCCATAGGACCCATTTTCTTCTTGTCCTTCCCCCTATGTGAGAAGCCCGACGGATGTTCTACAACATTCGCCTTTGCCCCTCCATTTCTTCTAGCAAGCCCTTCCTCTCGGATCCTCAACCGCGTGAGCAGTTGCTCCAAGTTCAGCTCCGTTCTCTTGAGCTTGAGGTCGGCTTGGAAGTCTTCCCACGACCTGGGAAGTTTGTGGATGATGGCCGCCACTTGGAAGGCCTCGCTGACGCCTACTTTTTCTTCATTGCACTTGTTGAAGATTACCGTAAGCTCCTCAGCCTGGGCGACAACAGATTTGCTGTCGACCATCTTGTAGTCCAGCATCTTCCCGACGATGAACTTCTTTGTGCCGGCATCTTCAGCTTGATATTTTTTGTTCAAGCTATTCCAAAGCTCCTTGGCGAGCGTTGCACCGGCGTAAACGGGGTACAGCGAATCTCCCAACCCCTCCAGGATAATGTTGATGGCGAGATAGTTGTTGTGGTACCATGCTTGGTTCACCATCGCCACGAGGGGGTCGTTGGCTTCATTGGGCTGGGGGGATCTTGCTGCAGGTACTCAGCAAATCCCAAGACGGTCATGAAGAACATCATCTTTTGTTGCCACATTTTGAAGTTCGTCCCATTGAAATTCGGTGGCCTTTGAACCGAACTAGCGGGCACCGTAATCGGCCCAACTGCATTGGGCGTGTGGAGGAAAGGCCTGTTAGTCGCCCAATGGGGTCCAACGAATGGATTGACCGGTGTGGGGAAACCCGCGTTCGGTCCTACGTTGACCGGTGTGGGAAAGCCCGTGTTCGGTCCAAAGTTGACCGTCGAGGCCGAAGCCATAGTCGGTCCGAGAAACGGGTTCGAATTACCGACGGGGTGATCCCCCGTGGTTTCGAGCCCGCGAATGGGTCGAGGGGCCGACCCGAAGATCGAGCTCGGCATTGAAAACGATGTCATGGTTGCGGCCCCCACACTTGCCCCGAAGGGTAGTGGTGAGGACGGCACAACCATGGCTACCGAAGAGGTTTCCACCGGAATTTTGGAACTTATTCCGTTGCCGGAGGAACCCATGATGCCGAATCCGAACTCCATCATTACTACCTTAAGATTGTTGAATATTACAGCGGGAAAAATAAAAATAAAATAATCCGAACTTATAAAACGTTCGGATTTTACAACAAAGTAAAAGAAAATAAAACTTGGAGTCCTCGGGAGCTCGAACGGACTTTTCTTTGGACAGAGAACAATGGGTCGCCGGAGATATATCTTGAACTGTAGGTAAGGAAAGCGGAGTCACCGAAGCTTTCCTTAAGGTAGTATTGCCCGCCTCCCGCACTGGCTAACGTGGGCAATCTCCTCCCAGGATAAAACCGCTTCGTGCTAGGTCTAGAGCGGTAGAACAAAGCACCGGTGAACGAGAATGACGGAGCTACTGCCGGAGAAGATGATCGGAACTCGGGGATTTGCCGGAATCTTTAGTAACGCAGAGAGGATTTTTTTTCGAGTGTGTGTTTGCTCCTGCGGCCAAGCCCTCCTTATATAGGAGAGGATTTGGACTCTTCACTGGACCGTCGTATATTACGAAGAGTCGGTGACTCTTCAACAATTATGCATGCATGCTTTACACGCGCGTTTCATTTTGGTCTCGCAAAATTGCGGCCGCGCGCGCGTCGAGTCATGACGAGCCGGACGGACGGCGGCGGGCGCGCGAGGACTCCTCTTCTTGTTCCTTTCATAAGCTCAATTCAAAGCCTAAGCTTAAATATGAGAATACGAAAGGTTTAGAAACCGGTGTGGGACAAAGGCATTTACTCTACCTTAGCATTCAACTTTGAGAATTAATTTCTCATTCACCCGAGCACCGTTTATGACGTGTCATATATCAAGACTTTCGTCTTACTTACGAGATTAATCGTCCATAATTATTTTTGGAAAATAATTTTGTGGACCCAACCGAATTTATGTCCGAAAATGTCCAATTTTACTTTAAAATTTCCAACATATGTATCTATAGAAAAAGAGAGAAATACTCCATATTCAATTGGTAGTATTCAATTATTTCTTTTAAAATACGTGCGGGCATCGAGTATGAAAAAATGGGAATTTAATTGATTCTAACATTTTAAATAAGAATACGAGAAAATATTTGTGCCACCCGAATAAATATATCTTTCGTTCATGGGAGAGTCTATATTATAATGACTTTAATTTTTTATTTAAATAAAATATACTCCGTAACAACTATTCATCCTCATGCACGCTCCCCCGACCCACAATTGATTTTAAAGAATTTCTCACTCCTCAATAACTTTTTGTTAGAGTGTCATCCAACATCGAAAGTTCAAGAGCAAAAAGATCAGTATACAAGCTCTTGAGTTGAACTAACTAATCGATTGCATTCAATCTTTTAATGTGGTTCAACCCAAGTTTTTTATTATCCAACCCAGTTGTCTCTATCCCATCCTAAATTCTATCATGGTATCGAAGCAGGTTTTGGCCCACCTCGTTTGTCAAGGTGTCCGTCTAAACGTTCATTCCTAGCGGCCCGTTTGTCTTTAGTCCATTGTTCCGTATGGAGTATGTACCCAACGGCATGTGGCCCGTTTAACACGATTGCTCGTCTGAAAGTCCATACCCAGCAGCTCATGGTCCTTTAGGTGTTGGAACTCAAAACAAAATCAAGGGAATGAGAGTTTATTTGCAAGTGGTCAACCGGTTAGATTCAAAAGGGCCCGGTTGTCCACTTGAGGGGGAGTGTTAGAGTGTCATCCCACATCGGAAATTCAAGAGCAAAAAGATCAGTATATAAGCTCTTGAGTTGAACTAACTAATCGATTGGATTCAATCAGGGATATTTCGTTTGATGAATCCATCTTTCCTTTTTCCATTCCTAAAAACTCTCCCACCCCGGATACTTCCCCACAACCTGTGTACGCTGACTTCCCCACCCAACCTGCTACTGCCGAAAACTCCCCCCAACCCACTGATCCCCCCTCCGGCAGCAGCCCCAGTCCATCGCCATCTTCCAGCGGCAGTGAGGCCTCATCTGATCCGGACAGCTTGGTAAGTTCTCCATCCCCCCGACCTCCCCACCCATTCCCACAGTTCGTATACGTCGCCCCCCCCCCCCCCGCCCATCTTTCTGACTATTATTGTCATACCGCTTAGACATTGGCTCCTGTTGCTCCTTCTCTTGTCTCTTCCCGTTCTTCAGGTACTCAGTATCTTATCCATAATTTTGTTCATTATGAGAAATTGCATGACAGGTACCGTGGATTTCTAGTTGCCGTCTCCTCACACGAAGTTCTCAAGACTTTTAAGCAAGCCATGCAGCATGCAAATTGGTGGCTAGCTATGCAACAGGAGATCGACGCCTTGGAGAATAATCATACTAGGGACATCACAGATCTCCCTCCTGATCAGACTGCGTTGGGTTGTCAATGGGTATTTCGCACCAAGTTCCGATCTGATGGTACTTAGGAGCGGGATAAGGCTCGCCTGGTGGTCTTAGGGAATCACCAAGAATTTAGTACGGACTATACTGATACCTTTGCTCCTGTTGCTAAAATGGGTACGGTACGCATTTTATTATCTGTTGTTGTGGCTAAACAATGGGAGGTCCATCAACTTGATGTTAATAATGCATTTTTGAATGGGGATTTGATTGAGGAAGTTTATATGCGGTTGCCACCTGGGTATTCTATTCCTGGTAAAGTGTGTCATCTCCGTAAATCCTTGTATGGTTTGCGATAATCTCCGTGAAACTAGTTACACAAGCTTAGCTCTGCTCTTCGTCATTGGGGATTTAAACAGGCTCACAAAGACCACACTTTATTCATTTTGCGACGTGGTTCTGATATTCTCACAGTTTTGGTATATGTTGATGATATCTTGGTTGCAGGCAATAATCCGTCTCTGTGTGCCTCCTTTAAACGGTATCTAGACCATTGTTTTCAACTCAAAGATTTGGGCCCTGTCAAATACTTCTTGGGCATTGAATGTGCTCGGTCTCCTTCTGGTATGGTTCTCTGTCAACGCAAATATGCACTGGAAATTTTATAAGAGGCTGGCCTTTTAGGATGCAAACCGGCGGGGACCCCATTGCTAACGGCGCACGGTCGCGCTACCTCGGTGGCGCCTCCTCTACAAGATCCAGTGCGATACCGTCTTCTTGTCGACCGGTTGATCTATCTCACCATCACCTGCCCCGATATTTGTTACTCTGTTCATGTTTTATCTCAGTTTATGCAGGCACCAACTCTTGATCATATGAACGCTGCCATGTGTATTCTGCGATATATCAAAGGCCACCCTGGCTAAGGCATCTTCCTTAGCGCCATGAGTAATCTTCAAATTACAGGTTATTGAGACTCTGATTGGGCGAGTTGCCCACTCTTTCGTCAGTCGGTTAGAGGGTATTTCATTATGTTGGGTACTTCTCCCGTTTCTTGGAAAACTAAGAAACAGACAAATGTGGCGAGATCATCCGCGGAAGCCGAGTACAGGGCTATGGCAAATGCGTGCGTGGAAATACGGTGGATGCACGGTATTCTAGGCGCTTTAGGCGTCCCCATTTTATATCCTCCATGGTTGTATTGCGACAATCAATCAACCTTATATATTGCAGCAAATCCAGTGTTCCACGAACGTATGAAACATATTGATGTCGACTGTCATACAGTTCGTGAATCTGTTCAGCGACACGAGGTGTTTACGCGATATGTCCCTACACGCTACCAGTTGGCAGACATTTTTACTAAACCTTTGTCAAAACCCGTATTTGATTTTTTATTGTGCAAGTTGGGCATTCAGGATCTTTATGCGCCAACTTGAGGGAGAATGTTAGCGGGTATTTGTAATTGGGTTGTAGATATTGTGTTATTGGGCCTGTGTGATTAGCCCATCTTTGCACTTGTAAATATATCGGTTTGTGATTAATGAAAATCAGATCGGTTTCCGTTAAATTTTTCACTTTTATTTATATGTGTATTTTGATTGATTATTTGATAAAATTAAATTTCGTATAATTTTTTGTTATTATAAACACTTGATGTAATTTTTAAATATACAATTATGATATGCATGCATCAACAATACACACACTAAGGGGCTGTTTGTTTCAGCCTCTTAATGGTTCAGATGTCTGAATGATTCAGCACTTAATGGTTCAGACTGTTTGTTTCAGCCTCTTAATGGTTCAGATGTCTGAATGGTTAAGAGATTTGCCTCTGAATGGTTAAGTATTATACAGAGTCTGAATGGTTAAGAGCTGTTATCTGAATTGATCAGACATTTGCCTCTGAATAGTTAAGCAATATACTAGCTCTTAATGGTTCAGACCTTTTACTGGTTCAGCACTTAATGATTCAGACCTCTTACTGGTTCAGCACTTACCCATTCAGAAGTTGCCAAACAGCCCCTAAATCTCCCATTTTATTAACACAATTTCGTTAATTATTTAGGATATTTTTATACATTTAAAATATGCAACAATTCGATCATTGCATGCAATAATAGTAAGTAGTCTTAAAACATGGGAGAGTTGCCCAAACGGATTTGCTCTAAAATCTGCAGACAATCAATTAAGGAATAGAATAATATTTGTATAAATATATTGTGGAGAGGAGAGCATCTTCAACCTTTACCACAGAATAATATAATATTAATTATTGTGTCCCTTTCTTAAAACCATTCTTATTTATTATTCAAGACATCACCATAACTTTTGTTTGCATGTGTTTTTCATTAATCATTTGATAAAATAAAATATTCTTCTCACTAGTTATTTTGTAGAAATTTTTATGTAACTTTTACCTTTTATTCTTATACGAATTTGTTAATCAAATCATTTAAAGAAAGATGAGGTTTGCACGTAACAACGGATTAGGAGGGAGTAAAAGTCCTCCGTACACATTATTTACTTGGTTAAGTAATTGTCTTGCATTTTTTTCATTTGTTCTAAAATAATTTTCACTATTTTATTGTTATAAAAAAAAAAAAAGTCTCTTTTTCCTAATGTATTACCGCGTGCGTATAAATACCTTAACCATTTACTTTTTGATATTAAATTCCCCCTCTGTCCCTAAAAAATTGCCACATATTGATTTTTTTGGTCAAATTGTGGCACTATTTGACCATGAATTAAATATAATTTAAAATAATTAAATATTACTCCCTCCGTAGTCCGTCCCGGCAAACATAGGAGTTTTGATTTTGAAAAAGGATTTAAGAGGAGTGTATTTTGGTATTGAATTTTCAAAAATGTTCTTTGATGTGATGAGTAAACTTATGATTTGATGGATAGATTATTGGGTGGTTTCCCTCAGACGGAAAAAAAGGAAAATATATTTCCTAAAGTGGAACATTAAATTCCCCAGAAGGACAATCGCACATATTACATGCGAAACCCAAAAAATTTTTAAAAAAAATCAGAACTGACAATTTGTCAGTAAAGTTGGCCCGGGTGAAATCGCATGTACTACATGCGAGAAAGCAACCTTTTTCACTCCACCACGGCACCCTCATTAAAACCGCTCCATAATATTTTGAATTTTTTATAAAAATGTAGGAAAATTTTTTGTTTTAAATTATGTGTTTTAATGAATATATTTTTTAAAATAGTGTTTACATGAATATATTTTTTACGAACTTATTAAGATATTTTATCTTCTTAATTATTTCTCATATAATTTTATTCAAAACACCCCTTCACCCACCACTTTACACGCTCTTCAAATTTAACCTATTCTTACACTACTACATACTCCCTCCGTCCAAATTAGGTTTACATGAATTTTTTATAAATTTTTTTAGATAGTGTTTACATGAATATATATATTTTTTTCGAAATAGATATGTTTTGTATGCACTAATATTAAGAATAAAAAAATATCTTTTTATTATTTAATTTTTGTAGTGCAAAAATGGATGACATGGAAAGAGAAAGATAGATGGAGAGAGAGATAGCGGGCCCTAGAATAGATGACATGTTACATTTACAGAATACTCATCGTTCTAGTCGGGTGTGGAAACTTAAGGATTTTTGCGACAATAAACTAGTTTCAGTTAGATATCATAGTCGCATCCCTACTGTTTTTCATGACCCCAGGGTTCTCCAAAATTTACGGAGGGCTGGATTTTATGGGGTACACCGTGTGCACCCAATTAGATTTGATCATGGTTTAATAACTGCTCTCATTGAGCGGTGGAGACCGGAGGTGCATGCTTTTCATTTCCCTTTTGGAGAGATGGGCATCACTTTACAGGATGTAGAGTGTCTATTGGGTCTCCCCGTTAACCGATTTGAATTTCTTGGGTTGAGATGCACCGTAGAAGAGAGAGACCATGATTTTTTGCATGCTTTGAACTGGACACTTCTTGATGAACATTTGGGTCGTCCTGACCAATTTAAGATCAAAGAATTGTTTCCACGAAATCCTGAACAGCAAGTTCAACCAAATGCTGGATGGACAAATCGGGAGGTGGAGCAATACACAGCTCGGGTCATCTATGGGTATTTGGCTGGTCTTTTGTTTCCAGACTCATCTGGCCGCTTTGCACCTACAGATTTTGTATCATATCTGGGAGATTTTGACACGATTGCGAATTTTAGTTGGGGTTCAGCTGTACTTGCAAGATTATTTAGTGGTTAATGTCGGGCCTCCCTTAGAGTGAATAATGCCCGTCCATGTGGATGTATGCTACTTCTCCAACTCTGGGCTTGGGCACGAATCACAACTATTTGTCCGGATGTGCACTCTCTTCCCCGACACCGGCATGATGATTATGTACCTGGGAGTGACCCACATGGTGCCAGGTCTTTTTATTTCTTCTATCTTTTAATACTTCCAAACTTTTTATTAAAATTTATTAATATGAAATTGTGAAATATTTCTTTTTAGGTGGAGGATGTCTAAGGAATACTCTCGTACCGCACGACAAAATGTGCGGTATTTTAGAGACCAATTTGATGGGCTTTTGGAGCGTCACGTATGTCTCATTTTTTGGAAATTATATTTTTTGTTTTTTGTTTATTATGTTCTTTCTTAGAAATGAAATTCTACTATCTGACATTAGATTTTTATAGATCCTTTGGCAACCGTATAATGTACAAGTCTTGCCAGAGTATTGTAGTAGAGGTATTGCGTTATGGTCATTCCAGGGCTACCTTTTGTACCGAAGTTATATAGAGCCGGTGATGCCATTGCGTTTTGCAAGACAATTTGGTAGACTACAAGAGGTGCCGGATCTTCCATACGCATATGTACCTAGTCACCACAAGAGCAGTGGGACACTAAGCATGAACATTGTCAATGAATGTGCACGGTTGTGGAATGAAAATCGATTTTTATTTGTTGCCATTAACCACATGACAGAAGTTACTGAACAAAACAATGTTGGTGAAAATCTCGGGATGGGTTATCGAGATTGGTTTGCAGCACGCGGACGGCGTCTAATACGAAATCCTGCCCACCATCACAATGAAGGCGCTGAGAGCTCCGCAGCTGCTCTAGCTATTGCGGTTTGCTAGCTTATATTTATTCTTTTAAATAAACAATACTCCTTAATATATTTACTGATTTTTAAATTTTTTTTGTAGGTTAATGGGTTCAAAAAGTTGCATGCTACATTGTCGAGTGGATGTTCTCGTGTTGTCAACAATGCGTGCTTACAACTTATCCAGAGTACACTCCAAGATATGTCACGATATCACGCAGATGTTAACACACATCTTCAAGATGAAGATGAAGTTGATGATGAAGACGATGACGATGATGATGGCGGAGAAAGAGGTGGCAATGGAGCACAAGCATATACACAACCTGGCCTTGACACACAAGCTCAATTGTTTGGGTCATCTTCTAACATGCCTAATAACATTTGCACGTGTGGACAATGGATTGCAGATGGAATTCCTTGTGTGCATGTTCATGGCGTTTATCATTCTTTTCAACAACTTGCAGATGCTCTTGTTCCAGACAAATACTCTATTCAGAGATATTTAAGTTGTTACAGTGGTTGGATTGAACCGTTCATTTTTCCAGAAAATTTGAATGTTGGTGATTGGAAAGTCTTGCCACCGATACGTCCTTTAGAAGAGACTCCCCGTCGAGGACGTCGTCAACAACTTCGTTATCCGGGAGAGATGGATCGTAGGACAAATTAATAATTATGTTTTAAGTATTTTTTAAGTGTACTTTTTTATTACGTGTTCAAATAATTGTACTTTTTTTCTATGTGTTTTTTATGTTGTGTACTTTCTTAAAAATGGTTCATTATAATTAATGTTTAATCATATTTTCTTCTTAAATTTATTATTGATGCTGATATCCAAAAATTTCAATAATACATATTTAATGATATGTAAAGAAATTATATATATAAAAATATATAATATCATTTTTATAATCTTTAAGGAACCATATATGCATTTGGGGAGATATTATTTAATAAAAAAGTGACATTTTGTTTTGCATGTAGTACATGCGAAATAATTTTAAAAAAAAAATTGTCAAAAGCTTGCACTTGCGTGGTACCATCTGGAAAAGGAACTTGATGTTGATGTTTTAGCATGTATGACATGCGAAATTTCTGGAAAAAAAAAGAAAAAAAACCGCGCATGTACAACATGCAATTGTTTGGGTGGGGAATTTACTCCCTAAAAAGTTCCCATTCAGGGAATTGCTCCTAGATTATTAGTAAAAAGGTATGATGTGATATGTAGGGTATGAAAAAGTAAGGGATAAAATTGACTTTTTAATAGAAATGAGAAGTGTTTTTTGGGACAGATGAAAAAAAAAGAAAAAAGGTTTTCAGGGACGGGGGAGCATAAAATTTAATATTTCAAAACTATATTTTAAAATAAACATACTAGACTTATATTATAACTAAATATACTTTTTCTATAATTTACAATTAAAGAATGTCACTATTTGACAAAAAAAAATTAAACTGACAATTTTTTAGGGATGGAGGAAATATTTTTTTTTAAGTGTTTGTGATGAAGTCAAAATAAAGGGATTAGATTGAGATGAAATATATCACAATGGGACCGGTACAAATAAAGCGTTCATGTGCAATTGTGCCAAGAAACACACCCATCCCTACGTACCGTTTCTGTAGATGCATGTATGTATGTGCTTCTCATTGGACGTACACATTGTGATATTTTTCATTAATTATTATTTCCATTGCTTTTAGCATATTTATACCATACATTTTTGTTTTGGTCTTTTGGAATTTTAGCATTTGGCAAAGCTCAAAAGCTAAGCGCTTATATATTGGCCTTGTTTGGAAAACAGCCTTTGGCGGTTGGTTGGTTTGAATGCCTGATTGAATTGGCTGTTTTGACTGGCGGATTGTATTAGTTGTTAGCGAAAAATTGTTTGGCAAACATAGCTGTTCACAAATAGTTGTTTATGATGTAAATTACATTTTTGGACATACCTCCTAATGTGTTAATTACGAAATAATATTTTATTCTAATTAATTAATTTTTTGGATTTTAATAAAAACAAACTCTATATATGAAAATAAATACTGAGCAAACATATTGCGTAGCAATATACCAAAAAAATCACCGAAAGCACATAGTTAGAGAAAAGAAAAAACCTGCTAGTTTGGCCAAATAAAAAAATAAACAAAAATAAACAAAAAAACAAATAAAAAATAATTATCGAGAGTACATAATAAGAAAAAAAGGAAAAAAGAAATTTGCTAGTTTTACAAAGTTTTTAAAAATAAAGAAAAATAACATGCAAAACTAATCATACTCTGTATGTAAACCCTTTCTTAATACTCCATACATCAGCTAAATAAAAAAAAATTCATTAAGGGTATGAAACAAAGGAAAAAGTGAACTGCTAAATCAAAATGCTACTCATCCCAGCATTTGGATTATTGGCGGTTCGATCCCATCCGCTAGGCAAAACAACTATTTTCCAAACAATTAATTAAGGACCTAGTTCTTGGTCAAACTGCTAAAAGCTAGCCGATCGGCCAATATCCAAACACGCCCATTGACTTCTTGAGTTATATACGCCATAAACGAATTCATAGTTTTCCACCATCAACGAAAACAAGTGATAATTAAGCCAAAATCAAGTTCTAATTAATTACATGCTTAATTAAACTTCCTTGAATATGATTTAAAAAAAGAGAAATATTTGCACTAAATAGCACTAAAACTTAAGTCATTTCTCTAAATAGCGCTTAAATTGTTTTAATCCCTAAATAGTACTTAATAGTGTCCACAATGTACTGTGATGGCGGATATTTACATGAATAATGACTAATGCATAATGACTAAAAGTGCTACATTGGGAAGAAAAACACATGTGGTGCTATTTAGGGAAAGTCATTATGTTTTAATGCTATTTAAGTAAATTCCTCATAACATTTTTTTGAAAACTTTGACAAAGAAACGCACCGTTGACAAGAAAAGAGTATATACAAATAGAAAAATTAAAGTGTCGCCTTGACAATGTGATATAGTCAATAATTATTTGTGAATTCATATAATAGAGCTAATATTTTTTTCGTGAGAATAAATATACATACAAACGTGTCATGTAAGGTTATCACATGTAGCCATTATAACGCGACATGCAAACGGTGGAGGGAAACAATGGTGGTGCGTGCTGATATCGTTGGGCACACAAGCTAAGGGCGACGACCATGGGGCAAACGATTGGTGACCAGCTTCATTCTCCCTCCTCCGTCCCAGAAAACCTTTCTCCTTTCTTTTTTCATCCGTCCCAAAAAACACTTCTCATTTCTATTAAAAAGGTACTTTTATCCCTTACTTTTTCCTACCCTACCTATCACATCATACCTTTTTACTAATAATCTATCCATCAAATCACACTTTTACCCATCACATCAATGAACATTTTTGGAAATTCAATACCAAAATACACTCCTCTTAAATCTCCATTCAAAATCAAAACTCCCATGTTTTTCGGGACGGAGGGAGTATTAGAGAAACAAAACTCATTTTGTTAGATATTCTCTCCGTCTATAAATTTTCTTCCTATTTGACTATTCATGATCTTCGATGTAATATTTTGACCATTAATATCATTATTTTTTATATAAATATATACTCCGGAGTATTATAAAAATATTTTGGACGGGGAATATGAACAATGCATTTATTGAAGTACGAGCCCATTAATGCATAGGCCCATTTACTAGTCTTCCAGTTGGGGGCAAATTGCCCAGATGGTACCGTAGCTATTTTGATGGCATCAATTTGTGCATTCGGGCCAGTCCGGATTGAGCCCAAACAAAGTTTGCTTGACCTTTTAAGCTTTAAACTTTTGAAGGAAAAAAAAATCACATTTTATCCTTTTCAAATTATTTTTTTCTCAAAAAATAGTATATTGACGTATTACGTATATATATAGATATTATGATGAAATTTTTACATACTACTTACTTCCTTCGTCTAAAAAAGAGTTGCATATTGTTGTTTTTAAGGGGTGACAGAAGTTATTTTTAATTCAATTTATTTTAAAATTGGTAAAGAAATAAAAAAATAATATATATATAAATTTAAAACTACATCACAAGTTTTAGAAAACAGAAGGTGACCAGACTATATTGTTTTTTCAGATGGGTCCTGAAAATGGATAAAGATTGTGGTTAATGTTTGACTTTTTGAATAGTAAACAGACAGCTTAATTTGCAACGTGGAGATTATTAATAAAAAAAGTGTTTAAGGTCATAATCATTAACAATTAAACATTTTATAGAACAAAAAAATTCAACAATGCCCAAACAACAAAAGAAACTTGTCTCACTATGTGGGATCGACTAAATGAATCAAACGATATTCCTATCTGTAGTGAGATCATTCACGCAAAGGTCTCCTTTGACCACTTTGTTCCAAGTTCTCTTAGATCTATCTATTCTCCTAGCCATATGTTTATTTACAAATTGACCAATCCTTCTCACTAGATGCTTTATTGATATTCTCTTCACATGTCACGACCACCAAAGACAATCCTTCCTCAACAAATGAATTTTAGTTTTGTTTCTTGTGATTGGTATTTCTTGCATTGCCTTCGTTTTGTTAAGATGATGGAAGAAACTCAATGACTTGTTGTGATAAATATATTGATTCTATCGAGAAATATACCTATTGTATACCAACATACAATAAAACAACATATTCATTTATAACTTCTAGCCTTCAAAAAGAAATTTCTCTTGTATATATATAATCACATGCCTCAACTACAAACATGAACAAAAAAACTTATTTTATACATTTTGGCCTTCATATTTTCATACAGCGTGTTGTTATATCTACCTTCATTTTGCCTATATCCACTCCATTAATGTTAAATGGATATTTTTAACCTCAAAAATAGAAAAGAGAGAATTTTGATGCAAGTCAGTTTTAGTCCATTTAACATAAAAATATTGGATATAGCTAAAATGGAGGTGTATATAACAACGCCCTTTCATACACTTATGTAAACTTATCTTCTTGTTCCTACTCTCAAGCTTGAGAGAAGCTTCAAAGGGTCTTCTTGCATTGATGGCTTGTCCGAAGCTCGATGCCGGATGCTGAACAATGCGACATCAAGAACTCTCTTCACTTCCTCCTTAATCGGATTATTAGAATACGGGATATCGTTCTCGCGAAGGACTTTTTTCAGAAGGGCATCATCGTCATTCGGTTTCGTTGGTGTGCTTGCAACTTCTGCTTTGCTAACTCTGCCATTGGTTAAGACATCCATAACCAATTGGCCAAAGTTGTGTATGTCTTTATAGAGCAATTCTTCTTTGATCACTACTCTTAATTCGCCTGTTGCAGTAATTGAGAATTATATATGTTTCATAAACATATTATTTGACATAAAGATATGAATATTGTGAAAAGAACCATGTACAGTGGTGAGTAATATATATAAACAACAAGACATTAATAATGTTGCTCATATAACTATATCAGACACAAAGACATTAAGCATGAATAACTATTAGAGTGTCAACCTTGATAATAAAAAAATCTGAATAATATTTTTGATATACATACAAGTACTATGATTTAAAAAGGCACAAATCTTTTGACATTGGCCCCATAGTTGTTAAGGCGACTAGGCGAGTCTAGGCGCTCGGGTACCTTCTAATCGCCTAGGCGTCCTCTAGGCGAGTGGCTATGACAACTTTAATATTTTATAGGTATTAATATAAAAGCATATAATATGAAATAAGTAATTAAAGAGAACATATGAACCCCAAAAAATAAAGAGTATATATTCTAAAATATATGAATGAATGTTGTTTTTCAAAAAAATAAAATTTAAAAATATATTAAGACAAATAAGTAAATATTTTGATATTTCTAAACTTTTTAAAAGTGAAATAGTATTTAGGCCCAATGCTCTTTTAATAAACAACTATATTAATAAGTGTAAAGGCCCACTCCTCTTTGAATAAACTCAGCCCAAATTAGTTAACCTAAAAAAATAACTAATTGGAGAGTTAAAGAGTCGGAGGGTTTAGAGGAGCCGCTGGATATCTGGGCAGTTGCGACAATGAATCAGCGTCGGCAAGTAAGGTAAGCTCGATCTTCCTCAGTCTCTCTCTATCTCTTTCGTCTTCTTCAGATTTTCTTCTCCTCCTCCTTCCTCTCTCAGCTTCTTCCAGTCATCTTCTCCGGTGTTTGCACAAAAAAGGCTAGGCGAGCAGTTAGGCGTCCATATGACCTCGCCCAGACGCCTAAGCGTCGCCTAGGCGACGCCTTGATAACTATGATTGGCCCCAAATATCATAGTGTGACAATAATCGTTCGGGGCACCTACTATATTTTACTCGTATCAGGCATGAAAGTGGTTTCTACCGTCTAACTTCAAAATTCTTGCCCCTATCTTAAATGTCCCACTCCAAAACCCCAAAAATACTACTTCCTCCGTCCCAGGAAACGAATCCGATTTGAAAAAAGGCAGGCTTTTAACATTTTAGTGTTATTTTTTAATTTTGTCTTTACTTTCTATAGTAGGATATGATGTGTTGAACTTAGGAATAACAAATAACAACTCAGTAAAATCTTACGGAGGCATGATCTGGGGAGAATGGTACGTGTACGGAGACTGTGCCGTGACTCGAAAGTAGAGATATTGTTTCAAAGAGACCCTCAACTCGAGTAACACAAAAAGTAACAAGCAAAGATAACACTAAAATGATTTGCTTTTAAAACCCGTCTTTTTTCAAACATGAAATATTTTGAGGATGAAGGGAATATATGATAAAACTGTAGCATTTTGGTGTTTTTGTGATGGGGCAAATATGGGCAAGAGGTTTGGTGTTTTTGTGATGGGGCAAATATGAGCAAGAGGTTTTAGGTAAGAACCACACAAAAAATACAGTATATATGGTCAATTTTAAATATTTCTTTCGTTCTAAATTATTATTCTTTGTTTGTTTATGGATAGTCCCAATTTAAACTTTCGCTCTTCCCTACATCACTTTTAACAACACAATTTCTTTTTTAAATTTTTTTTTTGTACAAAATCAAGCTAAGACGATTAATTTGAATGACAATAACTTTCTATATCAAAAGAACTTTGGCATGTGAATAAATTGTACAATACCTGAATTAACGTTGTCCAATTGAGAGAGTGAAGAAACCCCAAATCCAACCAAATGTGGTTCCATCTTCTCGTCGAACACCACCTTACTGCCCTTCAAATCCCCGTGGGCGATTGGAGGGAAACACTCGCGGTGGAGATACCACAGTCCCCTGGCGATTCCGGCCACCACCTTCACCTTCGTCTCCCAATCCATCTTCCCGCCGGCGATCTTCTCCGACAGATTCCCGTTCGGCAGGTAATCGTAGATCAGGTAAGCCACATCCTTCCTGTACATGAATCCCAATAGCCTCGCTAGGTTTTTCTGCCTCGCGTTCCCCAATTGGTTGATGAATTCCGACGCGATCGCCGTCCTCCCCCGTCCCCACCTGATGCTCTTGACCGAAACGGTTATTCCGGTCGGGAGAACCGCTTTGCAGACCGATCCCGGCGCCGTCCCCGGCGGCGGAGGGGAGTCGGTTAAGCTTCCGAGAATGTCCTTTGATCTGAACCGGTGAAGCCCGTCAAACGACACCGTTCTCCACCCGTTCATATAGACTCCGGCGAGCATTGCGGCGGTGATGCAGGAGATAATCGTCCCGCAGAGGATCAGAGCCCGGGCGAACTTTTGCGTCCATCGGATCGGCCCATTATGGCAAGCCCGTAAGGGCGGCCCACATAATTTAGGATTACCCTGGAATAGACCGGCGTCCATGGCACTAAACTTTTCGGGGATCGAACCGGAAACGTCGTTAAACGAGACGTTTAGTAGCGCTAACGTTTCTGACGCCGTTTCGAATTCTGACGGAATCGGGCCGTTAAAACGGTTGTGGGAAAGGTCGACAACTTTAACGGCAGGTAGACCGACCAGCCAGGCCGGGATCCGGCCCGTTAAGTGGTTAAAAGACAAGTTCACCCTCGCCAAATCCTTACAGTGGGAGTCACTTTCCGAAACTGCCCCTGACAAGCCATTGACGCTCAAGTCAATGATAGACACTGATTTGCAGCCCTGAAATGGAGGGACATTTCCGGAAATTCCACAATTGGAAGCCGAAAAGTTCTTGAGGGACAACATCTGCCATGTTTTTTCTGGGATTATCCCTCCTAGCTCTGGATTATAAGACACATTGAAATGTTTCAGTTTTGAAGCCGCCGGAAGATCCATCGGAATGCCGCCGGAGAATCTGTTTCTTGACAGGTCCAGGTACGTTATATCAGGAAAATTGCTGAAATTGAGAGAGATCTCACCTGTGAAAGAATTATTTTCCAGCCGGACTCGGATTAAGGTGGAACAGTTTGAAACGGAGGGGCCGATTGGACCTGTGAATCCGTTGGAGAACATGATCAGCCTCGAGAGTGACCCGCCGGAGCAAATTCCGGGAGGAATTCCGCCGGTGAATTCGTTTGTCGAGACGTCGACTTCTTTGAGCTTCGAGTGCCTCCCCAGGCTTTCCGGGAGGGATCCGTTGAAGGAATTGCTCCAGATGTGGAAGCTCTCGAGCTTCGGGAGCTGGGCTATGGCTTCCTGGACTGTCCCGCTCATCTCATTGTACATGAGACTGAGTAGCCGGAGGTTCTTCAGCTCCGAGAAGGTCTCCGGGATCGGCCCAGAGAGGAGATTCACAGAAAGATCCAAGCTTTCGAGAGAAGTGATTCTTCCCAGTTCTTCTGGGATGAATCCATCAAGAAAGTTACCGAACATGAAGAGCGAAGTTAGTTTTGTGAGATTTCCGAACTCTCTCGGAATGGGTCCGGTGAGATTGGCCCCAGAAATGTCCAGGTATTGAATCTCACTCAAATTACCCAATTGCCACGGGATAATTCCTTCGTATGAGTTGTATCCTATCTCCATGTGAGTTAAAGATTTGAGCTTTCCCAGTTCAGGTGGGATTTTCCCGGCGAGAGAATTTCCGGCCAAATGGATGTATTCGATATTCTCCAGCGAGCCATACTCGGAAGGGATTGGGCCGCTGAAAAAGCTCCCTGCAAAATTCAATCTCTTTAATGAATGGAGTTTTGAGACTTCGGAAGGTAAGTTCCCGGAGAAGCTGTTACTGAGGGCATCAAGAATCTCCAGGCTCCCCAGATTCGAGATCCCCGCCGGGAACTCGCCGGAAAAGTTGTTCCTGCTCACGTCCAGTGATCGGAGACTGGTGAGGTTGAAAACCCCAGAGGGGAGATTCCCGGAGAAGAAATTGTAGCTGAGATTCAGATCAAGAACGCCGAGAAAAGCCCCGAATTGGTCATTGGTAAAAACCCCCCGGAGATTCTTCCCGGAAAGGTCCAACCCGACCACCATTGATGAGTTCTCGTTGCACCGGACGCCAGACCAGAGACATCCATGGATTCTTGAGCTCTGAAACCCAGACGATGAATTCAATTCCGGGGGCAAAACCCAGTCACCCAGAGCGTTGGAATCATCAATCAGCTGAGATTTTAAGGCCAGGAGTGACTCGGAAATGGGGTCAACGGCCGGGGCAACTGGGATTGACCAGATGAAGATTGACAGAAGAAAAGAGTGGAGAAGAAGAACAGCCATTGATTGATGAGAGGGTGAAATTAAGCCTGGGAGATGATGAGATTGAAATTTAAAAGAAAAGATTTCATTTTCTTTTCTTTTTTTGTTGCTTTAACTGCACATTTTACTGGAGTTGGTGTTGCATGGGGACTAGAGAAAGATTGCAGGGGAGAAGAAGGCAATGACAATTTCGTGAAGTTTTTTATGATGGTGTATGGGAGTGGTTAAATTTTTTTGAAAATTAATTAATTTGATTAAAATATTTTAGAGGTATTTTTCACCTTTTGTTTATCCATCTCTAAAAAAACCAAACACCCCTAAATATTTTAAAGAATACGGAGTACAAACTCTGTCCCGTTTTAAAATGTTCGTTTTGACTTTTGGGCATATTTAAGAAAACTTAAAATAGAGTTGATTTTTTGAAATTGTGAATACTTTTAGGAGGGATGATGATGAATGAGAATATAATATGAAGAAGATTGACTTATTTTAGAGATAGTTTAGGTATTTTATTTTTAAAAGTTTACGAAAACAACTAACAGACAACTTATTTTGGGACGGAGAAAAAAGGCAAGCAGACAATTTAAAATGAGACCGAGGTAGTATAATATTATAATCCCTTCGCCTTAAAAAAAATTCTTTGACTTTTGCGGAATTTATGAATATAAAACAACCGATAGGTTATATTATATTAAATTTATAACATAAAAAATAGTTTGTCATTCTTTTTTGGATTTTCTTTGTTGACAAGGAAAAGAAATAATGTGTGTTCATATGCTTATTCACCCTTTTAAACAAATTTCTACAATTAAAATTCTTTGGCGTGTCCACGTCAGTAAAAAGCAAGAAAGAATGTGACATTTGTCAAAAAAGAAATCTCTATCAAAGCCAAATAAAGCTCTTTATAATCAAAATGAAAATAGAGATTGTAGAGTGGTGAGGTGTGACTAGAAAGTTGGTGTCACACTTACCTCCTTTAATTTTGTTTAATTACTCCATCCGTCCCAGAAAGAATGTCACGTTTACTATTCTGGCATCTCGATAACTTTTGTTTGTTTACTCGTTTTGGTTGACCATTTGATAAAAAAAAATATTCTTGTTGCATCTTGTTTTGTAGAGCTTTTCATATACTTTTGAATGGTGTAATTTTTACTTTTTATTACTCTACCAATTTGAAATTAAATTGATTTTAAAAGAGATGATATTTTGCACGTCGTTCGAAGTGTTGCAAATAAATTGGGACGGAGGAAATATTTTTTTACAATACACAAATACTTGAAATTTACAAATTTCTAAAATTAACTTTCTGGTATTCGAAAAGCTCAGTTGAAGTGGTTCGGCCATATAAGACATCAGAATGCTGGTGCTCCAGTGCGAAGATGAAAGAGACTAACGTTACTATGAGAAAGTATGGGTAAATCGAAGAGTTAAAAGGAATTAAGTACTACGTAATTATATAGAACTTAAGACTTTTTGCTTTTATTGAGAATATATAATCTTAGATAAGAGTGTTCGGACACATAGGATTCAAATAGCTGGGTGAGTATTACTATGTTCGGACACATAATAAGATAGAACTTTCGCAGGTTCTAACTATGTTGTTGTATTATGTTAAACATTTTATAATTAGAGTGTAACTTAAATTTAAACCAACAATAATTAGTACACCGTATATTTACAAGGCCTTTGAAATATTTACAGTAGGGTCATCACTACTTATTACACTTTTTTATATTAAACGAATATTTCATAAATGGGAATGGCACAAAAAAATCAACATCTAATAAATGAAAGCAGTAGTAAATGAGAATTAATTAAAGTGGGAGAATAAATGAATTTCTTTTGAAGCAATCCAAGAGGGGACCATATTGAGACTATATTTATGTCAGTGATTACTTGTAAAATGTGCTATGCCATCCTAAAAATAATAGTCCCTGTCTCAAAAAATGTTCTTATTTTATTTTTTACATTTCTCATAAAATAATTATATTCCGTCCCAAATGCCTTAAAAAAACTCAAAACAATTTCTACTTACAATAAAAAAGAAATGTGGCAAATCTTAACCATTTTATGTGTGAATATAAGTATTTTATAGGGATGCACAAAAAATGAAATACAAACATCTTTTTGGGACGTGGGAGTATATAATTTACATATTTATTTCTGAAATGTTTAGTTTTTATACTCCCTCCGTACCAAAAAGATCGTTACGTTTCATTTCTTTGCGTATCCCTTAAAATATTTTTATATCATCTCAAATGCCAAAAAAATTTTCAAAACAATTTCATCTTATAATAAAGAGTAAATATCGTAAATTTTAGAAATTTTAGATGAGAGTAGCATTGTTTTTTGTGATGCACAAAGAAATGAAACGTAACGATCTTTTTGGGACGGAGGGAGTATATATTATTGATTTTTTAGTATAGAAAAGAGTTTTTAATACGTAACATTTTTTATTTATTCACTAGATAAATTTTAACTATATACTTCATATTTTTTATTACTCCGTATAAAATATCATTTTTAACTTTTTTGAATTCAAATAAGAAATTTTATTTTGGAATCTAGTGACTTTTTTTTTGTCTATTTGGAGTTTTGGACTATGTGTTGCGGCATCCTCCTTTGAAGATATTGAACCTTTTGAGTTTTGACCGTATTGAAGAACAATCTTCTTTTTATATATTTGGCTTTCAATTCATTTCATTTTCCATTCTCCTTTATTTATTTATTTATTATTTTGCTTCCATTTCCTTTTTTTAGATCCTAAGTTTGAATAATGTGTTTTTCTTAGTCTATTGTGAAATATCATAAAGTTTCAGCTATAATTAAAAGTTTCGTTAAATCCATCCATATTATTATGGGTGTAAACGGATATTAATCGGATCGGATGTGCCATTACCAAATCCGCATCCGTTTATTTTTGTCGGATATCGAATTCGGATACGGATCTTGACGGATACTGAAAATCAAAACTGTATCCGCATCCGTCGGATATCGGTCGGATATCGGATATATCTGTATCCGTTTCCAATTTTTAAAATCAAATTAAAAATACTTTATTTTTAAATTAGATTAAAGTCAAACTATTATTAAATCAACTATAATTTGTTATGAGATAATTATTTTCTTTGTTTTCATGATTTCTGATATTTTACAATAACTTTATATGATAAAAAGATATACACAACACATATATACACATATTTTTATATGTCTGTATATATTTTTATGTGTACACATTTATTTTGTATTTAAAAATGTCTTATATTTTGAAATATCAATAGAAAAACAAAATATAAACATAAAAAATTAGGAAAAACTATATATAACGGATCGGATATTCGGATAAACGGTTATTTAAACGGATGCATATGCGGATCGAATTTTAAACGGATCGGATATACAATTACCAAATCCGTATCCGTTTAGTAATCGGATACGGATAATATCCATTCAAAACGATTGCGGATATTTTCTCTTTAAACGGATACGGATGCGGACGGTAATCGAATTTTCGGCTATCCGTTTAGAGCCCTAGATATTATATAGGCTGATTCCAACCCATGTAGTTGTTGCTATTGATGTTGTTAATTAATATAATTGGACTATTTTGAATGGGACTATTTAATTTTTTTTAAAAAAATTAATGGGACTATTTATTACCGTACAACTTAAAAGTAATTAGATACCTTTGAAACTTAAAAAAAAGTAATTAAAATCAAAGTTGTTATACTCATACTACAATTTGTACTCGTATTAGTTAAACCACTAAAACATGGACATTTATCAATTCTACCAAACCAAAGAGAAGCAGGTTGCTATTATGCACTTAACCTCACTTAACTTATGATTATACATGGAAAAATTACCTCAATAGAACTAAAACATTTGCCTCAATAGAACTAAAACATAATGATTTTTTTAATATAGGATCATATGTTTTATTTATCAATGTAGGATCATTAATCATAATTCAAGTAAACATCCATCATCACATCATCACTGAACACTATTTCTCCCAAACATTAATAAGTCCTATTTTGGAAATAAAAAAATTTAAATCCTATATTGAAAAAAGATTTTTGTTTTAGTCCTATTTAGAATAATTATTTTTAAAGAAATATTTGTACTAAATAGCACTAAAACATAAATCATTTCTCAATGTAATATTTAAACCTTTTTATTCCCTAAATAGCACTTAATAATATTTAGAAGGAAGAATAATGTCCAGAAATATTGAATATTTACTTGAATAATGACTAATGGATAATGACTAAAAGTGCTACATTGGAAAATAATAATTTCTCAATAAAAATATATAATGCTATTTACGAAAAGTCATTATGTTTTAGTTCTATTTAATAAGTAAATTTCCCTTTTTTAAATCACAAAACTTTTTGTTTCTAATTAAATTTGAAATTGACTTTTATTAAATACCTATAAAATAAATGGGAACAAAAAATTTAAAAAATAGATTTAGATGAATATCAAATAAGCAAAACAGTGGAAATTTATGAATGAAATGATTTTGTAACACAAAATAAATAGAAAAAATCTAACGAATGACGATTGTGTATGTCACACAACAGATATAAACAATAACTCAATGAAATATAAATAATTAAAATAATTAATTTTATGCATTATTTGTTTTGCTAGTAGAAAATAATCTTTTTATTGTCACTTTTGATCGGGATATAGTATATTAATTAGGATGCTATGATTTTTTTTAAATTTATTATTATATATATATATTGTTAATATAAAAAAATCTATAAAAAAATCATATAAGAATCCACGAAATTTCATAAACCAGCAACATTCATTCACAAATAATCAATGACTTTAAAAATACGAATAAAAATACATGACCTTAAATAATCCCATGAACATATTAAAATTATGAAGAAAATACATGACTTTAAAATATAAATAATAAGTCTATACACAATACATCCTTATTAAAACTCACTCTTCTTTAGTGTGTTCTAACTTCTAAGAGAAACTGGAAATTAAAGTTACAATACACCACAATATGTACCCTATAACTGGTTATACAGTGTTTCCCGTGCATCTACGGCAGTGCTCATTTATAAGTAATTGAATCTTCATTTCCTCATTTTCAAGCAAGTATATACTCATTCTTGAGAAATTGAATATTGATTTTCTAAAATTCAATTATGATAAAAAATGATTATTCTGTTACTCGAAAATGAGTACTTAGTTATTCGAAAATGAATATTTATGTGGATGTATGGAAAATATCGTACACTTAGATGTATGATATTCATTTTTGTGGTATTCATTTTTAAGTAATTGGTCATTCATTGTCGAGTAACAAAATACTCATATTTTATCTTGACTAAATTTTAGAAAAATGAATATCAATTATTTAAAAATGAGTATTTAATTGATAAAAAATAAGCATTCAATTATTCATAAATGAGTACTCACCGCAGATGTAAGAAAAATACCGTGTATCCGGTTGTACAATACATTGCTTATACAAGGGGGAAAAAATATGACAATAATTTATGGGCTTGAGCCCAGTTTACAACCCACTGCCCATTATACCATCTTCTTTTTTCAGCCTTATTATACATAAAACCCGGAAGCCGGAGTTCCAAAAACCTAGGGTTTTGTATTCCAGCGAGCAGATCTGCGATTAGAGCTCCGGCGATCGCGAAAATGGTGAATTTCTAACACAATGCTTAGATTCGTTCATAATTTTCGCATTAATTGATTACAGTTTTGATTTATATGCTCCGAAATATGGTTCATTTTCGATCTGTATAATTCAAATGTGTAGCCGTCACACAAGACCTTCATGATCAAGAAGAAGCTCGCGAAGAAGCAGAGGCAGAACCGACCCATTCCGAGTTGGATCCGAATGAGGACCGGCAACACAATCAGGTCGATTCCCCCCCCCCCTAAAAGCTTGAAATTGGTACTATTATTCACTTCGATTTTTGTTTTGATTCTTCTATTTAACGTGAATCGAATTTATTCTTGTTTTTCAGGTACAATGCTAAGCGCAGGCATTGGCGTCGCACTAAGCTAGGGTTTTAAGGTGGTTGTTCTCTTTAGACTGCTTGAGTGGTGGAAAACTGTTTGATTTATCCATGGATTAGGTTGATTAATGGTTGAGAGAATCAATGTGTTGGATTTCGATGTTCTTTGGATTGTTTGAGTTCCTCTCGGGGTGCTTTTTTTGGTATAGTATATTTATGCAGTGTTGAGTTATATCTGTGAATTTGTTTCAAATTTCATGCTGGTAAAGATTCTTCAATGGTGATGTCTTTAGTTCGAATCGGAATCCCTTACCAGGGGTGCACACTCCTACATTTTCTCGCGTCATTCTCGAACCCTATTTTCCCCTTAAAGTTTTACTGCGTTTGTTGTTGTCCTTTGTCATTGTAGAAGTTTGGAAAACCCCTAGTATTTCTTCATCCCATCTCTTACAATATGTTTGGTCCATCGTTCCTCACCAAAATGAAAGGAATTTGTTTTCCTCATGGTACATTTTGCTTTCTCATTTTCTTTTGCTCGTTAACCAACCAAAAAAAACTGTTTTGCCCCATGTTTTCTTTCATTTTCTCTTTCGAATTTGTGTGTGATTTCTCCTTCATGTATCATGCTTCTTTGTCAAGTATGATCTCATGTCATTCATTGTTAGTATTGTTTTGTCTTGTTTATGCATGCCCTCCAAACTTGCAAGGCATTTCACTTTTTCACAAATATGCTGTGCCTAAAACTACCTTTGGTCTAAAATTTTAGGAGACACTGTGCATTAGAAATGCCAACTTTACAACATTAAAATTTCAATATCTAGACTAGTTTTTACAATGAAGTAAATAGTCTTAAAATTACGGGCCAGTAAACTTAGGACCATCAAACAATGTTAAAAAAGAACTTCATTTTTCGCCCCTTGGTTTGATGAAATTTTGCATTAGTCAATAGTCTTTATTGAGTGTTTTTCAAAAGAGTTTTATTGGGTATTATGTTGAGCGGTCAAGGTTTGTAAAAAAAAAGTGGTATTTAGAGCAGTTCAAGAAGTGGGCTTTATTTGGCAAAAGGGTTGTAATGGGAGGAAAAGGTAGGGAATATTTTGTGGCTGTGCTAGTGTCATGTATGACACAACAGTCAATGTCTCACAGATTATTGAAGATAATGACTCTATGAAAGATTGTCTTAGTTGAAGATAATCTCTATGAGTGATTGTCTATGGTGTTATTCCTAATGTGATTTGTACTTTTCTTTCTTCTACTGGTTTGGGCTAATTAGTAATTATACATATTTTCTTTCTTCCTAAGAAACAAAGATTTCCAAAATCATTTTTTACCCTGCCATTTTCCGTGCAAACAAAATAGGGGTTTTAGTAAGATCTCTTTAACGGGAGAATTTTATGGACTTAAGTCCAATCAAGTTTAACATTTTAGTCTAAGAAATTTGAACGTGGTTTATATGCAATCAGGTCTTTTCAAAAATGAAATGGTGGAATATATTCGTGGGCCGGACAAAGCGATAAAGGATCAATTAAAGTATCGGTATTAAAACTTTTTGGTCAACATTCAACAACCCTTGCCGTTTTGCAAAGTTATTAAGAATTTAATTTTTCTCCGGCCTTCATTTTGATAATAATTTTATCTTGAGCAATACTAAGTTCACAAGCAAAGCTGTTTTTCAAATTATTTTAGGCTATTTTATTTTTTAATTAAAGTTCACAAATAGTAGGTTTGTGAAAGTTGTGACGGTTTTGTTTGTGAGCCAAACATTTCCTTTTTATTTTTTCTCTTTTCGGTAATTTTTGTTTGTTTGTGTGTTTCATTGGTCATTTGATAAAATAAAATACTCTTGTCACTTCTTGTTTTGTAAAATTTTTGTAATTTTTTAACATGTAATTTTTATTTCTTATTGATGCACCAATTTGTAAATAAAATGAATTCTAAAATTGTAGAATTTTATCTCGTAATTCCCATTTTGTAATCAAAACAAAGACGGAGAGAGTACATCATTTAGGTTACTACTTTCCACTTTTCCACTTCTCCATCTAGAATTTTGAACTATAGTCATATTCGTAAAACATTTTAGCAGAACAGAGCAGAAACTCATCTGAAGGCTAAGAAAATAAAAGCAAATCCCTTTAGTGGATAACAAACCCTTAAGCAGACTATAAACTTGAGAACCCAGGTCCAGTGTCAACTGTACATATTCATTTCCTTTTTTTTTTCTTTTGTGGATATCAAAAAAAGTTTCTCCCAGCAAAGTAAAAGTATAGCAAAAGGTCAGCTATCTTGTTTTAAAAGTTGGGAGTTACATTAATGTGCATATAAATACAGTGCAGACTCTACAAAAATTATTTACAAGTGCAAAAATTCTACTACTAAAAAGAAAAGGCTCAAATTCACTATATAGCAGTGACTTGGATGATACACAAATGGCTGACCTGGAGATGTAAATTGTGCAAATGAACTTTAAACATCCAACTGGACCGCGGAATCCGCTGTCACACGATTGAGCCTAACCGTTCCCAGAATTTGTTCCGGGAGTTCTGATTCTTCTTTTGCCTATGGATCAAAGGTAATGAAATGCAATTCCTCAGAAAATTGATAGCAGCACCCATTATTGTGAGAGAAATTTTTAATTGGAAGAAAGACATTCAACTTATTCATATGAGGACTACAACTGTTAAATGAATTTAGGATGATGAGTTCAAGAACTGTTTATGCAAGGTTACACACACCATATAAACTTGCTCCCTATTATTGAAGGTGGAGTCACTCCTTGTGGCTATAAGGGGTCCATGGAAAAAGGTTTAACAATATAAATGAAAATGAGATACCTCTAGTAGAATTGCGAGATCGACCACAAGGCTAGATGCATATCCAAGTACAAGTCCCATGATGCTCCTTGCAACAGAGGATGATCCAATGTCCACGTCAATCTGGACACAAGTTCTTATTAAGATCATAGACACAAGTACAGAGAGAAAGAGGGGAAAGATCATATCCAATATCTAGATCATAAAATGAGAAAAGTACTCCGTAATGAATTCCATGAGAAAATAAACTAGTTGGCTATGAGGGTTGACGAAGAAACTGGACGTTAAGAGTTTGAGCCCAAAAGAACGGGCTCTAAGTAGGCAAGGAAATGGTTGGGCTAAAAGTATCAATTCAGTGAGCTAACATGGCATGCGGGGTGAATTGGGAACCAAGCACAAAGTTTCCTTGCTTAGATGCTTGACAAAAATATTCTTTTTGGAGATGAGGGAAACCCATTGTCGCTACCCGATGGGCTATGCACTGGGTAAACTCCGCTCCCATGGGAATATATAATAGCCCTTAGGACAACAAATGGCTCAAGAAGGGGGACAATAACAATATAACATGAATAAAAAACCATATATTCTTCTGATATAGTGGATTAATTAATCTGCACTCGTGAAATCTTTCAAAATACAGAGAAAACGCATGGTTACAGAATCCCACCTCCAGAAAATTGTCTTGACACAGGTACGAGCATGCTACCGCTTTTCCTAATAGGCATGCTTTAGTTCCAACTGCACGCTTTACCATCCAGTGTCCCTGAAGTAACATGCATTAAGCTGATATATGTCTGGGGGGAGAAAATGTTTATGAAAAGTGTGAACTGTGATTACTGACAAATCTTTTTTTTTAATATATTGAAGGTGATTACTGACAACTGTGATGATACCTCAATGATGCTTGGTATCAGTTTGAATCTTGAATCACGGAACATGTCGGTTCCATCAATGAATTTTCTTAACAATGAATCTTCAATGATAGGCTCATTGGTGGCAAAATAAAGAACCAGGCTGTAATTTGGTTTAGCTGGAACCTGAAGATGAAATCATGATATCATTTCTCATATTAATTCCAGAAGTAATAATAGGATATTAGGCTTATCAAAGTCATTTTATCTTGTGTAACACTACTATACCTTGACATCATATTTTTTGTTGGCCAAATTGACCAGCATAATACTTAACAAAAAACAAGTATGCAAATGTAAGCATCGAGAATACAACTCTTTCTTTGGTGAGGTACAACTAGTGAAAATCATCAAATTTATTTGTTAGTTGAACTAAACATATGTTTGGCAAGCATCTTTTAATTTGAAAACATTTGTTTTAAAGAAAAATAACATCCTTCTCTCAATATTGACTCTTTTTATGGGGCAAAAATATAATGAGAAAGATATGATCTATATGAATAAAAATAATAATGTAGACCAATTAAATTAAGGAGTGAAATACGAGGAGCGTGTAGGAGTCTTAGTTTATCCACTTTCCTCCTCATTCCCTCTAACTTCCAAACCAACCACACACCACTGCTTCACTTCCCTCTCATCCCCTCTAAAATCCTCCAACCAAACAAGGGCAAATATTTACAGCGGTCAACTTTTGGGACTTTTGAGAGAGGAAATGTGGCAAATTAAAATGAGATAATAATATACGAGTATCTCATTCTTATTAAAGTCATTCCAGTTTAAATTTAAAACCGTGTTATGCATAGTATGCAACCGTATGTTCTTGAAGAGCCAAAGCGGTCAAAATATTCATTTATCATCATGCGACCTTATTTGTAAGTATAGAAGCTAAATTCATATGAAAACAACTAACCTAGGCTGTAGCCATGAATAAAAAGAGATTCCAAGAGGATTTACTTTTGAAAGAAACATAAAAAAGTGAAAAGCAGTATTGTTTGCCAACGCGTACCATAAGGTTAATGACAAGGATGAATGGAACTTTTTTCCCCGCTTCAGACTGCATGAACAATAATATGTTATTTGTAATTAGCTAACTAAGTATAATCTAGAAATGAGAAGACTGAATCTGCCCACATAGGTCCGATCTATGATTGTACACAACTTCTTATTGCAAGAAATTTACTCAATTATTAGAACCTATATCAAAAGTTCTTATCAAGCCAAACCAATGACACATAGCACGGTTGTGTACTTTCATCACCTGAACAAGACACTTGGGGTGCAATGCAAACTTTGTGATACAATTATCCGCCTTGTACCAATCAACTGCAACGAGACTGAGCAATGGATCTCCACCCTTAACCTGGAAATGGTAGAACATTATCAAATCTAAACAGGAGTCTTACTTGGGTAAAATCCCAACTGACCCAACGCATGGGAATTTTTTTGGAGTTTTACGCACTTAGAATTTCAACACACATCACATCATAAAATCAAGCATTAAATGAAATTTTCCAATAAGCAAATCAAATCATTATCAAAGAGAACTATGGAAGTTTTCAAAAACAATTTTGGAAGGCTGAATAGTAAGAATCAAGTATAATACTTTCCATCAATAAGCACCTTTTATCTCAAAATGGAACAAAGTAGTGAGTTGAGAGAAACTGGGGACCCTCACTTAAGGCCTTAAGGGAGAGTGGATACACTCTTCACTCATGTGTTTGATAATATTGTGAGGATCATTCAAGAGAATATCCAATCTAGCAAACTACCGCAAGCTTGACATATTTCTCAATTCTTTACCATGTACTAACTTGCAAAAGCATAATTAACCATCAAAAAGTTCTTTTGTTATGTTGTAACTAGCTTTTTTACCCGTGCATTGCACGGGTGATTTTCATGCACAACATGTTGATTTTATTATAAATTTAACTATCATTTGTTGTGAAAGATATAATAAATTTAAGTTATGTTGTACTTGTTACCCATAATATAAAAAGATACAATTATGTATGATTAACATTGAATAGCGCAAAAATCTTAACTATTTTTAACGATTGTCCTTAGCTCTATTTTTTCATCTTCATGGACAACTAAAATATATTTTGGCCTAATATTCTTAAAGAACTTCCCTTTGATGTAAACTGCTCCGTATTTGTTAAGGTAATTTCAGTCTGTTCTCATCAATGAATATAGCAATCTACTAGTCTACTAGATATCTTTGAGATGGATCTTAAAGTGAGGAGTCGCATGATGAATGAAATACCTTTCTATTATCGATTAGGTATGACTTCCCTCTGATCATGAATCCCAATTCCCCCGGAGAACTCCAGCAGCTAATGTCATTTTCATCATTCCCTTGCTTCATGGTACCATGGAAATAACTTGGGCTGAGAGATGTAGCAGGTGAATTTGTTTTGAACTTCTTGCCAATATCTGTTGATGGATCAAGTGATTAACCAAGTGTTTAATAAGCCAAATTCAGATTTTATGGTCAGGAAAATATGCTCTCTTTGGCTACATCTGATTAGAATGGGGATGTTATTAGTATTTAGAATCCATGATAAGGAAAAGTTCTCTGTAATCTATAGTAGAAGTGTGGGCAAGAACAAGCCAAGTATTCCAAAGATCCTCACTTGATATCAAACGAGAAATAATAATAATAATAATACTCCGTAATAGTAATAGTAATAGTAGTAGTAATAGTACTAAAAATAACATTGTAACAACAACAACAATAACAGTAGCAAGAATACTCCGTAATAATGAAGGGCATTTGAAAAACTGAGGCAGCATATGACTTTCGGAAGGCATTACCAATTTACCACCTGTTTTCTGATCAAAATTCATAGACAACTCTTGTCGAAATTATTTAATGGATCTTTAGACCATTTATAAGTAGCCATGGAAGTGCGGAGTACTCCATTGAAGAATTACCTTATACTCCATCTGTCCCATAAAAAGGCTCTACCTTTGACTTGACATGGAGATTAAGAAAACTGACATTGCGAGGTTCAAAGTGATGCAGAGGAGAGAGAAATTATAAGGGCCACAAAATTATTTCCAAAAGTGGAAAGTGGAACCTTTTTTGGGATTGGCAGAAAACGAAATGTGGAACATTTTTATGGGAGGGAGAACAAATTTGAAACCAGATTTATCACACAAGTATGTTTCCTTAAATGCATGATGTTTTCCAGATCAAGAATACAACACCATGTTGTATGGTGGTCACGTCAGGTAATAGTGTTGAGTAAATACATGGAGTTCAACTATCATATAGCTCAAAGCACACAACCTCACACAATTCAAATTTTAGGGTCCTAAACTCCAAATTTACATACTTCACTTCCTAAATAAACACCAAGGATTGCACTCCTTCAAGATCATCATAAATACTCCGATAAATCTGATCCGGAGTAATACACATCATAGTACTATCATTCCCCTACAATTATCCAACAACTAGTTTCTTATATTGTTTCCACTATCTTGTGGGTGGTGGCTCATTGACACCTCCACAAACCTCCTACAACAAAAACAACAACAACACAAATTCAGTATAATCCCAAGTCCTAACTCCATTGGAGTATGGGGTCAAGATGTACACAACCTTACCCCTGTAAAAAACAGAGATGCTGATTCCGTTAGAACCTTGTCGCATTGTTGCATGCCTGCATTTACTCTCCAAACTTCATATGAAGAGAAGCAAAGGAAGTTTAAAGTGTGATTTCAATCTACTCCATCATTAATCCTAAGCAAAACTATTGTTGAAATGACTCTTTTGGCCACCTAATATCTCAATACTCATTAAGGTGAACAAGGTACAAGTATAATTTAGAAAGAAAACATTTTGAATAAGAATTTGCTAAATTTGAATGTAGCATGTATATACTCCAAGAGATGAAGCAAAAAGAAGATGGTAACTCAGAAGATACCTGAAGCTCGACTCAGTGCCAATCTTGCAGTTGCCCATGAAACCTTCTTTGGTTTAAAAGTTTTATCCTAAGCAGGGTGAATGGAAGATGGATATTATAAGGCTTAACAAAAAAAATTATACCTCCTCAGATTGCTTCAATGTGAACCAAAGAAATTACAGACCTCATTCATGGGTTCTACTTCATCATCACTGTCATCGTCAGATGATGACGAGTCAGATGCAATTGCATCGTAAAACATATCCACCCCGTCTGCACCCTCAAGTTCATCATTCTGTACAAGAACATCTGATTTTTTTGAATTAAAGCTTACACCAGATGACTTGAAAGGGCGTGTCGGGTTTGCTCCAATATATTCTTTTAGACCTACAAAAATAATAGAGAATTAAGTGGAACCATGGAGCTGGAGAAAGAGAAATATAAGAGTGAAAGCGCCACAGGTGATAACTAGGTGCAACTCGCACTTCACTTACACAAGACTATATGAAAATCAAAAGCACCTCATAAGGATGAACCTCTACAAAGAAGATACAAGAGAACAAAGTGATTCACCTGCCACTTGACTTAGCAGTCCAAACGGAATAGTCTTCTCAAATTCAGAGAAATCATTCTTCTTCCATTTGAGCCAGTTTTTTGAGCGAATCTCCACCATTAGTGTCACAAGACATTTTGCAGAACTGGATGATGTGCTTATATTCCTAATCTCCCATGATGAAGCTATATTGCAATATTAGCAAAGTCATGAAGAATTGAGAAGACAGAAAAATGAGTTCTTAACCTTATTTCTATCAAGGTTAACATTATTTTCATGATCAGTGAAACATCAAATGAGAAGCATGGATAAGCTTGGGCATGCCTACTAAGGCTATGGAGCGCGAACTTTCACTCATGAGCAGTGGGATATGGAAAATGGGAAGTGTTTTAGCCAGGTATGAATGAATAGATTGATTGTCGGTTCGGTTCTAGAATGATCAATAGCCTTCTCACCATACTTCGAAGTATGAGGCAGAAGTACTAAAACAAGCACTTCCTAACTCTATGCATTATTCATTCCATTGGTCTGGATTACTCGGGTTTTCGAAACCATAACAAATTGGATTGTAAGTATGCTTTTCGTAAGGCGTCTTTCAACGCTTTATTTCTCATCTCTTCATTTGGGAGAGTGATGAGTTCTCACTAAAGCTCGGGCATGCACTCATTAAGGCTTCATTTAGCGACAAACACACCAACTCTTTATTTATCTCTTCTTCCATATACAAGTTATAAAAAAGAAACATATTATGAGCTCTACCAATTAATGAGCTCTACCAATTAATGCTTAATCTTGACCATTCTACTGTAAGCAAGATAATATGACTTTGTTTATTGAATCAATAATATGATTTGTATAATGAGTAACAAGATGTTCTCTTACCATTTATTTTTGTACGACGATAACCAGATTTTGGAGCGCGATTCTTATGAACAGCTGGAAACTGCAAGATTGCTGCATATTTGAACGAATGCACTTATAATTAATATGAGGGGTTTTTACAATAATATTTATATCTGAATGCATAAACTTTGTTTAATTATCTGCAATTGAATATATAATGAAAATTATTAGTCAGGGCATTGGTTCAGCCAAGCCTTCTTTGGATGTGTTACACTCTTACAGTAAGTCATTGAAGATTCCATGTCTTAATTATTTCTGTATGCTATTTTTCCATGTAACTAGAACCATTAACCACTATGCTTTTCCTTTCATCTTCTCTCGTGTTTAAATTATTTCTTCTGTACAAAAGAAATTTAAAAAGAAAGCCTGATAGAAAGCACCAAAATTTATTGTTGACCATGCATTTTGGCAGTGTACAGCTTTCTGACATACAAAAAGTTGATAAGAGTTGTGCTTTCGTTTTTTAAAAAAAATTGATAAGAGTATGGACTATGGACATTGGGTTCACACGCTCTCAGCCCCCAAAGAAGTTTTTTTTAATACTGTCTGTCCCAAAGTAAGGTTTTTGTTCCATTTTAAGCAAAGAATAGTATGCTCCACATTATCTCTCCTCTAAATAAATGCCAACCACAATTTTACTTAATAAGTTTATTGGGTGATCGGTTCAAACCAAGAACCTATTTTGGAATTCAAGAAGAATTTCTTACTGTATGTTCCATCTTGCCCAAGACACCATTGCCGGGAGAAGACAAAATCTCTCTTAGAGTGCCACCTGTGAAAACAAATCTTAGTGGATAGAATTAAGTTGTGCCTAAGACGATGAAATATGGCAGAGTACTGTTTTCAGGATTTAAATTTCAAGAAGAAAGCAAATCATAGTTGCAAGCATAGCTCATAGCGACAATGCACTAACACATCTTTACAAGCAGGCTGAAGCAACCATAAAATTTTGGCTTGTTGGCAAAAAGAATCTAAACTTATGTATCTTGTGAATTGTGATAATTATAGCCAAACATTTCTTGAGTTAGGAATAGTTTAGTAAAGTTACATCCAAAGGCATAAGCATAACACATAACCATTTGCAGTGGAGCAAAATGCATGTCCATAAAAGATCTCAACCTAGTAAGGAATAAATAGAAAGAATAAAAAATCATGCATGAAAGGCACCAAATTCTAGTCAGCAGTTAGTAGTCATTGACATATCTCTTGTATTCGTCAATCATACTTTCTCTTGCACTCATCCATTCTCAGCTTAATTTCCAAATTAGATCCCTATGTTTATTTCCTAGAAGCTTGATGAATTACCTATTTTGTCCACACCCATCTCCACTAACACGGAGCATTATATATGTCAGCGAGAGGGAAGAAAAAGAAGGGGGTGGGGACAGCAATAATTGCTAACTTACTTAAAACACATGCCAAGAAAGATCATAAACTATCTACATCATAAAATAAAGAAGGAATACTCAAATGAAGAATTCTAGATGCAGAATAACAATCTAAAATAATTGAGTAATTAATTTATTACCAAGTCAGGTGTCTTAGCTCAAATGTCCCATAAACAACATCATAATGCCCATTCAAGGAAGCAACCAGCTCCAGGTCACCTGTCAATGTATCCCACCTGTTGGATAGCACTATTAGATAAACTTAGAGATCGGAAGTTAGAAATATCTACCTAGATAAGTGCCAGACATACTCATATCTTTGGTGTCGATCAAGATTTAGCACAATATCAAAAATAGTGTTTGCACTTGCTTCAACAACACCAACAGCCTTGACAAGAACAACTTTACAACTCTGTGCATGCATAGACAAATAAGTTAATAGAACCTTAATAAGGGAATCCCTTTTATGTGGATACCAAAAGCAGTAATAAAATCGGGTTTCCCTCATTGCAAGCATCAATTTAGAAGAATCAGGCGATAACATGACTACACGACTTTCAAATTAAGAATGATGTTTATTGAATTGATACCTTTGCTTCTGCCACATCTTCAAATATTCGAACACCTACACTACAAAAAGCAGATAAAAAAGTTACACAGAAGCAAATGAAGCAACACTCTTGAGTAATCTACATTTAACAAATCACTCTGAGCTTCATTCAGCAAGTACACATGCTGTTACTTAAAACTTGGTTAGTTCTAATAATTACGTTCACCTATATTTGAAATTACTTTACCACATAGATCTAGAGATTATATTACTAACCCCTATGTTTTAGATGGACTCATGGACCATATGTTTTGTTATAAGTTTCTCCAGTGTGGGGCTAATTATGGCGCCTTGCACTTGCATCTCTAATATTTATACCATATATGGGTCCCAATGCAGTTTTTACCAAACTCACTTACTCACTGGACACTGTTACTAGAAAATTGGTCACAATGCCATATATCACATAGAAACAGAGTAAAAACCAGCATTGATGATTACTTTTCAGTACAAGTTAAACCCGACACCAGTGGCAACAAAACAAAGTGAGTTCTGGACTTCCATATATTAAATTCATTTTTTTGAATCAAGAGCACTGATGAATATCAATATTTTGAATGCCAGGTTCAATTGAATAAATGCGATCAATGTCCAGAAATTCTGAAGCACCCATCATCTAAAATATTGCCAAAAACCATGTTTGGATTAGTGGAATAGTGTCAAGAACATACAACAACGTTCAATGTGGCTACTCTCTCTATATCATAATAGAGCCACTAAATTCAGAAATGGCAACTTGTGCCAAAAAAAATTAGCACGCCATTCAGTGCATACGAATATATTATAAAGGAGGTCTTTGGTTATAGTCCAGTATGGAATGGAACAAAATAAATAGTGCATCTGAGTCAAATGTGTTGAAATCTAGAAAGGTATCCCTAGCATAGACGTAATTTGAACAACCCATTGGATAGCCCGTGTCTTCATGAATGTTCTGTACATTTATTATATGATAAAGGACAGAGAGCTTAGACTCTCATAATCTCTATATCAATATTAGTGTTTTTCCTTTTCAAATTGCATAAAATGAAAACTCTAAAGAGCATGAAAGTCCAACACAACAACAACAACCCAGTTAAATCCCACAAGAGTAGGGTCTGGGAGAGCATGAAAGTCCAAATAAGTAAAAATTGTATGATCAACTAGTGTGTTGGAGTTTTGATGCTACCCAGTTGGGCGACTGGATGCTTGATAACTAGATCAAGTTTCCCTTGGCATCACATCCTATCAAGGGAAGCTCGATCCAATGATCCGGCACTCACTGCTCAAATAGAGTAGCATCAATTAAACCCTGATTATCTCAAAAGACTAGATTCTAAAAACAAAAAAGAACATACCATTAATCGTGCGGATGCATTTCCATTCACGGCCTTCGGTTGTATCCCCGCCATGTGCTTCATAGTATAGCTCTGATGTGCTGTCAGCGCATAAGGTTGATGATAGCCGTAAAAGCTTTTCCGTCCCTATTTACAAGAACATTTAAAGGTACTTTTATTCTTACAGAAATGCTGGTTTGCACGAAGCCCGTTCATTCTTATATGTATGGAGTGCTAGATAAGAACATGATCCACATGATGAAACTACGAAGTATTATATATTCTCTTGAAGAGAGGGACTGAACCAGCTCATGTATTATGAAAGAAAGACTTGTTGAGATAAATTAAAGAATCTACAATTACATTAAAATTTATGACGTGGAATAATATCATCAAACAGGAATATACAAACTGCAGTCTCCTGTTATATTGTTGGTGACCAATTCATCATAATGTTTCAAATCCTTTTCATCAACCGTTTTAATGAAATGTGATACACACACACAAACAAAAGCAAAACCCTACAGAGGTACATATAAGTGTGTGATAGAGAATTGTAAAATAATGTCTCTAGGAAGAAGAAGTCATGTCTCCACAAACTAACCCTGCCCTCTTTTTATTAGCTCTTTCAATCCATTTGCATACCGCCGCACCCTAGGTCGATGTCCTTCACGGTTAATCCTTCAAAAAATGATATAACCTTAGTTTGAATTTTAAAATACTCCGTATCAAATAACAGGTCATTCTTCTTTTTGAAAGTGACAATTACAAGTACATGACAATCAGGATTCAAAGACTTAAAAACTGGTTCTTTCAACAACAGAGAACTTAAATTTGCAGGCCATGAATAATCCCGGCGAGTCATAAATCCTCGTAATGAAGCTACTTGAAAGATAACAGGAGGAAGGTATATTATATAAAAGTTAATAACAAACATGAGCACTGGACATGAGTTAGCATTGTAAGAACATGTTGAAATGGTATCTTTGTTCCTACCCTCATCGCTAATATTATCCAAACAGACTAAGGTGTAGGAGGATTCCAAAAAAGCCTTGGAAATTAAAAAAAATAGAATTTTAAAAATTTGAAGAAAGGCACACAAAACAGTATATAACACATCCAGATGTGGCTTTGATCTGTAAGAAGAGGGTAGTGTGTAACCATACTCGTTTTCGGCATGCAGCTTATGGACTGCAGCATCACCACTTGAAATCCAAGCCTCCACCTACAATTAAATGGTCAGCAATGAGATTAAAAGAAGAAAAATGAAATTATTTTGCTAGGGCTTGATAGTTTCACAAATGGAAATCAGTTCAAGATTTTGGTCTCATCTAGAGCGCATAAAGCAAACCCCTTGACCATGTAAATGCACCATTCTGTTTCATATTACCTGTTGCCTTGCAAGATCAAAGGCTTCCATCCATTTTTCAGCCTCTGCAGCAGTAGCACAAGCAATCTGTTTACCAATTAAAAGTAACTCAAATGTTAAATGGATCAGACAGCCTTAAACAAAAGCAAAGTGAATTGACAATATACGTATTTAACTAAACCGGCATGGAAAACCACTTGAGTAAGATCCTAACATTATCAAAAATGACATAAAACGCTTACTTCACCCTTTTTTGTCTCATCCGAGCGGTTGTAAAACCTCACTACATAAACATCCTAAAACATGCATAAAAAGAAGAAAACTTAGTTCAGAAAATGGGAAGGCAAGATAAAGTGGAACAACACAAACAGCGAGCAAATGGAAATAGAATTCCTACCCCATGATTAACTCTTTTGCGTCCTAATCCCTCCACCACAAATGAGTTCCCAATAATACCCCTCCTAACGGGCTTCTGGATAAAGTAGAAGTAAACAAAGAATTTTAGCCAGCTGAAAAATGCAATTCAATTTAATTCCCTAGATATTTAGCCCCAATTTCTAAACCTAATTTCAATGGATTCAGTCAGAATACGTAAATCAATTCAACTAAATGCAACCAAAATAGCTCAATATAAAGCAAACAGTCGCCACGATGACAATTTCTTATCATTAAGCTTACAGCGCGCGGATTTTCACGGGGATCGCGCTTATACATTTGGACGAACATGCCGCGGACGACGAGGAACCGGTGGCGGAAATACTCGTGGCCGATTGAATTCACCCCGAGATGATACACCCAGCCGGAGTGCTCGAAGGGGGTGTTTCCTCCGCCGACGCCTCTGGAATCGGCGCCGTTCTCCGACGATCCTCCGGCGTTCCAAACCTTGTTGCATTTCGATCCGGAAGCCATTGAAGAGAAATTTTGGAGGGAAGATCGTGCATCGTCGCTCGCAAATTGACGTCGAACTGAAAGGAACGAAGTAACGAACTCGCCAAGACGGCCTAACGAACAGCGGACCGGAGAGAATACAGGATTCCCTTTTGTTTTTTTGTTTGTTTTTGTATTTTTTTAAATCTCTTCCAAATTACTCTGTAATTAAACATAATCTATATAAAAAAGACATTCTATTATTAGCGTTAGGTTCATGGTTATTATATAAACTTTAACTTTTTAGTCTTATTTCACTCATGAAAAAAAGAGATGTAATTATAAATTCATGCAAAATAAGTGAGAAAAAATATATTTTATACTTCGTATACAGATACTACAACAAAACAATTCAAAACTGGTTGGGTTCTAGAGCTACTCAAAGAGAGTGGCTACAGAAGCCACTCACACAAATGGTAATCTACGGTGCTCTGTTCGTAAAATTTGATAGTTTTTGCCTCTTTAACCCCTCAGTAAATCTTCCACCCTATCCCGACCCCAACTCATCACACTAACCACGTTAATTGGTGGGTTCAAGTTCAGTTAACTTGAGTAAAAAAAAAGTGAACATAATTTATACTAAAATAAAGATAAACATGGCCTTTGTGTTAAATAGCATAACCTTTGAATCGTTCTTGCCACCTTAGTGTACACAAAAAAACAAACGCTTTGAAATATATACTCCGTAATTTGGTGTGCGTTAATATTACTCTGCAATTTATAAATTAATCATATTTCGTTTGTTGTTTTAATTAAAATATAAAATTATTTTTGAATTCCAAACTTGTTAACATTAACCCTAAATATTATAGAGTATTTTATAAGAAAAAAATAAATTTAGAATACTTAATACGAGTTTATATTTTTTAATTGTTATTTTATCAGAGTATTCCATAATTGTTTTTTTGTTAGTACTAAAGTTTACTTATAAATAAAAGGGTGCAGATAGATACTACGGAGTACATTGTAATCGAGACGATAACATTAAAAAAAATGTAGTTTAAACCTTAATAATGTGTTTTTTAGAAGTATGATATATGAAATGTGATTGGCTTGTACTCAGTGGGGCCTCTCTAGGTCTAGGAGCAACTCCAGAAAACTTCCATGGTAGGTTTACAAAGAAATTAAAAATCAAAGAATAATAGAGAAGTGTTAATAATAATACAAAGTAAATATTACTTCCTCCGTCCCAAATTATAATGCTTGTTTACTATTCACAAGGTCAAACTTTATTCACTTTCTTTCTCTATTTTCATTAGCAATTTGATAAAATAAAATATTATTGTCACTACTAGTTTTGTAGATCTTTTGATGTAGTTTTTTAATATGTAATTTTTATTTTTTAATTCTATACCATTTGTCATATAAAATGGTTTGAAAATAATTTCAGTCAAACATCGTAAACCAAAACAGGCGTTATAAATTGGGACAGAAATAGTAAGTGATACTGAAGAAATTATATTACATAGCATTACAACACGACATTCTTCTAGGCTTCATTGCTTGAATTTGAGGTGTAGGTTTTAATCTTTTGTAATGAGATTCTGAACTTTATACTTCATCTCCCACCCCCCCCCCCAAAAAAAAAAAAAAAATTCACCCTAATTGATATTTTTTTAATGTTGCCTTCAATGTCTAATAAGGTATGACGTGACATGTATGTTAGATAAGTCATAATTACGAAAGAAAAGATAATATCAAAATCACTCATTTTTATAGGTCAGGGTCAAAAGAACCTTACCCTTATTCAAATATTACTAGTATAGAGTAAAAATAATTCTACTCATATAAAACAAAGGATATGATTAAAATATTATTTTATCAAACAAATAAACAATCTAAGAAAATATCCTACGAAAAAGAATATAATTTTACTCTATAAATACTTGTAATTAACATTGCTGAACATTAATCTTTGTCAGGTATAAGAACAGTTCAAGAGATCTCAATAAATAATAAAAAACAGTATTTTACTCAAAAGAAATGGTGAGACATAGGATATAACAGTGACTAACTAATTAGCTGGAAATAAATCAACACAGCCCTAAAATTAGGAAGACATTATCACACCATAGAGGGAGGGGGTAAAGACATTTTGTTTTCAGAAATCGAACCCGAGCATTACCCCCCTTTTGCAGTCAAAGCTACCATCATTTTTTGGAACCCAATCCCTGAGATTTAGGCCGTCTCACGGCGTGTATAGGGGTCGTGATCCCTTGAGAATCTTTCCCAAGTCCCATGCCTTCAACGAACCCCATCTTCGCCATCATCTTGGATCCAAAACCTTTCGTATGATTCTCAAACGTTGCAAACCCTTGAGATCCGTCCCGGGGCTTATGGATGATTCTAGAACATCCTTTCTTCCCCGAGCTCGCACTTCTTCTCGGGAGGTCCTCGCTGCGACCAAGGGACTCAGTGCGGGTCCCTTTGGAATTCGAAACGTTCTAAAGAATGAAAATAAAGAGGAACATTAGAAGAGAAGAAATATAGATTGAGTTTATGTTTGGTAAGGTTCATGTTTAACCAAACGCGAACTTATTTCAATGTATTGATTGTTACCTCCACATTGATATTCTTATAAGGTCCATATAAGAACTTACCGCATTTCTAAGGTAAAACGAAACATAAGAAAACAACTTTCTTTATCGTTTTTTGCCATTTCCCTAGTACTTCTAGAGATCCAAAAGCACCATAATAGCGTGTTTGGATGACAAGAAAAGAAGAAGAAAGAAAATTGAAGGTGAGAAAACAAGCATTTTTTACCGTTTGGTTGGGCGAGAAAATGAGGAAGAGAGAAAAAAAGATGTGAGTCCCGCCTAAAAAGTTTTCTTACCTATTTTGGTGAGAAATCTGTAAAACCCTAATTTCATTTTCTTCTACCTTTTTTTTCCTCTTATCATTTTCTATCGATCCAAACACTAACTTTTTTTTCTTCATTTTCCTTCCATTTTCTTTCCTATCATTTTCTTTCATCTCATTTTCTATCCCCATCCAAACAAATGGTAAATGAGAATTTGATTACCTGAGTAGTGCTCGGTTCGGCAACAGGAGCTCCCAAACCGAGTGTCTTAGGACGCTGAGAGACTTGGATGGGCTCTGCAATGCCCTGCCCGTCCTTGCCCAATCCACCACCCGTGAAGCCCATCTTAACCATCATTTTGGAACCGAAACCGGTTGTGTGCAACTCGAATGCGCCATAGTTCTGCACTGAGCCGGACACACTTGACTCCTTTGGTTCATCAGCAGCCTTCTGCTCAACTGTCTCTGAACCCATTATACCGCTTGATATGAACGACACGGGTTGGGAAGAGTAGGAAGGACTCGGTTTACTGTCGCGCTTCTTTCTGCTTGACGGATCTTTTTTATTGCCCCCAGAATTTGAAAGGTCCTTTAGTGGTCTTGTCTGAGAAAATTTGCAGTCCCTAGGTGTTGAATAAAGACACTTTTGGCCTCTTGAAGATTTGTTTACGGCTTTGGGGCCCTTTCCATATGATAGATCGTCATTGACTACAAAGTCATCGTCATCCTCTTCATTAGCTCCTATTAACTGAAAAAGTTCAAGAGCCACCAAATGCCAAGTTCAAGAACCACAATAATAAATAACGGAGTGTTCCGTTAACACTCATTTTGAGTGTCACCGGATGACACCAGCTCCTATTGGAGCATCTATGGTGTTCCATTTGTAAAATTGATTGTTTCTACCCCTTCTAACCCCTCGTTAAACCCCTTACCCAGGCCCAGCCCGAACCCACCCCCTAACCCCTTTAATTTCATCTCCAAAATTTTGTTGACTTTGGAGTCAATTTTTTTTTACCCCAAAGTCAACAAAAATCCGAGGATGAAATTGAAAATGTTAGAGGGTGGGGTTGGGTCGGGGTAGGGGGTTTATTGTGAGAGGAATGATAGAAATCATCAATTTTACAAACAAAACACCATAGGTGCCCCGAAACCCCAGTGGCACCGTAGTGTCAACCGGGATCAGTGTCAACGGAATCTACCCGAATAAATAATAATAATAATAATAGTAATAGTAATAATAATAATAATAATAGATCTAAAATACCTGTTCTAAGCGAGCTCTACCATGCGCAGATGGCATACATGTATGAGGTGTTCTTGCTACTGTAACAAATCTACAAGTGAAAGTCAGAGAATTGAAATGTAGATACTATAAAAAAATTGAAAATCCTGATATTTATAAATTTCCATATTTAGATGGCTACGATATCGCCATGGAGGCAACAAAATCTTGGAGAAAAATTGGAACGTCGTAGAGAAATGTTAAAAAATGAAATAAAAACAAGAAATATCATGGAATATAAAAAATCGATGAAATATACACAAAATGCACTATATCCATTCCACTAGTTTTGGGACATGGGCAGTGGCACACAAATTTAAGAAGAGTATAATCATCTAGTACTGTGGTTGATATTGAATTGGTAGCAGGAATTGATTGAGCCACATAAATTATGCCAAATATGGTGCGGAGCAAAACTCTGGGAAGACTAAAATGAAAAAAAAGAAACAAATTGTGGGACAAAGAGAGTAATTTTTTCTTTTAAAAAAATCTGATATTCATACCCACCAATTTTTCCATATATTTGAAGTACCACAAATAGTTACATAAATACTGAAATATAAAACCTTGAATATTATATCATGTGCCAATGACAAAATTGAAGTACAAACGCTGTAATTTAGAATATTAACTAAACTTGGTACCTCTTCTTGCCAGACCCTTGAGAACTACTCCATAAGTGGTAGACTGATGCAACTCTACATACCTGTATAAGATTCAAGATTTATTACCATACAGTAATTTAAGTTACTACTTCTGTCCCAAAAAATTGTATGTCTTTGACGTACACTGGTTCAAAAAAGTATGTGAAAAGTCAAAAAAGTGTGCTAGAAATTCTTAAGAGATATTATCTTAGCCACATATTCTTTTACTAAAAAGGAAAATGAGACTTTTTTGGGACGGACAAAAAAAGAAAGAGAAAGATTTTAGCGGAATAGATAGAGTATTAAACTAGTTAGGTCGAAAGTCTAACCTAGACCTATTACAGAACTGTTTGCTTAACTATAGATGTATCTAAAAGGTATACTACTTAATATTTTATTATTACTGTGATTATTATTAATAGTAGTAGTTGTTGTTTTAAATATTATTACTTGCCCCGAAAATGATGTAAAAGACATCATACCTGAGAACAATCTTTTGTGTGCATAGGTTCAAACGACATAATATCAGCCTCATCCAGAACCATCTGTTGCAATCTCTACAATAGAGAATGAGAAGAATGATAGTACACCAAGAAATCATGTCAGTTAAAATTCTTGTGAATCTTTTGTTTTGGAAACATAATACTTTAGAAAAAAAATTCCCATCCCCTCCATTTCTCTCCAAACCTAACTCCCAAACACACCCTCAAAGAAAATTCCATTAAATAATTACCGCATTAATTTTCTGGAGGTCAACACCGCGACGAATCATTCTTTCTCGGCGCTTCATGGCTATCATTTCCTTCCGGTGTTTCTTCTTCTCACCTGAGATCATAAGCTAGAAGTACATATATACTAATACAGTGGAATTGAAAGTGTATGGTTAATGACATTAATGGTGGCAAAATGCATCATATAGAACTCATTAAAATAGAAAACACAAATCACAAAACATATAGGATATGTTTTTAACAAGAAAAAATGAGAGGGAAAAGGGAAATGCTAATGATAATAGGTTATCTATGCTTGTTTCAACTTGGAAAATGTGAAGGCAAATTCAGTGTGTTCTCAAGAATTAGGATATGAGAAGGTATTTCATATTTTCATACTACTCCCAAATCCCAAATTCAACAATTCATAAATCACATTGACGCATCTATATAGAAATCACAACCTGGATATCTCCTGGAATGTTTGCTTTTCTGAGACTCAAAAGGCCATGACTGAGGAAATTTAGCAGCATGCTTCTTTCTACCTGATGCAGTCCTTGGATCTTTTACCAGCATAAGGTCATCGAAAGCGGATGGCAAGACGTTCCTGGAAGGGGTAAATTGCAATTTTCCCAGACTTTTTCTCCTAGGCTGTTGCTTCTTCATGCCATCCTTCATTGATGTCTCTTGGAGAGCAATCCCACCAAGCTTCTCTAATGCTTCATCAAGCTTATCATCCTCCTCCCGGATTAGTCCAACAAGTTGATCTACATTCACACTATGGGCAATCCCACCTGTGCTTTCCAGATAATCTGCTGCAACATCATCATCAATTTCTGAATCACTATCCAATGAATCATTGCTGTCAGATGAATTTTCAGAAGAATCTGAACTTTCTTCATCTTCTTCATCATCCTCGTTGTCATCATCTTCCTCTTCTTCTTCTGATATATCTTGTGTATATAATCTCAAGCCCCCAAAGGTCAAAAACCCTTCATTTTTCTTACGTGATGATTTTTTAGCTGGCAATCCATCACTCTTCTCACCATCATCATCAAGAAGGCTGAACTCAGCGTCCATATCCTCATCAGAGCAAGATGATCCATAACCAAAATCTTCCTTCTCGTCAGGTTTGGAAGATGATTCAACGCCGCTCGTTGCTTCTGCTTTATTAAAGAACCCTAATCCTCTGTGCATGCTTTCATCCACTGAGAAACTTGTACTGCAGTCATAAACACATTCCATTCCTTGCTGTTCATCGTCTGATCCATCACCTAGTGTAAAACTTGTTCCATACTCATAAAGCGGCTTTGCATTTGGAGGTTCCTTGCTTTGTCCTTCATCTACAAATGCAACAATTTTCGATTCCTTGGAATCAACCAAAACCAAAGGATGCATCTTCTCCAGCTTTGTATCCCTAACTTCTCCACTGCTCTCACCAGCCAAACCTTCCTATTACACATCCAAATCTATTCAGTAAGGAATTGATCCTTTAGATTTTACCAAAGAACAAGCATCCAAAAAAAGAATCACATTTCAAAAACATATCCAAACACATTAAGAAAATATTGAGAATATTTACTGTAAAAGCACTCATTTAACCTCAAGACTCATTTTTTTTACAAGAATTGTTCAAAAAGAACATTTACCTGACCATCTTCAGAAGGATACGCATAAGCAATCGCACTTCCCCTAGTCTTCGTAGATTCATTTATGGATTTTGAATCCGAACCGGAATTATTGTTCAGTTTAATTACGCTTCTGTCCCCACTTCTGATATTGCTGCCTCCCCTTCCAAGCCCACCACGCAGATTCTTCCCTAATAATCCCAATCAAATACAAATATAACCAAATTCGATGGCGCTCGAGCAATTGCGAGCAAGTAATCGGAGATTAAGCTGGAGAATTAAAAGAAAAATTAAAAATTTGGGGATTCGAAGAACCTCTAGGCGTAGAATTGGCCTGCCATTCAGATAAGGCTCCACCGACGACGAAAAGGGCCCGACCCGGAAACGCGTTTTGGGTCCTTCTGCTTTTGGATCTGCTGGTTCCTTGCCTCTTATTTCCTCTGCCCATTTTCCGATTGATTTCCAGAACAGCGGCCCAGAGAGAGGAGAAGAAGAAGAAGAAGTTTGCGGCTTAAAGGTTGTACCTTTGATCTCAAGCCTGACCTCGGAAGGGACAAGTGCTTGATGCACTGAGATCCACATATAGGTAGTAGACCCGATAAAGTGCCGGTCTGACCTAACAATTGAAACTCGAGCCTGCCCTGCCTGGTACTCATGGGCTTTGGGCTGGTCTAACACGTATTTTAAGTGAAACAATTAAAAAATAATTTTAGAATAAAATAATGTTTTAATGTATTAAATGTTTGATACGGGGTATAAAAATTAAGACGAGTACACTATCGAAGAAACGAATAATATATGCAACATGTATGTTGCATAAAATGGGATCATTTTTACAGGATCTTATTAGAGTGTACTCCGTGAAACCATATGATTTGATCATTCTTACTGAGATCATTCTTATGAAACAGTCTTCATAAGAAAAGAAAGTATATGATGTGATCTTTTAAATAGTAATGTGAGACCTTATTTTGGGACAAAACAAGAGTATAATAATACTATTTCACAGCAGTGAATTGAGACTTCATTAACAAATGAACATTTCATGATAAAGTATATCCATCAGTCTCTCCATATTCTAAGAGAATCCTTTTCCTCGAAGCAAACAACCAATGGAGGGTTTAAGACAGTTGAAAATTACATCATCCAAAATTATCACAAGCCAAAAAAGAAGGGGGGAAAAGTTGAACAAAAAATCAGAACTTATTTGGTTTTCTTTTGGTCAGAAACCCTTCCACCCATGATCTTGCAGACAGGGTGATCCTTAGGTTGAACAAGTTGCAGAGCAGGATGAACCTTGAGATCCCCCATTACTATCTTCTGCCCGACGTCCAGCTCACTCAGATCAACGTCTATGTAGGGAGGAATTATATCTGCTGGGCAGATGAACTTCACTGTTCTCTTGATGATATTCAGGTAAGAACCTGCCATTTTTATCAAGCAGGCATCAATTGTAGAGCTGACAAATATCGGTCAGGTCAGGTTTGGACTTGGTTACTTCACGTTTGGATAAGTTCTGATTCGAGGTTGAAAATGCTGACCTAGTAACAGGTTATGAGCGATACTTTTTAAAATACAAAAATTTATGCTACGAATTGTATTTTGCATAAAAAATACAGGTTTGGGTTGGTCATGTCGTGCTTGGCGGGGTTTGTTCCATTTTTAGCATGTTATTTTGGGTTCGATTAACAAAATCGTTATTCAAAATCCAATATTTTCAGTTCGGGTCGCGATAAAAAACAGGTTTTTTTGTCAATCCGAATTGTAAGTAGCTCGTTGGGCAAAAAAAGTTGACAAGCTTGTGGGACCTCATTGTGGGCCCGAACATACCGCCAGTCTAGCGATATTTAAAACAATGAAAGTGGTACGTACCTTTCTTCAACCCAGGGGAGGCATCGTCACCACGAAAGACAATGGGAATGTCAACCTTAAGTAGAGCACCTGATGGAGCTCTTAGGAAGGTGACATTGAGAGGAGCATCAGTGCCTGCATGTAGATGAATCTGACACATCAAATTAAAAAAAGAAAACAAAAAATAATATCAGTTCATCTTTAAAAAAATCATCTTCAAGACTTGTGTAGATATGTAGATATACATATGGAGTTATTTGACTTATTCCTAAGCAAAATTCACTCCATCTACAAGACTGTTTAACTGGGATTCAATCGGCCCTTCAAAATTCATATGTATCTCAGCTATCCTGATGCATATAAAGATCTTTCATCCCAACTGTACTTTTTTTAACAAAGAAGAGAAGCAGATGCATGGAAACCACATACGGAATAAAACCATTGAGATCTCATACAACAACAACAAAAAAACAAACCAAACAGAAACAGTTCGAAATGAGGCACTTTTTACGCCTCAATAGTGGAAAAGATATTTTTTGCATCTCCACTATCATTGAAAGACATTAAATTTTTTTCAACATTTTTTTAAATATACTCCATCCCAATATTTTTGTCCCTTTCAAACTTTTTTGCAAGTCTCACTATTTTTGCCCCATACCATAATTAGTAATGTTTGTGTGGATATATTCATTCTTAATTTTCTTGGTTTTAGGAAAATTTCTCTTGTAAACCAAGGTGCACACCAAACGCCCATTTCACACACAAAACTTGTTTGCGCGTCGCCATAACCATACTTTTTTTTTAACATGAGCATCAACACACAATTTCACTTTTTTTAAAGTTGTGTGCATTGTGTCTAACCCTAGAGTTTTTTGCTCGTTTGCATTGAGCTTCATAAACTAATTGCTACATCTTCAGGTTCCGGACTTCTTAGGTTCAGCAGCAGATTATTACGTGGTTCAAGGTATTAGGAAGGAAAAGAAAAGAAAATTATTTTCTCGTTTTCTCGCAAAAACGGAAGGAATTTTGTTTTCCCTCTTCTTAAATCATTTTGCCTTCTTGCTTTCTTTTCCTTCTACTTTTCTTTTCATTTCGTCTCTAACCAAACAAGAAATTCTTTTTTTTTCATTCAAATTCCTAGAACCAAAGCATAGTGTTTATGACTTGGCCTAAACTGGTTCAAGACAATTGGCAACTAACACTCTTCACTTACATAGTAACATTGCAACTCATTATACGGTAAAACCAAACACGCAATTGATCGAACATGTTATAGGCCCTTGAAATAACCCTAGCCCCTAGAGATTAATACCTGCCTAGGCAAGACTCGAACTTTCTCAATGATTTCCCCGGACTCGAATTCGGGGCGGAGCTCAAGGTCAAACAATCTGGACAGAAAATTAACCCGGCCCATATTGGTAACGAGCTTCCTGATCTGATTTGTCTGCACGGAAATGAGCCGCTTGTTCCCTCCGTTCTGTCCACCCTCTTGCTCGAATAGAATGCTCGGAACTCGCCCCGCTTTCCTCTCCTTGGCGGATATGTTCTTGCCGGAGATAGCTCGCGGGATTGCATGAATGGTCTCCGCGAACTTCGGGTCGGGTTTAGGGAACCCGTCTGTGTTTTTAAGAGTTACGGGTTCCGGGACAGGCGGCTCTGGCGGGACGGAGACGGCGGCGGCGGACTGTGAGAAGTGACGGAGACGGTGACGTAGAGCTCGGAGCGAAAGGGAACGTTGGATCAGCATTGCACTGTCGCGGTGCAGTGTTTACGAAGGGGATGAAAGGGTTTTTTAAATATGGGCTTACTTATGAAGTCGGGTTCTAAAAATGGATTTCAATGGTCGGGTTCAGGTCGACGTCATAGAAAATAAAATTAATTATATTTACAAATAAAAAACACTCAAAAGATGAACACACAGGTCAGGATGGCCGAGTGGTCTAAGGCGCCAGACTCAAGTTCTGGTTCTCGTGAGAGAGCGTGGGTTCAAATCCCACTTCTGACATTTTTACTCTTTTTTTAAATTTTTAACTACAAATTTTAAATTGAAGAAACAAATTTTATTTTCATATCGTTTCTAAATTGATAAAATTTATCTGTATCAATTTTAATATTTATGGGAAAAAATCTTACTAGATCCTTATTTTTTTTCTAAAACTATTATTCATATTCTTAAATTATTGTAAAAGCTTGTCAGGTCTATACATTCTAACTGCCGCACATATAGTTCATACGGTGACTTTTCCGATCAAAATTCACTTATTAGATCCGTAAACTCTTTTCAAAAGTACTCCCTAGATTCTTATACATCTAGAGTCAAATAAAGTATATTATCTATTTTTCAAAAATAGAAAAAGGATATGATATTGTTCTTTAAAAATATTCTCTTTGTCCCCCTGTATTCGTCCACATTTGATTTTTGGAACTGTTCATCTAAGCACTTTGACTTATCAAATTCTCTCAATGTGTAAGCCTAAATATAGTCATGTGTGATCTTATTTGATTTATCTTAACATATAGATTATTAATATATAATTTTTATAATTTTTTAATATACAAATTACAAGATAAAATGGATTAAAGAAGTGCATTGAATGGAGTGTAAAAAAAAAGTGGACAAATACAAGGGGACGGAGGGAGTATATGTTATGCCAAAGTTTTGGGTAGAAAAACAGTGAGAATGACTACGTATGCACAAGTAAAAAAAATATAATAATCTAGGGACCATTTTTGAACAATAGAGATCTATTAAGTGAACTGCAAAAAGGAAATACAAATTTTTTAAAAGAAAAATAGACAGTACGTCGGAGTTTTGGTCGGAAAAGTCACAGGAGGGACTATCTGTGCACCAGTTGGAAAATATAGAGACCTGACAATCACTTAAATTAATTTAAGGCCTTGAGAAACACATTTGAAAAAAATATATAGACTTAGTAAGACTTTTTCACAATTTTTATGTATGTTAGATTTACAATGAGATTTAAAAATTCACATAAATACTACAAGAAATAAGCAGTTTACGTTAGCCCTGTTAAATTCAATCAAATCCCTTGCATATTTTTCCCTTTTTTTTTGAATATCTTTAACTCCAAATTTAAAATTAAAGAGACAAAACTATTTTTGTATTGTCTCTAAATTGATACTCCATAAAATTTATCTATATCAACTTTAGTTATCATATGTTGAATTTATAAAGAGATTTAAAAATTTACATAAATACTTTAAGAAACATGCGATTTACGTTAATACCGCAATAAAAGAGAGGAGGGGAGAAAAGTAAAAAAACATTCTCTCCTCTCTAGGTGAGAAAATGGAAGAGAAATACATGAAATTACAACTTTATCCTTTACTTCCTTTTCCTAGTCTAATACACAAGGGTAAAAATATTTTTAAAAAAATTTTCTTTTCACTTTTTACTTATCCAAAAACAATGATATTTTTTTAAAATTTCTCTTATTTTTTCTCGTTTCTTTCCATTTTTTATCTTTTCATTTTCTCCTCTTACCCACATAAGTTCTTATTGCTTCCTTCGTCCCAGAGTATTTGTCTAGTTTGACTTTTTCGAGTCAAACTGGACAAACTTTGAGCTTCAATTAAATAAAAACCGTAAAGTATTTTAATATAAAAATGATTTTATTAGATTTATTGCATTGAGAACTTTCAAAATTGTATTTCATTATGCTAATGCGTAATACAAATTGAGAGTAATTGAATTTTAAAATTTGTCCAGTTTGACTCGAAAAAATCAAATAGAACAAATACTCTAGAACGGAAGTAGTATTTGATTTGTCAAATAAGTGCATCGTTGAAGATTTGAGGCCTTGAAGGAATGAAGAAGGGACTTGAAATATTCATCCCGGTTACTTAATTTCCTACTTCTGAAACAGAATAGAAAATGAATTTGCACGACTCTTATAACACAAGTCAGGATGGCCGAGTGGTCTAAGGCGCCAGACTCAAGTTCTGGTTCTCGCGAGAGAGCGTGGGTTCGAATCCCACTTCTGACATTTTTACTCTTTTTTTTTTGCAAATTCAAGAACTTGATCTGCTATTTCTGCAAAACAGAAGAAGATCCATTGATGTAAATGGAGGTCCCAAGAATTCGCGGGGAGCAACCCAGAGAGAAAGAAACACAATGAAAGCAATTCACCACTCTCATTTCTTCGAGACTTCTCAGTTGAACCACATCCTGAGACTGGTTTCTACCAGAGCAACCACGCTCGGCCAAGCTCAGCAATCCCATGCCTACATCGTCAAGACCGGGTTTTCCGGCGACACCCATCTCGCCAACAAGTTGCTCTCCCTCTACGCCCACCACCACAGCTTCGCTGACGCCGATCGCCTCCTTCGCTCTCTCCCTCAGCCCGACGTCTTCTCTTTTGCTCCCCTCATCTACGCTTCTTCTAAGATTTCTCTCTTCGATCAGACCCTCAGGTTTTTTTCGGGATTGTTAGCTCGGGGCCTGCTTCCCGACGCGTATGTTCTGCCCAGCGCGATTAGGGCGTGCGCCGGATTATCCGCCGTCGACATCGGCCGGCGGCTCCACGGCTATGTTTTGACGGCCGGGTTTGCTTTGGATTGTTTTGTCCAGTCGTCCCTAGTTCACATGTATGTGAAGTGCAGTAACTTGGGAGACGCACACAAGGTGTTTGATGAAATGCATGAGCCAGATGTTGTCAGCTGGAGCGCCTTGGCAGCTGGTTATGCAAAACAAGGGGACTCCGCCAATGCTATGGGAGTGTTCCGCAAGACAGAAAGCTTGGGGATTCAGCCTAATTTGGTCTCGTGGAACGGTATAATTGGTGGTTTTAACCAGAGCGGGTGTTTCTTGGAAGCAGTTTCACTGTTCCGGGAGATGCATCTGAGAGGTTGCACCCCTGATGGAACAAGCATTTCTAGTGTTCTTCCAGCTATAGGAGATTTGGGTAATTTAAATGTCGGCATTCAAGTTCATGGTTTTGTGATTAAGCTGGGATGTAAGCTTGATATATGTATAGTGAGTTCTCTCATAGACATGTATGGGAAGTGTGGCTGTACAACAGAGATGTCTTTGGTGTTTGATGACACGGATCAAAAGGACTTGGGTGCTTGCAATGCTATGATTTCTGGGCTTTCTAGGAACGGTCTTGTTGATGAAGCCGTTAAGGTTTTTAAACAGTGCAGGGATGAAGGGATGGATGCAAATGTGGTTACCTGGACTTCCATGATTGCTTCTTGCTCACAACATGGGAGAGACATAGAAGCACTGGAACTCTTCAGGGAGATGCAGACAGTTGGGGTCGAACCAAACTGTGTCACTATCCCTTGTGTGCTTCCTGCTTTTGGCAATATAGCAGCGTTGATGCACGGGAAAGCAGCACATTGCTTCTCCATTAGAAGGGGTTTTCTTGATAATGTCTTTGTTGCTAGTGCGTTAGTCGATATGTACGCTAATTGTGGGAGGGTAGATTTGTCCAAGCTCACTTTCGACAAGATGGCTACAAAGAATCTGGTTTCTTGGAATGCTTTGATTGGTGGGTACGCGATGCATGGGAAGGCCGCAGAAGCCATCAACACTCTTCATTTGATGATGCAGAGTGGGGGAGAGAAACCCGACGCGATCAGTTTCACCAGTGTTTTATCTGCGTGTAGCCAAACGGGCCTTCGCAAAGAAGGGGAACATTATTTTGAAATCATGGCTAAGGATCACGGGATCAAACCCAGACTAGAGCACTATGCTTGTATGGTGAGCCTCCTCGGTCGGGCGGGAAGGCTCAAAGAGGCCCACTCTCTCATTACCAAAATGCCCTTCGAACCCGACGCGTGTGTTTGGGGCTCGTTATTGAGTTCTTGCAAAACTCATCGTAATATGCATTTGGGCGAGGTGGCTGCGAATGAACTGTTCAAACTTGAACCAACAAATCCCGGAAACTACATTCTCTTATCCAATATCTACGCATCTAACAAAAAATGGAACGAAGTGGACAGAATCAGGAAAAAGATGGAAGATTTGGGGTTAAGGAAGAATCCGGGTTGCAGTTGGATTGAAGTGAAGAACAAAGTACACATGCTTTTAGCAGGAGATAAGTCACATCCACAGATGACACACATAATGGAGAAGTTAGCCGAGTTGGGCTTCGAAATGAAGAAATCTGGGTTTTTACCAGACACCGATTTCGTGCTGCAGGATGTGGAAGAGCAAGAGAAGGAGCAGATTCTTTGTGGGCACAGCGAGAAGCTGGCAGTGGTTCTTGGAATACTGAACACCGGCAAAGGGTACCCTCTAAGAGTTATAAAGAATCTCCGGATTTGCGGCGACTGCCATTCCTTCATGAAGTTTGCATCAAGGTTTGAAGGGAGAGAGATTTCCGTTAGGGACACGAACCGTTTCCATCACTTTAAGGATGGCGCGTGTTCTTGTATGGATTATTGGTGATTGGGTTCTTGAAGGTTCTTCTCTACTCTCACGTAGGTCTGTAGGGGTAAGGTCCTACGTACACATACCCTCCCTAGACCTTACTTTCGTGGGATTTTATTGCGCTTGTTGTAGGATTTGTTAATGTTCTTTCCCAAGAACTTCGAGGGAAGCTTGCAGCGTTCCTGGAAAGCTCCCATTTTGAGCTTTTGCATTGGCTATTGGGTTCTGTTTGGTGAGCCTGAAACGGTTGAATGTACTGAATAGAGGGAGTGTTTTTTTAGGCTTCTTCGAGTGGATCAAGAGGTGGGGATAGTTCATGATGATCAACGCCAGCCCAACACTCGCCGGTGAGTAATTGTCATAAATTCAGTTTTTTTGTTAGTTAGAGCTTGTTCCTTTCAACTTATTCTTATTAGAATCATTTCATATCAGATCATAAGAGAACAAGCTCACACATTTGCCCATGATTTTTGTGTGGAAATTATTTTTAAGATAAAACCTAACCCAAGTTAACGAGTTTCCTCCATGGCAGAAAACTTGGTATCTGTCCGTAGCAGGAAGGTGTGTTCGTGTTGAATTGGTTATCGGTGCCATTCAAACTACCAAAGGAATTTGTGATGTATCGGAACAACTTATTCGACGAATCCTTTGGTATGGAATGGTGACAGACACAACATCCTCGTGAAACGGGGTCACGGGACACAATGCGTGTTGCACGCTCGTCTTATGGTAACAGATGCAATAATGTATCAAAAAATTGTAGCAAATGTGACATATTTTGGAGTTTATAATTGAGAAAGATAAAGCAAATATTTGGCATTGGAATGACAAAGCACAAATTTATGCCCTTAGATTAATGTCACAAGTTTGGAGAGTTTCATTTTCACTTTGTCATATTTTACTGGGTTTATTGTTGTTTTTTAACGAAAAAAACAACCCATTTCTGATTATGCGTATACAGTATGTAAGTAAACATAGGATTTCCAAATACAATTTCACTAAAATAAATGTTCTATTTAGACTTGGGACTAACAATATTGAAGAAAAAAAAGGAGAGCCTACACATAACTATGTACAAAGGATTATGTACAAGGGTTCTCAGCTCTGAGCTTGGGAATGTGCAGAGGGGCGTGATTGTCTGTTCTACCCTTTGGGGCGGAGCTTTGACGCGATGGCCCGCAATTGATCTGCAACCTGGGTGAAGCTCGGCCTCTCGGATGGTTCGGCTGACCAGCATCTTTCCATGAGCGCTCTCCATTCGGGCCCACATGATTCCGGCACGGGCGGCCGCAATGTGTTGCTTACGATACCGCCTGCCCACATGATTCCGTACGTTAGGCTTTGAGGATTTTAAAGTTAATATATACCATTAAAACATTCAAAACAATTCCAGAGCCACCCGCTCCCGGTTGACACTGCAATGTCACTGCCTTTTTGGAGAACTTATGGTGCTCTGTTTGTAAAATTGATAGTTCCTAGCCCCTAACCCTGGTAAACACCAGTTAAGTTTGTTGAATCCAAAGTCAACTAAAAATGGGGGACGAAATTGATGGGTTTGGACGAGGGAAGGGGTGGGTTGGGGTTAAGAAGGGTAGAAACTATCAATTTTGCGATCGGAGCACCGTAAGTATCCAATTGGAGCCGGTGTCATCCGGAGCCATTCAAAGGGAGTGCTTTAGAAGCCCTCAGTAAAATATTATCCAAAAAAGTTGTTCCCAAAGAAGGCATATATCAACATTACCGATTATGGCACCATAATGCAAGTCTGCATATGGCTCTTCTCCGGTTAAAAGTTCCCACATTACAATACCGAAGGAAAACACGTCAACCTGAGACCACATTGGATCAAACATAAAAAAGTCCGGCGATTTTGTCAAAAGAATTGAATGACTTAATAAATATGTTATAGTAGTATGGGATTTGAGAGGGATACCTTCTCGGAGACAAGATTACTACTGCCATTGAGAAGCTCTGGGGCCATCCACGGAAGGGTCCCACGCACCCCTCCGGAAATCAGTGTCTGGCATTTCACCTTAGAGAGTCCCAAATCACCAACCTTCACAGAATGACACATTTTATCGCCTAAGTCAATAGTAATTCATAATAAAATTTTGTGGGAAACCACCCTTTATGTTTCACATTTTTTAAGAAACCACCATTTATGTCAAGGTTTTTATTTTAGTGTTATTGACTCTATTACAATGTAATATCTGTCCTTACGTTTCTCAACTGAATGACGCACAAAGAGCCACTGCCGGGGCTCGAACATGCCATCAAAAAATGGTTTTAAAAGGTGGTTTCTTAAAAGAAAGACTTGAGTGGTAGGAAGCTCACACTCCAGGATGAAACATTTACTCTTACCCATAAAAAAAGGTGGAAACATTCATTCATTTGTTGCAGTGGTGACCTTTATGGGTAAGAGTGAATGTTTCATTCTGGAGAATGGGCTTCCTAGCACTCAAGCCTTTCTTATAAGAAACCGCCTTTTAAAAATGTTTTAACTAATTATTTTATAAGAAACCACCTTTTATGGTAGATACTTTGTAATATTATTTGAAAAGGTGTTTTTTTAAGATGGAAGATAATTTTTTTTAAATATTTTTTTTCTTAAAGAGATATACTCAATACTGACCTTGCAAATAGGACGGTGCGGATCACGGAGATTAACCAATAGATTATCACTTTTCAAGTCAAAATGTACGATATTCTTCCTGTGCAAGTACTCCATTCCAAATGCCACATCCATTGCAATCAAAACGCGCTTCCACTTATCAAGACTCCTGTATGTCCATCTTTTATAAGTAGTGATAAAGTTTGTGTACCCTTGTTGTTAGATTGGCCTAATGCCCAAAAATGCCCTTGAACTATCGAACACGAAAAAAATAGAAAACCGTTTGACCGCCTAAAATAATTGTTACCTTCCATTTTTCTGAAGAGCATTCCTCAGAGACCCATTGACCATATACTCGGTGACAGTGGCTACGGAACCACCAGACCCATCAAGCACAACACCATAGAAGGCAACAACATTTGGATGGTGCAAGTCTGCAAGTTTAATTGCCTCATTCCAGAAATCGTCCCTCTAATGTTAAAAGGGTCATTATTAGCACAAACAAAAGGAAAGATAGGAAAATCATATAAATTGTGTGTGTGTGTGTGTACATTGGAAGATGACACCAACCATGCGCTTTTCTTCTGATGGTTTTCCAGCAAAACATCTGTCATTGATCCGTTTGATTGCGACGTCCGTTCCTCTCCACTTTCCGTGATAAACAGTGCCAAACGTTCCGGAACCCAACTCTCTGAATTCTTCAAGATCACAGTCTTTTATAATCTACCCACAAAGAGTTCTAGTTCAGTTGCATGACATACAAGTGAAAATCACTTTTAGTACGTCACATGTTTAACATATATAAGTTGTACTCAACTTGGAAAAACAAGACTCCTATTTTTAGAGGACTAAAAGTACGATTTCTCCTAAGTTTAATATGTGGGCACACATATCATGCAAAATGAAATAACTCAAACCTGTAAGTGACCAATGTCACCTGACACAGGAAAGCCGAAATCTCTCCTCTCTGGCAATTTAGGTTTCTCTTTCTGAGCAAGAAAACGTGTAAACCATCCAAAGTTAATATGATGTTAAAAATATACTCCATCCGTCCTATAAAACTTTTCAAGTTTGGAAAAAGGTGGCATTTAAGGAATGTGTAATTTTTAGTGTTATTTTCCCATTTCGCCTTTACTTTTTTATAGGGTAGGATAGAATGTGATTAGGTATATTAATAGAGAATATATTTGATGTCATAGGTAAGATAATAATTGGTAGGGGTAAAAAGGAGATTTTAATTAGAAGTGGAATTGTTTTTGGGGCAAATGAAAAGTCAAAGTGGAGAGGCTTTTTTGGACGAGGGAGTATATTACAAACTTTACAAAGAGGTTTATAGGGACAGAGTGAGACCTCAAGTTTATTTCTGTCAGATCTCTTTACTCCATCTGCACTTTGCAATTCGCTGTACAACTCGCTGTAAGAATTTATAGATGATTGGATAACAGAAGCCGCCACGTCCTCAGCAACAGCCTGAAGTTCTTGTTTGATTACTTCATCAGCTGAGCCTTCTAAAAAACAAACCAAATCAAATCCCAGTAAAAAAAGTAGGATCTAGGGAGGGTGTGTGTAAGCAGACTTTATCCCTACTAAAAAATAGAGAGACGGTTTCCAAAAGACTCCCAGCTCACAGAAGCACAAAAATGAAAACAAAAATTCAGTAAAAAGCACACATACGAGCACTGGCAATTCAACCAATATGTGAAGAACTGAGCCTTCTAATATTTTGGATAATATTTTATTGAGGGGTTTTAGAGCCACTCCTTTCGAGTGGCTCCGGGTAACACCGGCTTCAATTGGGGGTACTTGCGGCGCTCCATTTGCAAAATTGAGAGATTCTACCCCTCTTAACCCCCCACCCCCCCCCCACAGACACATCAATTTCGTCCCCCAAATTTAGTTGACTTTGGGTCAACAAATTTGACCCCAATGTCATCTAAATTTATGGGATGAAATTAATGGGGCTGGGTCCCCGAGTGTGGTGATTACCAGGAGGCTAGGGGGGTAAGAACTATCAATTTTACGAACAGAGCAACATTAGTTCTCCAAAAAGGCAGTGTCATTGCATTGTCAACCAGAGCGTGAGACTGTTTCCAAAAGACTCCCAGCTTAAACACAAAAGCACACAAGATTAAAAAAAACACACATATGGAGACTAGCAATTCGACCCATATGTGAAGAACTGAGCCTTCTAAAAGAAGGTAAAGAAAACACCAAAACAAGAAAGCACCAAACTACTATAAGAAAATCAGACATGCAATAAACAGTTAACCTGATGAGTCCATGTTTGACTGATGATCCTTGACACCCACAGTTTCCTTTTTCAGCCGAATCTTGCTAGGTATAGGGGGAGGGAAATGAGTATCACACCGCATCATATCCCAAGGATCTTGGTTGCTGAACAAAGATGTCGAGCTTTCCTGTGCTTCTTGAAGTTTCAAACGTGGTGATATTATGGAAGCTGGATTTCCATCTGAAGAGGGTTTTGATACGATGCCCTCCTCCGGGCCCCACAAAGACTGCAAAAATGCAGTTTCGGTCTTTGTTATGTGGTTTGAATCTGTAAATGCCTGCTCCCAACCAACTTGTTCAGCTGTGTTTTCCAATATGTTATCCACGGTAAGAATATCATTGGCATGCTTCCCCAATGTGTGTAGATTAAGATTTCCCATTCTGTCCTCAACTTGATTCAGATGGTCATTTGAATTGTTAGGTTCTATAAATGCTAGGTTAGAACCAACATCCACTTTGACATGGCGCTGCAACGGGACAAAGATGTTTTTTGGAGGGTCGACTTGACATGAAATAGGAACCATAGGTAAAATTTGAGAAAAATGAGATTCCACGCCACCACTAGGGAGTGATACATTTGAATGTTGTGGATTGGGAACATTGAGATAGACACCGGCTCTCCCTCCTCCATTGGCTTGGACCTTTCCAACTTCATGATCCACATGGGCCATGGCATGTTCAGAGGCACCCTCTCCCGGCGTGACACCCCTGCAGATATGCCTACTCTTATCTTCCAGCCAAAGGAGACTGTCATAAGTAGGGGTATGGTCAACAGTAGTAGAGCCCTCAAAAAATGAATTTGTCTCCTGTCCGCCAATTGCTGTGGGACGAGCCACGTGTCCTTCAGAAATTGCTGCCTGCTGGGGGTTTGGGACCTGATTCCAGCTGTACATTCCAGCAGGGACCTGACGGTGATACCCCTGGCTGCTCGGTGTGTTTCCTGAAGCATACGGTTCAAAACTAAGTTGCTGAGAGTGGGCAAGATGAGTTCCAAGATTAGAGCTGTTGTGGTGGGGGTTCACAGGCATTGCCATAGGAACGCAAGAAACAAACTGCTGAACCGGAGGGCATGTAGTTAAGGGCTGTTGGGCAAACACTGTACCGCTGTCCCCCAAGAACTGTGGAGGGAACTGTTGCGCGTAATAGTCTGTGTGGGGCATATCAGATGGTGCATATGATGAATGCTGCAATGGGAGTGTCACTCCCGGTTGCGCCAAACCAAAACCGGTTTGCTCCGGTTTGAGCAGTACAGCAGTAACTGGGACATGTTTTTCAATGGGGTTTGGCAGTGGAGCTGTAGAAGCATAAACCATGGAATTTGGTTCAGCTACAGTTATAGCCGAGTTTGGGGTAGTCCCAGATCTTGTGACGCCGCCCCTAACTTTGTCTGTCATCCCACACTGCAAAACACTGGCAATGCCATCGGCCTCTGATGGTGGAAACAAGAACACCCGCAACTTTGCTGAGGTGTCGGCGAATTTCTCGTACTCGTCCATCATGTTCTCGAGATCGTCAGGGCAAGAAACCGACACGAGTGCGTCGAGCCCCTCGTCAGGCAGCTGGTACTTGATCGTCATGGCATCCTGCCCGCACGCGTGGGCCATCTTCCTGACGAATTCAAGAAACGTCGCGTCCCGCCTCAGGGCTATGATCCTGGTCTGCCCCCCGACGTACCTCAACGCCCCGTCGCTCGGCCTGGGCAGTATTTTCCCGCCAAAACTGCACATGAGCTTCACTTTCCTGGCGCCCCGGGCAGACGGATCGTCCCCTCCGCCTTCATCCGGGGCGACCCGTGGCAGCGGGAAGGCATTGGTGAAAGCTGGGCCCACGAACCCGGCTTCAGGGGTAAACCCGGTGTTGGCAATTCCAAGAATTCCCACTGGAACAGAGAGCGAGTCTTCCAGCTGGGCTGTTCTGATCATACTTGCAGGTCCCAGATTAATAGGTTTCTTGTTCTTCTGATAAGCCATACAAATGTGAAAATTTTTCCCCTCGGGCAACCAGATAAAGATTCTATAATAAAAACTGAAGTTTTTCCTTCAATTTCTAAATTTCTTCCAGCATTGAGTAAAAAGAAACAAAGCAGCAAAAAACCCAAATTTCCAGCTATAAACCCTAGCTGCTGCTGCTACATCAACCCCAAGAAAAGGATAAATCGAAGGTCATCGTGTACCTGCAAACCCGATCCGACCCGGTTCGGGGAAGCCTCCAGATAGTTGGGGAAGAAGCGGAGACCAATAAAGCTCCAATCTTTGGCGGCGGTTCTTCAATCTTCCCTTCAATATGAGTTCTGGGTATCCACGATACTCAACGGAATTGCAAGTTTGGCAGGCGAGATTAGGGCGGGGGTGATGGTGACTAAGATTGCTGAGTGGAATGAGTCATGGGTATTCCGTACAGGGAGAGAGATAGGAAGATGGTGGTGGAATGGGGGAGAGAGGGCACGTGGAAGTGGTGTGGGAGGGATGGACTATGGCAAGTCAATTGGGGGGGGGTTGAGTTTCTACTTTCTTGATGATACCAATGAGTGAATGAGACTAAGATATGGAAGGAGTATTTGATGTGGGTCCCATTTATTATAAATCCGAGGCATGGGTAGCTCAACTGGTATGACGTGACGAGGTTAAATCCGTTGATATTAGGATCGAATTCCAGCAGCGGCAATGTAGAGTTCTATTATTTGTAATAGTTCTTATGTGCATCGGGCACGAGGCGACCTCTCTAATGACAAAGTCGAAATCATACCAAGATTTACCCCCTTACAACCCTGTCGAGTCGGGGTGTGGAGCGTCTGGGGTGGGTGTTCCACCTTTTTTAATAAACCCCAGGATAGATCGAGTCATTTCTTTGAAGGGGTCACCCGGGCTAATGACACGCACACACAAATTAAACGGTGTTTGGCAACATGATCATCCACGTATTAACACAACCTATGATGGGTTGTCTAGTCTACATCTTCTTTTACAGTTGAGCTAAGAGCATGGTGGACAACACGCCACAGAGCAATCTAACATGTGAGCATGGCCTAGGCTATGACACATAGCCTGAGTGACGGGCCATTCCAGCTAAGAGCCAAGGCACCACGGTCTAGGGATTGGCATGAAAGATTCTCCACACACAAAGGGGCAAAGTGCGACATATAGTCCATGCCATGTCCTATAGCTCGGGTGATGGGCCATTATAAGAAAGGTTGGAAAAATGCATGGGTGACACACATCAAGCTATCCAACATATGGATATTCATAACTTATAGGATGTGATGACACAGTATCGAAATTATGCGTGCAATGCGCAACAAGCTAGCTATCTAACGTATCGATATAGTCTAGGACATATCGTATAACCAAGGTGATGGTCATCATTATCCAGAGTCAAATGAGAGAAAACTTCAAAGACAACAGGTGATGAGACTCGGGTAGATCGCCGCGAGTCCACCAGATTGATGATGATTGAAGTTAAGACGTTGGGATCCAAGAATCGTGACCTGGAAGAAATTTAGGGGAGTTGCTTAGGAACAACTCCTTTAATAAATTAAGCAACTCATATTCCACTTAGACTCTACGACTTTGTTTGGATGAGGAGAGAAAATGAGACGAAAGAAAATGAAATAAAAGAAAATGGTGAGAAAATGACGTGAAAAAAGTTAATATTTGGATTGATAAAAATAACAAGAAAATAGTAAGAAAAGAGAAAAAGTGAAAGAAAAAGAAATTAATGAGAGAAGAAAGCTTTGTACCTATTATCTCACCAAGGTGGGTGAGAAAACTTCGTAAGCGGAAGCCATTATTTTTTTCTCTTCTTAGAGCATCTCCAGCCCATAGTGTATATAGTATAATTTACACAATATGCAATATACTCTTCATTTTTAAGACTTCAATGGATAGTGTAAATTGTGTAAATCAAAGGTTAAAAAACATTATAGTGGAAAAAACAATTCCTAACTTGTATATATACAAGATGGTGCAAATCAAATGCTAAAATAATTATTTCAATATTTAGTTTTAAATAATACTAAAAATATTATTAATAGATTGGTTACATTATGCACATCATAAATGTGATTATAATTAAACCAAAAATTAAATATATAAATAATTTAAAATAATAAAATATTTTAAAATTGTATTATATATTCCGTAAAAGATATGATTGAAGTGAGTATAAAAAGGTAAATGTATAAAACACTGTTGATAATGTAAAATAAATTTTACACGGTAGGGTGCGCGTGAAGCGAGGCTGGGGAGCAAACATCGCCTAGCATAGCCATGGCGATACTCTCCCAAAACCCAGCAACCTTTTATCTGAAACTCAATACAAAATCACCAAAGAAATCACTCCCAGGCACATCTTCTAAGATCAAGAATTCAATTTCACCAAAAATTTCGCCTTTTTCTTCTTTTCTGCTCTCTACCCGTTGTTACTCTGCTCTATCCCAGCGCCCCCTCAGGTTCAATTTCACCTCTTTAGTCGTTTAACAGAAAAATTTGAATCAGTGCAATTGTCAGCATACCCATATTGAATTCATGATTTTGTTTTTTTCTTTGGTTTGGATTTTTCTGTCCAGATATGCAGTTCTTGGTGCTGGCTATGCTGGGTTATCTGTGGTTTGGCATTTGTTGCAGGTATTTAATTTATCCTTCATTATTTGTCAAGACCTGCTAAGTTCACCTTTATTCCACATTTCTATCATATTGTTTGATAAATGTGCAGATAATCTGTATGTTGCTTTAGTAATGATTGAGAGGAGAGTTGCCTTTTCTTCTTCTTCTTCTTCTTCTTCTTCTGAGAATCGAATGGAGGACTAGGGTGGGGGGGAGTGTGGAAAATACTCAAAATTTAGGGGCCATTTGGAACTAGTAAAATGCCACAATAGAAAATAGGGAGGAATATATACAGGGGGGGGGGGGGATTTAGGAATGCAGGAAATTTGAAGGAAGATATGGAGTAATAGATTGTATACCATATAATCCTATGTAAAAGAAAACATTAGAAAAACATACTCCATATTCCCTAACAATTTATTTTCTATTTCATAGTACAATTTTCTAGGCTCCAAACATGACCTCAAGCATTGGCTGGTTCAATTGTTATTTTATGATATAGTTTTCTTGCTCTTTTTCATTTTACAGTTTAATGTAGTTCTTGAGCACTTTTTTCTCCAACTTAGCTGCTTTTGATTGCTCCACAATTTCATCTTTGCAGAACAGTCCCAAGGAGGCACGTCTTTTCATTGATATATATGATGAAATCGGCATTGGTGGAGGTGCGTCCGGAGTTTCTGGTGGACTCCTTCATCCATATTCTCCCAAAGGTGCAAACTTTACAGTTTAACACTTTCTATGTTAACCACACAGTTAAATTTCTGGTACAGTTTTATATTGATTCTCTTCTCTAAGTAAAAAATGGTTTGCAGTTAAATTACTGTGGAAAGGAGAAGAGTGTTGGAACGAGAGTTTAAACCTTTTAAGGGTAGCTGAAGACGCAAAGGTGTCCAAATCATTATGCGTAGAAGAACAAGATAAAGGTCAAAGTGGAAGGGACTTCATGGTTAGAAGAAGGTTAGGGCAATATTTTTTTTCCCGCGTCCGCTCTTTCATCATTATAGAGTAGCATTTAGCTTGAATCTTTAACTATTTCCACAAGTTTGTCTTGCTTCATAGTGTTCGAGTGACTGATTCCCTGCGGTGGCCCTAAGAGCGTTGGTAATAATTTCTTGCATACCACATTTTTTTCTACTCTTTCTTTTTACTCAACTTCTCCCACAAACCATTAAGAGAATGAATGGAAATTTGTTTTCCCATTAAAGAATTCAATGATTTTAGATTTTAACTTAAACTTAAAAAATAAAATGAAAACTCAAGCAGATCATTTAGGAGAAAATATTCATTCATCATGTTTGCATGCAAATAGCTCTTCATGTTACATAGTGAATGATACTGAGCTGTAACCTCAAAGTATGGAACATGTTTGCTGCAGCGGAATTCTGAGGCCCGCACTTAGTTCGAAGAATATGGACATTATGATTGATGTGAGCTCTCAAAACTTACTAACGCAACAACATTATGTACTCCGTATTTATTTATTTATTTATTTTATTTATTTATGATTGTTTAGTAGAATGCAGAACACTGTCTTCACAGCTGTAGAATAGAGGCCATTAATAAAGAAAGTGCGCATAAGATTGTTCCGGATTTATTTGTGCCTCTAGACTTGGCCTTTCACATGCCCGAAGCTCTCACTGTAAATTCCAAATATTATCTTGAGGTATGGGAATGACAAAGCTTTGTTATTCTAACATCGCATGCTATGTTTGTGAGTTTTCCACATGACACGATAGGAAGATAAGAAGGGAACGTAAAATTTATTTCCCTCTTATTATCACCCCATGTGTCTTTGTTTGAGGTAAAAATAATAGAGTGAAAACAACAAAAAATTGCTGCCAGGTACCCCCTGTTTTGTGGTAAGAACTACGGGGTACCCCTAATTTTGAAAATATACTCCCAGGTACCCTGAATTATAAAAAAACATACTAAGAGGAGATTTTCCATCCATCCTCCATCCATTTGGGTTTTTCCGTTAACTTCTTGATCAGCATCATCATCATCATCCACCATCTCCATCTTTAATTCTTCGGTCTTCCTCCTCCTCCTCTTCTTTTTCTTTTTCTTTTTCTTCTTCTTTCTTCTTTCTTCTTCTTCTCCTCCTCCTCCTCCTTCCACTCTTGATCTTCCAAACCCCCAACCCTTCACCCTTATTTCTTCTTCTTCTCTTTCTATTATTATTATTATTATTATTATTATTATTATTATCTTATTATTATTAGTATTACTATTACTATTATTATTAAAAATAATATTGAAACTAATATTTAGTTTTTATATTAATAAAAGAAGAATAAGAAAATATTACTTCATAATAATAATAATAAATAATAGAGGTAAAAGAAAATTATACTTTGTAATAAATAAATAATACACCATCCATTCCATAAATTTCTTCCCCTTTCGTTTTTTTAATTCCCTAAAACACTTTCACTTTCTATTAAAAACCACTTTTACCCTACTTTTTCATACCCTAGCTATCACATCATCCTTTTTTACTAATAACCAAATTATCACATCTTACTTTACTCATCACATCAGGGGCAAAATTGGAAAGTCAATCAAACTTACACTCTCCTTATAATAATAATAATAATAATAATAATAATAATAATAATAATACTCTCTTCGTCCCAAATTATAATACATGTTCACTATTCACAGGGTCAAACTTTCTTCACTTTCTTTCTCTTTTTTCGTTAGCAATTTGATAAAATAAAATACTATTGTCACTACTAGTTTTGTAGATCTTTTAATGTAGTATTTTAATATGTAATTTTTATTTTTTAACTATATACCATTTGTCATATAAAATGATTTGAAAAAAAAATAAAATAATAATAATAATAATAATAATAATAATAATAGAAAGAGAAGAAGAAGAAATAAGGGTGAGGGGTTGGGGGTTTGGAAGATCAAGAGTGGAAGGAGGAGGAGGAGGAGGAGGAGGAGAAGAAGAAGAAGAAGAAAGAAGAAAGAAGAAGAAAAAGAAAAAGAAAAAGAAGTAGAGGAGGAGGAAGCACCGAAGAAGATGGAGATGGATGATGATGATGATGATGATGATGTTGATGATGATGAAGTTAACGGAAAAACTCAAATGGATGGAGGATGGATGGAAAATCCCCTCCTGGTATGTTTTTTTATAATTCGGGGTACCTGGGAGTATATTTTCAAAATTGGGGGTACCTGGTAGTTCTTACTACAAAACTGGAGGTACCTGTGAGCAGTTTTTTGTGAAAACAATCTTTACCATGTTGTGATGAATTTGTACTATTAACTTTTATTAGGCTCTCTACTTGGCATGCCATAATGCTGCAAAAGACGCTTCGGATTTGAGTGCTGCCCCGAAAGAGTTGCATTTGCACAAAAAATCTATTGATTGTCTCTCTGAACTAGCAGGCAAGTTCTGACCAGTATAGAAAGTCAAATGAAAATTTAGGAGGAGAAACAGAAAAGAAACATATGCAACATATTTCTTTCAGGGGAGTATGATGCTGTGATCATATGTCTCGGTGCCAGAGCAGCTTTTCTCCCGGAGCTCTCTGGAAGGATCCCATTGCGGACATGCAGGGGCGTTGTCGTCCACCTGAAGGTTGACGACGATGCAAGGTAGTTATTATACATAATATATATAGTCCTTCCATTCACGTTTAACTGATCATTATGACTTTTAGGATTCATCAAAATTTGAATGAATATGGACATACATCATGTCCACATTCATTGATTTTTAATGTGTCATGGAAGTCATAAAATGATGATCACTTATAAGTGAAGGAAGTACTAGTAGTTTGTAAAGTCATTTCAATTAGTCGGTTCTAGACGCTTGCGTGCGTGATAATTGGCATACAAATGCTTTGATTTCAGAGAGGTTTATCCGGAGGACTTCCCTTCCGTACTAGGAGATGCATGGCTCGCCATTCATGGCCCACGAGATCTCCGAGTAGGTGCCACGTGGGATTGGAACTCGAGGAACTATTCGAGTAAGGTTTCACAAGAGGAAGCTAGTAAAGCCGCAGAAGAGCTTCTGCATGAAAAGGCATCCACGTTGCATCCCGCCATAAAGAACGACCGGACTACCATAGCCGGTGCGAGCGGAGGCTTAAGGGCGATGCCACCACTCACGCCTCAAGGGTCGCTTCCGCTCTTGGGTTGTGTTGACGAGTTTGTGGTCGGGAACCAAAAGAGCAAGAAGTTTTGGTTGCTTACCGGGCTCGGATCAAGGGGTTTGTTGTACCATGGTTGGGTAGGCAAGTTGACGGCGCAAGCTGTTGTTTCTTGTGATGAAGACTTGATCCCTCCTGAACTGATTTCTTGGAAGAGCATAGTGTCTCACAGAGACAGACAGTGACACTTATAGTTATCTTGTGTGTGTTTGTGAGACACGACGGTGTCAAATATGGGGTTTTACTGTTTTAGTATAAAACATCAGTGGCATTCTTTTTGACACGGGTCCTGGAGGTGTCATAGTATGACACCAAGGCCATTTATGAGACTTCCCGTGCTCCGGTGCTATCAAACCGAGTCCTATGCCCTTACCCCTCGGCTCCCCCCCCCCTCCAAATAGCAGAACGACGTCTACATCCCCCCTACCATGCATCCCTCGACCGCGAGCTTCTAAATGGTGCAATGTCCTATTATGACACTGAAGACCGGTGTCAAACGAACGTGGAGTATTTGGAATCAATCTTTTAAAGAAAAACAGAAAAATTGTTTTCTTGCAAGAGTTTTGGATGTCCATGTGTTTGTTATTAGTCTAACGTAAAAATCTCAGCCTTAAAAAACTCAAAAGCAAATGTTAATCCTCAAACATCGGATTACCTTGAAACAAAATCAAATAAATCAAAGGGTACATTAATAATCCATTAGCCGGCCATCAAAAACACTACAAACGAAAAAAAATAAAAACTGAATAAATAAAAAAGATATACATAAAAAAAAAGACCAGAAAGAAAAAGAAAAAAACACCATAACAATGGCTGGCAACCAAAAGCTGGTTGTGGTGTTTTTGATGATGCTCGTGGTTGCCCTCTCTCCTTGTAATCATATTGTCGGCGTGAGCGCCGATCCCGACGTGTTTGGTGGGCCCGCCCGCATACCCGGCATTCATGCAGTTCAAAAGGATTCTGATGTCTTTGGCGGTGATGGCGCGAAGCGGGTTAAAGCACACATTCAAACATCCTTAGTAGCAAAGGTATTTTCACTTGTAATCTTTTACTGTAATTCACTCAATCACGATCGGTGATCTGTAAATATACGATAATTATAGGTAAGATACACTGCAAAATGTCGGAGAGATAGAATTAAATCTACACAATCTTTTTTAGTTAAACGAATGCCCGGTAATTACTCTCTCTGTCCCATTTTAAATTGCATGTTTGCCTTTTTCTCCGTCTCAAAATAAATTGCATGTTACTTGTTATCGTAAACTTTTAAGAGTAAAATACCTAAACTACCTCTAAAATAAGTCACTCTTCTCCACTTTATCTTCTCATTCATCGCCACCCCTCCTAAAAAGTAATGGCAATTTCAAAAAATCAACTCTATTTTTTCTCTTTCTTAAATATGTCCAAAAGTCAAAACAGACGATTTAAAATGAGACGGAGGGAGTAATAAATTTAGAAAAAATAAATGGTTTAAGATAGACAAATATAGTTGTAAATTTCTAAAATTTGAAAATTAAAACTCAATGAAACATATATTCTTTTAATTCCACCATTTGATCATAAATATCTATAATTAAATATAAATAGAATATATGAAAATTATATACTCAAAAAAGAACATACCTAAATACTTTTTTGGTCAAAATTCATACGGTTTGACTAGAAAATTCAAATTATGCAAACCATTGTCCTAACTTTGCATGTTTTGAATTCAATTGTTGCAGCCGAACAAGGACGAAGGCAACCTGCTGGCACCCGCACCGGCTCCTAAGCTCCCAAGATCATTGGGTGCACTCGGGAATAATTAATTAATTAATTAATTACATTGTAATCAATTTGGGATTATATTTTATGGCATAATGACGATCTATTAATTGATGTTTGCAGTTTTGTCGATATTTTAAACTATTTATAAATCAAATGGGTGTGCAAAGATGTTGAGTCACTATCGTTTTAATTAGTACAGTCTTTTTAAAGGATTGATGATCGTCAAAAATATAATTTTTTCAAACTTGCAAATACAATTAAAGAATGCTCAATTCATACTAAATTAATTTTCTCACTTTGACTTCACGAGACTAAAAACAACGCGGTTGAATGATGAAAAATGAGGGATTAAAACTTGTTTAGAAGAGAAAAAAAGTATATTGGATCACGATTAAAAAAAACAAACAAAAATGATAAATTTTACAGCCAAAATTTATAAACTTTGGCCCATGATTAAACAAAATTTATATTAAATATTGATACAAGAATAAATTTATAAGATTTATCATGGGATGACCCGAGTATGCTCCGGTGGCCCGTTCGTAAAATTGACAATTCCTACCCTCCTAACCCCCCTCCACATCGCCCCGATCTGAACACACCCACACCCCCCTTCAATTACATCCTCTAAGTTAATTTGGACTTTGAAGTCAAATTTTGACTCCAAAGTCAAAATTAACTTGTGGGGTGCAATTGAAGGAAATGGGGAGTTAGAGGGTAGGAACCGTAAATTTTACGAGCGGGACACCGGAGCATCCCGGGTCATCCCATGATATTGATTCTCAATGTCATGTGAATGGATCTCCTAATTACGAAGTAATATATTCTGTAATTTTCATTTAATCAGATGTCAAAACTCGATATTGATTAACTGCAAAAAAATCAGAACCAGATAAATATTTCTAAACCAAGAAAGTGCAACTTTAAATTTGTCCGTGTCCACAGTGTGAACAGATGAGTGGGGCTAGGTGGATGCAAAAACAAAACAAAAAAAAAAAAACCAAACAAGAAATATGCCAAACAACACACACTCCGGGCCAACCTTCTTGGAACCTTCCTTCCTTCCAACCAACCAAACACACCTCTCCATCTTCTCAAACATACATACAGTTCACAAATATAAATAAAATTGTTCTTTTAGAATCTTTATGTATATCACAAATACCCAATTAATTAGCCTTACCTCAATCTCCACAAAGCATCATTTCTCCAGCTCTCTGCAGATTTTGTTAAAGAGATCAGAGAAGAAGAAGAAGAAGAAGAAGAAGAAAGATGTCTGGAATGCTTCCTGGGGTTGAGTGTGCAAGAAGGAGAAGGTTTCATCATCATAGCAATAACAACAACAACAAAAGGGTGTTGGAATCATCTTTCCCAATTGCAGCAACAAGAAAATCTTTCTGCTGTTTGTACACCACCAACAGCTCATCATCATCATCATCAAACCCACTCATGGTACAAATCTAAACACACCTCATATTTGACTATAAGGCAAAATATAAAAAGTGTAAAATTATAATTGACTTCCAATTTTGACCCTGATGTGATGAGTAAAAATAAGATGTGGTGGATTTATTATTAGAGAAAAAGTATGATGTGATAGGTAGGGTATGAAAAAGTAAGGATAAAAGTGGGTTTTTAATAGAAAGGGGAAGTGTTTTGTTGGAAGTGAAAAAAATGAAAGAAGAAGTTTTTTTGAGAACGGAGGGAGTATGTTTTAACCTTAATCATGTATGTATGTATTTCAAGATCATTTTTTCTACTCCTATCCCTCCGTCGTCCTAGGAAAAATTTTCGTGTTTTGATTTTCTTTTGACATTCTTTGATTTTTTTGTCAAACTTTGACATTCTTTGATTATAAACTAAACATAATTTAAGTACACAAATGTTATAAAAATTTCATATATCAAAACTATATCTATCTAAATATATGAAATTCATATTATAATTATATATACTCTTTTTCATTATTTATAGCCAAGTAGTGTTATATATTTTAGTGTAATTGAAAAAACTATTTGACCAATGATATCATAATAATCATCAAAAAAAATTTCAAAAAAGGATAAGCACCGTTTTCTCAAGACCGCGCAAAGTGACGCGCGTTTTGGACGAGAGACACGACCCTAGCCTTCTTCCCTTCCGCGGCTATAAATTACGCTGATCTTTGGTCGCCAAAGCACAATTCGAAAATCCACACAAGTGTCTGAAACGCTCTTGCCTATTGATGGGTAAGGGGGGGTCAGATACATGTTTAAACAATATATATAAAAAAAATGTTTCAAATGTTTCTAAAAGGCTTATGATGAGTGTGAAAAGTTGTACAAAAAATATGGATTATTAACTTGTGATATTTTTGTGATGAATGATTTGATTAGGAGGGAAGGGGCTTAAGAGAAGGACATGATGAGGATGATAAGAGGTTGGGTGAGGTTGCCAGAGGAGCCAAACAAAGATTGGATGAAAAGCTAATGAGAGTTAAATGGAAACCACACCATAACTGGTAAACATATATATATCCATTCACTTTCTATCTTTATCACTTCCTCTTTTTTTTTGAATTTGCTAGTTATTCATTCAAATTAATGAAATGAAAATGACACTCCTGTCTTTTTTTGAGGTTTTATTTTTTTAAATATCAGTAAATAAATTTAAAATATATATTCCCATGATTCAACAAGTGCATCAATTTCAAACCGAGTCCAGTCCTATCGAACGAGCCCTTAATCTTTCGGAATTTGGGAATCGGAAAAAGCTGAACCGATATTGTCACGTCTAAATTTGATACTCTATATTACTCCCCGCCCGAGTCTTTTCAGTTGTTTTTTCACGGTCTTCAATGTAATGTTTTGGATATCAATCCAATACTGTCATTTATAAATAGATATATTATAAAAATGTAATATATTTCAAAATTGTGTTTCAAAATGAACTTATTATTATTATTATTATTATTAAATTTATATCAAATTTGTATATATTTTTTTCTATAATTTGCGGTAAAAGTTTAAAAAAAATTGCCATTGAAAATTAAAGTGAAAAGGTTCAAAATAGATAGAGAGAGTATCAATAAATTTGGAGATGAGTGAAATGTCCATTTTGCAGTCCCTTGGGCCTTGACAAACTTGGAATATGATTTTGCAGGAATAGTGTCCATAAGGTGGAGTTCGGGTTAAAAAGTACTGGCCCAGCGAAGTGTAATTGGGCCAGGAAGCTGGGCTTTTAGGCCTGTTGATTTGATGATACTCAAAGCTTGAAAATTTTAGTTTGAAGATTTTGAATGTGTGAATTTTAATTTGGATTTTTAATGCTAGCGCATAGTGATTACACTCAGTCTCCATACTTCATTTTTATTGGTTGGAAAATATTTTTAATTAATGTTGGGGGAATTTACTTAAATATTAGTCCCTCCGTCTACCTAAGATCTTTCTATTGCGCGTTACGAGGCTTGACTGACTTTATTTTCAATTCAATTTATTTGAATATAGGGGTAAAATTTTAGTATAAAATCTATGCAGTAATAAACTACATGAAAAGTTCTGTAAATTAGAGATGACAACACTAGATTATTTTAATGAGTAGTAAAAATAAACAAACAAAGTAAACTAAGTTTGATTTTGTGAATAGTGTCTGAAAGATCTATGGTGAACAGAGAGAGTACTAAAATATACGGAGTAATAACTAAAACATGGTAACTTTTCCAACGATGACTAACTCTGTATATTTTTTTGGATACATTAACCATTTTAATAAAAAAAGTGATGTTTTGGTGAAAACGAAAAAAATTAAAGATGAAGTGTTTTCTCGAACGGAGGGAGTAAAAAAATTCAAAATATAAGAATATGAATCAAATATTTGAATTTAATATAAAATCGAATACGAATAGTAATAGTTATTCTAATAATTAAAATACTCTGAAGTATGAATATGAATAATGGTATCATTTTTCAAAAATAAATAAATTTTAAAATATTCAAATCGATTCGTTTGTTTTACAATCCTAGTCGTGGCTAAAAAGAATCTAGAGAACTAAAAAAAATTAAATAAGGGAGTTGGTGATAATAAAGAAAAGGAAAAGATCATATGGTTATTCTAAAAAATATGACATTTTACCATGATATTTCCAAATTTGAAAATTAGAATCTTTGATTCAAGAAATTGAATTGTTTTGCATGGTCACTCATCGTTCTTAACCCCATCATCTACTCTTTACGTTGACAAGAAAATAAAGAGTTAATAATAAAATGTTAAATGGTCCTTTTTAAAATAGAAATAAATTTTTTTTGTTTAAATAAAAATTACTCCAATTTATAAAATTAAAAATTTTGCCAAAAGTTTGGCAAACCAAGCAATTATATTAAAAGAGTAGACATGTTTTAGAATAGTGTTAGATATTAGTGTTAGCGTTTTGAAAAGACTATCAAAAAGTAGTATTTAGCATTGACGTTTTAAAAATTTATTTACACCGTTAAATTTTATCCACAACGCTATTCAATTTCCAATAGGGCTTAAAGTATATTTTTTGGTCAAATTCTCAATAGAAATACTTTTAAAGAAAAAAAGATATAATTTGATTTTACAAAGAAATATTTGCACTAAATAGCACTAAAACTTAAGTCATTTTCCTAAATAGCACTTAAATAATTTTATTCCTTAAATAACACTTAATAATGTCCGTAATGTCCAGTGATGGCGAATATTTACTTGAATAATGACTAATGCATAAAGACTAAAATTGCTACATTGGGAAGAAAAAACACATGTAATGCTATTTAGAAAAAGTCATTATGTTTTAGAGCACTGGTAATACTCTTCACGCCCACCGGCGTTACGGGGCGTTAAACGCCCCAGGGGCGTGAAACACCGCCCCCCGCCGGCGTTAAACGGGCGTGAGGAGCCCTGCGTCAATTGTTTGACGCGGCGTGACTCTTGCGCGGCTCCCTCCTAACGGCTAAAAAAGCCGTTGCAGCCCACATTTCAAAAAAAAATTCCTATAAATTCAACCCCCACAAACCAATCTCTCACACCTTCTCTTCAATCTCTTCTTCTTTCTTATTTTTAAATTTCAAAATTCAAACCCCCCACCCAATTTTCAACATGAATCCTTCCGGCTCCGGCTTCTTTCCCGACGATCTCCCGCCCGTCGACGCCGCGATGTGGTATTACCAAGAGTTGGGCGATCGACCGCCGATGTACGAGACGCAACAATCGGGGTACGTCGACCGAGATTCGGTTCCGGAGACTCAACCGGAACCGTCCGGATCGAAAAAAAGTACATGCCGGAAAAGCCACAAAGCCAAAAGCACGTTGACCGAGGCGGCACGGTCAATCCAAAAGTGGACGCCGGAGGAGGAGTGCATATTGGCGTCGGCTTGGGTTGACGTCTCCGAGCATCCTATCATTGGTTAAAAATTTATTTTTTGTAATATATTTATGTTTTATTTTTATATATTATATTTAATGGTGTCTAAAAAAATTGTGTAATACATTTTTAAAGGTACGGAGCAAACGAAGGATGCGATGTGGGATCGTATCGAGGAGAAGTTCTTCACGGCGATGAAGAAGGACGGCTCCTACCGAACCCGGGACCAACTCACTTCCAAATGGAGCCACATCAACAAAAAAGTCCGAAAGTTTATAGGAGTTTACGAGGGATGCTCCCGGTCCCGGAGGAGCGGCACGAACGACGCCGATGTTCTCCGGCTTGCCACGACCGGTATCAAGACGACGGGAACCAAGGCAAGGTGCCCATCAATCTTTGGAGGATTTTGAGTCGTTCCCCGAAGTGGCAACAACTCAACAATCCCGACGGCGGATCGTTCCGGAAAAGATCCACCGTCGACGCCGAGGTTGAGGTCGACGAGACTATCGGTTCTAGCGATCAAATCCCTCCCTTCAACGTTGCGGATTCCGATGACGAAGACCCCATTCCACGGCCGATCGGAAGAAAGAAGGCAAAATCCATTGCCTCGGGTTCGGGAGGGTCCGCCTCTGTTTCCGCTTCTCCCCGCGACGAAATCGGCCGGGCAATGATTGAACAACTTCGGGCGTTCAATCTCCAAGAACAAGAGAGGTTGAAGCTAAAGGAGAAGGAGTTGAAGCTAAAGGAGCAGGAGGCTGAGATGAAAGTCATGCAAACCGACCCCGGGACGTTGTCGGAGTTTGGACGAATGATCTATGAGCAAAGAATGAGAGAGATCAAGGAGAAATATAATTTACCTTAGTTTTTTTTTTAATGTATCGTTTTTTAAATTATTGACGCTTTTTTTTATTTAATGAATGTATTTTTTATTATTCGTGTTTCAATTTAATTAAATAATAAATTAATTACATTTTATTAATTTAATTTTAGAAGATGTATATTTAAAAATGTAAAAAATGAAGGTTTGAAGCCCAGTTTTGAAGCCCCGGGGCTTCAAACCCATTTCCAGTGAATTTTGGGTGTAAGTTAAAAGCTGACGTGGCAGAGAGAGAAAGTTTGAAGCCCCGATTTGAAGCCCCGGGGCTTCATAACCATTACCAGTGCTCTTAGTGCTATTTACAAAGAGTAAGTGTGGTTTTATGTGTGAGATAGAAAAACTACCTTTCATCTTTTCACACCAACTTACAGATATCATGACGAAACCTCTAGGCACTTCCCGATATGCTTCTTTTTGGTTAAGTCATCTTTACAAAAAAATTTATTTTGAAAATACTACATATACATAAATTTGATTTTTATTGGGATATCACATTTATTATGTACTCAACATCTTAATATATATATGAAGCCCTCGAACCCACACTATGAAATTTTTAATATTGTGGAGCGAGTGCCCACTTCAAACCTCTAAACTCGTTAACAATGTTTATTAAAAAAATGTTGATCTAACTAAGGCCCCGTTCTTTTAGGTTGTAATTTCAAAGTTGGATGTTGGAAGAAATTTGAAGAAGTTGATAAAACTGAAAGGAGTTGGAAAATGTTAGAAGAATTAAGGTGTTAAAAAATCTTTCGATTAAATTATCACTCAAATAAATATATAAAACACTCTAATTTTGAATAAAAAAGAATTCATGACGTTGTGAAAATAAAAAATAAAGACAAAGACGACATTATTAATTGCATGGCTGAAGCAGGAATCGCAAGAAATTGAAAATTCCATATTTGATTTATTGCGATTCCTACTTTTGCCAAACTATTTAGGAAAAATTACCCAAAATAATCCCAACTTTACTCGGTTTTTCAAAAATAATCCCACCTTTCACTGTGATGCATAATAATTCCAACTTTACTAAAATTTGACAGTTTTGGGTCGCCGTTAAGTTTCTAACGGAGGGATAACGGAAATGCCCGTTTTAGGCAACAAAATGAAAGTTGGGATTATTTTTGATGAATTTTTGTTTTTTAATTTTTATTGAAATTTTTTGAATTACTTTCAACCTCCATTTCTTTTTCTTTTTTAAAGATTATTCTTACCTTAGAAAAAAATAGATATAAAAAATAATGAAAATAAGAAAAATAACTAAAACCATACAAAATTAATCAAATAAATAATGTAATATTTATTTTATTTCTTACCAGTTTCTGTTTAATTTCTATTGATTACATTATTTATTTGATGTCTAAAACGGGCATTTCCGTTATCCCTCCGTTAGAAACTTAACGGCGACCCAAAACTGGCAAATTTCAGTAAAGTTGGGATTATTATGCATCACAGTGAAAGGTGGGATTATTTTTGAAAAACCGAATAAAGTTGGGATTATTTTGGGTAATTTTTCCAACTATTTATAATGTTCGTTTATTCCATCATCATGGGTCAATTTGACAACCGTTTCAACCATCTGCGATTCCTTATTGCGGTTTGGTTTTGTATAATTTTATGATGTGGGAACGTTGTTCAATTTCACCATGTGGCAGGAATTCAATCTTTTGTTTTTTCCCTCCACTTTTTGCACGACCACCGGCCGGAGTAACGACGCCAGCCCTCCATCGTTGCCGCCGCTTCTGAGTTCCGATGCCGCACGACCCCGCTGCTTCTGCCTTCTTTGCCGCCACTTCACTCGTTGTGTGCGGTGAAATCCTAGATAACATAATTCTTCTTTAAAAAAATTAGGGGGCGCTTAATCCTCGAACTAACGATTTAAGTACGTTTTAACCGTTCTAAAATAATTTAGGGGCTGTTTGTTTCAGCCTCTTAATGGTTCAGATGTCTGAATGATTCAGCACTTAATGGTTCAGACTGTTTGTTTCAGCCTCTTAATGGTTCAGATGTCTGAATGGTTAAGAGATTTGCCTCTGAATGGTTAAGTCTTATACAGAGTCTGAATGGTTAAGAGCTGTTATCTGAATTGATCAGACATTTGCCTCTGAATAGTTAAGCAATATACTAGCTCTTAATGGTTCAGACCTCTTACTAGTTCAGTACTTAATGATTCAGACCTCTTACTTGTTCAGCACTTACCCATTCAGAAGTTGTCAAACAGCCCCTTAGTAAATCTTAGTGCTCGCACTATGATTTTGTGATTCACGCACTAGTGATGCACATATATATGCCGCTCTTTATACAAAGGAAAAACGTGAAATATTTATTTTAAGTCGAATAAAAAATAGGCCAGGGAATTTTACTTGGTGACAGAAAAATATATTTTTATTAATTATGTTTTCATCCGCACTATAATATGATCTCAACGTTAAAAACTATGTTCTTCTTTTACTTTTTCAGCCAAATTATTGAAATATTGAATATCAATTAAGTTAAAATGCATCAAATTAAATACTAATAATAAAATAGCTGTTCGGAACGCAAATCTTTAAATATCATTTTTGTACTCCGTCATTTTTTCCACAGCCAACCAAGCATCATTATTTTATGTTGCATCCTTTTATTATAATAATTGAGACTCCTTTCACAAGAGCTTGACATGTGGAGTACTTATGTGGCAATTTTTTGACACATCAATATGCCATGTAACATGCAACTAATGGTAAAAACTAAAATGATGTTTGTACATGTAACTAATGGTAAAAACTATATACTCCTATCTAACATGCATGCATGCTACTGGGTGTGAGCATGTGCCGATTTTTTTTTTTTTGGAGTTTTTTAGACGTTTTTTTTGGTATTTGAATTGTGTCAAAATGGTATTCGACTAATACACCAAAATGAAGGAATTATACATAATGAATGATAAAATAAGGAGCAATTTACCTAAATAGGACTAAAACATTATGACTTTTCCAATATATGATCATATGTTTTTATTTTCCCAATGTAGGACCTTTGGTCATTACTAATTAGTCATTATTCAAGTAAATGTCTATCATTACTGTGCATTATTCCTCCCACTAAGACATTATTAAGTTCTATTTAGGGAATAAAAAAGTTTAAGTCCTATATTAAGAAAGTCATTATGTTTTATTCTTATTTAGTGCAAATTTTACTAAAATAAGATGTGAAGAACAAGTGATTGGACATGACTTTTTGGTTAAAAAGCACCACCACTTGTGTAAGCATTTGAATATTTTATCTAAATTTTTGAAACTAATTTAGTCCAATTACTGATTTTAATATTTTTGGTCTACTCCACATGTTCCAAAGAGGTCCAAGCTCATTGTTTGGTGTTGTCAATCTGTAATTTTGGAGGTTTTATTTAAAAAAAAAATACTATTAAAAATACAAAACATTATAGCTTAAAAAAATCATAAATTGTTAAAAATTTGTACATCCAAAAAAGAAAAAAATAAAACAGACTTGTGGGGTCACATGTAAAATTCTCAAAAACATAATCAAAATGTATAAGTGGTTAGTCATAATTTATTAGGCGCTGATCACGGATTACTCGAGAACACCGAATGCAGAGTAAATGAATTCATTTTTTTGACTTTTGGGATACATTTTAGAGTTTTTTTAGTGGGCTACATTTTTTAATGGGCAACATTCAAACAAATACAGAGTATTATAGGACATTTTTTAAAATTATTTTATTTATAAATTGGTGCATTAATAAGAAATAAAAATTATATATTAAATAACTACGTCAAAAGTTTTACAAAATGGCAAGTGACAATAATATTTTACTTTATCAAATATTTAATGAAAACACACAAATAAACAAAAGTTATCGAGAGAAGAGAGAAAAAAAAGATTGTAATCAAAATGAGGACGGAGAAGTATTAATCAAACTAAGACGTTAATTTTGAGACAAAGGGAGTATCCTCTCTGAGGACAAAGACATTTTATTTTATTAATTATATCGTGTAAAACCATACGCAAACAAAACTTATTGAAATACGGAGTACTAAAATAGTAAAGAAAATGGTAATGTAGGGAGAGAGGAAGTATATGATTACATGAATACCTGCTATGCTAGGTTTTTAGGAATAATTTATTTTATTTAAAGTAAAAATAGAGTTATTCTACAATTGATCCTTTACAATGGAGGAATTTTCATATTTAGTCCTTTATTATCAAATATTACCCTCGTAGTCCTTCTTTTATAGGTGTCTTTCCACAAATTGTCCTTTTTTGATCTTCTGTCATGTTGGTGTTAATTTAATGACTAAAAGTGTAATTTGACATCAACCTTATGTTTAGTGACGTATTCTGATATTGGTTTGACAGATAACACAAAAATAATGACTATGATTGTGGGCTGGAATTCTGACGAAACACCACATCTATATACTATGGTTGTAGTATAAAGAATCTGTAAGAGTAAATTCCATAAAAGGTCCCCAGTTATAGGGCGTTTTACATATTTAGTCTCTACATATCAAAGATTACTAATTTAGTCCCATTTATTATATTCATTTCCACGAATGGTCCTTTGTTAATATTTCCGTTAAGAACGTGGATAAAATTGTTAATTCACACTTCTTTCTCTCATCAATTAAGCTTCCTTCCTTCCCTCACACTCCTTTCCCAAACCCGTCACTGAGTTTGAAGCTTTCAACCCAAAACCAAAATCATCACTCTTCTCTCAATTGTTTGTCTAACTAGTGGAACCCAAATTCGAAACCAGTAACCTTAATGGATGAGTTTTAATGTTTATTTTTTTTGCAGTTTCTTGAGACTAACCGATAAAACTCATCCACACAGCTTATTAGTTTTTATTTTAGGTTCGACCCGAAAGACTAATAATTGAGAGAGGAATGATCATTTCAGTTTTGGGTTTAAAGCTTCAAACTCAGCGACAAGTTTGGAAAAGAGAACGAGAGGAGAGAGGAAGCTTAATTGAGGAAAGAGAGAAGTATGAATATACAATTTTATCCACGTTCTTAACGGAAATATTAACAAAGGACCATTCGTGGTAATGAATATAATAATTGGGGACTAAATTAGTAATATTTTTTATGTAGGGAATAAATATGTAAAACGACCTATAACTCGGGACCTTTTATGAAATTTACTCCATCTGTAATTCACAAACGACGCATCAGGAGCGGCCTTTGGAATTCTGTATGACAAGAAAGATATATTATTATGGTGAAATTACACTTTTATTTCTCAAATTAACACCAACATGTTAGAAGATAAAAAAAGTTATTTGTGGAAAGGTACCTATAAAAGAAGGACCACCGGAGTAATATTTGATAATAAAAGACTAAACAGGGAAACCCTCCAGTTCTAAAGGACCAATTATGGAATTTACTCGTAAAAATATCTATCTTCTATATGAGTGCATTAAAAAAATAAATATTCACAATGATTTTTATTTACTAAATAGTTAGCATTTACTTAGGAGTTCATGACTCTAACATTTTATCTTTATACTATATTGACGAATTAATTAATTTTGTATATGTTCATTTTTCACAATTTTTAAATATATATTATGATAAACTTTTTGTCACAGGTATAGAATCTAGTGTCAAATTATATAAAATAATTGATAATACTAAAATCCACAACAAAAAGTAAGATTTCCAAGAAATCTAGATATATAATTTTAGTGTATATGAGCAAAAAAAGTAATTATTGGACAGAGTAAATATTTAATTTGACTCTATTGCAACTTATTTTTATAGAGTTCTATGTAACTGAAAAAAATTAGACAAAGATGACATTATTAATTGCATAGCAAAAGCAAGAATCGCAATCCATTTCAAATGGCCATATATTATATGTAAGGAGGTTATGTATATCCTCCACCCTAATAGACTCAATGAATCACGCGAAATATACTTTTAAAATTAAAGTTATTTCATAGTATATGAAAATATTAGACAGTTGAAATATTTAATTTAACTTAATTACAACTTATTTTTATAGAGTACTATATAATTGAAAAAAATTAGGCAAAGATGACATTATTAATTGCACGGCAAAGGCATGATTTGCAAGAAATCTAAATATAAAATTTTCTAAATATAAAATTTTATGAAAATTCTATTTTTGATTTATTGCAAATCATACTTTTGCCGAAGCATTTCAAATGGCCATATACTATATCAACAAGCGATTCAATTTGACAATCATTTCCACCATCTACAGTTTGTTATTGCAGTTTGGTATTGCATAATTTTGCGATGTGGGAACGTTATTAATTACTCCTAATAGTGTAAATTACCTAGCCGGATAAACAATACTAGACCGGATCTAGGATAGTTTACATGATTCGATAAAGTAAAAGGTAAAAACACACAAATTGAACGGGAGTACTGTAGGTGGAAACACCTGTATCCCAATTAATATTATAACGGAGAATGTACGGGAGCTTTTACAAGAGAGTTTAGAGAGAAGAAATCGAATCCCTTCCTTTGAAGGTTAGAGCAGTATTTATACTAAGCTCAAAGGGGACAAAGCGTCGTGCACTCACGTCAGGGCACGTTCCTAGGATGGTGCGAGGTGATTGCTTCTGTCCTTTAGCTGCCTTGTCACCTAGCAAGGAAGGTGTCTCCCTTGTCGCGTACTGCCTTGGATGGATTAGTCGAGCATATCCCATGATTCTACGTTGATCATGATCACTATGATCCAAGTTTCTTTGGGTTCTTCTCTGCCGACACTTTCCAACCTTAGAAATCATACCGGGTGATTTCTGTAAGATGGATTTTCCGAAATTGGTGATAAATGAGCTAATAAGTAGTTTGACCGGTATACTATCCGAAGTATACCGGTCAACTTTTAAGTCAACCACGCATCCTTTTGCTGACGATTTAGGTCTCCATCCTGGAAAATCAACTTTGATCGGTTGAATATTCGAAGTTCTTATTTGACCGATTCTGGGTGGAATACACACATCAACTCCGTATTCAATTTCCTTTCATTGTCTATATTTGGAAGCAATTCAATTTTTATTTTATTTTTTGAGGAAATTTTTTATTCTATTGGTATATGTAGTCAATTTTTTTTCTTGTTCTTGTATATAACTTGGTTCGTGAAACTTTGGGAGGAAAACAAAAGAAAACAAAAAAGGATTTTTACCTTTTCATGTATGTTTTAACCTTAATCATGTATGTATGTATTTCAAGATCATTTTTTCTACTCCGATCCCTCCGTCGTCCTAGGAAAAACTTTAGTGTTATGATTTTTTTTGACATTCTCTGAATTTTTTGTCAAATTTTGACATTCTTTGATTATAAATTCAACATAATTTAAGTACACAAATGTTATAAAAATTTCATATATCAAAATTATGTCTTAAGATGAATCTAATTATATTGAATTTATATTATAATTATATATACTCTTTTTCATTATTTATAGCCAAATAGTTTATACTCTGTATATTTTAATGTAATTGGAAAAACTATTTGACCAATGCTATTATAATAATACCAAGGTTTCCATGACATTGCCCGACAATATCATGGGATGACCCGAGGACGCTCCGGTGCACCGTTCGTAAAATTGACGGTTCCTACCCCCTAACCCCCGATAAACCCCCCAGCCCCGACCCGAACACACCCCCCTGATATTGTCACGTCTAAAATTGATACTCTGTATTACTCCCCGCCCGAGTCTTTTCAGTTGTTTTTTCACGGTCTACAATGTAATGTTTTGGATATCAATACAATATTGTCATTTAAAAATAGATATATTATAAAAATGTACTCCCTCCGTCCGGAAATATTCTTCTCGTGTTGACTTGGCACGCTTATTAAGGAATCATTAAAAAAATACCAAATTTCCAAAAATGCACATACTATAAACTTTTAAATCTCATTTTCTTATTAAAAAAGCAATAAAAAAAGTAGATTAGTGATAAAATAGGAGGGTATTATTGAAATTTATCCTTAAAAAGTATACTAAAAAAGGAAATAGAAAGAATATTTCCGGACGGGCCAAAAAAGAAAGTAGGAAGAATATTTCCGGACGGAGGGAGTAATATATTTCAAAATTGTGTTTCGAATTTGTATATATTTTTTTCTATACTTTGCGGTAAAAGTTTTTAAAAAATTGACATTAAAAATTAAACGGAAAAGATTCAAAATAGATAGAGAGAGTATCAATAACTTTGGGGATGAGTGAAATGTCCATTTTGCAGTCCCTTGGGCCTTGACAAACTTGGAATATGATTTTGCAGGAATAGTGTCCAGAAGGTGGAGTTCGGGTTAAAAAGTACTGGCCCAACGAAGTGTGATTGGGCCAGGAAGCTGGGCTTTTAGGCCTGCTTATTTGATGATACTCAAAGCTTGAAAATTTTAGTTTGAAGATTTTGAATGTATGAATTTTACGAGTAATTTGTTTTTTTATGCTAGCACATAGTGATTACACTGTCACTCTCCATACTTCATTTTTATTGGTTTGTTTGGGAAATTATTTTTAATGAATCTTAGTGCTTAAGATAATTTTTTACTGATTTAGTTTTTTAATGGAAATTTTTTTATTAAAAAAAGGAGGAAATACAAGTAAAAAATAATATTTCATTAGTTAATTAAATTTAAACAATAATAATTCATCAAATAAAAAATTTACATGCAATAAAAAAGAACATAAATTTTATACTCCGTAAAAGATTACATTAATAAAAAACTGAAAAAATATGTTAAAAGTAAGGTCTGGAAAATTTTTAATTATTTTATTTTTTCGACACTATTAGCTCTCCTCGATCATCTGTTGTGATCCACGCGACCACGTGTCTCTAAAAGATTGTCACAATTTAATATTTTTGATCAAATTGTGACAATCTTTGATTACGAATTAAATATAGTTTAAAATTATTAAATATTATAAAAATTTGATATTTCAAAACTATATTTTATTATAAATACAACTTTACTAAATTTTTATTATAAATAAATATACTTTTTCATAATTATTAGTCAAAGGGTGACATAGTTTGACCAAAAAAATCAAATTGTGACAATATTTTAGAAACGGAGAGAGTAATAAAAAGAATATAATTATAGGGCAAGAGAAATATTATACTTTTATTTTGGTCTTCAACAAGTTAATGATCTATTTTTTTGATATTTTCAAACTTTTTTAGATATATCTAAGAAGATTTCTTTATTTAATTTGCATGATGTAATGAGTAAAAAATAAGGCGTTAAGAACAAGTCTTTAACATTCATGTGCTTGGAATCTTCTTATACAAAAAATTAAGGCAAACATTATGCATTGCACCGTAAAAGTATGATTTGGAAGAACTCCAAATACTCCCTCCGTCGCTAAGATTATGTTTGAATCAAGAAATTTAAAAAAGAAAGGAAAAGAAAATGAGAAAAAAAATATTTTTCTTGTTTGGTTAGAGAGGAAAACAAAAGAAAAATAGAAGCAAAATAAATTAAGAATGCAAAATGTACTTAGAGGAACGAAAACCGTTCTCCTTTCCTTTTTTATCCGTTTCAAAAAACTTTCTCATTTATATTAAAAAGTTACTTTAACCCTATTAATTATTAACTTACCTATCACATCACATCTATTCACTATTAATCTATCCATTAAATCCTCTCATATTTTTAGGAACGGAGGGAGTAAGAAAGTGTTGTTCTTTTGTGTTACCATGATTCATTTTTATGTGCATAATTGATACTCCCTTCGTTCAAAAATTATCTTCCTGTTGCGCGTTAGAATGTTTGACTGAAATTATTTTTCTACCATTTTATATGAAAAATGATGTAAAATTCAAAAATAAAAATTAGATAATTAAAAACTATACCAAAGATTTACAAAACTATAGGTGACGTTACTATGCTACTTTAACGAATCGGCAACGAAAATAAACCAACAAAATAAATAAAGTTTAACCATGTGAATAGTGAACATAAAGATTTAGAGTTTGCCCTTTCGTTCATCGATCAATACTCCGTAGTTCGTCTGACAAAAGGAATTGAAGATGTGATACGAATCTTGATACAAATTAAGGTCCCGTTTGGCATCAGTGTTAGCTATTAGCGTTAGCGATTTGAAAAGGCTATCCGACGGTAGCCTTTAGAGTTGGCGTTTTCAGAATTAATCTACACCATTAAAATTTTATCCAAAACGCTAACGCTAATCGAAGATGCTGTTCCCAAACAAAGCCTAAATCATATCGGGATAGGAAAGAACTTCGGACGTCTTCAAGCTCGAAGAAATATGAGGCAAAGAGTGAAAAGACAACTTCGAGCGTTTTCGGGCTTTGAAGAAGAGAGAGAGAGATTTAAGATTGATGATATTCTTACTGATTGATTGAATAATGATGAAAGATTACAATATATAGAGAATAAAGCGACGCTAGTGACCTAATGGGCTCGGGCCCGTACTAATTAAACCCTAAACTAGATTAACTAAAAAATATTAATAAAGAATACCAATTAATAAATAGTAGAGTAAAATTTTAAAATCGTACTCAATAACTATGTGTTTTTCTAAATCCGTTCCGAAAATCCCGAATCCGTTTTGTAATTGTACCGAATAATTGGGACACAATTTTTTTATCCCGAACCCGTTCCGTCCTATTATCAAATGGGACATGAGCGGGACAACTTAAGTTTATATCGATCCGTCCCGTTTGACCCGTTTTATCTACTTTATTAATATATAATTCTAATTCTATACACTCATTCTTTGATGTAGAATTGAGGTCTACAACATGCAAGGTTCCTCTTGAAGACAAAGATGAACATATTATTGAAGTTGGTGATGATGTTGGAGATTCAGGAAATGAAAGTGAATAAGAAGATCATGATAATTACAATGATTCTCACTGATCATCTAAATGATGATTTTTGGTTTTTGCTGGATGGCTACTACCTATTGCTTTTTTTGCTGGATGCTACTGTAATACTACCTGTTGTTTTTGTTTTTTTGAATGAAATGTCAGGTGCCTTAGTTGCTCAACAAGCGAAAACAGAGGCTAATCTGAAGCGGAATTTTTGTTCTAGTGCTTGGTTTTTGTTCTACCCAATATTTTTGTTCATATCTTTACATGGGAAATGATCGAAATGTCTAGTTAAACATTAATGTACAGAATTTAATTTTTTTAGAAGTTTTTGTGGACAGTAGGTAATTGCTTGGTGTACATGCACACAACTAGTTTTTGGATGTCTTTGTGAGTTAATGACTTTTATTTATGACTTTTGGATTGAGTACCCCCCTCTTATATTTGGGATTAGGACAAAGTAGGACGACCCGAATCCGTCCCGGTTTATTCCGATCCCAAATTTTATGGGACAAACCGGGATAAGATTGTAATCCGAACCGTTCCGGACCATTTATATATAACGGGATAAGACGCGGAACAACTTAAAATCCGGACCGTCCCGATCCGTGCCCACCCCTACCTTGGACCCAGCCCCCAAGCTATAAGATTTGTAATATTGTTGAACGAATGTGCATTGTGCACATTCAAACTCGTTAACAATATTTATTTAAAAACTTTGATCTAACTAAATCTAATTATGTAAAATAACCGATAACAATAAAATCAACAACGATAAGTAAGATTTTCAAGAAATGTAGATGTATAATTTTAATGTGTATGAGCAAAAAAGAAATTATTGGACAATTGAAATATTTAATTTAACTTAATTACAACTTATTTTTATAACTAAAAAAAATTAGGCAAAGATGACATTATTAATTGTAAGGCAAAAGCACGAATAGCAAGAAATCTAAATATAAAACTTTATGAAAATTCTATTATTGATTTATTGCGATTCGTACTTTTGCCAAACCATTTCTAATAGCCATGTATTATATCAACAACAAATTCAATTTGACCATCATTTCCACCATCTACAATTTGTTATTGCAGTTTGGTTTTGCCTAATTTTACGTTGTGGGAACGTTATCAATTACTCCGTAATCAATTTCCTTTCAATGTCTAAATTTGGCAGCCCCTTTATTCCTTTGGCACGGAAATTTGGCAGCCCCTTTATTCCTTTGGCACGGAGAAGCAATTCAATTTTTATTTTATTTTTTGAGGAAATTTTTTATTCTATTGGCATATGTAGTTAGTTTTTTTTTCTTGTTCTTTTATATTACTTGGTTCGTGAAACTTGGGAGGAAAACAAAAAAGGATTTTCTCCTTTTTTTCTTGTTCTTTCATTTTCTTTTTCTTCAATTTTTCTTTTTATTTTATTTTTTCCTAACTAAACAAGAAATATGTTTTTTCCCATTTTTCTTTTCTTTCTTGAATTTATTTAGTCAAACATAAAGTATTAATCAATTACTTTCTAATACGCTTTGATAATAATTATTCTTAATAAATAATGAAGATCCATTGAGTCCATCCTCATAAATAAATATTACAAGAAATAATTCTAGTCATTAGAGAATAAATAATTATGATAATAACAATAGAATAGGAAAGTAAATAATAAGAATAATATTCAGTTTTCTATTATCCCTAATACTCTTAATATCTCTCAAGCAAGTTGATCACGAATAACGAGGAGCAGCTTGAACCATATGAACTGGAATGGAGTCGACCGAAGAGGTTATGTGAGGATAGTTTCTAGAAGTAGAGAGGTAGATCTTTTTTGTATGATACACAAACATGAGAATATGTTTGTTGAGTTCTTTTCAAACGAGAGTGTTGGCGATTCGAGCGAGCAGCAAAGTTCCTTTTTTCTCTTTGTTGACAATTTTCTACTTCTCTATCGTTTTTTTTTGCTCTCGAGCACTAGAAGAATCACAAAAAAATGCAACTTTCTAGTTCTTCAATTATGCACCCGATTTTTGTTTGGAGAGAGAGAGAGAGAGATGGACAAAGTACAATGGTTGTCAAGCAGCCTCATAATTTTTGGAGAGAAAGAGAAGTCGAGGGAGTCATCATGGTGCTCATCATATATAGTGGAAGATGGTGCGCACAAAGCAAAGTTGAACATGAAGTTCATGGTAGGGAGCATCAACTGCGCGCACAAAATGATTCTGGGATGGCCCGACATTAAGGACCTAGAGTGAGTCATCTCTCCATGCCCTTGAGGACCTTTAGGACATGGAGCTCACCACCCTCTCGGGGATAAGGGTGGCAAGGGGGGAAAAGAAGCTTGCCCGCTCCTGCTATGTTCGAATCACTAAGAAGCTTTGTCAACACCTAGGTGGAGATCATAAAGTAGGAAGCGCAGCCAAAAGCTGAACTCGCTGACGATGTCGAGGAAGTACCTGTCGACCTTAGGGCGCCTGAGCGGAGAGTAAAGATTGGGGTAGGCCTAGCAAAAAGCCTGCACAAGTGTTTGGTGGCCATGCTCACCACGTTTAGCGTCATCTTTGCATGGGGGCCGGGGATATGCCGAGGGTAGATCCCAAGATTATATGCCACTAGCTGGCGGTCAACCCTGAATCTAGGCTAGTAAGACAAAAGAAGCGATTTCTTTCGTCTGAATGGAGGGAGTTCGTCGCTAAGGAAATAGCAACCTTCCAAAACATCGGCCATATAAGGAAGGTAAAATATCCAGAGTGGATGGCCAACGTGGTGTTGGCACCTTAAGGGACTAACTACCTGGAAGATGTGCATGGATTACACTAATCTTAACAAAGCATGTCCCATAGACCCATTCCCACTCCCAAACATCAACCAGCTGGTGGACGAGACTACCGGGTGCGAGCTTATGAGCTTCATGGGTGCATTCAGCGGGTACCACCAGATCAGGATGCATCCAGACGACGAGGAGAAGACGTCGTTCACCACCCCCTGTGGAGTATATTGCTACAAGGTGTTGCCCTTTGGCATCAAGATGGCGGGGGCGACCTGCGCCATGATGGTAAGCAAGCTCTGCGCCCCCATCCTCGAGAGGAGCATGGAGGTCTACGTCGACGACATGATCTTGAAGAGCAAAAAGACAACCACCCATGCAGACTTAGAAGAAGTTTTTAAGATTATTGAAAAGTACAACCTGCGGCTGAACCCGAAAAAGTGCACCTTCGGGGTCCAGGGAGGAATGTTTTTGGGGCACATGGTAAGTCGAATAATATAGTCATGACATCTCTTATTTTATAGACATTTTTATTTTTAATTTCTAAAATATATAATTTTTATTTTTTAATATTATGTCTATAATCTAATAAATTTAATTGAAAATAATTTCATTCAAAACTCGTAAATCGAACAAGAAAGATCATTATAGGACAAAAGGAATATCATGTTAACCCCAACCCCCAACCCCTCTCCCCACCAATTGCCGATTGGCAATATTTTGAGAGAGTGTCAACTAAATCGGAATAAAATATAGAGAACGTATCGAAATAGAATTTTAATGTTTTTATTCTTAAAATAGAAATTTGTACTGTGAAATATGGTATTGTAAATGGACATTTCATAATATTTTTAGTTATGTTTATGGTCATGATTGACACTGTATATGTAATTTAACTTTTATTTCAAGAATAAAATTATATAATTCTTATTTTAATATATTTTTAATGTTTTACACTTTGTTTAATCTTTTTCTTTTGGAATAATGGGGGGAGGGGAGCCAAAGGGTTTAGAAGTTTAATTTTTTATCAACGAAATGCTAATATGACACCAATATTTGGTATAGTAATTTACCCAAATAAGACTAAAACATAATGACTTTTTCAAAATAGGACCATATGTTTTTATTTCTCAATGTAGGACCTTTGGTCATTATTAATTAGTTATTATTCAAGTAAATGTCCATCATTACTGGGCATTATTCCTTCCACGAAGACATTATTAAGTCCTATTTAGGGAATAAAAAAGTTTGAGTACTAGATTAGGAAAGTCATTATGTTTTAGTCCTATTTAGTGCAAATTTCACTATTTGGTATGTACTTCTTCTAGGAGTACATCTTTTTCTCATTTAGAATAACATACAAAATTCTATTTTTTAAAATAAACCTTATTTATAAATTAGTATAGAAATATAAAGTATAAATTACATCTTCAAAAAAATATCAATAATTCTATAAAATAAAATTACGTCTTCAAAATTACAGAGTATATCAATACAAATATAAATTATGGAGAGATTTGTTTACACCGCACCTTGTAATAACTACTAAATCCTAATTTTGAAAAAAAGGATGAGACCCATAACCCATATATGAGGCTCTCTTCAAACTCGGCTAGACGGTCACAGAAAGAAAATCAATTAGACTTAAATTGTAAATTTGTAATAGAGAGTGGAACCTACATCTCGTGTTTGGAAAGACTCTTTACTTGATACTAGTAATAACCCCGTGCTTCGCACGGGCTCTGATATTTTCTAAATTTTGACATCTAAATTAAAAAATAAAAATAATATTTATTTTAAGTTCTCTAATGATATATGATGTGTTTGATAAATATTTTTTAGTATATAATATCTCTTTTTGAGAGAAATTTTTTAATTTTATTATTGATGTACATGTACTAAAATATATATAAAAAATATACAAAATAAATGATGGATTGTTTTTAAAAATAAAATAAATGCTGGATTATTTATATAAATAATATGTTATGAAGTTAATAAAGATGCACATGTGATAAGATTTATATATGATAGCTTTTTTTGAGATGATGGAATTATAAGCAATATTGTTTTTTATGAATAAATTTTATATAATTTTTTTAAATTATAAAATAGTCAAGCATATTTAAAAAATATGTAAAAACAATGAAAAAATATTTCTAAAATAGTGAGAGAGCGAAAAACTTTGTAAGAAGTTAATAAAAATAATGAGTTTTTATTGTTGAAAAGTGAAGGATTTATAAAAAATAATAAAAATAATGATTATTTAATACAAAATTAAATATGCATGCATGGAAAGACATGTGTCATGTGATTTACATGTGGCGTGACACATGTCAGTAGTATGAATGCGTGGCATGACACGTGTCGTCACAACAACTATGACATGCTTGCATGGAAAGACATGATTTACATGTGGCGTGACACATGTCAGTAGTATGCACGCGTGGCATGACACATGTCATCACCACAACCATGGAACTCTCTTTTACATATATATAGTATGCACGCGTGGCATGACACATGTCATCACCACAACCATGGAACTCTCTTTTACATATATATATAGGATGATTATCCAATTGTCATTACTCGGTATACCTTTCACACTCTTTGCTTTTATAACTGCATAATGCTACCCCACTAAAAAGATACCTATTCAGCGGTCCAAAAGGTGGAATCGCCCACCCCTGGCGCCCCCACCCCCTTGCTCGACAAGAATGGTGGAGGAGGTAAATCATGGTGACTCAGTCGGCCAAGAACGCTAGACCCGTGCCCACCGCGCACAAGGAGTCTCCTCACCCTTTATGAGATTTTTGGATAGCTCCCACACTGCCGCTTGCGGGATTCGATCCCTGGTCATCGGTCCAAGATTTTACGCTCTTGACGAACTGAGCTACCCATGCGGGAAAAAAGATACCTATTCAGGACTCAGGAGGAAGTAGTGAAGTACTTATTCTTCAATAAGTTCTCAAAAACCAAACCTTTTTTGTGTCATTAGTTCGACTTTTTCTCACCCACCCCTTTTTTTTCAGTGCTTCTATCATTCCTCCAACAGACCGAACACAGATTTATTCTCCTTTCCTCTCCTGTTCTCCACTTGATTCTTCAGAAGTTGAAGAATGGTGAACATGAACTTGAAGGTGGGGACAAGACCGCCATGGGTGGCTCTTGGAGCTTCAGTATGGCTCCAAATCGCAGCAGGAAACGGGAACAACTTTCCACTCTATTCCCACACCCTAAAATCAGCTCTGGGTTTGAATCAGCAGCAGCTGACCATGCTTGGGGTTGCCAATGACATTGGGGAGAACATTGGGCTCCTTCCTGGCTTTGTCTGCAACAAGTTCCCTCCTTGGGTTGTCCTCCTCATTGGTGTTTTTGCTTGTTTTCTTGGCTATGGAACCCTCTGGCTCTCTGTTAGTGGTACTGTTGCAAATCTGCCTTATTGGCTGGTAAATTCATCTTATTTTGTCTCGTCCTTTTCTCTTTGACTGATTGATTGGGAAATAGTCAATAGAGACACTTGATTTTTGAGGCTCTGAGTTTGGATGGAGGGTTTTGGAGGATTTATCCTATTTCTTGATATGCATGGAGTATTTGATATTTTTAATTTTTAATTTTTGAAAGAATATGATGATAGGCGATTATATATATACCAAGAAAAACATTCTCCTCTGAAACCCTTCATGCAAACTGATCCTTAAATACAAGCTTGTCAAATACTCAAAGTTTCACGGGATAGAAGTAAAGAAGGATCTGTCAACTAGGAATTGGAGAATTTGTCTGTGAGATTTTCCTTTTACATCTGTGTGTGCATTAAAAATCTGATCTTTATGTGGTTGGTAGTTTCATATTTGCATTTTGGAATCTCTGGTTGATATAGTGACTTGATTTCTTGAACAAAAGAAGGATGGGTAAAATTGGGAAGAAAGAGAATTTTTCTATCATTCTTTGGTCACTGTTTTAAAAATCTAATCTTTATTCCATTGGTTGTTTTTCTTCATTTTTGAAGCTCTATTTTTTTCGTATCGATAGACAGTGAACTGTCTTTTTTTTGTTTGTGAATCCCATTTCACTTTTTGTTTTATAACTGAGAGCAAAATTATATGTACATGTTGTGGTCATTGGCAGTTGTGGATAGCCATAGTTGTGGCCACAAACAGCGGTGCTTGGTTCGGCACTGCCTTGATTGTGACCAACATGAGAAACTTCCCTCTGAATCGCGGCACCGTTTCCGGCATTCTTATGGGCTATGGAGGACTCAGTGCTGCAGTGTTCACTGAAGTGTACACTGTATTGCTTCATGGTTCTTCTTCCAGCCTCTTGATGTTCCTAGCTGTTGGAGTTCCTGCTATATGTCTTCTCATGTTGTTCTTTGTTCGCCCATGTACTCCCGCTTCAGGTGACGACCCTTCTGAGGATTCCCACTTTTTGTTCATCCAAGCTGCTAGTGCCGTTCTTGGTGTCTATGTTCTCACTGCAACAATCTTGGAAGACATATTCCCGCTTGGGTTTTCTCTTTCTTATGTCATCCTTGTCACCATGGTGCTTCTTATGTCGGCCCCGCTAGTGGTTCCTATAAAAATGAGTATATATCCATCAATTCTTAGCAAGTCATCGAAAGTTGCGGATCGAGATAATGGTGTTGAAGAGACAACAATAGAGCCTTTGTTGGTGTCTTCATCCTCATCAGCTGCTAACTTGGGAAGCTTTAATGAGAGCGAGGGGATATCCGAGGTGGACATGCTTCTTGCCGAGGGTAGAGGGGCAATAAAGGAAAAGAGGAGGCCTAGAAGAGGGGAAGATTTTAGGTTCAGAGAAGCCCTTGTCAAGGCTGATTTCTGGTGTTTGTTTCTGGTCTGTTTCGTTGGTGTTGGCTCTGGGGTCACGGTGCTCAACAACCTTGCGCAAATAGGGATTGCGCAAGGCGTTCAAGACACTACAATCCTTCTATCTCTATTCAGCTTTTGTAATTTTGTTGGCCGTCTTGGTGGTGGCGTCGTCTCTGAACATTTTGTCAGGTTTGTAATGTTTCTTAACAAGCGCTTCTTTGTAATGTTTCTTCTAAAATGAGACTTTTTTTTACTTTGTTCGTGTTATGGTGCTTATATATTACTTTGTTTGTGCATTTCCTTGTGCTTATGTGTTTGAGCCAGAGGTCTCTTGGAAACAGTGTCTTTACTGTCAAGTAGGGGTAAAGTCTGTGTACGGACACCCCTCCAAGCCCTACATCTTATGGGACTTTACTGGGTTTGTTATTGTTGTAGTTTTGATAACCTTGAAAAGTGAACACACGGATCATATGCTCGAATCTTTTGCCATTTTGTAAGGCATGTTAAGCCATTACAACACATCACAAAATGTAAAACATAAACCAACATATATTGCTTTAGGGTACTCGTCCTCGGCCTTTTATGTTTGAGCCCCACGGCTAAACATTGAAATTTTGATCTCTATTCTTATCTCTATTTTGTCTCAGAGACTGGTACTACTGTACTAGGGTATAGGGGTAGGGGTAAGATCTGCCTACACACCCTTTTGAGACCCTACTTTTTGTGGGCTTTTAGTGGGTTTGTTGTTGTATTGTTATCCCTAAATGAAACATGGTATTGTTCTTGTAGGTCAAAGGCGCTTCCGAGAACGTTTTGGCTCACATGCACGCAAGCAGTGATGATATTCACATACCTTCTCTTTGCCTCCGCGCTCGATGGGACCCTCTACGTTGCAACAGCTCTACTCGGGGTGTGCTTCGGGGTCCATTTCGCCGTGGGGGGACCCACAACCTCGGAGCTCTTCGGGTTGAAGCATTTCGGGCTGATCATCAATTTTCTGGCAATAGGGAACCCTCTCGGCGCCTATCTCTTCTCTGGCCTTCTCGCTGGGTACCTGTACGATGACGAGGCTGCGAAGCAGCACAGCGACACCTGCATTGGCCCTAACTGCTTTAGGGTAACGTTCCTAGTTTTGGCGGGACTTTGCTCCGCGGGTTGCCTTCTTAGTGTTCTTTTGACGGCTAGGATAAGGCCGGTGTACCAAATGCTTTATTCCGGTGGCTCATTCCGGCTGCAACAAAGCTCAAATCTTTGAAGTTTCTTGAACAAAGACTGCTTTTTTATTTTTTTAATTTTTACTGTATGGTTACTGATCCCATTGCTAGCTCCCTCTCTTTTTACTACAGGGGAGTAAAAATTAAGAGTGTGTTGTTTGGTCATTATGAACATCATGTTTATATACTATGGATTTGTGCTTTGTATTTTTACAGCATTGGAATGAATCACTTCCTGTGGTAAAATTATAGTGATGAATTTTTGTTGCAGTGTTTCTTAAGCTATGTGCTCTGTATTAGTCTATTAGTACATTAGATATTTTATTTGCTGATTTTGAAACCGGACCATTGCAACGCGATAAACCGATTCAATTGTTTCTTCGTCTTCCCATTCTTCAGCTTCTATTTCCTCTCTCAGGTCCATCCTTACCGGATGGACTATCCCTTCCTTGCCTCAGATATTGTCACGAAATCGGCAGTCATTGTCGCCCTCACGACCTTCTCATTGTCTTCCATGAACAACACCCTCGTAGTAGCTACGACATCGTTCTCCAAGTTGTTGGCATTCAGGTATTGAGACTTAAAAATTTCAGAGTAAAAATGTACTCAAGTTATTTTTTCTCAATTAAAGGTATTCAAAAATTTTCCAAATTCTTATTTAGGAAAAAACCTAATAATGTTTTGCTATTATAGGTAATTTCTCCAAAATACAATTATTACTGACATGATCAAATTACATATTTTTTTTGTTCATTCGATGTACGTACATTTTCTAATGTGATTTTAATTATCCTTGACATCAACAGTTTTTGTTGTGGCTGGCGTTGTTGTTGTTCGGGTGCGAGTTCTGACATACGAGGTTGATCCATATACCAAGATGCTATATTACAAAAGAGTTTTAGGCCCGAGCCCGGCCTGGCCCGTATATTGGGCCAAACAATTGAAGCATGAGCCCGACCCGAATAAGTACTCGCGGGCTTCGGGCCAACCCGGCCCACATGGTTAATATTATTTACATTAGTAAAAAATAATTTTTTAAATAAAGAAATGTCTTAGGTATCGACTAATATAAAGAAATGTCTTAATTTTTTTAGAAATCTCATACTTGATATAATAAGTATGATGAATATATTGTTAAAGTATCGACTAATATCTGCAAGAGAAATGCTAAAGTCACAAATTTTTTGATCACAAAATACACAACCTTGCTATTTGTGTACCTCACTAAGTGAATTAAATAATGTTAAATAATTAAAAAGTAAGCATTTAAATACACAAATGGCAAGGTTGTGTATTTTGTGATCAAGGTGTTTGTGACTCTAGCACTTCTCTATATGCAATGCGTTTTTGTTTGATAATACTCTATTATTTATTTAATATTATTATCGAACTACGATAACTAATAATAACAATGTATTCATTTGATTAAATATACTTGTAAAAATATCTTTTTTCTCCATAAAAATATGCATGTGTGTGTATATAATAATACTCCGTAATAATTAAATAGTATTATTGTTGTTGCTATTATTATTATATTATTTTATCATAACTATGATGATAATAATAATTTATTCGGGCCGGGCCGGGCCACGGAGTTGAACATAAAATTCGAGCCCGGCCCTAAGGTATGGAGATCCAAGATCAAGCCCAAGCTCGCTATTTTGTGGGCGGGTCGGATATCCGGACTCGTGATCGAGTCTAGTGCAGATTAAGGGCCTGTTAGGGAATAGTGTTAGATATTAGCACTGGTGTTTTGGATAAAAATTTAACGGTACAGATTATTTTGAAAACATTAACGCTAAATGCTGTCCGTAGATAACTTTCTCAAAACATTAACGCTAATCTCTAACAATATTTCCTCTAAATCTAAAAATAAGTAGATAAAAATGAAATATTGGCTTTGTTTGGTAATAGCGTTTTCGATTAGCGTTAGCGTTTTGGATAAAATTTTAATGGTGCAGATTAATTCTGAAAACGCTAACTTGAGCCTGTTTGGGAATAGCGTTAGAGATTAGCGTTAGCGTTTTGAAAAGGCTATCTACGGCCAGCGTTTAGCGTTAGCGTTTTCAAAGTAATCTGCACCGTTAAAATCCTATCCAAAACGCTAACGCTAATCTCTAACGCTATTCCCAAACAGGCCCAAAGGCTACCGTCGGATAGCTTTTTCAAAACGATAACGCTAATCTTTAACGCTGATGCCAAACGGGGCCATGTCATCAGTATCATTTTCAAAACCCTAAATATATGTACAAAAAATTAGGAACTCACACTTTAATCATTACTCCGTAATTAATTGTATTAATCCATCATTTAAAAATTAAAACTACTCCGGAATAAAGAACATGAAAAGCGAATCAACGCTCTCTTCCGGTTTTCTCGGTCAAATTTATCCGTACCTTATCTTCTTCTTCTTCTTCTTCCTCCGTATGGATCAGCCAGCAGAATCCTTCCATCGTCGCAGCATCGGACTCATCACTCTCCTACTATGAATCGCTCGTTCTGTAATTTTCTGAGAAAGCCCCACAATCCCAGCCCTCGTTTGATCTGCTCGAAATCGAGATCCATCTCGTCGCGATCGGACGGCGGCCGGAGGTTCCATACCCGCGACGAGAGGAAAAAGGGCGGGAAGTTCCTCGATTCGCTCCTCAGGTCTCCGCTTCTCCCCGTTGTTGCCTGCTCAAGTGCTGCGGGGTTAATTTGTCATTACTCGTTATCGCAGAAGGATTCTCTGGTTGCTTTTGCTGATTCTGGAAATGGGGCATCGTACCAGCCTGAGAATAAGCCTATGTTTATCTTCAAAGGTAAATTTTTGTGTCACTGTATCTTGAATTCAGTGCTGTCTCGGCGTCTCGTGATTTTTTTTCATACAAGCTTCAGAATTTCATGGAATAATAGAGATGGTTTTACAAGTTAGGAATGTTCTGGATTGGATTACAACTTTCACACGATTTCACTATGCCTTTCACATGTTAATGTTAATGATTTTGGTGATGTCATTTGGTAGAGTGAATCCCACATCGGAAAGCCAAAAGTGAAACAAGCTGTATATAAGCTCTTGATTTGAACTAACTAATCGATTGGAATCAACTTTTTAATGTGGTTCAGCTCAAGTATCTTATTTCTCATTCCCATGATCCATACCCCATCTTAAATTCTATCACAATTTACTCATTGTGCTTATTGCATTTTTTTATGACCTTCTTTTGGTTATTGGGACTAACAAAAGCATTTCTTAATGCTAAAAGTTTAGTCTCCGAAGCAATTTCACAAGAAACTGCTCGGGTTTTTACCAAAGCAGCTCTTGGAGGATGTATCAATTGGTTGAAAGGCTTAAAAGAAAATATTGTTTTGGGAGGGCCGGAGGGGTAATGCCTGCAGATGCACGCTTTTAAACCGTATAAGAAAATTAGTTTGGCAACCCCAAAATACAAGTTATTCTACGGGGACGTTTGAGATTTTTTCAAATTTTTTTACTCTTTTCTTTTTTAACAAAATCCCATAATCTGGCAAATCTTTCCTGTGTCATAAAAAGATGCAATAAGGCAGAACATGGTAATATAGGAAAAACATTGTGATATCATATACTTCGTACCATGTAATAAGTGGATATGGAGTATAAATTATCTTGCTTGTCTCTTCCTTTCTAATTTTTTCTGTGTTATTTCACAACTTTTCTCCCCAATGTCAAGCATAATGTCTAGTTCTAGACACTTTGGAAATATTTAATAATATTTTAATGCTCCTCTCATTTCAGATACGTATAGGAAAAAGGTGTTCTTCAAATATGAAAAACGGTTGAGGATGCGTAGTCCTCCTGAAAAGGTATTCCATTTAACTAGTTATGCAATGGTTAAGGTATAGGCTTTTTTTGTACCTACATTCATTGTCCTCCATAGTTATCTTTCAAAATTTCCAAGGTTTATTTATGCTACACTGTTGTGGTGGGACCCTCATTGAGCAGGATGCTGATGCACTAAGGTTATCCTTTACTAAATTACGATGTTTTTAAACCAATAGGTGTTTGAGTACTTCGCATCTTTCCGGACACCTGCGGGAGAAACGTATATGACTCCAGCAGATCTAATGCGGGCGGTTGTTCCTGTTTTTCCTCCTTCTGAAGCGCCTGTGGTTAGAGCTGGAAAACTGAAAGGGGAACTGGTTAATTGTGAGCTGCATTGTGCTCCTTCGAAGTTTTTTATGCTTTTTGATACCAACAATGACGGTCTTATATCATTTCCAGAGTTAGTACTTTTCCAACTATTTCCTCCCCAAACGAGGATTTGATCTCCTTGAATCAATTTCAGTCTGCTTGCAACAGGTATATCTTTTTTGTCACGCTCCTCAGCATCCCCGAGTCAAGCTTCTCGATAGCGTTTCGTATGTTTGACACCGACAATGATGGGTAAGTGTTCGAGTTTGCGTCATTTGCATCAATGTTTAGTAGTGGTTTGCTTCAAAGTCTATATCTGTAGATGGTTTCAGTGTGCTTGAGTCTCTGGTTAAAATACGGAGTATTAAAGAAAGACACATAGGTTTATAAGAAATGGTCTTCTGAACAGAGGAATAGACAAGGAGGAGTTCAAGAAAGTGATGTCACTGATGCGAAATCAAAACCGTCAAGGTGCCCACCACCGAGATGGGAAGCGAATTGGATTGCATGTTTCTGGTTCCGTGGAAGATGCTGCTTTGCTCGAGTACTTCTTTGGAAAAGACGGAAATGCCCACCTTGATCACGAAAAATTTGTCCAGTTCTTGAGAGATTTACACAACGAAGTATCACTCTTTTACACGCTTTTTTTTTCATTTTTGTGCTAACAGTTGGGCAGAAATCTTCTAGGATTGTACCCCATGGTTCTTTTAATTCTGGATCCCAGTGTCATATTATGACAATGGATCCTTTTGAGGCTGCTGCTCAGTTCGACTCCGAAGTAGGCCATACCCATGTGACCCCAGTCAAACCTCCCCTAGCCTATCCCCACCCCCTTCCTACGGGTGACAAGCCCTTTGGGCGGGGAGCAGAGGGTGGGCTAGGGGGGTTAGGAGGGTAAGAACCACTTCGGGTCGGACAGAGCACCTTAGGGGCTTCAAATGGACCCAATGTCATATTATTACATTGATCCAGTGTCAAGAGAACCCCTTAAGTATCGCATTCAAGTGTTTTCCTTCTTTTTTGTGTGTTGCAGATTTTGAGGTTGGAATTTGAACACTACGATTATGGTTCACGGGGGAGCATCTCTGCTAAAGATTTTGCATTATCAATGGTCGTATCAGCAGACATGAGCCACATCGACAAGTTTCTTGATCGTGTCGAAGAGCTGAACAGCGCGACACATCTTAAAGACGCGCGCTTTTCTTTTGACGAGTTCAAGAGCTTTGCTGAGCTGAGAAACAAATTGCACCCGTTTAGCCTCGCCATCTTTAGTTATGGAAAGTCGGTGAACGGTCTGCTCACAAAGGATGACTTCAGAAGAGCAGCCAAGCAGGTTTGTGGCATATCTCTCACGGAAAACATGGTCGACCTGATATTTTATGTGTTCGACACAAACCGTGATGGGATTCTGAGCTCGGACGAGTTCCTCAGAGTGTTGCAGAGACGAGAGACTGACATTTCACACCCGAGGGAGTCTGGGCTAGTTGGGATGATATCGTGTTGGATGGACTGTGTGACAAAAGGCTGTTCTTATTCCAAGGTTCTTCGCTGAATCTCGTGTCCTGTCTCCTGAAACCAAACATGGTGGTGTCTGAACAGGAAGCATTGTACATATTGAGAGATGGTGATCTTTGTTTCCCTGCCTTAGCTTCATTTTGTAAACAAACAGCAGCTTGGCACTATGAAGAAACATGTACGCTTGACACAAGTGTATTGAAAGTATATCTAAACTAAATATTGTGACATTTTCAATTTTATGAACTTTATAATGATTTCTAGCTTAAATAAAATATTATCTATGTCCCGGGATTGTTTTTCATTTTTAATTTTTCATAAAAAGAATGCATGTTTCATACAGTAATATTTCTCTTACAGCTTTTACTTTCTTTATTTTGGCCCCCAGTAAAAATGGATTTCAAAGTCGAGAGGAAGTGAATATTTTTAAGATAAAATTTTACATTCTCACAAGTTTAAAGTTATAGTAATGCACAAGGCCGGTTGTTAAATGTATTTTAGGTCCTATATTTTGAATGGGATAATTTTATTTTGAAATTAGTGCTAAAATTGACTTTTGGTGATCAGTAATGTAAAATTTTGATTATTGTAATATATATTTATGCATTTAAAAAAATACTAGTATCTTTGAAATTATCAAAAGTTTAGATCATTAGCCTCTGAAAAATCGGTCCGGTTCCAGTGACACCGGAGAACGGTGCCACTCCGGTGCCACTGGGTTTTTGGGGCACCTCCGGTGCTCCGTTCGTAAAATTGATAATTCCTACCCCCTAACCCACCCCCTAAACCCCCCTACACTACCCCCACCCTGCACCCCCACCCAACCCGCCGTAACCCCCCACAAAATGTGTGGCTATTATGCATTGCATAATAGCCACACATTTTGTGGGGGGGTTACGGCGGGGTTGGGGTGGGGGGTTTAAGGGGTGGGTTAGGGGGGTAGGAACCGTCAATTTTACGAACAGAGTACCGAAGGTGCCCAAAAACCCAGTGGCACCGCTAGTGGCACTATTCTCTAGTGTCACTGGAACCGGGCCGCTGAAAAATTGGGTCTTAACAAAAAGGAGGGTTTTGTATGGATTCACGTCTTACCTTCGGGATCAACCAACCCTAGGGTTGAAACAAAACAACTCCAAAATGAGTTCTTTTCATCTTCTCCCTTTCGATTTTTTTTTTCCTTTTTTTCTTCTTCTTTTTACTTGAGAGTTTTTTCTTTATTATTTAAGTTCAGTTTTTATTTTATTCTCAATTTACTTTTTTATTATCTAGTTTTAAATATACCCCTGAATATTTTTTAAATGTAAATTTATATTTAATATTAGGAAAATATTACTTTTATCCTTTTAGTTTAGGTAATTTTAATTAAATTTATTTATGTTTTTAATTTGTCAAGTACATGTACTTTTTTTTTAATTGAACGCATTTTTTTGCTTTCTATCACTCTTCTCTTATCCACCTTTTTTCGCAGTGTTGTCTTTGTAATTTAAGATTTAGGCCTCGTTTGACATCATCGTTAGAGGTTATCGTTATCGTTTTGAAAACGTTATCCGACTATAGCCTTCAGCTTTAGCGTTTTCTGAATTAATCCACAACATTTTAAATTTATCTAAAACGCTAACGATAATCGAGAATGTTGTTCCAAAACTTTAATATTAATTAACGAGCATCTTTTTCATATTTTAAATTTATAATTTAAATTAAAATAGTCTTAAAGAAGAAAAAAAGGGATGTGCATGCGTGATCCACAATACTCATGAACGGGGATAAGATGTGATAGAAAAGTGAATAGTCGATGTTACACTGATTGGCAGAAGAGATTCCGTGATGGACGTGATTCACACCATTCAATCTAATATTTAAAAGCCATCCATGATGAATAATATTTTATTTTCATATTCATATTTCAATGATAAATCTAATCTCCAAGAACTCCTTCAGACCCGACGAAATGATCACTGAAAGGCGGTAAGTTGAGCTTTAATATTACATTCAATAAACATATGAGAAGGAGTTGTAGGTGATGGGCCTCTTTGGGAATAGCTTTAGCGATTAGCGTTAGCGTTTTGAAAAGGCTATCTATGGACAACATTTAGCGTTAGCGTTTTCAAAGTAATCTGCACCGTTAAAATTTTATCTAAAACGCTAACGCTAATCTCTAACGATATTCCCAAACAGGCCCGATGTCATAACCAAACATGAGATAACTTTGCCTGCGGATAACTCAAAAACTGCAACAAACATATCATCACGTTGCAAGATTTGGTTATTGTCCCATTTGTCTTTCTCCCTCTGCTTCGGTTAAAAATGTCCAAATAAATTCTTTTGTTCAGCAAAAATCTTCATCCCCTTTTCAACTCTATCTTCACTATTTCCTCAACAAAAAAAAGGAATTGAAGTCCGAGAAATATATATTGACAAATCTTTGCTGAACAAATACTACTTTATAATAGACTCTTTGTGCGTCGTTGTTGTTGTTGTTATTATTATTATTATTATTATTATTATTATTATTATTATTATTATTATTATTATTATTAAATGCTTCTCCGATTTTTCAAATCTAACCGCATGAGTGGCCAATGGTACAAAAGAAGTGTAAATAAACACCTACTCAAAGATCACTAATTAAATGTCCATCCTCCGGGGACATAATAAGTTCATTGCTCTTAATTAATTAAGGATTACTCCCTACTTAAAATATAATCTTTAACCATTAAAAGAAACTTACTAATCTCTTTGTCTGTTATATTTCTTTTTATTCTATTTTTCACACGATTGTCAGTGTAACACTTTAATCATAAAGATATGATATTTTAATAATCTGTGTTCCTAAATAAATATATTGATTTTAATTAATTTAAATATCAATTGAATTTATTTTTTTTCACGTATATATGATCAACATTTATAAATATTAACCAAGAAAAATGAAATGAAAACAAAGATACCACCATACCAGACAAAGGAATTAACATAAACTCCTAAATATACTTCAAAAGTCAACTTTATGATTTTTAGGTACATAATTTTCGAATCCCCGGCCCGGGATAATTGCCCAGAGTCCCTTCAAAAAAAATGTATATATTCCATCTGTCCTTAAATGTTTGTTTATTTTTTATTTTTTTCAGTCAGAATTGAAATTTTTTTATTCAAAATTATGGAGTATACAAAAGTGATATTAGATATTGATATAATAAAATTTTATTAGATTCATTTTATAAAATATTTTTAAAATATAATTTATCGAATTGATATACTCCGTAAAAAATACTCAGATATATTTTATTTAATTATAGATCAAAAGTTGAAAATAATTAATTGTAAAAAGTTAAAACTAAACAAATAACTAGTGACGGAAGTAGTATAAACTTTTACTTTGTACTTTTTATTTATTTAAATTATTTTGTGCTCTCAATAAAGTCAACAAATAGCAATTTTGTGATTTTTGTTACTCCCTCCGTCCCAATTTATATTGCTCGTTTCGGTTTACGATGTTTCACCGAAATTTTTTTCAAATCATGTTATACAAAAAATGGTGTAGAATTTAAGAATAAAAATTACATATTAAAATACTGCATCAAAAGATCTATAAAATTAGTAGTGACATGATTATTTTATTTTATCAAATGACTAACAAAAAAGAGAAAAAAATGAATAAAAATTTACTCTGTAAATACTAAATAGTAAATATGCAATTTAATTCCGGACGGTAATTTAGGACGGAGGGAGTAGCATTTAGTTTGTAACTATGGCATTTCACCAGTATAAATACTTGGCATTCTTATCATCTCATAGTAGAGTCTCATGCATGTCTAGTAGTACTCCTGGAACTGTGCAAACAATGGCTCATAACTCTTGGGATTTGCCTAAGGTTCTGTTTGGATGGGTGGTTTGCATCCTAAGCCTGAGCTTCATTTCTTGGTGTTGTGGTTCCATAGGAACTGTGCACATAAGTGGGAAAAGACCCGTCGGGGTAACCGACACCGACTTCGTGTGTGCCACCTTGGACTGGTGGCCACCCGATAAATGCGACTATGGAACGTGTTCTTGGGGTCACGCTTCTCTCCTTTACCTGGTACTCCTTCTGTTCTATATCTTTTGTTTTTCCCAATTTTTCTTTCAAGATAGTCTTATACCTTTCATCCAATTTCTTTATATAAAAATACCCTTCTTTTTTTAGAGCCAAAAGACTAATTCACCCTTATATTTTGACTATTTACTTCTTTTTTTAAATCTCTCTACAATTTACTACTTTAGCCTAATTTGTGTTATTATGTACTTAATGCTAATCCATCTTTTTTCCATTGTGTATGCGCAGAACCTTAGCAATACTATCCTTTTAAATGCAGTTAAAGGTGAGATTGAAGAAACCTTATATTGTCAAACTTTATTATCATTATTATTATTATTATTATTATTATCATTATTATTATTATTACTACTACTACTATTACTAGTTACTACGGAGTACTATATTATTGTGCCATAATTTTTTATTTTTTTGCAGCTTTTTCGCCTTTAAAGATTCGTTTGGGTGGGACTTTGCAAGATAAAGTGATCTACCAAACAAAAGAAGAGAAAGAAGAAGGAAAAAGTTGCATTCCATTTGTGAGGAACATGTCAGCATTGTATGGTTTCAATAAAGGGTGTCTCTCATTGTCCAAATGGGATGAAATGAATGACTTCTTCAATAAATCAGGGTATGTATATACTCCCATTGTCCACAAATAAAGTTCTCATTGCGCGTTACGATGTTTAACGGAAATTATTTTCAAATCATTTTATATGAAAAATGGTATGGAATTAAAAAATTAAAATTACATATTTAAAAACTACATGAAAAGATCTACAAAACTAGTGGTGACATGACTATATTATTTTATCAAACAAGACACAAAAATAGGCCAACAAAGTGAATAAAGTTTGACCCTGTAAATAGTGAACGAGAACTTTATTGTTGGACGGAGGGAGTATGTGACTCTCATACATATAGGTGTAGGGTCGTTGCAAGTACTAAGTGCACGCTTCAATCTTTGCCACCAATCTACAATCAAAATTCAATTTACTTTCTCTCAGTGACCGTCTGGTCGGGTCTGAGGGAGCCCCCAGGGATGGGACTCATCCTTTTTTTATTAAATTTTTTTGGGGTGGGACGACTGACACTACATATATTGTTTGGATCCAGAGCTGTTATTATTTTCAGTTTGAATGCTCTCCAAGGAAGAACGTTCGATTCCCATGGCTTCGCAAACGGGGCTTGGAATTCGACCAATGCAGAGTCTCTAATGCATTACACCGTGAATAAAGGCTACACTATTCACGGATGGGAGCTCGGTAAGTTTCGCGAGGTTTCGTCCCAAAACCAATCGCTCATGAGAAGTAATTATTACCCCCTTCGTCCATTTTTCCCACTTTGATTTATACGCAATTTAAGAAAAAGTAAAAAGTATTTTCTAAAAAAGAAACATGAAGAAAATTTAAGAACAGACAAATAAAAAAAGTCAAAAGAAAATTTATGGACGAAGGGAGTAAGATACATGCACTTACTCTAAAAGGAGAGTATATTGTGTAGTTGACTTTCCAAATTCGCACTTGGATGTGACGTGTAAGAGTAGAATGCGATTGTTAAGAAGAAACACGTCATATCATATAGACCGATCAGATGATTATTTTTTTCTTCTCGTCAGGGAACGAGCTGAGCGGGGACGGAGACGGTGTAAGAGTAGGAGCTGATCAATATGTTTCTGACACAATTCATCTGAAGAAGATATTGGGAGATGTATACAAGAGTGTTAGTTATAAGCCATTGGCCATATCACCTGGAGGATTTTTTGATGCAAAATGGTACAAAGAGTTTATAGAGGAAGCACAAGAGTCTTTGGATGTGGTCACCCATCACATTTACAGTCTAGGCCCAGGTTCTGTCTGATTTATTTTCGTAATTTGACTTTCCAATTATATCTTTAGCGTCCACTAAAAAAATTACTTATAATAATATAGCAAATGATGAGCACCTGGTGGAGAAAATCCTCAATGCTTCATATTTGGATCAACAAATCCGTACATTTCGTCAGCTGCAGCACATCCTCAAGAGCTCCTCCGCCACCTCTGCAAGGGCTTGGGTCGGCGAAGCCGGCGGAGCGTATAACAGCGGCCGGGACCGCGTCACCAACGCCTTCGTCTTCAGCTTCTGGTATTTCAAACTCCTCTCCCTCGTCAAGATCTTGTCGTCCTCCCACTACGGCCACGTTCTCTTCGATCACCTGATCTGATTGGTTCAGATCTGATCTGATATGATTACAATTATATATACTTAAAAACTACTCCCTCCGTCCCATGAAACTTTTGTCTTTTCTTTTTTTATCCGTCCCACAAAACACTTTTCATTTCTATTAAAAAGTCACTTTTACCTCTTACTTTTTCATACCCTAACTATCACATCATACCTTTTTACTAATAATCTATCCATCAAATCATATTTTTACCCATCACATCAAAGGATATTTTTGGAAATTCAATACCAAAATACACTCCCTTTAAATCTTTCCTAAAAAGCAAAAGTCCCATGTTTCATGGGACGGAGGGAGTACATGGTAATAATGAGGGAAAAAAAGTTCAAATTTTAAGTTTGTGGAAATGACTTTACTAAAAGTGTTTTAATTAATTTCATGTTTTTGGGTAATTAAGCAAACTAATTAATCTTATTGTCTTGATTGAAAAAAATGCCAAAAAAAGGTATCTTGATCAGCTAGGGATGTCTGCATCTTATGGTACAAAGACATACTGCCGGCAATCACTAATTGGTGGCAACTATGGTTTACTTAATACCACAACCTTTGTACCAAACCCTGATTACTACAGGTTAGTAACTTTAATTAATTAACTCACTAATTTCCTTCAAATCACTTGTTAATACACATTTTTATTCATTAGTCTTATCATGTTTTAATTTCCTTTGGTATAAAATTATGACCTTGTTTGGGATTAACGTTTTTTATTAGCGTTAGCGTTTTGGATAAAATTTTAATAGTATAGATTATTTCTGAAAACGCTAAAGGCTACCGTCGGATTGCCTTTTCAAAATGCTAACGTTAATCTCCAACGCCGATGCCAAACGGGGCATATATGCCGGTGGGCGTTGCGCAGTTGGCAAGGCTAGAACTGCCAAGGGGGTAAGACCCGAATTTGATTCGTAGCAACTGCTCTCGGTGACCGTCCGGTCGGGTCCTGATAGACTCTCGGTGATGGGGCTCATCTTTTTTTTGATATATAATTATATATATGGCCTATCCTTTTGCATGCAGTGCTCTTCTGTGGCACAGATTAATGGGGACAAATGTGTTGAAAACCAAATTCTCAGGAACAAAGAAATTGCGTGTTTATGCTCATTGTGCAAAAAACTCATCTGTAAGTCTTACCAAAATTCCCTTTACAACAGTGTAGTATCTAAATTTTTTTTAAATCAATTTCTTTTTTCATTTTTTTCAACAATTTTATAACGAAAAAGTTACTACCTCGGTCGGCCATATATTTCCCCAAATGTTATTTTTGTCTGTCCGGAAAAAAATATTCTCATTACTTTTTTAACATTTAAAATATCGCAACTATCTTCATTTACTTTATTTATTACATTTCACTGAGTTCACTCTCTTCATTTACTATACTCTACTCACTTTCATTAAGGATATTTTAGTAAACTTCTAGCTTTTTCTAATTCTTCTTAAAAATCATAAAAGGTCAATTTAAAAAGATCTTGACAGACAAATGGAGTACATAAATATTAAAATTAATGAACAAACTTTTAGTCTTCAGATTAGAAATAGTCAGTTTAAGATTTAACTGGAATCAAATCAAATCAAACTTTGATAAGACGCCGTTTGGTACACGGAGTTCAATTTATAGAATTGGGAATAACAATTTCAATTATGTTGTTTGCTAGCACAAAAGTATGCGGATTTGAAATTGGTAGTGCCAAAAATGAACTGGAATTAGAAAATTTAATTCCATCCAAATCAATTTCATAGAATTTCAACTCTCAATTCGATTTTAATTCCGTCAATTTCATGTACTAAAGGGATCCTAAATAAAAATTAGAATCAGATCAAGTTAGTTTAGCAAACATTGTTATTGATGAAGCCTTTTTTTTCACATTTTTTTGTGCAGGATGGCATAACAATAGTGTTGATAAACCTGGACGGGAAGGCGGGTGCGGTGGTGGACGTGGCGTACAACGGCGGCGGAGGAGGAGGAAGCGGCGGCGGTGGAAGAAAAGAGTATCATCTGAGCGCGAAAAATGGGGACTTGCACAGCCAAACAGTCCTTCTGAACGGGGAGGAACTGGGCCTAGATCCATCAGGGAAAATACCCTTGTTGGAGCCTCGGGTCGTCGACCCGGAAGAGCCCATTAATGTTGCCCCGTTTTCCATTGTTTTTGCCCATTTACCTTTTGTCTCTCTTCCAGCTTGCACCTATAATAATTAATTTTCAAACATGACAGATTTTAAGATAGCCAGCCCCATATGTATGGTTACCATTTTAATGATTCAATGGTAATTAGTTATATCAAACTTTTAGAGTTTAAGATCATTTTATTACTAATGATAAAGCTTATTATTATTATTATTATTATTATTATTATTATTATTATTATTATTATTATTATATCAACCCTTCTTTATGATTACTTTCTCGGTTTCTTCATTCCAATCTTTTTATATTGTGGATTATGATGATTAAAGTCATGTTCTCTTCACTTGATCTGATTGTATCTAATTTGATTGAAATAAGTTTTGATCTGATCTGGTCTAAATGTTGTTATATTTAAACCAATTTCTGATCCGATCTAGTCTGATCTGATTTCATTTCAACAAAAATAAATAATAAGTAGAAAAAAGAAGTTGAGGAGATTATGACCTAACTAAAGTTCAGATATCATGCATGAAATTTATAGAGGTTTACTCTTGAATTTTTTTAGAGAATATCATATATGAAGGAGCCCTAGATTAAAATTATTTTTTACAAAGTATTTAATTGTCCAACAAATTTTCTAATACTCTCTAAGTTTTTGGTGTGGGGTAAAATTTACTTGGACCTCTCAAATGGGCCTCTGTTATCAAATCATGGTAGCCCAAACTTACCTCCGATGCATTAATCACTTTTGAAAGATATGGAACAGTTTTGGAGTAGTATAGTAATTATTTAAAAATATGTCAAAAGTACTATAAACAACAAGTTAGAAAAATATTTATTTTATCAAACTCGAATTAGTGGAGTGTATAGGTTTTTTTTTTAATTGAGGGAGCATTATGAGTCACAAAAAAAACTTGTGACATACTCCTTTTGTCTGAACTTGAATTATTTATTGCAGATTACGAACGTTATCTGACTTTATTTTCATTCTATTTCATTTCAAAGTAGGAGTAAAACTAAAAAAGTCATATTAAAAAATTACACAAAAATTTCTGCGGAAAAAAATTAAAATGATATGATTATTTTATATTATGAAATTGGAGATAATATAGTTTTGGATTGACAAGAATAAGGACAAACAGGACACTAAACTTTGTATAATTAATTCTCATCATATGTCACCCGAAATATGTTATGTTCATAACTTGTACGCATATAAGACCACCAAACACCACAGTGACAACCTGGCAAATGTCCGCATTTTTGCTAGACCGGACTGGATCGGGCATCCGATTCCCACCCATCAATAAATAATAATCATTCAATGTACTGACTGTGTTAGGCACACCAACACACTACGGAGTACTCCGTATATATAAATCGCGTTAGAAAATTAAAAAAAATATCATTAGCATATATAAAAGAATAAAATTTTAGCCAATCAGTTAACCTTTTAGAATAAAAAAAAGGATTCGGACTTTGTATGTAATTAAGTGGTTAATTATATATGTTGTTCTCGACCAACTAGAACTTTAATATGTATTCGAGCCTTATTGATCAAGTGTTACGAGTTCTAGACTCAGCACCACCCACTAGGTCAAGTTAGAGTATACTCCCTTTGTTCATAAATAAATTTTTTGTTTCCTATTTACAGGGTCAAACTTTACTTACCTTACTGACTTATTTTCGTCACCTATTTGATAAAATAATATAGTCATGACACCTCTAATTTTGTAAATCTTTTGATATAATTTTTAAAATATAGTTTTTCTTTTTAAATTTTTATACTATTTTTTCATAAAAAATGATTCGAAAACAACTTCATCCAACCATTTGTGAACGTAGAGAGCATGAAAATCATTCCTCTGCCACAAAAATGTTGGCACGCTAATTCCCGGGGCCGTGAATTTTGCAATAGACAAGACATCAATCAATCTAAGGGTTTTGTAATCTCTTGTAATCAAGTTTTGAGAAATATTTTTTTGGATATAAACGTCTTGGATAGTTATTCTAAAGTTTATGTGTATTTTTGATAGTGAATCTAACTTGAGACCATAAGTTTGAGCTTTAAGTTAAGTTGGTTCTTTGACGATACTAGTTTATTTGAAACACATAAGTTGCTCCATAAGTAGTTACGGGAGTAAGAACATTCAATTTTACGAAGATACCACTCTAAATGCTTCAATAAATAGAATTGGTTTAACGATTAGAGATTGAAAGGTTTCCGATGCAATGGCACATTGGATTTGATGTGCCATTCCTAAATCTGTACCCGTTTAATTTTGTCGGATATCGAATTTGAATACTGATCTTGACGAATATTGAAAATCAAAACTGTATTCGCATCTGTCGGATATCGGTCGGATATCGGATATATCCGTATCCGTTTCCAATTTTTAAAATCAAATTAAACAATACTTTAATTTTAAATTAGATTAAAGTCAAACTATTATTAAATCAACTATAATTTGGTATGGGATAATTATTTTCTTTGTTTTCATGATTTATGATATTTTACGATAACTTTATATGATAAAAATATATACACAACACACGTATACACATATTTTTAAATGTCTCTATATATTTTTATGTGTTTACACATTTATTTTGTATATAAATTTGTCTTATATCTTGAAATATCAATAGAGAAACAAAATATAAACATAAAAAATTAGGAAAAACTATATATAACGGATCGGATAAACGGATAAACGGTTATTTAAACGGATGCATATTTGGATCAGATTTTAAACGGATTGGATATACAATTACCAAATCCGTATCCGTTTAGTAATGGGATATCCTTAATCAGATACGGATAATATCCGTTTAAAACGGATACGGATATTTCCTCTTTAAACGGATTCGGATGCAGACAGTAATCGGATTTTTGGCTATCCGTTGACAGCCCTAAGAGTCGATCTCCGCAAGGACTACACTAAGATAATAAATGACTAATCCACTCACTACTTTGACAGGCTATGATGTGGGACGCTTTGGGTGGATAATCCACCATAGAATTTATAATACGAAGTACTCCAATCTGCCGTCGTTGCAAAATAGGTCACGAGTTTGAAATCTAGCAAGAGCATCCACTCTTGTGATATAATATGTTGAGAATGTATGAACAAATACAAAATTATATTCCCTCCGTCCCTAAATAAACTTCCCCTTTCGTTTGTTCTTTGTTCCGAAATAAACTTCTCTTTTCCCTTAAAAAACCCCTTACTTTTTCATACCCTACCTATCACATCATACCTTTTTACTAATAATCACATATCACATCTTATTTTTACACATCACATCAAGGGTATTTTTAGAAATTCAACAAAAAAATATTCCTCTCTTAAATCCTCAAAAAGTCAAAAGAAGAAGTTTATTTAGGGACGGAAGAAGTAGTAGATTTAATATATAATACTAAAAAGGTTATTCAATTTACTTCATTTCAGATAATTATTAGATCGGTCTTAGCTTGCTGGAGTAAGAGACCCTGGGTACATGGTTCATCTATTTTTTTTAAGTATTGTGAGGTGCATGTGACTTAGCTTGACAAAATTTGAAAAGTGAAAACTTATACTCCCTCTGTCCACCATAGATCTTCCCAATAGCCCTTTTTCTTTGTCCACAATAGATCTTCTCATTTCATTTTTTAACAAGTAAAATACTACAACTACCCCCACTTACTTTATTTATTACACCTCACCCACCTCATTTAATACACTCCACCCATTTTTCATTAAGGGTATTATGGTAAACTTTCACCTTTTATCAACTCTCCTTAAAAACCACCAAAAGTCAAAATGAGAACATCTTAGACGGACGGAGGGAGTATATATTTCTTTTAAAAAAATGTTGGAAATGTGAAAAGTATAGGATGAAAATGTGAAATAGGAGAAAAGAAAATATTGTGAGTTAAATAGTTTCTTTCATACTCCGTATTTTGTAAAATTAAGAAGTTAAAAATACTTAGCTTCTTCCTTCTTCTTTTTTGTTCTCTTCAAACGAAATGTATTATAAAAGTCTTCAAGTCTATACGTTGGTCATGAATCTTTGCCTTATTGTAACATTTAGAAGACCAAGTGTGGTGGCCTATATTGTTCAAAACTTCAATTTTTTGAACTTTTACCATTTGAACGTCGAGAAATTGAAATTATCTTTCCAAATGAGACTTAAATCTATGTGCTAGCTAGCTACTCTTTTACATTCCACTATCCTTCTTAACTAGTAACAATATCATATTTTATATTACTACCCTTATCCCAATGTATTTTTGTTCAGTTTTAATTTTTCAAATTAAACTGAATAAATTTTGAAATTTAATTATTCTTAATTTGTATTGCATACTTTAATTACTCTCAATTTGTATTGCATATTAGTATAATGGAATATAGTTTTGAAAATTCTAAATGCAATAAATTCAAAAAAATTATTTTTATATTAAAATACATTACAACTTTTATTTAATTGAAACTCAAAGTTTATCTAATTTGACTCGAAACAATTAAACTGGACAAACATTGAGACGGAGGGAATAATTGTTAATATAAATGTACCAATTTGTCCTATGATGCTTAAAGTTTAAACCCCCTAATTCATAATATAATATATATTCCGCAGCTTGATCGGACAAGATTCTATGACCTTGAATCTAAATATAAATAACGGAGAAATACTCAACTAGTACTAAAACATGTTTCATATACTAGAATATGACTTTTAATACTTTTATTTTAAAATAAATCTTAGTGTCAAAAAGTGTTTATATTAAAGAATACTATAAAATGTCAAGACCAAGGTCCGCCTAAGGGTGGGCCAAGGTGCCCTGTTGGCTCAGACCCATTTTTAAAAAAAACCCAACATTTTTTATTTTTTAAAAAATATATTCTATATCTTTTTAATAAAAGATATTTAAAAAAATAATATTTTAAGGTAGATATTAAAATATTTAATTATAAGATTATAATTTTGTTATGTGCACTATTATAATATTATTAATTATTATTTTAAAAAAGATATTTATATACTTCAATTTACTAGATCCAAGGACCATTTTTTGTCTCGCCTAGGGGCACCGGATTCTCGGGCCAGCCCTGGTCAAGACACATTGTCATTGACGACATTTCGCACAGCCTACATATTCACATATATTATGAAGATAAAAATATATGGAGTACAAGGTATATTTTAGTATAAAATTCATGTTTCAATGTTATTTAATAAGGGGTAGATTTTTTACGAATAATAATAATAATAATAATAATAATAATAATTTGAAAATGGGTTAAAAACCAAAAAAATACGGATAACCAAGATTGCTATTGATAAAGACTTCATCCAAAAGGTGCCCATAGGTTAAAAACCAAAGAAAAAACCGGATAACCAATGGCCGATCGAGATTCAAAACTATTGATAAAGACCTCATCCAAAATTTTTACCCGTGGTCCGGCCACGTCCAGAAGGTGCCCATAGGTTGCACGTAAAAATTTCTACCAAAGTCTTCTAGAAGTGATGGTGTAATATTACCAAGTGGCTTTTAAAATTATGTGGATTTCATTAGTCTAAAAAAACGTGGATTTTATTAAATCACATAACTATTCCCGGTTATTTTTGGTTAAATTGATTTCGTTGACAATTTGACATGATATGATGATACCAGAATTTTATTGATCTAGAGACGACAAGTTCAAATTTCATCGTCATCCTATTTTAAAGAATTAATATTCACTTGCAAGATTCGAGTAGAAACAAATCTAGCATACACGTGAGCAAGCGTGTTAAACAATGAGAAAATATCAAAATAGGAAATCCATCCTTTTTATTTCAAAGACAGGGGTACAATGCCAATAATATCTATATATAGTACCAAAAATACAGCGGGATGCAACTATAGAGTATTACGGTGCAATAATGTCATGGTGTAAATTCTTATTTTGAGGATAAAAATATCAAACTCCTATTTTAAGAATAAATACTACGGAGTATGTTTTATTTATATTTGGTGTGATTTTCTTTAAAAAAAATTCATGAACCTACAATTATAAGATTGAGTTTTCTATTGAATTGATTCTATTGACACTATGTACAAACATATCATACAATTATTTTTTAACAAAGTCTTTAGACTGAAGTACTCATTAAGTTTAATAAATGAAAATTGAGTGTTGTTCCGTGGCCACTAGTTTTCGGAACCACTGTCTCTGCCACTGCCTTTTTGAAGTAAGTCCAGTGTTTCGTTCGCAAAATTGATGGTTTATACCCTTCTCCACCCCTTAGATTCCTCCCCAAGACCCATCCGGACCCTCCAAATATGTGGCTATTTACATAGGGGAAAGGGGAATGATTAGGATGTAAGAATTAACAACCAATTTTACGAATAAAGCACCAAAAATGGTCCATAAAAACAGTAGAAGCGATAAAGAATCATATGGTAAGTGAGTAACTACATAATTCCTAGGGTGAAAGTTAAACACAAATGAATATTCATTGGCGTGTAGGACCATTCACTTTGTGCCACCAATGAATATTCATTATGTGCACGATCATTCGATATACGCCAAAGATCCGTTTGGTATATAGAATTGTGAAATTTAGAATATAAATTGGAAATTGAATTTTATGAGATTGATTTGGACAGAATTGAATTCTCTAATTTTAATTTATTTTTGGTACTATCAATTCCAAATTCATATATTTTTGTGTTACCAAACAACAGAATTAAAATTGATATCTCTAATTCCAATTCTGTGATTTGAATTTTCTGTAAGCAATCTAAACAAAATTTAAATACTCATTAACAAAACACTACTACGTGATTGCTTATCAATTCACGTTAGATGTACAATAATACTCCCTCCGTTTCAATAAACTTTTCCTCTTTTATTTTTATCCATTTTTCTAAAATACTTCCACTTTCTATTAAAAAACATATTTATCATTATTTTTTTCATACCCTACATACCATATCATACTTTTTCACTAATAATCCAACTATCACATCATATTTTTTCACCAATAATCCAACTATCTCATCTTATTTTTTTCCATCATACAAGGACAAAATTGAAAAGTCAATCATAAATATACTTTTCTTATTTCGGCTAAAAGCCAAAATAGGAAGTGTTTATTGAAGCAGAGGAAGTACAATATGTTCGTATCTATGGTTGTATAGTAGAAGGAAAATTCTACTTTTATCCCGTATTTGCAACTTATTTTGTACCCCAAGAGTTTGCCCTGACATCAAATGTAAGTGAAAAAATTGATTAGAAATCATCCTAAATAGGACTAAAACATATAGAAAAGTACCAAAATAGGACTTTCATGTTTCTTTTCATGGAATAGGACCTGACACTGTGGTAATGTGACTTTGCATTGTGGTAATGTGGCAGTGTACATGTGTAAATTACTATACCTTTTTGGTAATGTATATGACCATGTTTGGTAATGTAAGTCCTATTTCGGAAATAAAAACATGGAAGTCCTATTTTGGTATATTCTCAATGTTTTAGTCCTAGTTTGGTCTTTCTCCCAAAATTGATAGTATGCCAATATTGTATTTACATTTTATGTCAAGATAAATCTTTAGAGTACAGAATGAGGTATAACGTGAAATGAGTACCCATATATATAGTAGAAGAAAAATGCTAGGGATACACCAAAGGTGTACTCCATTTGTCCCCCACCCCCTCCATCACCACACAAAAAAGCAAGAAACTAAAACAAAATTAAATAAATAAAAATAAAATAAAATTGAATGGTGGATAAAGGGGTGAGGGACAAATGGAGTACACCTTTTGGTGTACCCCTAACATTGCTCGTAGTAGAATTCTCGTAGAAAGATTGGCCATATATATACCACCTTTAAAATTGAGTTAACATCTTTATGAATGAGGATCACTTTAAATGAAATTCATAAAATGAAGACAAATATATACGTGCATCCAATTCAGTATATCACGTTTTCTTTGAGCTAGAGTATGTGAAGTAAAATCATATAAGGAAGTTTATTAATTATAACCACACTAAGGGTGTGGTTATCATTTTTTTTTCTTATCGTGTTAAATTACATGTCTTCACAAATGATTTTTTGTTAGAGTTAATATACATCAGTTGATGTGAAAATTTATGCCAAAAAATTATTTAACTCTTACTAATTTTTATTGTAGGTATTATATTATATTTTCTTCACTAATAATTTATTAATCACATTTTTATTTATCATCACCATATAATGAGCAAAATTAGAAACAAAGTTAACTACAAATACACTTTTCTTATTTCTCTCGTAGTCAAAATATGAATAATTTTGGTTAATAGAGGAAGTATATGTTTATGTTAGCTAGTTGAACAAAGAAAAGACAAAGCTATAAAAATGTGTATTTCATAAGGTGAGTGGAGTGAATAAAGATGAGTAAAATTTGCACTAAATAGGACTAAAACATAATGACTTTCCTAATCTAGGACTTAAACTTTTTTATTCCCTAAATAGGACTTATTAATGTCTTAGTGGGTGAAATAATGTCTAGTAATGATGGACATTTACTTGAATAATGACTAATTCATAATGACCAAAAGTCTTACATTGGGAAATAAAAACATATGGTCTTATATTGGGAAAGTCATTATGTTTTAGTCCTATTTAAGTAAATTACTCTAAAGATAATGCTAATGGTGACGTGTAATAAATTGAATTGAACGATAATTGACTGACTTTAATAAATTTTAGTGAGTGAGTTAAACCATAAACCTTACTTTAAATTATACACATAAAATTAAATAAATTAAATTAATTGGTAAACTTAACTTTTCTATCAAATAGCGTAACTGAAAATTTCAATGAACTTTCTATGATGTTGATGCAAAATTGTGTTTATGTAAACCATGATATGTATGGGATTTGGCCGGGTTGCTATGCAATTCTTGTTGCCCGTTTGCCCGTCACTTCTTTATATTGGGTTGATAATCACATGTACCGATACATACACCAAGTATTATTCTTAAAAGAATTATGCTATTATTAGAATGCTTCACGCCTTTACGATTGAGTTTATTGAACATAATAAAAGAGAGTTACACGAAACTACACATGTAATTCTCTTCGTTGAAGAAAATAGATTCTTTTTTGGTACTATTCTGACATTTGATAACTTGATAATATTTATTTATTTATTTATATTTTTATTGATTATTTTATAAATTAAAATATTTTTTTATGAACTTTGTAGTTTTTATTTTTATACAAATTTATAATCAAAATAATTTCAAAAGAGAATAGATCAATTTTTTTTCAAATGAGATAATATTTTTATAACAAAAGAAGTAAATTTTGTACCTATAAGTTTGCAATATAGGAGGGGATAATTACTCGCAATAATAATAATGCAATCAAGATAAAAAAGCAAAGTGAGTTTAGTTAATTGAAAATTAATGTCTTAATAGTAATTGAGGCCGTGGATAAATCCACACTGGTGACGCAATATAAATACTACTCCAATCCGAACCATACAACACGACGGCCACATCTCAGCTACCACCGTTACCCTCTCCCTCTCTGTCTGTCTTCCCTTTCACTCTTCTCCGACGTTTCACTGAAACCGCCGGCGATGGGAGCGCCGACAATACTACCAGATCTAGGCACCGAGATCCTGATCCCGGTGTGCGCACTAGTCGGAATCGTCTTCGCTCTCGTTCAGTGGATCCTTGTCTCCAAAGTCAAGCTCTCGCCGGAGAAATCCGGCCCCGGAGCCTCCGACGGGAAGAACGGCTTCGCGGAGTCGCTTATTGAGGAGGAGGAAGGCATCAATGACCACGGCGTCGTCCACAAGTGTGCCGAGATTCAGCGCGCTATCTCTGAAGGTACTCTGATTTTTTTTAGCTGAATCGGTGCTGCATTTTTCTAGATTTGTGGATTTTAGATGCGTAATGGATTGAATCTTCGATCCGTGTGAAATTGTGCTTGAATGCTCTGTAGAAATCATATACGGAAAGTTCTAATTTGAGCTGTGGATCTGCACTTCCGTCTTTCTTTCAACTTCATGTGCACTATTTTTACACTCCGGGGAAATTTTTTTTCCCCCTTTTGGTTGTTCGAACAGTAAATTTTGGGACATATCTGATTTGCTAATTTAATCCAATTTATACTTTGTGAAGCATTGAGGTGAATTTAAAATTTTCCAAAGTGACAAAATTCAAACTTTCTGATTTGAATGATACAGATCTGGATTTTTTCCTGTTGTGGTTGGTTTCTTTGGCCGAACGGTTATGTTAAAAACTTCTTTTTTTTCCTTGTACGACGACGCGGCCTACACGAGCGAGCAAATTTGTACGGTAGTTTTTTGGCTTTATTTACTACGGAGTACTACAAAGTTACCACTTTTCAGTAATTAATAAACAAAATATTTTTTTTTTTGAAAGCACCATCAAGCTATATGCATGTTTTCACTCATCTGAGAAACCACCTGAATTCAAGTCGCTATTGGTGTACTTTAGTGTTTGTCATATATACCGTGCTTCCGATTGGCTTTTAAAAATTTTAATAGTCATTGGTTTCTTTCTATCTGGTTGACTTGACTCTTCTTAGTACTCTGTAGTTAATTACTACGACAGTGCCAAAAAAGGGTCCTACATATTACTACAAGTCTTTGCTGGTTCGACTTAATTTATGTTATTTATATATATTTTTATAGATCTAATGTATAATTTTACAATTATTTGTTGGTAATTTTAAATTGCACACTTTTTTAAAAAAATAATTACATTAAATATATAAAAAAAAGTTCTTTCTGTTTTTTGGGTAACATGAAGTTTTGAAGAATCTTTTTTTGGAACAATTTGTATTTTCCCTATATAACACACTTCTTATTGGTTTGAGTTGGGACATGTCTAATACAACTGACATTTTTAATTTAATGTTTTCCATTTCTATTTATGTTGTGTTACAGGTGCAACCTCATTTCTCTTCACTGAATACCAGTATGTTGGGATTTTTATGGTTGCTTTTGCAATTTTGATTTTCCTTTTCCTTGGATCGGTTGAGGGTTTCAGCACAAAGAACCAACCATGCACCTACTCCAGCAGCAAAATGTGCAAGCCTGCACTTGCCACTGCTATCTTTAGCACTATCTCTTTCGTGCTAGGTGCTATTACTTCTGTGGTTTCTGGCTTTCTTGGAATGAAAATAGCAACTTATGCGAATGCCAGGACTACCCTGGAAGCAAGAAAGGGTGTCGGGAAGGCTTTCATCACCGCTTTTAGGTCTGGTGCAGTTATGGGTTTTCTTCTTGCTGCTAATGGTCTTTTGGTCTTGTACATTACCATCAATCTCTTCAAGCTGTATTATGGTGATGACTGGGAAGGCTTGTTCGAGTCCATCACTGGTTATGGGCTTGGTGGATCTTCTATGGCTCTTTTTGGCAGAGTTGGTGGGGGTATATACACAAAAGCTGCAGATGTTGGAGCTGATCTTGTGGGCAAGGTTGAGAGGAACATCCCTGAGGATGATCCCAGAAATCCGGCGGTATGGCATTTTCAGTTTTAATGTGAAGATTTAGAGTCAGTCTAGTAAGCCCTAAAAATGGCTGAATTTGTTGAATAGTCTAGTTGTGGCAGATATAGCATAATCTGCTAAATTATCCAAAATTTATTTTAAATAATTTGGAAGTAATATATCGAAAAGAAAATAAAAATGTCATTTTCTGTAATTGTAGCTTAAAAATAACTCATCCCTAGTTTTTTTTTCATTATTAGCCAGCAATGTGAAGCATCCAGGGTCTAATAAAAATGCTCTCTTTTTTTATAGGGTGAGGTTATGTACATTTTTCCTGTTGTTCTTGTTGTAGCTAGTGAAGTGAAATAAGTTGGTGCTAAGTGAAAACATGACTGGCCTTATAATGGTATACCAAACATGCATGGTAACCCCTTATTTTGGCTTATGAGCCAGGTTCTAAGTCAAACACTAATCGATTTCATTGTTTTGCCACTATGCATGAATCAACTGATAATATACAGAGTAGTTCATGAATACTTCTTTTGGCCAAAATTGTCATCTCAACGTCAACGCTTGTTTTTATGTTATTTACTTCAATTTATTGAAGAAATAGTATGTTTTAAATAATTTTAAGTTAATCTAGCCACTTCAAACATTTTAGGACTCACCAAATGCTCTCTTACTCCAACTCATTTTTCCAATTTATTGATTTGTGATTCTCTCAGGTGATTGCTGACAATGTCGGTGACAATGTTGGAGATATTGCTGGCATGGGATCAGACTTGTTTGGCTCATATGCAGAGTCATCTTGTGCTGCCCTTGTTGTTGCATCAATATCATCCTTTGGAACCAACCATGAGTTTACACCTATGCTATATCCTCTTCTCGTCAGTTCCATGGGCATTCTAGTTTGCCTGCTCACCACCCTTTTTGCTACTGATTTCTTTGAAGTGAAGGCAGTAAAAGAAATTGAGCCAGCACTGAAGAAGCAACTCATAATCTCCACTGTCCTGATGACCGTAGGCATTGCTATTGTTACCTGGGTTAGTCTTCCATATTCCTTCACCATCTTCAATTTCGGAGCCCAGAAAGAAGTACACAGCTGGTAATTTTTCACCCTCTTCAGGCTATATTTTGAAATCTTAAAATGTTAGGAGAAAAAGAATATTTGCCAAGGAAAATGAATTTTCAGGCTTGGTACCTTAGAAAATACAAAGGAAAATAAAAAATGTTTTTTTATATTTTACACATATCCTTCACCATCTTCAATTTCGGAGCCCAGAAAGAAGTACACAGCTGGTAATTTTTCACCCTCTTCAGGCTATATTTTGAAATCTTAAAATGTTAGGAGAATAAGAATATTTGCCAAGGAAAATGAATTTTCAGGCTTGGTACCTTAGAAAATACAAAGGAAAATAAAAAATGTTTTTTTATATTTTACACATATAGACTACTGGGTCTTTATATATACATAAATTGAGCTTGAAAAATATCCTAGGTTTGGTTTGTTGAGTATGAGTCATTTTTTATTTTCCCATACATTTTCTCCCTACCAAATTTCACCTATATTTTCCTCTTTACCATCTACTTTTAGCATTTTCTGAGTTACAAATGGACCCTTAGGGTCTAGTTTTACTCATATACTTTGTATATCCCTCATAATCACAATCTTGCTGTCTGACTGTAATTCAAACTTGCAGGCAATTGTTCTTATGTGTTGGTGTTGGTCTGTGGGCTGGTCTTATCATTGGATTTGTTACAGAGTACTACACTAGCAATGCTTACAGGTACTTGTTTCTATTATTAAATTGGGTCTATCTTAACCCAAAAGGATCAGCTGGAATGTAGGTTTACCCCTAACTTGTATTCTACATCTGAACTAGTAAATTACTTCATACTTAACATACCCCCCTCTGGCACCGGAAATGGACTAAGGGACCCATCACAAATTGTAATTCCTGCTTTTTTACCAGCCCTGTACAAGATGTTGCTGATTCGTGCCGCACTGGAGCTGCTACCAATGTTATATTTGGCCTTGCATTGGGCTACAAATCTGTTATCATCCCGATTTTTGCAATAGCAGTTAGCATCTTTGTCAGCTTCAGCTTCGCTGCCATGTATGGCATTGCAGTCGCTGCCCTAGGAATGCTTAGCACCATTGCAACTGGTTTGGCTATCGATGCATATGGTCCTATCAGTGACAATGCCGGAGGCATTGCTGAGATGGCCGGTATGAGTCATAGGATACGCGAGAGGACTGATGCCCTTGATGCTGCTGGAAACACTACTGCTGCCATTGGGAAGGTAAAACTAATATTCTTCTTTTATGCTTTTAAATATGGGGGAACCATTAGTTTTTCGCCCAGAGCACCGTAGGCACCCATGGTCATGCTATGACATTGGCTATCAATGTCATTTGAACCGGGGTGTTTAAATATAGAACCACCCCTTCATGTTTCCCCTTTTATTGTCTTGTCTATATACTTTCTCCATTCCAATATTATCAGAACGGCCAACATTTTACAGTTTAGCTTTTTCAAATTGTTTGATAATCCTCTGTGATCTATACGTAAGTAAACATATTGTCACATGGGATCTAGTTAGATTCACGTCATAAAACCTTTCATAATATCAATTTTAAAATATTTTTTTTACTAAAACATATGGAAGATATTAATGAGGAAGCATTTATGAGGAAGATTCTGGGCTATTGAAAGCAAACTTCTTTTTTGGAATCTCCTCATATTCAAACTCAAGTGATAAAAAAATTTGTAAGGATGCAACAAAAAGGGCATCTGGCATAAAGTTGTGCCACTTTGTTTTCCATTGGCATGAACTTATGGTGTTAACAACAGCACTAAATTTCATGCTCGTGGATTCCAATTAGTTTAGGTGCTAATCTCTTTTCCTCTACTTTTTTTTCTTTATCAAACAATTCTGTGAACCCAATTGGACCATAATGGCCATCTTAATTGTTTTAGCATTTACTTCCATGCCTATGTATGATAATACCCTTGATGAATTTACTTGAATTGTTTCAGGGATTTGCAATTGGATCTGCAGCACTTGTTTCTCTTGCATTGTTTGGTGCATTTGTGAGCCGTGCCGCAATTTCAACTGTAGATGTCCTCACACCCAAAGTTTTCATTGGGCTACTTGTGGGTGCAATGCTTCCTTACTGGTTCTCTGCCATGACGATGAAGAGTGTGGGGAAGGCTGCCCTTAAGATGGTGGAAGAAGTGCGCCGACAATTCAACACCATCCCAGGTCTCATGGAAGGCACCGCCAAGCCTGACTATGCCACCTGTGTCAAGATCTCCACAGACGCCTCTATCAAGGAGATGATTCCACCTGGCGCTCTTGTCATGCTAACTCCCCTCATCGTTGGAATCTTTTTCGGCGTGGAGACCTTGTCTGGTGTCCTTGCTGGGTCCCTTGTCTCTGGTGTACAGGTAATTTTGTTGATTACAACTATTGCCCTCTCTCCATCTGTGCTCAAAATCAAAATTACTCCATATTTTATTTTTTGTTTGGGTGAACTAAGATTTCCATATCTGTAATGGGATAGTGGGAGGGTTCGGGTAAAATTGAGCCTAAGAGCGTGTTCTTTAGGGTTGGAAAAAAAGAGCGGGAAGAAATTGGAAGAAACTATTGGAAAACCGGAAGAATCTAAAAGAAACTAGAAAAAGAAATGGAAGAATTTGGTAGGAACGGGAATAAATTGGAAGTAATTAGAAAAAACTGGAAGAAATTGGAAAACCAAGAGAAAGTGGAAAAAATTAGAAGGAACATTAAGAAATTATTTGTGTATTTTTCATATTATTCTTATTAAGCCCTAAAGAACAAGTTCTTAGTTACTTAAAAAAGTTCTCAAGTGGTGACTTATTTTCAACCTTTTAGGTACTCCATCAGTCACATAAGAGGTTTGATATTTCCTTTTTTGTTTTTCCCAAAGGAGTTTCTTTCATTTCTAACTTCTGACTAGAAAAGACTAAAGAGTTGTGGGTTCATATTAATCCTTTGTTCTCATAAATCTCGATTTCCTTAATAACCATTCCCGGTCAATTGTTGAACCTTATTCCGGGACAAAGGTAGTACTACACTGCACCCAAGTAGACAACCGATATGGGATGTACAACTCATATTATCAGCCCAAGCCTGGCTAGACATATGAGTCCCAATCAAAACCCTCAATTGTTTCGTCCCATATCAACTAGCGAGTAGGATCTCACGGATCACAATCCAGTTTGACTCTTATATCATGTTAAATGACTTAACACTGAGCTCTATAGTTAATGTTCTAATTCTGTGTGGATTTTTGTTTTATAGATTGCTATCTCTGCATCCAACACTGGGGGCGCCTGGGATAACGCCAAGAAGTATATTGAGGTAAACTGTAAAAACCTTTTCTTTTAATGCTATGTTCTTAAAAGGCAGTGTTTATTTTAATATTACCTTAGAGATGCCAAGCAAAATAAAACTTGATCAAGATTTTTAGTTATAGTTTTGATTCCTTAGCCTTTACAACAACAACAAATCCACAAACAATGTCTGTGAGAATGAAAACCCTTGTTCGTGTGTGTAAAAGAATGGCACAGAACTTGGTGTCAACAAACGTACCCTTACGACTATGAATGGAGAAAAAGGGCCGAGTTTCTACATTTTGTAACATATTCTTCTTTGCTTCTCGGCTCTTACAGGCCGGGGCTTCAGAGCATGCCAGGACTCTTGGTCCCAAGGGGTCTGACCCACACAAGGCAGCCGTGATAGGGGACACCGTTGGGGACCCACTCAAGGACACGTCCGGGCCATCGTTGAACATTCTTATCAAGCTCATGGCTGTGGAGTCTCTCGTGTTCGCCCCTTTCTTTGCCACGCACGGCGGTCTCCTCTTCAAGATCTTCTGAGAACACACATCTCAGGCGGCTTCGTATTCCCTCCCAACCAAAGTGTACCCCTCTTGTTTTTTGCCTGTAACTTCAATGTTTTTTTTCTTCATTTTGGGCGTTATTGGATTACTATTATATTCCCATAGAGTAATGTGCACTAATATAAGGGCGAAAGCGTACAACTGCTTTTTGGTTTAATCTTGCCTTCTCCATTTTCATTTCTTATGTAGTTTGGGTTCAAGACATTCTTGTTTTTGTCTAATTAATATACTGTATACGGAGTAATTTTTGTCTTCACAGAACTAAGTTAAAATTGAACAAATATTTTGGAGTCCTTTTTGTAATTCTCTTTTGGTCAATAAATAGGATGATCCATTTTTAGGTCCAAGCATGTACTATACACCATGAAAACTAAGCATGTGATATCTTTAAATTGATTGGCTGATCGGCACTCAGTCGTTCGTCGTTGCAGTTTTAGCTCACCTCATTTGTTCGTAGAAGTTCATTCCTAGGGGGAGTTCATTTGAGGGGAGTGTTAAAGAGTATCTCACATCGAAACTTGAACAAAAAATTAATCACAATGTAAATAGTTTTTATTCTTTTTTGTAAATGATTTTATTTACAAAATCTCAATTTTTTATTTTTTTTGTAAATAATTTTTATCATTAAAAAAATCACAATGTTCGAATACACAACAAACCTTTATATATTAGATTTGAGAGTTGATCTCCTAGACTTGCGACAAGTGGTGAATCTATAAGGCAACATTTTAACAAATCATCTGTCACCTATTAACTATTGAATGACGTAATAATTTCAATCAAAATATGAGTAGGTCCAATTTAAGTTGTATACAGAGTATATGTCTTATGTACAATGTCGCTATAATTTTTTGGGAAAAAGATACTCTATACCAGAATAGGAATACACATGGAGAAAATACCAAAATAAAAATGTAAATTTTTTATCTCCAAAATAGGAGCTAGCAAACATTAAGATATTCCTTAGTTTAAAAAAGAGGTTATTGGTAATAAATTTCTAACGAAAGACAATGTTTGCTCTATATATCGAGGTTATAGTATACAAAATTTACAAGAAAAATCAATTGAGAAGATCAAATTCAAAAACAGATGGAGTATTATTGAATAAATTAGAACCTACATGATTTTTTATGCAATTGAGTGAGAACTAAAATTTATTTTTTTGATAAAAAGTTTTATAAAATCAACTTTTAAAATAATTAAAATAATAGTATAAATGTTTAAAATCAACTTTTAAAATAATAGTAACATTTTTCACATAAAATTTTAAAAAATTATCACTTAAAAATAATCACATGTATTTTACATCCAAAATTATCACTTAAAAATAATCACATCTATTACTACATAGATAATTAATGCTTAATAACACTAATTTTGGAAAATACGTCATTCGAAAAGACTATTTTGAGATTATCCAAATAAATATATAATTTATAATAAGGTGACTAAAAGACTTGAAACTATATTTTCTAAGAGAATTATATGTGTCATGATTAGATTTATACTTTATTTTTAGACAAATGAATGATACGTATATTATGAGATTGACTCAATGCATATCTTATCTAGAACTTTTGTTTATAATAAGACGACTAATTATGATATGAAATAAAAGTATTTACATACAATTTGACTATTTTAAAATGTTAAATGTTTAAATTAAACACATTAGAAAAAAAGATTTAATAAGACTTTTATACTTTATCTTGGTGACTTGGTTAACTATTTTAATCAAAATAATCTTTTGTAACTTACGATTAACTCAGTACATACTTATATTGTGTTACAATTCAGAATGTTTATACATAAAATTAAGAATTTTTGAATGAGAGAGGACTTGCTTCCAACATTTTCATTTACGCAATCGTACATAAAAACTTCATACGATGATATTTTATGAGACGACACAGATTTATGCAAAGAAGATTCTGACAAAGAAGATCGAGGTGTGGAGGGGTGCGTGAGAAGATTTGTGACAGTGAAGATTTAGGATAATCAAAAAAGTTAGAAAATTGTGCTGAATAAATCCAAAATGCAATAGCTAATAAGTTCGAGACTCAATTACAGGTTACAACCACATCAAAGAAAATACAATTTCCAATTTGTAACTATTTTTATTTTGATAGAACATTTTATATCTTGACCAGAATATTATCCTGATAAGAAAAATCCTACTCCCTCCGTCCCGGAAAACATGCGAGTTTTGGTTTTGGAGAGGGATTTAAGGGGAGTGTATTTTGGAATTGAATTTCCAAAAATGTCCTTTGATATGATGGGTAAAAGTATGATTTTTTGGATAGATCTGCCACGGACTTTCAATTCCGTGGCAGATTTTCAATCTGCCATAACTTGCGACGGAAAATGTTCGTAACAGGTCCGTCGCAGAATATAAATCTGCCACGGAATTTCAAATTCTGCAACGGAAATTGTCCGTGGAAGATTGACAGTTTTCTAGTAGTGGTAAGGGGTAAAAGTGACTTTTGAATAGAAATGAGAAGTGCTTTTGGGATGCATGAAAAAAGAAAGGAGAAAGGTTTTCTAGAACGAATGGAGTATTTTATAATTACTACCTCCGTTCCTGAGTATTTGTCCAATTTTGACTTTTTCCGATATTACTATTTTTAACATTTGACTTATGATTAAATACATAAAATAATGTTTTGAAAATGAATGATATAATAAATCAAATAAAACTAATTTTGTATCAATATATAATATCCTTTTTATTTAATTAGAGATCAAGATTTACCATTTTTGACAAAAAAATCAAGTAAAGAAATACTCAAGGACAGATGGAGTATACAATTATAAGGTCGGTAATTTAGGCTTTTAAAATTAATATGAGGAAAAAGAATCATTGGATCACTAATACTTTTTTTATTAATATACTCCCTCCGTCCAAAATTATTTGCAACATTTCGAGCGACGTGCAAAATATCATCTCTTTTAATATCAATATATTTTCAAATTGGTAGAGTAATAAAAAGTAAAAATTACACCATTCAAAAGTATATGAAAAGTTCTACAAAACAAGATGCGAGCGACAAGAATATTTTATTTTAGCAAACGGTCAACCAAAACAAGTAAACAAACAAAAGTTATAGAAGAGTAGAAGACCAAAATAGTAACCGTGGCATTCTTTCTGAGACGGAGGAAGTATTTTTAATTTTATACAGTGAGAAAGGTTATAGATTTGTAGAATTATATCAAATCTAGATCATTCATATTGACCTTTAAATAATATACCAAATAAAAATCCAAATCCACATTGTAGAATCGAAAATATTTTTGTCTGAACCCGTGCGTGGCGCGGTTACAAATACTAGTTTACAACAATAATTAGTACTCCATTGAAACAAATGTATTCACATCAACCATCTCAATTAAGGTAGGAATTAATAATTAATTAAGATAAGCATACGCAGACGCAAAGGCCGTCGGAGCACTGGCCGCCCTTAAAGTGACCTTCCGGTAGGGCCCTGCATAGCGTGTCGCACAATCCCCGCTCGCCGTCGTTAGTGCATGCCCCGTGTGTTGTCCCTCCCGACTCGCAACCCGACGGCCCCTCCGCCCCCACCATTTTTTTATCTGCACACACACACACACACATATATATATAATTAATTCTTTAATTTGCACACAACTCATTTTATTTACCTAATTAATTAAGAAAATGCTAGGGTGCCACCAAATAGGTGCTACCATGGGTGCACACATGCTTCGCACAGACAAACACAGACGATAATTGTCTGTGCGACACCCATGTGGTTGTGCCCTAGCATGGTCCATTAATTAATTAATGACTCAGTGCTTTTGTGATCATCACAACATTTTGAGCTTATTGTTATCCCAAACTTTTCAGACACTTGTTGTCTATGCCGCAAAATCTCCGAAAATTCTCCCTCTTTTGATTATTTTTGGTTCAAATAGTGAGAAATATATATTAATTTATAATATAAATTTAATTAAATTGATTTCACCTTAGGATATAGTTTTGATATATCAAATTCTTTTAAACATTTATTTATTCAAAATATGCTTAAATTAAGGTTAAAGAGTCTCAGTTTAACCAAAAAAACTCAAAACAAGAAGAGTTTTGAGGGACGGAGAGAGCAGCTGACAATTCGTGTTTGTGTAAAATTTGGGGTCACGAATAGTATCAAAATGTTGGGGTTATCCTAGCTCTCTTAATTACTCCCTCCGTCCCTAAACATTTGCCACTGATAGAATTTAGGATGGGTATGAACAACTGGATTGGGCAATAAGACACTTGAGTTGAACCACATTAAAAGATTGAATTCAATCGATTTGTTAGTTCAACTCAAGGGCTTATATACCGGTTTATTTTCTCTCCAAGTTCCGATGTGGGATACTCTTTTTAACAGCCACACTTGTATTCCCGAGGCAAATATATCAAGTTTTTTCAATTTTATTTTATTTACATATTGGTATAGAAATAAAAAATAAAATTTACATATCAAAAAAATATATGAAAAGTTCTTCGAAATAGGAGGTATCAAGAATATTTTATTTTATCAAATAACCAAAGAAAACGTAAAAATAAATAAAAATTCCCGCAACTGCTGAAAAAGCAAACGTTACAAATAATTTGGGACGGAGGGAGTAGTTTTTATTTTCTCTACAAAGAGCTCAAGTCTTTTGATCAAAAATGAATTCTACTCCGTCTCAAAAATTTTAATCAATTTGATTTGACATGACTCATGAGATAAAGTACAATAATGTGTATTTTTTCTAATTTGTGTAGAAGAAAGGCAAATGATCGATGTGAATCACACTTTTTTTTTCTTCAAACGTATCTAAACATGATTTTTTTTGAGAGAATCTGAATATGAAAGAAAAAAAATAATTATGGAATGGAGGGAGTATATTTCGAGAGTAGGATATGCATTGAATATGCTCCCTCCGTCCCTATTTTGATTACAATTTTATTTTTTTTTTCTCTCACCCCTCGATAATTTTTGGTTTATTTGTGTGTTTTCATTGATTATTTGATAAAACAAAACATTCATGTCATCCCTTGTTTTGTAAAACTTTAGACGTAGTTTTTTAATATGTAATTTTTGTTTTCTATTAAGTACCAATTTATAAACAAAATGATTTCAAAAAATCGTAGAATTTTACCGCGTAATTTCCATTTTGTAATCAAAATAGAGACGGGTGGAGCATATAAGAAATACACCCCCCGGGTAAAATAACTCCCACAAGTTAGGAGAAAATGAATGATAAAAGGAATAGAATAGAAGCAGCTGCTGACCAGAAAAAGAGCCGCCGATGAAGAGCATCACAATAAAGAAGAACGCTGCATATGACCCCATAAGAGAAGAAGAAGAAGAAGAAGAAGAAGAAGAAGAAGAAGAAGGACCCATTATTTATTTATTTATTTATTTATTTCCCTCTTTTTGTTGAGAACAAATAATGGGAAACCTTTGATAATATTTTCCTCTTTGGTGAGGGAGCTCTTTCGGTCTTTGGCACTCGTTCTATATATATATACGACCACAAGTATATTCCTCACACTATATTAGTCCGGGTTTAACTTTTTGCAATTTGAATTGATAAATTTTAGATATGACAAATCGATCGGTCAGGTCGGGTTCGAGTTCAGATTGATAACTACATGTTCATGACCCAGTATCATCAGATTCGGGTTGACCCAACGGGTTATGAATTTCATTTATTTTTTTTTTGAAATTTTAAGTAATTTTTATGACTTAGTGTCAATATTACGAATAAAAAAAATTAAATATGTAGAATTTTTGAAAAAATGTAAAATAATTACGTGACATCATTAAAATTTGTTATGATATATAAATCTATACACAAAAAATGAGTAGTAAGCAAAGAAATATAATTACAATCTTATTTTTATAACACTATATTTCATATTAAAATGTATGATTCTGAAAAAATCTTACATTAGCTTGTCGGTCAGGTCGGGTTCGAGTTTCGGTCGGGTTTGACCCATTTTTAGCGGGTCATTTCGGGTTTGGTCAACTTCGGGTTTCAGAACATGAGCATAACACACTGTCAGAGAGTGTAGTTAAGTATTGTGAACCATAACACATTGTCCAAAATAGGGCAAACACACTGCTAGAAAGTGTAGCTAGACATAACATGACTATTATTCCACATTACCAAAAAAAGTTGATATACACTTTCAATTTTGTTTATTAAATGTGTTTAAACAGTTAGGATCGAGTGGCACGACTGCTCTAAGTGCTACGAACGTGCAAGGAATGAGAATAACCTCCTAAAATTATGGATCTCAATAAATATGGTAAATGAAATAAGGCCAAATAGGGCTGGTACCCCTCGTGGTTTGCAAAACAGACACTAATACTACTTCTGTTTTCAAAACTTATTTCGAAAATTCCTGTGGTTTCAAAATGTTGCACCCGTGCCCCCTTTGATCATTTTCTGGCCATTTTTTTGTTGAAGAAGGAAGACATTGGTGCATATTTTTTAAATCATAGGTGCTATCAATGCTATTTTTATTTCTCGCTTATTTTTCGTTTTTTCCATTTTTTTCTTTTTTTGTTTCATTTATTAATAAAGGTTTTTTAAAAATTATTTTTATAATGTAAAATTTAAATTTATTTTTTTTTGAAAAAATTAACATATAATTCATATGTACGTCTCAAATTAACAATTTTTTTCTGAAAAAAAGTAAATTTTTTTGAGCACTTCAAAAAATGAGGAATAAAATAAGAAAAAATAATACAAAAATAAAATGAATATCCTTTTTTGACATCTCAATTCTAAGGACTTTTTTAGGTGTGTCCAACTTTTTTTTGTATAAGACTTTTTTTGCGTATTTTATTTTTTTCATTTCCTTTTTCCAGATTTTTGTTTTTTATTCTGGGTTTTCTAACTTTCCAAAAAATTATTCTAAGTAACAAAACGTGAAAATGTTTAATGTAATCTATGTTAATTTTTTTATTTTTATTTCAAACACAAAGAATTTTAAAATTTTTAGAACATTATAAAAAACTGAAAATACATTTTTTTAAAAAAATTCTAGGAAAAAGAAAAAGAAATAGAAAATATTTAAAAAATAAAGGGAAAACAAAAAAAATAAACAAAAATAAGAAATGAGCAGGAATGCCCCCCTAAGGTTTAGAAATAATGCGCCAATAATGCCACCTCTTCGCTGGAAAATGACCGGAAAATGATCAAAGGGGGTGTGAGTGTAACGTTTTGAAATTAAACCACGAGGACTTTAGAAATAAATTTTGAAAACAGAAGGGATATTGGTGCCAATTTTTCAAATTACTGGGGGCACCGGAGATATTTGGCTAATGAAATAATTAAAATACTCCATTATAATAAAAGGTAGGTATGATTGTAAGAGATCCACTCTATAAATAGTCAAATGTGTGAAAAACAATAAGGAGTGCTATATATGTAATATTGAATGTCTTAAAGTACTACGTATGGTGATAATTTAATTAGTAAACAATATCCAATTTGGGATAGAGGAAATTCATTGAATTTAGAATGAATGAAAAAATGTTAATTTACTAGTATTAAAAAAGAGTAATTACATTTTGAAAAAACTTGAGAAAATGACAAATTGGGGAAAAAGTGGGTTTCAATGGAAGGGCGAGGAGGAATCCTTCGTCGTCGTCGTTTTGTGTGTCATCTGAATTCTTGGAATGACAAAATAATCTTCTCTCGCTGCATCCCACTCTGAATCAATCCATATCTCAACTTTGTTTTCACTTATTTCCTTCCAATTTTTCAGAAATTTATGCTGATTTCCCTAAGAAATTGCTCTCTGATTTAATCAAATTGACACTTTAATGATGTTCCAATCCAATAAACCCATACATGATTATATATTCATATTGTTTACAAATTGTTTATAAAATTACTCATCATTTATATTGAAAGCATAACACATCATATGCATGCGTAAGAGATCATGCCCCGTGCGTCTCTTATAGCGTGATTGTGCGGGACTTTGCAGTCGGCATCACAAGTTCGAACTTAGTGTACGTACATGGTATTCAAGCATTTTGAGTACCACTCTCATATTGTTTCTAGTCTCATTCGTGAGACTAAGGTGGCGTGAGTTCGTCGTACAAACTGGGCAAATCTCATAGTGCAAGGATTACAGGCAAATGTTCGATCGTCAGGATTTTAAATCTGTCATGATTTGATTATTATTGTGCTTCCGCGTTACTCTGAAAATATTTGTAAATGGGTCGCGTGATCCATAGTCTGTAAATTTAACATTAAAAAGTATATGTCATTTTCAAATGTCAAGCGAAATTTTTATTTAACTAGTCCGTTTTCAGCATAATATGTGTAACTTCCAACTTGAAATCGCGTAAAAATTATTATTAACAACAACAAAGTGGAGAGTGTTAATTATATTTTTTGTAGTTATCACTGAATATAAATAACACCGATCAATCAATAGATTTTGGAAATTGAAACTTTGAATGATATTTTGGGGCAAGAACACATTGGAGAAGTGTACCTATTCATGGATGAAAAGCCAAGCATATGTAAAGAATTTCCTAAAACAAAAAGTGAAGGACACAATTTTGTATCAAAATGATAAAGAGTGCCCATAAACTGTTCGACTTTCTTTATTATTACAATCATATATATGTGAAACAGCCATAGAAAACTCCAAATGAGCTTTATAGTTACGCTCGACACTTGTAACAAAGTTCCGTAACAGCAGCAGCAGCAGCAACAACAACAACAACATTGTTGCGAACAACTAACCCAATATGATCACATACACGAAATTAAAGTCTGGAGAATCACCTACTCCAAACTAATTAAAAGAGTACGTCACTATTTCCATAGAACGTAACCGCACTTGGGCACGCGCCTCTTTCCGTAATTAATTATTAAAAGCACTGACATCTATCGCCATAGCATTTGGGGCTAAGGCAATCGAAACCGCAAACCTGATAGCAGTCAGAGTTCTGCTTGCAGCTGTGGGTTGATTTCGGCCGCTTGCCCACCGCAGCCACCATCATCTTCACTGTTCCACCTCCCATCTCTGCATGCGACCACCCATATATATACATATACATACACATACATACATACATACATATACTCCGTATATATATACCGTACTCCCTCCGTTCCAGAGTATTTGTCCACTTTCATTTTTATACACCATCCAATGTATTTCTTTAATCCATTTTATCTTGTAATTTGTATATTAAAAAATTATAGAAATTATATATTAATAATCTATATGTTAAGACAAATCAAACAAGATCACACATGACTATATTTAGGCTTACACATTGAGAGAATTTGATGAGTCAAAGTCCTTAGATAAACAGTTCCAAAAGTCAAATATGAGCGAATACTCCGGGACGAAGGGAGTATTTAATTTGCACTCATTTAAGAATATACTTTAATTTCTTTGTCTCATAAAACTTTTTACAAAAGATAGGATTCATGAAACGTACTCCAATGAAAACAATGTTTAAAGTTTGATACAATGAATAGTAAACAGGATGATATTTTTAAGACGGAGGGAGTATAATCAAAAGCTATGTTCTTCTTAACTTATTTTTTTTACTTATAACTTATTCTTTTTGTAACCAGATTAGATCAGATCAAAAATAGCTTTAAGTGTAACTATATTTAAATCAGTTCAGATCAGAACCAATTAAAGTAGATAAAGTTTGATACAATGAATAGTAAACATGAAGATTTTTTTAAGACGAAGGGAGTATAATCTAAAGTTATGTTCTTCTCAACTTATGTTTTTTACTTATTACTTATTCTTTTTGAAATTAGACTAGATCAGATCAAAAATACTTTTAGGTATAACGTCATTCAAATCAGTTCAAATCAGAACGTATTCTTACTATATCAGAATCAATCAATCACATCACGTGACCTAAGTCTTATAGCGGAATATGAGACGGTGGTAGTAAATTAAACATAAGCTAATACTCCCATCGAAAAAGATGAAACATTAAAGGAAGTGAAGCGGACCAGAGGGCAAACTGGTGGTCATGAAGAGCATCACAAAGAAGAACGCAGCTGCACATGAGCGAAGAAGCGAAGGACGACCCTGCATTTTTTTTCTTCTCTCTCACTCTTTTTTTTAATGAGAATATTTAAAATGAATAAAGACTTTAATTTGGTTTCCCTCATTGGTGTGATATATATACATATAGCCTCCACCAATTTGATTCCATTTTTTATTTTTCTCTCGATAACGTAACGTTGGTTTGTTTACGCGATTTCATTAAATATTTGATAAAACAAAATATTCTAGTTTTTTACTATGTAATTTTTATTTCTTATCAATACACCGACATGTAAATAAAATGATTTTCAAATATTGAGATGTTTCTTTTCGTAAACCTCAATTTATAATCAAATTGGGGACACATGGAATATATATGAAAGGGTTGGTGGAAGGGGTAGAAAGAAAAAAAGTCTATAGGTTTCCTCTCAATACGCATACAATGACGTTTTTGTTTTTAGTTTTCACACTATGCTTATTCTTTTTCAGTTTTTCCTCCGTCCACACTCCCTCCCTCCAATAATAATATTTCTATTCACTATTCACATGATTAAGTTTTATTCACTTTGTTAACGAGTTTTGTTGTTCATTTAATAAAATAATATAGTCATGTCACATCTAGTTTTATACTACTTCTGTCCTACAAAACGTTTTCTGGTTTTGATTTATAAAAGATTTAAGAGAGTGTATTTTGGTGTTGAGTTTCTAAAAATACTTTTGGATGTGATGAAAAAGTGTGATGTGATAGGTAGGTTAATAATTAGTAGGGATAAAAGTGTTTTTTAATAGAAATGATAAAAAATTTTTAGGACGAATGAAAGAAAAAAGGATAAAAATTTTGTGGGACGGAGAAATCATATCTTTTCAAATAGTTTTTAAATATGTAAATTTTATTGTGACCACGTAGCAAGGGTGGCCTTTGAGCATTGGCTCCTTCCACCATGTCTCCCGTGATTTTTGATCGTTATAGGCTAGCAAAGTAAGCCTACTAGCTCCAATGCCAATTGAAAATACTTTTGTCTTTTCTAATACTTTGGAATAGTTTAAAATTAGTCCCGCTCTTTGAAATACTCTTTAATTCTTAAAAATATTGCATGTTAATTTAAAATAAATTTTCTTTTCGTGCAACGCACGAGTACGAGTCTAGTTAATGATAGAAGATGAAACAATTTTTTTGATAATTAATATATTTAATTTTTCTCATCAATGACGATTATAGTAGTTGAGTTTATGATATAAACAAATATTTGTGAATCTTAAACCACAACGTAATTTAATTAGAAAAAATTTATACCCATTATGCTATTGATGAGCATTGACCAACCATCTAAAATGTGAAATCGTATAATGTTACCCATTAAAGTATTGTGAATATTATATTCGGCACATAATTATTGTATTAGAAAATAAAGTGGTAGAAATATTTACATAGCCCAAATTAAATAAATTATGCATCATTTCATACTAAATTACCCTTGAACTTTTAAAAAATGTAATTTTTAATAGTTTATGTTTCGTTATGATTATGAATAAAGTTAAGGTTAAACATTATCAATATCATTTATATGATTTTTTTACCAAATCGGTATTCATTTACGATTAATTTTATATTATTGTTTCGCAAGTAATAGTAAAATTAAAGTTCAAGGTATTAATTTTAAATGTCTTTGATAATCTTTATAACATCACACAAATTTATTGTATACCTCAAAATTTTCCAAAATGTTTAAATTTAAAAAAGTCTTCGACGTTTAAATTTCAAATGTATATTGTACATATTTCATTAGCAAATATTATATGTCTTATCATTAGGGTTAATAGCATGGGCACCCCCTGTGGTTTATAAAAAGGGCGTCAAAACTCCCCTTATTTTCAAAAGTTATTTGTAAAGTCCTCGTGGTTTCTAAATAAAGCACACATGTACCCCCTTACCTATTTTTAAAGCAAAAATGACATTTATGCCCTTTGTTTTTCCCGATCTTGAATTTTTCCAATTTTAATTTCCTTTATTATATAAATATATAAAATAAAATATATGCTTCCCATCTCAAATTAGAATTTTTCATAATGTACTTTTGAAAACAAAATATTTTTTTGGAGAATGTTACAAAAAAATGAAAAGTAAAATATTATGTACAAAGTAAAAAGTAATAACAGTTAAAAAAAGTAATGAAAAGAAATAAAAATATAAAAAATAGTCTTTTTCTTTAACTCCATATTTTATTTCATCTTTCTGTTCTTCATATTTCATTTTTAAATTAAGGAGTTAAAGAAAAAGACTATTTTTTATATTTTTATTTCTTTTCATTACTTTTTTTAACTGTCATTACTTTTTACTTTGTACATAATATTTTATTTTTCATTTTTTTGTAACATTCTCCAAAAAAATATTTTGTTTTCAAAAGTACATTATGAAAAATTCTAATTTGAGATGGGAAGCATATATTTTATTTTATATATTTGTATAATAAATGAAATTAAAATCAGAAAAATTCAAGATCGGGGAAAACAAAGGGCATAAATGTCATTTTTGCTTTAAAAATAGGTAAGGGGGTACATGTGTGCTTTATTTAGAAACCACGAGGACTTTACAAATAACTTTTGAAAATAAGGGGAGTTTTGACGCCCTTTTTATAAACCACAGGGGGTGCCCATGTTATTAACCCCTTATCATTATTTAAGTTTGTAAGGTTCATGTTTTATTTTGTTCGATATTTGAAGAATGATGTAGTAAATAAAAGATTAAAAAAAAATCGTTTCACCGCATATATAGCACGAGTTAAAATAGGACCATGCTAGGGTGCCACCACATGAGTGCTACCATGGGTGCACTCATGTTTCGCACAGACAAACACAGACGATAATTGTCTGTGCGATACAGACAATTATCGTCTGTGTTTGTCTTTGCGAAGCATGGGTGCATTCATGGTAGCACCCATGTAGTGGCACCTTAGCATTTTCCGTTAAAATATAGTATAGGAAAAAGAAAAAAAAGGATTTAATTTAGCAACACTCCTCCAAAAAACACTTGAGAAAATGACAAATTGGGGAAAAAGTGTGTTTCAATGGAAGGGCGAGGAGGAATCCTTCGTCGTCGTCGTTTTGTGTGTCATCTGAATTCTTGGAATGACAAAATAATCTTCTCTCGCTGTATCCCACTCTGAATCAATCCATATCTGAACTTTGTTTTCACTTATTTCCTTCCAATTTTTCAGAAATTTATGCTGATTTCCCTAAGAAATTGCTCTCTGATTTTCTTGTTATACCCTTCATTTCATCCCATTCAATCGCTCTTTCTTCCTGAAGCAATTTTCCGGCGATTCCAGCTCCTGTTTCCGATCCAAACTTCAACTTTGGAACTGATATTAGAGCCTTTTTTTGTAAGCAGGTAAAAAATCAGAACTCACTTTCTGCTATATCATTCTCTGAATTATTATTATTATTATTATTATTATTATTATTATTGTTGTTGTTGTTGTTGTTGTTGTTATTAGAGTAAATTTGGTTTTCCGTATTCAGTCCCCAATTCTTAGATATTTACATTCCTGGTCCTCAATTCTTAGGTATAAATGAGTAATGTCTTGTTTTGTTCAGGTATTTTTCTGTTCTTATGAACTCCAAGGGGGAGGGGGGGGGGGGGGGGTCTGTTCACTCTTTTGAAGTAACACAAGCGAATGAATAGCATTGCCTTAAAAAACCCCAAGTAGTGCTGATTAATACATGTCCACGCACAAAGCCTACGTACATACTGTTGTTTAAGCATCGTCTAATCCCAATTAGTTCCCGCCTAAGTCCTAGGTGCTTTTGTGTTTTGACTACATTGGTGAATAGAACGATTAATGAATAGCGGTGGTAAGTGGAGATGGAGAACATTTTAGCAAGAATGGCTCTGTTTGAAGCTTCTACAAAAACAAAAGGTTCAATTTAGTAGATGAACATGGAATATTTTTGTCTACAATGTGCTTATCCAATTGGGTGTTTGGTAGAAAATTGCCTTAGGGTCCATTTGGATGGGGGTTTATGGAGGGTTTTAGAGAGCTTGGTGTTTGGCTGGTTATTCTCAATGACAAGAATGGATTTCTTTCATAGTTTTATTCTTTCTATGAGTTATTGATTTGTTATCTTATTTTGGAGTACTAATGTAACCAGGTGAACAAATAGTTGCATTTTAACTTTTAGGCTTTGTGCCATCAATTTTAGAACTATATATATATATATATATATATATATATATATATATATATATATATATATATATATGCGGATAGGCAGTAACTAAAGATAATCAATCTATCTCCACTGCATGCTCTAGGATTGCCTTTAGGAGTTGTATTTCGTATTTACACCTTAAAATACTTTCAAGTGTTTCCGTTATTTAACTCTTGTACTAATTAACACATTATAAATTACTACCTCCGTCCCAGTCCATTCGTCATGTTTGACTTTTTTGAGTTAAACTCGATGAACTTTGGACCTCAATTAAATAAAAAATAGTAATGGATATTAGTATAAAAATTATTTCATTAGATTTATCTTTTGTAGAACTTTCAAAAGTTTTCTTTTATTGTATTAATATGCAATATGAATCAAGAGGAATTGATGATAAAAGTTCATTACTAATCTGACTGCGTCATTCTTATTTTTCAATTATGATCGAAGGCATGATGAGCTTCAAGGATTGGGTCTTATCTCAATTAGTGTCTAGGACACTAGCAGAACTACCCTTAACATCAGAAAGCTTTTTGTCACGGGAAATGTCTAATGAAGAGCATGAAAACCGAGGTATATTTCTCTTCTTGTCATAGCTATTAATGAAAAGCATAAATTTGAAAGTCTGCCTATTGCAATGGTTGCAAGTTTGCCTCGTTCGGCACTTAAGTGGTCATATTTTTGTCCTATATCTTTGTTCATTTTAAAGTAAAATATCTTATCACTGCACGCTGCGTCAAATCCCCCAAAAAGGGCTTAGGCCCCCATGTGGTTTGACCTTGAGTTCAAAGCAGCAAAGTGAAATGTTAACTGCATTTGTCAGATTAGCAACTATAGACATTAGAAGAAACACTGTTGTGAATTTGGTATTCGTTTGCTGAACAATTCGTGCAGAGAAATTGTATTTATATTTAAAAAGAAAAAAAGAAAAGAAAAGCATATTGATTGCGTGCCACATTTCCATTTGACATTTTTCTTTTTCAATTTTCAGCTACTGTAGTTACATTACCAGCATCTGCCGACACTTCATACTCGTCCTACAATAGTAATCCAGAAAGCCACAACCAGTTCTTACCTCCACATCAACTCTTCATTGAAAGTTCTTCTCAGCCGACTAGCATCGACATTGACAAGAAAAATCCAATAGCTAGAATTGAAAATCTTCAAATCAAGTTTTTGCGTGTTCTTCACCGGCTCGGGTTGCCACAAGACGATATCATGGTGTCAAAGGTTTTATACCGGACCCACTTGGCCACGATGATCCGCGCAAGGGAATCTGATTTAAAAAGATTCAATCTTCAAATTGGAAAAGCAAGAGAGGTAGCAGCAGAACGGGAGGCGGCTCTCGGTCACTCTGATTTGGGATTCTCCTTTAAAGTGCTTTTACTTGGTAATGTTTAATATAATAAAGTACTTCTTTTATTGATTTGACAATTGACTTAAATTTTCATGATAAATCTCTTATCGACTATTACAATTTACAATGCTTATATAGAGACATAATGTGCCAAAACCAATGAGAATAGAAACATAAAGGGCATGTTTGGAACCCGGGAAGAAAATAGGAAGCAAACTAGATGGGACATTTGGAAGGAAAGAAAAGTTTGGAAAAAAAATATGGAGTAATAAATGGTTTAAACTCAATTTTAGATATTTGTTCAATGGAATACCAAACAATTTTCAGAAAACTGTCTCAACATTTTTCTTTTTTTCCTACAGTTTTGTGTTCCAAACATTCGTGATGAGAATGGGGAAACCATAATACTACTAAAAGTAAGACTAACTATTTTTATATTGTAACAGGTAAAACCGGAGTTGGCAAGAGTTCAACGATTAATTCCATATTTGATCAAAGTAAGGCCACATCGAATGCATTTCATCCGGAGACTACTCATGTCCACGAAATTACCGGAACCGTAAAGGGAATCAATATTTCTTTCATCGATACCCCAGGATTGTTGCCTTCCTCCCTTAGTAATGCCCGGAGGAACCGGAAGGTTTTGAACAACGTGAAGAGATACATAAGAAAGAACCCTCCTGATATGGTGTTATATTTTGAACGGCTGGATTTGATCAACACAGGAGATTATTATAGTGATTTCCCTTTATTAAAACTTGTAACGGAAGTCTTTGGCACTTCTATTTGGTTCAACACCATCCTTGTGATGACCCATTCTTCCTCCCCTCTGCCTGAAGGTCCTCTTGGTTACCCGGTCACCTTCGAGTCTTACACTGCCCGCTGCACGAGTTTCATTCAACATCACATTCACCTGGCGGTCTCTGACCCGAAACTCCAAAACCCAGTGATTTTGGTGGAGAATCATCCTAACTGCAAGACCAATGATTCAGGTGAGCAGATTCTCCCCAATGGAAGCGTTTGGATGGTCCAATTCTTCTTAACATGCATATGTACCAAAGTTCTCGGCGATGTTAATAATGCGTTTGACTTTGAGGATAGTATACAACTGGGCCCGCCTAAAGTCACTCGGTTGCCTTCACTTCCGCATCTTCTATCATCTTTTCTTAAGCATCGTGCTCAGCTAACACATGATGAAACACAAGGTTTAGTTGATGAAGAGGATGAGTATGATGATTTGCCTCCTATTCGGATTCTGACTAAAGCTCAGTTCAAACAGTTAAGTCCTGGAGAAAACAACGATTATCTGGATGAATTAGATTTCAGGGAAACCCTTTACTTGAAAAAACAAATGAAGGAAGCATCAAGGAGTTCTCAGGACGGGCGGGCAGAACTAACGGACCCCGTTCTGTTGCCCGATATGGATATTCCACCCAGTTTCACCTCGGATTGGCTCACACATAGATACAGGTCCCTCACAACTACTAGTGAACAATGGGTTGCAAGACCGGTTCTTGATCCCCATGGGTGGGACAATGACGTGAGCTTTGACGGGATCAATCTCGAGACCACCAGAAAAGTTTCAAAAAACGTTGTCGCGACCGCCAATGGACAAATGAGGAAAGACAAACAGGACTTCAGCACTCAATCCGAGTGTACCGCCGCTTATATGGATCCGGGCAGGCCCGTTTCATCTGTTGTGGGTCTGGATATCCAATCCGCAGGGCAAGTCCCGATCTGCTCGGTACACAGCAGCGTTCAAGTCAAGAATCTGAAGCACAACATCACAGGATGTGGTGTTTCTCTGACTTCTTTTGGCGGCAACTACTTCCTCGGCGCCAAGGTCGAAGACAGCTTCACCATCAAGAAGAGGCTGAGGTTCACCGTGAACGGTGGGCGAATGGCGGCGGCGGGTGGAGGGGCGGAAGCTCACGGCGGCAGTTTTGGAGCCACCTTAAGAGGGAAAGACTACCCGGTGAGGAATGAGAGTGCGAGTTTCTCCGTGACGGTCCTCACATTGAACAAAGAGACCGTTTTGAGCGGGAACTTGCAGGCGGACTTCAGGGTAAGCCGGGGAACGGACGTTTCTGTGAGTGCTAATCTGAGCAGCCAGAAAATGGGGCAGGTTTCTATCAAGACAAGCAGCTGTGAACACATGCAGATAGCTCTCATTGCCCTTCTCTCAATTGCTGGAGGCCTATTGAGAAACATGGTATTAAAAGACCATAAGACCACAGAAACCCCAGAAATTGAGTCTTCTCTATAAAGTGATACAACTTGTGGTACTGAAAATACTACTTTAACCCCAGGGATGACACACCATTAGAAACTATCACGCACAGACAATCATTCTCACTGAGAAATGAGTCATGCTAGAGGGACCCCAAGTTACACCCCACTTTTGACTCCAATGCCTTAGACATCAAACTGACAAACATTGTTTTTTGTCTGTAATGTCTCTGAAGGCATTAGGGTCAAAAGTGGGGTGCAACTTGGGGTTCCTCAAGATTTTTTCTTGACAAAACGTTGTTGATGAAACACAGATGGTGTCATCTCCGATGTGATTGTAACATGATCCTTTGTGGTATATTAGATCCTTATTCCCTTTATTATTATAATTCCCGGTTCCCGCACTACAAGAGTGAACCCACCCCACCCCACCCCGGCCAACTTTGTGGTTGTAGAGTATAATGTAAATCGCGAGATTACGCAAATGATGAAGGGGCAGTGTTAAGGTTAACTTGATGACAAGTTTTCGCTTTTTCCCGTGTATTTTAATCTAAGCAGAATGAGTTTCTTTTGGTTTTTGGTTTTTTAGGGAAAATTGAATATTATCAAACATTTCTTTGCTCATAATATCGTTATGCTTTGTCAAAAATAATAATAATAATATATGCATTGCTATTTTTCATTCTATAAATACTTTTTTTGTCAAATACTCTGTATTTGATTGCACGGTAAATCAAACTGTGAGCTTGGTACCACTAGCCAGGAAGAAGTTCTGGTTTACGATGTTTGAATGAAGCTATTTTCAAATCAGTATACGTAAACATTTCAAATCAGTATACGTAAACATTGCTATAAAATTTATAAAATAGAAATTGTTTATTAAAAAACTACATAAAAAATCATATAAAATTATTTTATTTAATCAAATGATCGATAAAAATATATAAAAAAGTAAAATCAATTTAACAGGGGAAATTGTTTGAAAAGGAGACTTATTTCCAAAAACTCATTAAATAGCAACAGAAATTCGGTTAAATCCACCCATCGTTCCCTCCATTCCTAAATCCTCAGTAAAATTTACTCTCAGTCTGTCACTACCATATCTTAAAACAACTGATCTTATCTCTTCCAGACTCCATCTTTCAGCCCCCCCCATCGGATCTCGCCATTTCAGGTATGCACTCATTCATCCCCGCGCTCTCTCCGTCTGCCTCCATTTTCGCTCATCTTATTCTGTCTCGGATTTCAAGCTCAGATATGGTTAGATGATATTGACGCGATTCACCGGCGTGTTTTGATCTGTGTTGTGTTAATTTCACTTCAGTCATGCTTCGTGATTTGTGGCCTTTTTGAGTAATCGGTGGTTGATCCTTTGGTATGCTTCGTATCTGGATTGTTGGCTTGAATGAGCTAGAATCATGTGCAATTTGTGAATCGCAAGCGTCTGATTGAGTGACCTCTTTCGTTTTGTTTAACTGCAGTGATTTCAAGCAAGCTGTGACTTCATTTGGTTGTTACTGTTAATGAATCTAAGATGCATTGATTGGAAGTTTTATGGGATTATGTATTGGTTTAGGTGGTCTATCCTAGTGATTTGGGAGTTCGGTTTGGCTGTTTTTGTTGTTGTTGGCTTGTTGTTGATGATGGGGTGATTGTTTCGCAGAAGAGCACACTTTGGATGAACATAAGTGCATTTTTGCATGACAAGTTTTGGTTATGAAGTTTGATTATCATTTATAACTGTTAAAGAGTATCCACATCGGAACTTGAAGATGAAACAAATCGGTTTATAAGCTCTTGAGTTGAATCAAGTAATCAATTGGATTCAATCTTTTAATGTGGTTCAACCCAAGTGTCTTATGGCCCACTCCAGTGATCCCTACCCCAATCCTAACTTCTATCAATAATTATCGATTAATGAATTATTCAGTATGTACTTGACTACAATGTCGGCTTTGTACTTTTTGTAAATACTAATTTGGGAATACTATGCAATCAATCATCATTTTCTTAAGAATGAGTGAACTATTTCATAAAATATGTGAACGGTATACCCGTAATATTTGTTCGTAATCTGAATATTTATTCTCTATTCAACCATCACAGAATAACCTACATGATATTGTAATATTTTTAGGTTGGTAATGTTTAATGGAAGGATTCTACTAGTTAGTTAACAAATTGTTCTTCTTCATGGCTGCAGTGTGTTTTCCTATGCATATTTGAAGTTGATTAATCGATAGACTGGGGCTTGGAAGTTATAGAGGCAGAATGTTTCTTCACCTCTTGCTCTTATTGCCTCTTTTTTCGAGGTTCATAGAAAACGGAAGTTCCACTGTTACAAGCACATATATTCGCTCTGAGTGGCCATCTGTGGATATTCCACTTGACAATAAGGAATTTGCAGTCCCTGAAGGTTATAATGCACCACAACAAGTAAGTTTGCGATTGCTTGTTGTGTCTCTTCTGCAATTTGACCAAACCCTGGACAATGTTTATGTATGTGTATATGATATGAGTGGAATAAAGTGGCCTCGATGAGAGATTGCTCTGCACTTTGTAGGAATTGAAGTTGCGGAAAAGAACATTGCTAAAGTTTTTACTTTATAAGTGTTGAACACAGTTAGGAAAAGAACTTTGCTGATAGTTTTCTAGTTTATTTTGGAGCAAAATATTTTCTCCAGGATTTCATACTAGTTTCAGTTTTTTTTGCATTTAGCCAATACACACACACACACACACACGTGCACACACACACACTGTTGTACGGAGACGGGGGCAGGTACTCAAATGGGACATGGATTGACACACACAAACCAATTTATCTAAATGTTAAAAAAGATTTGGAAATTGGGACATCCCCGAGTATCCAAGCGAGAGTATTTCGTGGACGAGAAAGTACACTTTATGAATCTGTGCAGCATAGCACACCCTAGGGTTTTGTAAAATTTTAAAGTCCAACTCTAGTTTGTGTTGAATTTAAATATAAGATAAGGAACGATTTACTAGCTTATGTGGCATTTTGTGCTTTATTTTATTACAATCATTTAACATCCCTGATTGTTGTGCTTAATGTTTCATAAAATTTAAAAGTTCTTTGGAACTCTTGATTGCTTAAGACAGATCTGCTGAACCCTCTATATTTCACTCGTAGTCAATCTATTGCAGATTAATTGCTTTAGGGAGCTACTTTGAAAATGTGATGTTTCAAAATTGTAGTTGTATTTCAAACAAAAACAAATAATTAACTCTTTATTGTTTTTGTAAGATTCTCAATACTCGAATTTTTCTGTTGTAGATTCATATTACACAGGGTGACTATGATGGGAAGGCTGTCATAATCTCCTGGGTGACTTTTGATGAACCAGGGTCAAGCCAAGTACGCTACGGATTATCTGAGGAGAAATATGATTTTACCGCAGAGGGAACATTTACAAACTACACATTTTACACTTGCAAGTCTGGCTTTATACATCAATGCCTTGTCGGTGACCTTGAGGTAATCGAGCAATCAGTGTTACAAATTACAATTGAAAACTGTCTAAATAATTTACAGCTGGATGGATCACCAGGAATACTCGTGATATAAATGGTTAATATGATACTACTTTGATGTGATTTGCAGACATGTACTCCAATCTACTGCAGTTTTTCTTTATTTGTTTACATTATTTGGTTGAGTAAAAGTGTCATGCATTGTTTAATATTTTTTAAAATTCTTATCTATGTGTTAACAGTAGCATGACATTTATGTTTTTATACTTATTTGTGATAACACAAGCAGGCATTGTGTTATCATTTGTTTCATTTGTGAAATTTTGTGTCGATTTATTTATTCAACACATCAAACCTCATATTGATATCATACTAATTTAAAGGTAATGGAGACAGATTGGCTTTGTTAAGTACTTTAGGACTTAGGAGCATGTTTTTACTAAATATTAACTCATGCTTGGTCATGTCAGCATGATTGCTCTTATTGTGCTGCCATTTTCTATCAATTTGTTTATTAAGCTTTCTCTTTTCACTTATGACTGATGAAATACTCTTTTTTTGTTTAAGTATGACAGAAAGTATTACTATGAGGTAGGACAAGGTGATTCTTCAAGGAAGTTCTGGTTTGTGACACCTCCAAAAATTGATCCAGATGCATCTTACAAATTTGGTATTATAGGTCGGTTTTACTTGGCAGAATTTTTTATGTTATTATTTTCTTTTTGTTTCAATCAAGTCCCTAATTTTGTGGGATTCTACTGGGTTGTTGTTGTTGTTGTTGTTGTGTTTCAATCAAGTGGGAGAGGAAGAGGTGTACCTCTAGTGGTCCGCCACGTATTCGATGGAACAACTTGGATAAAGAGAAGATCTAGAGTTGGTTGCTAAGGTTCGAGAGCAGGGTGCTTGAGTGACTAGTGGGGAAGCCGATGCCATTGTTTCCATGTGGTCTAAGACAGATAACTGCATCTGAGAAGCTGCACAGGAAGTGTTAGGCGTTGTCAAGGGTAGTGTAAACCTGTATACAAGGGACTAGTAGTGGAATGGAGATGTTCAAAAGAAAATTGAAGCCAAGAAAGCGGCCTATAAAAGGCTCATGGGGAGTAGTGTAAGGAGGAGAGGAGGTCGATCCAAGTGGAGTATATGATTGCCAGAGAGGAAGCTAAGTTAGCGGTTTTGGCGACAAAGAATGCAGGCTTTGAACGTCCCTATAAGGACCTAGAAAAGAGCAGAATAGAAGAGAATGTTTTTGCTTGCGAAGGCACGAGATAGGAAAGCATGAAATCTGGACCGGGTGAGGTGCATTAAAGGTGAAGATGGCATGGTTTTGGTAGATGCAGTAGAGGTAAGGAACTGATGGAAGTCTTACTTTCATAGCATAGTGAATGTTGGCGGGGCTGGGAATCCAAAGCTTTCAAAGTGAGTAGGACTAAAACCGAGTACGTGAAATGTTGCTTTAGTGGTTTGATGATTGTGTCAGAAGTGGAAGTGAAGATTGATACACATCCAGTATCTAAAAGGGACACGTTCTGGTACCTAGATCCATCATCATTCAAGCTAGTGGGGAGATAGATGGGAATGCTTTTGATGATATTGGAACCACTTGGATGCAATGGAAGCTTGCTTCAGGTGTCCTATGCTACATGAGGATATCAAGAGACCTAAACTTTTACTAGGTAGTGGCCCAACTGGCTATGTTTTATGGAGCTGCGTGTTGGACTGTGAAGAACACTCACATTTAGAAGCTCCGAGTGGCAGAGATGAGGATAATGAGATGGGTGTATGATTATATAAGGATGGATAGGGTCCGGTACGATGTTATTCGAGGGAAGGTAGGAGTAGTCTCCGTGGAGGATAAGATGCATGGAGCAAGAGTACGATGGCTGGGCATGTGCTGAGGAGGAGAACGGATGCTCTAGTGAGGAGGTGCTAGAGGCTTGAGTTAGGGGATGTAAGGACGGGTAGAGGTCGAACTATGACGAGTTGGAAAGAGGTGATTAGACATGACATACGACTTCAGGATCTTATCAAGGATATGACCTTTGATAGGAGCGTATGGAGATCTAGGATTAGGGTGGGTAAGCTTTTGGGTAGGGCTCTACCCTTATGTAGGACTAGTTGTCTTAGTTTGTTGCTTGTGCATGTCTGTTTGCTCCTTTTATGCAACTTCCCTTTGCCATTACTTTTTCGTTTACATGTTTTTTAGTGTTCTTTTAGTTTTCTTCAACTAGCTCCCCTTTATCCACTAACCTCTGTCTGCTATTTTTTAGGTGATTTGGGCCAGACATTCAATTCTCTTTCCACTCTTGAACATTATATGCAGAGTGGAGGGCAAACTGTCTTGTTTGTTGGAGATCTCTCTTACGCAGATAGATACCAATATCATGATGTTGGAGTGCGTTGGGATTCATGGGGCCGTTTCATTGAAAAAAGTGGTGCATATCAACCATGGATTTGGTCTGCTGGGAATCATGAGATAGAGTACATGCCATATATGGTACTATTTTGAAAAAATATTCATTCAGCTGCATGAGCGTCACACTTTTGCCATTATTTTTTCCAAATTAATAACTGTGAGCAGTCCCATTAAAGATGTGACTTGGGAGTTGTTTTTTCCTTCATTTAGATGAAGGCATCACGAAACAAATTGTGGTGTTTTATTCTTTATCAAATGAAACCTCTTCTAATAACCTTTTCTGCTGTCTTGTCACTGGAATGCATGAATGTGCTGATTTTTTAAGGAATATTGTTTTGTAACATTTATTTCAGCTAAATGCATAAAAAAATGCTACTAATTCTGCATATCATAAGAAAAATCTGGTGAATAAGCCATTTTTGGTACCAAACAGGGCCTAATCTTTTGTGTCTGTGCAGCTTGATATTTGTTTTCTTGCTTTAAGTCATTCTAAGTATAATGATTTGTTAACAATGCTGCTGATACATTGAGTGGAAAATACCTCCTTTTGAAGCATAACTACATGACAATTACTCTTTATCTATTTTGAAAGTAAGCTGTAATTTTGACTGCTTTCATTTATTGCATATGATCAGGGGGAAGTAATTCCTTTCAGATCATTTCTCTTTAGATACCCCACACCCTACAGAGGCTCCAAAAGTAGCAATCCCCTTTGGTATGCCATCAGGCGGGCATCTGCTCATATAATTGTTCTATCTAGCTACTCCCCATTTGGTAAGTTACTCCTATCGCATTGATTCATTTCAAAGCACTTTAAAACCATGAATGCATCAACAAATAATTGTCTTCAAGCTCATCATGGAAGCTATTTCAGATATTTTGGGGTCAAACTGACAGAATAAAGAAAAACCTTTGTTAGACTTCTTTTCAGTTTTCTCCATATTTAGCTCTTCTCTGCTGCAGAAATTGTTATTGTTTCCATCATATTCTTATTGAAAGCCTGTATTGCATAGTTATTAAATATGTCCCCTCTCTTGTATCACCATTTTCAGTAAAGTATACACCTCAGTATAAGTGGCTTAATGAAGAATTTACAAGGGTGGACAGGGAGAAAACTCCTTGGCTAATTGTCCTCATGCACGTACCTATCTACAATAGCAATGAAGCGCACTTTATGGAGGGTGAAAGTATGAGAGCTGTCTATGAGGAGTGGTTTGTCAAGTACAAAGTTGATGTGGTATTTGCTGGTCACGTCCATGCTTATGAGCGATCCGTATGTTTCTCAAATCTTCATACATCAATTATTTTTATGTTTGAAAAAGGGAAAAGATGTCAAGGAAATTGAGTTTTTAATGTTTGGTTTTAACTGGAAAGATATATGAAGGAAGACCAATATTTTGTAAACTTTTTTAAAATTCTCCATATATATTGTATAACACAATATATGACTAAAATGGTTTTGAACTAGTCATTATATTTACATTTCTTAATCCATCATCCTTTATATTTTATGTCGGAAAATGTGTGGGTGAAACATTAATTTTAATAATTAAATAATCATCCCTCCCTTCCCATCTGCATTAATGTCCTATCTTTCGTATTAACTATGATCCAACGAGGTTTTAATCGAATCTCTTATGCTTTTTCATGGTATATATTCAGTATCGCATATCAAACATCCACTATAATGTATCAAGTGGCGATGCTTATCCTGTACCAGACAAATCAGCTCCGGTTTATATTACAGTTGGAGATGGAGGGAACCAGGAAGGTCTAGCTGGAAGGTAATTAGGAAGACTAATAATACTACAAAAAGAAATATTTTATATTTCTCTCACCTGTCATTAGCGGTTAACTATACTATCTAATGCAGATTTAGAGATCCCCAACCTGAGTATTCTGCGTTTAGGGAGTCCAGTTATGGCCATTCTACGTTGGAGATAAAGAATAGAACACATGCGTTGTACCATTGGAACAGGAATGATGATGGGAAAAGTGTTGCAACAGATGCTTTTGTGTTGCACAACCAGTTCTGGTATGTAGTTGTTTGAATTTTTGATTGCCAGTACCACCCTCCCCACCCCCCCCCCCCCCCCCGACCACGTGCATGTATTGACTTCATAGACATGTGGTATTTTAACCATCACCGGCAACCCAGTTTATGAGCCGAATGGTGGTGATCAAAAGCTAAGGGCGTGTTCGGTGTGTGCATGAAATATGAATTCAAATATCGGAAAGCCCTTTTCTAGGTGTTTGATGAAGCCATCAACAACCACCCACCACCACTGCTGCCGGCCACTAACAACCAACATTTTAGATCGTTTCAAAAACATCCATTTTAGATTTCATTATTTCAAAACCCATATAGTCAGCTCCGCTCACCAAAGGGGTCTTAACTCCTAAGTGTATTCTACCAAGTACCATCACTCTCATTCCAAATTATATGGAGATTGGTGACCTAAAACTAAGCTCAATAGCTGTCTAAAATTAACCGGAGGCACTGGGTATGTAGAAAAACGACCATTATGTCGTTTTTAAAGACTTTCTGAAAGTGCATATTATGTTGCGTGCAGGGGGAGCAACCAAAGAAGACGGAGAAAGCTCAACAGATCTCATCTTCAATCTGTTGTTTTTCGCCGGCCCTCTAGCGAACAAATGTGAGATTATCAGCTAAGAATCCTTACCTCTTCCTCCTCCTCCTCCTGTATTGGTATCATAACGTAAATAAGAATTTTCTGTGGGATCATTATAGCATAAACAAGAATTTGTGCTTCCTTTTTACTAAGAAGTTTACTTACAAGTGTTAAAATATTTTTTTATACAATTTATTGACACTTTAAATTTCATTTCGGAGATCCCAACATAGGTTGGGTTTTAAGGTGTTGATGATATAATGATCTTTTTCCGGTTGGATTTTTTTTCTCTCATGACAATAATATACTCCGTACTTATTAAAATTAATTAAAACATGTTACTGGTACATTTCATGAAGGAATACATATGTGAAATTTCATCATGTGTATAATTGTAGTGAAGGGTAAAAAATGTACTCCGTATGAAAAAAATGTGACACGAGTAAGATATTGCTGGGCCTAGTTAATGCCTAAAATTAATACATCAATGGTTTGTTCGTTTGGGGAAGAAATATTTTGCCACAAAATTATTTTCTTGGAAAAAATGATGTTGAAAGAAAATTATTTACTGATCACATTTTTTATTATCTAGCAAGAATTTTTTTGCCAAAAAATCATTTTCCATTGTTGATATTTAAAAATATTTTAAGGGAGCGGGGTTTGAGGGATGGGGGGCGGCCTGGGCGGAGACTGCAACAACAACAACAACAACAACCCAGGTGAATCCCACTGGGCGGAGACTGATGAAAACAAATTTTTATTTTTTCGAATCAAACAAAAATCATTCAGATACTATTTTTCTAACCATGTATGGTGCCACACGTAGAAAATTGAAGTAGAACTTTTTTGAATGATAGCTCAGTTCATTGCGACATCAAATGTGGAGATGGCACGTGAGTTATGACAATAATGGTGTTACAATTTTCTTTTCATCTTAGAAAAATACTGTCACGAGAAATGACTCGAGCATCTATAATGATCTGTTGATAACATTCTCCCATGACAATATACTTACTGCCAGACCGTATACTGCTAGAGAAAGGGAGAGAGCATGGGTGGGGACGGGAACTGGGATTAGAAAAGAGAATTAGAAATCACCAATTTTAGCGACGGAACACTCTAAGTGTCTAGATCATTCTCAGGTCATTTTTATTTTTACAAAGGTTAGAAGAACCGTGACATTGCAATTTTCATATTGTATTTATTCATTCTTTGGAAAGCCGCGTCAGGAAAGGTAGCTCATGCACATTTTGTCATTATGTTTTTTTAAAATAATATATGTAGTGTTCTTTAATGCTACTCCTATAAAATAAGGTGGAGATAATGATGAAGTAACCAAACAATTATTCCCCCTATCTTGGAAAGATAGCGATGAGTTTTTTCTGTTCAATTTATATTAAAAAATATAATTTGCGTAAAATTTAAATATAAAATAAAACTTTTATATTTATAAGCTATACTACAAATTCTACGAAGTAGTGACAATATTATTTTATCAAATATGTAATGAAAATAGACAGAAAATAACCAAAATTTAACCATATAAATAGTAAATAAAGTATTGTTTCTAAGATGGAGTTAAAAAATTAAGTAAGTAAATAATAAAGATCACATAAGGATCGAAAAACATTGTTAAAGAAAATTTAACAATCAGATACATTTGCAAACTATTGATGTTTTCTAAATTGATTTTGACATGAAAACAATTCAGAAAAGCTAAAAACTTATCAAGTTTGACACCAAGTATTTCAGAACGTACAAACAATAGTTTGCGTCACAAACAATGATAAGAAAAAATTGTCTATATACTATTAGTGTCAAACCTAGTGAGTTCGTAGCATGAAAATATTAAGGCTCTGTTTGGTACACAGAATTCAAATTATGAAATTTGAATTGATGACAACAATTCCAATTCTGTTGTTTGGTAGCTCAAAATTATGTAGATTTGGAATTGGTAGTGTCAAAAATAAATTGGAATTAGTAAACTCAATTCCATCCAAATCAATTCCATAGAAGTTCAACTTCTAATTCAATTCTAATTTCATCAATTTCCTGTACCAAACAGACCCTAAGGGTTTATTCGGTACACCCGAATTGATGGAATTGCAATTGAATTAGGAGTTGAAATTTTCTAAAATTGCTTTGTATGAAATTAAATTTTCTCATTCCAATTCATTTTTTGCACTATCAGTTCCAAATCCGCATATTTTTGTGTTACCAAACAGCAGAATTGGAATTATTGTCTCCAATTTCAATTCCATAATTTGAATTTCGTGTACCAAACATAGTCTATATATCAAATGAAACCCAAACAAACAAAATGCACCCTTGTAATTTGTATTAATAACGAAAATTGAAACATTTTATAAGGAAAAACAACTCAAAACTTTGCAGGTAGCCTTTTCTGTGGTTTGGATACATGCATTGGTGACAAGTTAAAAGAGAAAATTTTATCTTCTACAAGAGACTATGAGCTAGGGGTAAAAACGAAACACCATAAAATGATTCTTAAAAAAACTTCGCTTCCCGTTAACAGCAACCACCTTCATCCCAAAATGTTCGTCTTCTTTGACGTTTTTGAGTCAAACCAGATAACTTTTGATCATCAATTAAATAAAAATTAGACTGCATGTTAGATTGCATATTCCGTTAAAGAAAGATTTCATATTAGTACAAGATGATCTCATTTTACTTATCTTGCAAAAAAAATTACCTCATTGTAGTAATATACAATGCAGTGGTTATGTAATTGATGATTAAAGTTTTTCAAATTTGTCTCGAAAAAAATCAAACTAGACGAATATATTGAAACGAAGAGAGTATTAAATTGGCTCGTATTTGAAAGGTGATGATAGAGGGAAACTTACAATATATGTGTGTGGAATTTTCAATGTCGGCCTCGGCCACGCCCACGCCCCCCGCCTCGTCCTCTCCCTCCTCTGCCCATCCCGAATCTGCCCCCTCCTCTGCCACGGCCTCTGAACCCAGAGGCCGGACCGCTATGCTTCAGTTTCAGTGACTGGATCCCTCTTCTCTTCGCCGGCTGTGCATCATCATCATCATCATCCTTGTACTTCCTTGAGGATTTTTTGGCTGTGAAAGATATTTCCCGTGATCCCCCAGGTCCCACCTTCACATCAATGCCTTCCCGATTGTTTTTAGCATTCAGTGCCGCCACCCGTTCTCCCAACGGTAGGGCGTCCTCCTCCGCCAGAGATTTACTGTTCCAGAATGCCTCCGCATGTCTCTCATCCTTCACGGCATACAGTCTAGATCCTCAAAAAGAAGGGGAATTTCACTTAGTAAATTCAATTTAAGGGGGATATACATAAAATAGTACACTACTCAAGAAGAACCAAAAACAACAAATACTCCCTCCATCCCAAAAAAAAAGACTCCCCAGTTGACTTGGCACATTCCAAGTGGGTGGGGTAAATGAGTAGTGGGTATCTAGTGGATAATAAAGTGAAGGGCATAAAAGAGAAAGCAACACAAAAACACACAGATAGAAATATGAATCTTTTTTTGGAAAAACCAAAAAAGGAAACAAGGAGCTTTTTTTTTAAACGGAGAAACATTTGAAAATATGCATTCCTAAGCAAAAGCAACACTTTTGATTTTTTACTGTAGGTGTTTCATGCAATGCAAAAATAAAAATAAAAATCTCACCTTGGAACTTTCTTTCTATTCTCGTGTTCATCATCAGAAGATGAAGCAGCTGCATGTTCATCAGAGTCACTTGGCTCCTCCTCACCTTCCATAACAGGCATGAAATGTTCCTCCAACAAAGAAGCTTGCTTTGCAGATGCAACAGGGTGCAATGCTCGGTACTCTTGAGATTGTTCATCAATTTCAAAATCCTGTTGGGGAAAATTAGATGTAAGGTTTTGATCAGGAAAATAATACACGATATACTCCCTACATCCCATAAAAACTTCTTTATTTGACTTTCAAATAGTTTAAGAAAAGTGTTGAAAAGTGAAAAGTTAATGATTAGAATCTGTTTCAAAGACAGAAAAGTGTTGTTAGCCATTTTCATTTCAAATACATAGTACAAATTAAGTAAAAGATTCTTGTTTATCCCTCTAATATTTCAGTTTTCTTTTCAAATGCAACTTGGAGAACGATATACTACCTTATTTTCAAACATAGCTGAAAACCGTTTATCTTCAAAGAATTCACTGCTGGTTGGTCCCTTCTTCTTCTTTGATGATTTTTTGGCATCAGTGCCATCAACATCCTTTGCTTTTTCAGCTTCTTCATTATCAAGAAGTTGAGACGCAAATGCCATATTAACTTTGGGGAGTTTCCTCTTGATCTGCACAGATAAGGAAAATTATAATTTATGATTGCACAAAAAACCCAATATTTTGAAATCCAGACTCAATCAATATAAAGAACGAACGGATTTATGCCAAATATTTTGAATTCCAGACTTTCAGTCAATATTTCAAGATAGGGGGAGACCTTACAAAGAAAATTGACAAGCAACAACAATAACAGCCCACTAAAATCCCAACTCTGTTGGGGTCTAGGGGGTCAAGATGCCTGTAAAAACAGAGAGGCTATTTCCATTAGACCCTAGGTGCTTTTCTGCATTTAGGGCCGGAAGCTTCATTAGAAAAGAAGCAAGGGAATATTAATGTGTCATTTTGATTCAGTCCATTCTGTGCTCAAAACTAAAGCACTGTCAATAATGACTCTTTTAGCTCCATTGGTAATGCAAGCAAAAGAGACAAGCAAAAGAAAATGAATTAGATTATTCTCAATGTTTCATTGCCCATACTTCACTCCATATTAAGCATTTATATGCTAAAGGAAAAGAAATAGAGTATACTAACCGTAATACGGGATTGAAGAACTTTATCTAGTTTTTCCTGTTTCCTTCGCTCCATATAATCATCATACATAAACGGATCCGCAAGAGATTTTGCCTGCACATATAGCCATCCACAACCATTTAATTAAACCTCTTCCATAAGTTTCTCATCATCTATGAGTTGAGATTCATAACATAACTTCTGATGAACATTAAATAAGCAAAATCATATATTTACATACAGCTACTAGCAGCAGAACCTTTATAATACTAAAACTCAGAACTGGATGAGACAATCAGTTCAAAACTCTAAGCTAAATGGGTACAAGTAGGGGGCGTAATTTATATTTACCTTTGTATACAGACGGTAATCAATAAAATATCCATGCATATAGGCTCTTAAGAGGTTTGTTCCTATCAGATGAGTCAAATTTAACCTATCAAGATCTTCTTTTGTCAAAAATTTGAAATCGTCATAAATAGTTGTTTGTGCACCCTCTTCCATCTCTTCCTGTGAATTGAAATACCCAAAATAAGTGCACCAACATGGTTAATAGTCAGAAAAATGAATCGAGAAGCATATTCTGTGAATATTAAGTTCGGAAGCTCAATAATATACCGTTAAATTTTCCAAGTAAGAACACCATTTAGGAGCAGGTCCTAGTGCAGGTATGAAATAAGAAGGTATTTGACTGGAGTCTAGTGCTACCAGTATTAGCCCAGTGCCACTAAATACACATATATCATTTATTCTGCTGCCTGTTGGTTCAATGCTTGTCATGCCTTCTCCCTGTGAATGTCAAAATGAGCATATCTCCGGTTAATATAAAATCAATTATACATAGTAAATTGAACACACCTTGAGCACTCAAATATGGAAAAAGAACAATTCTTTATGGTTGTTGATTGAACACAAAAAAATTCAAATAAAAAAACTAAAGCATCAAAATGTTTGGTTTAGTATTTTGTTTGTGAAGTGGTGAATGGGTGGAAGAATGTGAGACTAGAAGGATGGTAGAGCAAAATGCCTGGGATCTGATTCCGATCTTAAGAAAGTCCAGAGAAGATTCAGTGCAACAACCAAGAAATTAATTAAGCAGCCAATCAAGAAGCTATTCGGCCCAATATTACTACATTAGGGATTACTGATAGCATCTTTAACTTATAAGTAATTTATTTATTACCTTATTTATATGATGTTTTAGACTATCAGTAAACTCTCTTCTAGAGAAGAGGGCAAGCTTTAGTTTAGGGAAAATGCTATTAGCTTTGCTGAGCGGGAAAGACTTGCTGGACAGAACCTTCAAGTCTCTTGGGAGCTTATCTTAAAGCTCTTTTAGCTTCCATTGTTTATCTTTTTCTGTTCAAAAAAATTCTGTTCATTTTAGTATTCTTGATTAGGATTAATAGAGGGGGAGTAGTGGTTACAGTACACTGTACACTGAGGGAAGTGAGAGGTGTCTGGTGTGGGTGGGTCAGAATGAGGAAATGGCTAATGAAGTTAATCGAAAAAGGTGAGATGTTTCTGGGTGGATAATTGCAGATGGGTTTAAAGTAAAGTCAGTGTGGGGATTGTCATAAGTGGTAGATTTTGGTTGTCTGTATTGATCATAGCGTTAATTATCTAGGTGTAGTAGCACAAAAGGTGAGATACTTCTAGGTCGATCCCATGGTTAAATTTGTGAACTCTTGCTGCTAAACCAACCTAACTTTTGACATTAATTAGGTATATGATCCTCTCACTTAATCATTTGTGATCTAACTAAACTTTAATAAACCCACTAAGTTCTCATCTTCGCAGAACAATGTCTTTCATTAACCCAAATTTTCTGTATATAAAAGCTAAAAGTGCTTCTTAGAATTGTCAGAAAGTGAGGTCTGACAACATAACTGCATAAGAATACAAGGTTTAAAAAACTATGAGAAGCAACAGTTTCTTACTGTATCAGGGTCCCACACCCTAACCACATGGTGGTCTGCGGTTATTAGCTTTGACCGCTCGGTATTAAGTGTCTTGTGCCACTTAATATTCAGTATTGGGCTTCCGTACCTACAAAAGTATCCGCAGATACATAAGTTTATAGCACTCAGCATAGGCCAAGAAACAGTAAATAAGCTTGGGAAGAAGCCTACATGTGATCCTTCACTCGAACGGGATGTGATGAACGTAGATCATAAATCATAACCTGCAATTATAGTAAGAAGTCGCATGAAGAAGATGTCAAAGATAAATCAAGTGTCCAAAAGGAGGACACATTTGTAGATTCCTACTGAAAAATGTATACAGACAGTATATGATAACCATAAAAATGAACTTGAAAGCATACAAACACAAAGATGCATGTTTGTACATAAAAGGAAGTGCATCAATGAATAGTTCTCAAAGATCATCAAATCCAAACATAGCAAAATGAAGAAAGAATCAGAATCAAATTACAGCTTGATTGCAAAAAATATATTTGTAGGCATTATACAACATTACCCCAGTGCCTCATAGGCTCCCGCAATATCCCGCCCATTGCGGGGTAAGGGCGGTTGGAAGTAAGCAGCCTGACCAGTGACCCCTATGTTTGAAACATAGAGCGGCTGTTTCCAGATTGCCCTTGATATTTGAAGCCATTTTAAGCAAAAAAAGAAAATGCAGGAATTCTGAAGCGTTGTAAAATCCTGGTGTCATTTCTTTTATTTTTTTCTGCGTTATTTTGCAATGAAGTAATTGCTCTACACTAATTGTTTGAAGGTTCTTAATAGTTGCACTATCTCTTCAGCTCTCCAGAAAGAAAATAATTTTTTTTTAAAAATAACACACTTAGATACTTCATTCCACCTCAATACCTTAATTGTGTTATTCCACCTGAACAGTCAACACTTTGAATATTTTTATTGCATTGAATGCATTCTTCATAAAAATGTTCAAACAATATTTCTCCAAGGTATTGAGATCAACAAGGCACAAAGATTTTTAAATTGCACCTTAAATTTCACCTAATCCTCCATCCATATGTCTTAAGGTGCATATTGACATAAAGACTTAAGTTAAAGTCTATTTCAAGCTCTCGATGTCCTTGGCAATGTGAGTACATGGTAATTTAGCTTACCTTTCCGCCACTACTTCCAGCTGCCATTAGGTAACCTCCATCCCCATCAAACTCTATCGCGGTGACCTCCTGCAGTTTAGAAGTTTATTCATATTAAATCATTATTTATAATGTCATCATCTGAGAAATTTGAATAGCTTTGCACATTGCACAATAATTAAGTTATCCATTGATACACACATAGACATCCCTTCTAAATCCTTTCTATTTCATAAACCAAATTATGGGTAGTGTTTTATGAAGTATATGCTATATTTATGGGGAAAACCTGGTCGAGATCACCAGCAGCGGCGGCGACATTTATCCTTCCAACTGAAGATCTTGTTCTCAAGTCAAAGCATTCTACTGCACCGTCGTCCCCTCCACAAGCTATTAGTCCATGGATCTTACTGAAAAGCAGTGTGCAATGAGAAGAAAATTATCAGAAGAGAAGGATTTCACCCTACTTTCCCCACTATGAGCATGAATGCCAAATTGCCAATACAAACTTCAATTATTTACTATGACAATTCAGAAATGAGCACTCTTAGAGTGAGCAAAACCTTCGAGAAACAACATTTAGTCCCGGAGACTGAGTGCTTAATGAGGTAAGAAAGCGACCCTGTAAAAGGATAATAAAATTAGAACCTGGAGAGGAATTAGATGAGTGATCAATGCAAAAGAAACACTTTATATAGACTATATTGCATTACAATAGACTAGAAGAAACACTATTGACTGATTGACCTAATCAGATTCAGGATATGGAGGTAACTTTGTAATATGAACAATAAATAGTACTCCCTCCGTCCATAAATAAACTTCCCGTTGCGTGTTACGATGTTTGACTGTAGTTATTTTCAAATCATTTTATGTGAAAAATGGTGTAAAATTTAAAAATAAAAATTACATATTAAAAAACTATATCAAAAGATCTACAAAACTAGAGGTGACTATATTATTTTATCAAATGGGTGACGAAAATAGGCCAACAAAGTGAATAAAGTTTGACCCTGTGAATAGTGAACGGGAAGTTTATTTGTGGACGGAGGGAGTAATAATAATAATGATCTTATAATAATATACTAAAATCATAAAAGAACTACGAATAGAAAAGAAATGCCTTTTGGGCATAAAGTTGAAATCATATAAAGAAAGGGGGGAAAAATACAAGTACCTGTTCTAAATTTATTCTGTACAATTCTGGCGATGAAGCAGCACACATCAAATCACATGACCAGCAATCATAAGCAATATCCCTTCCCATCCTATTCCAGAATGAATACAAACATATAATTGTTAAATTCGACATGCGGACAACTACATGATGACATGTCACTAGAGTGAAGCTTAAAATGAACAAAAAATCAAGTTATTCAATTAAATTCTACTGCACCCTCTAGACCAATATAACAGCATATCTCATGAGATTTGCCAGATCTACTACTATCCTTACTTGTGTCTAATTACGCTTAGAAGGTTTAGAGATAATCACAAATAGAACGTTAAGGATGCCAATTTTGACATGTGTTGAGTGTTCTACATCTAGAAGCATCATTAACATTCATCCGTCAATTCTATCCTAGCTGCATGAAATAAAGATCATGTGAATATTAAACGCCTCGAATGTTTTAAGTGCAGAACAATATGAACTGCCATCATAGTATATTGTTGTGAGATTAACAGTTGTTATGCACTTATGCTTCTCTACTTTAAGCAAACAAAGCGGGAACTACCAGACAAGCTAACAATGTTGACAATCAAATCTTCATGACACAATCTTGTTAAGGGTTTGTTTGTCACTTTGTCCGACAGCATATTAGAGTGTATTTGACTGCAAGACCATGGTTTTAAAAGGCAAAAAAGGCGGTCCGCCCTGAGGCGGTAAGGCGCTGAGGCGGTAGTTTTTTGCCCGAGGCGTTCGCACCAGATGATTTCCGCGAGGCGTACGCCTTGATTTATTGAGGCGGTTCGAGGCGGTAGGGCGCTGAGGCGGAAACGAGGCGTTCGCACCAGATGATTTATTGAGGCGGTTCTCTCTCTTTCGCTCTGGCTTCCGGTCGTTTCTCTCTGGTCGCGGCTTTCCCTGTGCAATTTGGCTTCCTATTCTCGTTTCTCTCTTAAGGTACGAATTTATGATTTCTTGAAGATTTGTTTTAACTTTTTTTTACTCTGGTAATTTTATTTTCCAAAATTCCAGCAACTTGAAGAATTTTAAGTTAGCCAATTTTAAGATTTTTCATTATTAAATTTTAAGATTTTTCATTGTTAAATTGTTTATATTATAATTTATAATTACTTTAAATTTAATCTTTTACATATAGTTTGGTTTTACATCAACTTTTTTAGTGTTTTGGTTATCTTGAATCATGATTATCTTATTGTGTTTTTATTCTGCCCCCCTTTTATGCTTTAAATGAAAACTTATGTCTTAATGACTTATTTGACATAATTATGGATTATGCATTTTGTTTACCTAAAAGTTGTTTTGTTTGTTATCTTTTATCAAGTTGATCTGAGGCTTACGCCTTGTTCCACCTCGAGGCTTACGCCTCGAGGCATTTTCCTCTACCGCCTCGAGGCTAGTTTTCGCCTTTTAAAACCTTGTGCAAGACCATAAGCTAAGCCAAGCATTTGAAGAAAAAGAGTTTTAATGTGTACAAGGCAAAAAGTCTTTTTCAAGAAGCTTAAATAGTTGAAGCTTGTATAAAATGATTGTTTTTAAAGTAATGCACCAAAGAGCCAAACAAGCATCTAAGGAAAATAGAGAGATAAATAATGGCATGCTAAAAACGTTTCCATGTTCTTTAAAGCCACAATCAAAAAAATAGTATCGACTGAAATAAAGTAAATGGTACATTGGTACATCACTACAACATAGCTGTCACGGCGTCATCTAGGCATCCTGGCGCCCTTCTACTCTCGCCATGGGAGCTCTCGCCTTATTTTGCATACCTCGCCTAGCCCAATGCTTTATTTTTTTTACTCCAGTGCTTTATTTTTTTAAGTGTTTTATCCCCCCCCCCCCCGACTCCAGTTCTTTACATTTTAATGCTTTATAAATTAGTTTATTTCCAATTTAATGTCTTTTTTCTACTTTATCTTCCTAACTAATACTCGGTGCTTAATTTTTGTAAATGTTAAATGATTAATTTATTTCCAATTTAAGTTGAGAACACTTTTTTTCAGCTTTGGTTTTTTTGTTTTTAGAGGAAAGTACCGAAAACTAACTTTGGTTAAACTTTGATGTATTAGAAAAATTTGAAGTTTATCAACTACAATATCCGATTTGATTTATTTATATTAGTGTTTTTAATATATAGCAATTCTCCGATATTATGTGTCGCCTAGTAGACTAGGCGTCCTGGCGGTGCCCCAGCACCACGCCTTGACTTGCCGCCGTGATAACTATGCACTAGAATGATTCAAAGGTCTCTGTCTACGAGAGATTACACCTACAATAGCATAGTGATCAGTTCTTTTTCAAGTCCTACATTGAAATTCTGTAAATAGTGAACATCTGTGTTTAGAATTTAATGCAAGGAGGATAGAACCTTGGAATGCGTAAACTGTAGTGACTTCCATATTTTGCATGGAGACAAACTGAGCGATCAGAACAAAGAAAAGCTATTTTTGAGTAGTCATCGTTCAGGACCTACAAAAGCAGGTAAATGTGTGAGAGTGAAACACCATGTGGGCATGTGGCTTACCAAGAAGTTGGTAAACATAAATGCACAAAAGCTACTATAATAACTATTTTTTTTTATCTAAACTTGTAATAGAAACACAATCAGCCAATATTCTGCCACAATCAAAACAGTATGCAATCAATGTGGATGACCAACTTCCAATGCAAGACTACAGATGTTCATATAAGCTGCACCTACCAAAAAATGAATTTAATACCTCAAAAATAACAAAACACCTACAGCCTACAGGCAAATGAATTTAATACCTCAAAATTAACAATCTCTGAAATCAAATGCCTCTCAAACTTCATAGACAATTCCCGCAGTTCATATACTTTAATTTGTGGGGGATAAATACCTGGTTTACATAAATCATTACAATTGGTAAATGGCATGACAAGTAGCTAGAAAAACAAAACAAAAAAGATTAAACATTCATCACCTTCACCAAACAATGAAAAAAGGGAATGACATGCAAATATTAATAAGGATACAGAAAATACCAAGAATTTTAGACATGTAGCGTAAATGCGTAATGCGCTCTACTCATTTTTCTTTTAAAAACCAAAGTACAAGTATTTCAACTTTTCACGCTTGACGTATCATCGTTTATCATTAAAATGACATTGTTTGTTGAAGACCTGTATGCAGCACATACATGTATACAATTCTGATTTTCATCTTTTTGGTGAATACTAACATCATTGCTCATGTATGTGATTGTCGTGATATTTATTGGAAAAGCAACTGATTGTAGTGATTGTACATTTAGTGACTGGGCTTCATATCAACTTCACAAGATACCCGAGTAGAAAGTTTTCTAATGAGAAAAAAGGACCCAAATCTGGGTCCACTGGTCTGAACTCTGAAGAGTGTACGAGATCTGAAAAAAGACCGGATCTGGGTGCAAAGCTGACCCTTTGACAGGCCTAACTCTATAACATTATCACTATGCATACACTTTCAGTGACCAGGAGTGCAAATTAGACATCTGCAAACTTAACTCACCTGATGCAATAAGATACTCCCCATCAGGAGTCGCCTTAATCTTAGTTGTTGCTGTTTCGAATCTCAGATCTTGGATTATATCCAGTCTTTGCAAATAATCTACCCAAAGAGAAGATCAATCAGTGAACATAAAAGAAAACCAGCCAAAAAAGGTGCATATACCAAGAAACTAGAAATAAATAATGTCCAACATTCATAGCCACATCCACAAACCATACTAAATCATACTTTTAGTAGCTCATGACCTTACATGCTAGGCATGCACATTGATAAATCCTTGCACACTCCATTTAGCCCATTCTTGTTAGGGTAGGGTGATATAACTCTTACTCCATCCCAAAATACAGTTCCCATTTCAGTTTAAGATTAATTACTTTCAACTCAAATTCAAAATTGTAAATACTGAACATGTTTTATTTGGGAGAGAGAAAGCAGCGGTCATAAGCTTGAATTCATCAGTATTTGACTTATGTATTGTTCAGTTCAGTATCATTCTATTTAGTTCCGTACAATATAGACTGCTTAGTTCAAAATCACACCACTTTTGTACTATCCAATTCAGTTCATATAAGTGTTGTTGAACTCAATTCACTTCTGGTAAGTGCTATTGAACGGCATTGTGCATCTCTTACAATCAATCTTCAGATATTTGCACTAACTGGCCAGCCAAGCAAAATATGCAAGCTAGTCAGTGCCAATGCATCATATGTGTTAGGAATTCATTTGACCTAACTGAATGAATACTTCGCACCTAGGTTCCGTAATCAGAGCCCGCACCTAGAGATTTATGATATTGTTTTATCAATTAATCTTTAAAGCTTGATAAGTATATTAATACTTGAATATTTTTAAACTGAATATAACTCTTAACTAGGAGCACCTTTGAATCTAATGCAAACTTGAGTAGACCACTCGACCAAATTCATGTTTGAAACTTTAGAAGTTTGGAGGGGTATTAGATTGTTGATTTTAAATTTTAATATTGTAACGTGATCCTTATTTCTTTCATTGTTAAGTCACTTCATCGATATATCCACCTTATTTTTATTTCCAATTAGCTTGGGTTGGTGAGATTAATGTCTTAACATAATAAACTTCATAATTCAAAATGGTATGCCTATGCTACAAACAACAAAAGATGTACAGTTACACTTCACAGCTAGCTAAATGTGTGATACAACACAATGAATGAAAATATGAAATGTTTCTTTGTAAATAAAGCAGCTTTAGTTACTCCACATTGAACTTTGAGCTTGTAAATCACTATTTTTAAAAGAAATAAGAAAAATTGAGTAGATACTTGGATCTTTGCGAAGGGCCCTAAGCTTCTTAGGTGGAATCCATGTAGCTAGGGAACGGTTTTGGCCAGCAACCATATACATCTTGACGCCATTGATAGACGTGGATTTCAAACTCCCACCTTGATACGCCATTGCTTAGCTTTTTGCTCCTGATTGGAACAAGGAGCTGTTAATTTTAGTAAAATCGCCAAAATTTATTAATAATCTCTGTGTGAATCATAAAACAACCTTCAAATCCTCTAGAGCTTATTCACACAGAGTATTACAATTACACAGGTAATTACAATTAAAACATAGAACATGGACAACTTACAAGGAGTTATGTGGAATGGAATTTTTTTTGGCGGTAGCTGCTTCACTTTTCTTTGGTCAGACTATTCCCGCCAGATAGTTGAGCTGAACGAGAGTTCGGTGACCCAGCAGCGGTCAGTGGCTACCGGAAACAGCTGAGATTTCGGGCTTGGGGCGACTTGCCGGACGTTCCACCACGTGCGGTGGTGCCTCGTGGCGGGCCTGCTGGCACTGGAACAGCTAGTTCCTGGCGGAGAACGACGGGAATTGGAGAGACCGCAAGCGATGACCGACGGCGACACGCAGACGGCGGCGGCAATTTCTCTGGCAGCGGCTGGGAAGTGGGAAGCTGGGAACCTAAGCTTTTTGTTTTCTCCCTTTGTGATTTTTCCATGGGCTGGACCGCTTTTGCGAAATTTTCTCTTTGATCTTTGGGTTTCAACTTTTCTTGTTTGGGCCTCCCTTACTCTTTGCACTAACTTAGTGGGTACACAATTACAATGATAAACCCATTACAGAGTATTCGGCGACATTTTACAATATTTTTTGCGATTATATTTTCATGGGTGAGGTTATTTTACACTTCTGGTGCTCTGTTTTCAAAATTGACGGTGCTCCGGTTTTTTTTGCCGGCATGCAAAGGTTCAAATCCTTTTACTCCAGATTATGAACACCCGGTCGGATATCCTGCTCGTCTATGTGCACTCCTTGTTCTCTCCAAATGTGTGGCTATTATAATAGCTTCACATTTGGAAAGGGCTTAGGGGAGGACATGGGTGGGGTAAAAGGTTTAGGTGGTAATAGGGGGGGTAAGAGTCATCAAATTTGTAAACCGAGCATCAGAAGTGCCCCAAAATGACAGTGGCACCGGAGTGTCACCGTACTCCGGTGTCACTAGAACCTCGGCGTATTTTCATAATATGTTATTTGTAGTTATAAGTCTTATTTTACTATTTTAGTTTTAAAATAAAAAAAAATATTTTTGTACATGAACATGATTTAATCCTATTTATGTTTTAGTAAAGGAACAATTCTCTTTTTAAAAATTAAATACAAAGTTTGTACAACAAGGTATTGGCATTTTTCGTATATCAACAATGAATACTTATTTTACCATTTTAGTAAAAAAAAATATAAAAAAATATTACTTTGGTACATGAACATGATTTAATCCTATTTACATATTTATGTTTTAATACAGGAACAATTCATATTTTTCTTTTTAAAAATTAAATACAAAGTTTGTACAACTTGATATTGACATTTTTTGTATATCCAGAATGAATACTCATATACCATATAATGAATAAAAAATATCTAATATATTGGATCACCAAGGTTCCCATGACATTGCCCCGGGGCGCTCCGGTGTCCCGTTTGTAAATTTAGTTACTCCAAATTTTCATTTAAAAGTCAAAATCAATTTGTGGGGCGCAATTGAAGGGGGGCGTGTTGGTGTTGGGGCGGGGCGGGGTGGGGGGTTACTGGGAGGGTTAGGGGGTAGAAATCGTAAATTGTACGAATGAGACACCGGAGCGCCCCCGGGTCATGGAACCTTACCCATATTGGATATGCTAATTCATGCATTTTATTCAAAGCCAATCCTAAAATAGTAAAATGAGGAAAAACTAGAAAAGCCATGTCAAATTAATCATGTGACTAGTTAATGTGAATCAAATTGGTCTTTTATGCGAATTTTTTCTACTAAAATTCTAAATCAGAACGTTAATTGATATAAGAACAAATACATAGAACCATTGCTCTTGTGTCAATATAAGTGATAACTTAGAATTTTACACTAACACATAAAGGCCTTGTTTGGATGTTAGCGGTTAGTTGTTGGCAGTTGGCTGTGTGTGTTGGCTGTTTTGAATGGCTAATTGAGTTAGCTGTTTTGACCAGCGGATTGTATTGGCTGTTAGGGAAAAAATGTTTGGTAAATTTAGTTGTTCATAAGCAGCTGTTTGCAATGAAAATTACATATTTAGACATGTCTCCAAATACGTTGCTTGATTTTTTTAAAGGATGTGTTAATTACTCCCTTCGTCCAGAAATATTTTTCCCATTTGACTTTTTTTGGTCAAAGTTTGTAAACTTTGACTATGATATGTAGAAAAAAGCCAATGTATTAGAATATAACTTTAATATGAATATATTCATTTTGAAATATGGTTTTTTAAATATCAATTTTTTTATAAAATATATCCATGTATAAATAAAGATATTAGTGGTTAAATTGTAATCTTGGAGACTGTAAAAAGTCAAATGAAAAAAACATTTCCAGATGGATGGAGTAATTTATTGTTTTGAATCGTTTAGATTTCTAAATTTTGATAACAATAACAACCTAATAGGATTACACGAATGTAGGATCAAGGAGGGGTGTTGTACGCAGTTCTTACCCATACTCAGAAGTAGAGAGGATGTTTCTTAAATATAAAAACACATAATTTTTGTTGAAAGTTATTCTTGAACACTTAGAATTTAAACATTATTTATTTTCTATAAATATTTATAATCATTTCATTTTAAAATAAAAATTTAAAAATATGATGCTAAAAAAAGAGTAGTGTACCATAAAAATTATTGAAATGAAGAAACATGTCTATGATAAGAAAAAGAATGCTTTGATAAAAAAAATGGCGATGATGGGTGCATCTCTTTTTTGGGAACGGCTCAAGAAGGGCAAAAAATTAAATATATGCAATCAGCCAATTAGAAATGCTACTCATGTTGGCAGTTCAAATTTCGGCAGTTCGTGGCCAACAGCTAATTGCAAAAGCCAGTGTCCAAACAATTTTTTTGGCAGATTGAAAAGTCAAAAAAGCCATTCATGGTCAAAACATCCAAATGCTACCTCAACAGCCATTTACCGCCAAAATGTTTCGAAAAAACAAACTTAGGTTCAAATTTTTTAGTCAAAAAGACTAATTTGACTCGACCAAACTTACATGGACCAAATTGAATCGTGAGTGGACTTACAGGAGGAACGAAAATGAGTATTAACTCGTTGTTATATAAAGTGGTTTGACTCGATTTAGTTGAGCGGAGGGCATCCGAGCCTGGTGCGGTATTGGGAGAAAATGTGTGCCGCGCCATAATGTGCCAAAGCACCAAAGATGACAAACACATGGAAAATCTGGTGACTTTGTCCCGCCAAGTCGAACGCCCCCGGCTTCCATCTCTCCGGGATTCGGCTCACGTAAAACACTGCCCCTACTATATAGAACAATGCCATGGCCCCCTCATACGCCAGCGTCACATTCCTATCATTTCAAAACAGAGCGAAAATTATAAGATTCACATATTCACTAACCTTTCTCCAAATGAAACTCCTGTTTTGATCATTCGTCCATGTTTTACGACTAGTTTAGTCTTTTTCCCTATTTTTGTATGTTTTCACCTTTTTTGTTTGTCCCACAAGTTTTAACTCGTACCACATTTGGTCATATTTATGTGGTTCACACAGTTTCTTAATTTATGTTACTTCTTGTCACCAATATTAACCACATAATCTTATTTTTCTTAATTTTCGTGTCACTCTTGCGTGTTCAAAAAATTGTGAGACCTAGGAAGTAATAGCTTATAGAATGAGATTTTTTTAGACTCATCATGGGTGTCATACTACAACCTCCATACCATTTGACACACAAGATGGGTGTCAAAAAGAACCCACTCTATCTAGACTCATAGGAGTTATTAGGTCTCAAGAGGAAACACAATTTCAATTATAAACACTCGTAGGCGCGGAGCACAAGTATAGCAGGGTAACACACACACACCTGTAAGGGTCATTCCAGTAGACGACGAGAGCGTGGATAGCGGGAACCAACCCAAACAGGCCCATGGCGACGAATAGGCATGCCCGAAACGCCCTGTATTTGCCCTTGGAAAAAGCAGGGGTGAGGAGAGTGAGGGTAATGCAGGTGCCAATGATGGATGTTGCTGTTAGGTAGATGATGTGCCATGGAGGGGAGCACTGGAAGATATAGTACATTGGGGGGAAGTAGGAGGCGAATATCATGACCGCTATTCCCACATAATCCATTTGGGTGAGTGCGAGGTTTAGGGGTTCCGAGTGGCAGCAGAAGAGGTGGCACACGCTGCTCGATAGGAAGCAGAACATTGAACCCGCCAAGAAGACGTACATTGGCCATTTTACTGGGCTCGTAGCCTCTCCTCGTTGTTGACCTGTCATCTGGCCAATTTGTTTAGAAGAGAGAAATAATGTGAGCCGCACATTCCTTTCCTTAAGATGAAATGAGGAAGGGAGAAATACCTAAGTACGACTAAAACATGTTTCATGTATAAAAAACCATTCATGGGCCACAACCACGAGCTTGAGCTTTTGGTTGAATTGGTTCCTTGACATGGTATCTAAGCGTAGTTGACTAAGAGGTCATGCGTTTGAAACTCAGCGTCACCCAATTTTTGATAAAAGTAAAGGTTTCACGTGCAAGGCTTGAAAAGACTACGCCTGCACGTGAGGGGGTGTGTTAGAATATAAAAAACCATTCCTGGACCACAACTACAAGCTTGAGCTTTTGGTTGAATTGGTTCTTGACATCATTTACTAAAACATAATGCCAAAAATACACAGCCGAATACCAATACACAGTGCCAAATTGCGAGCGTTTTGCAGTGCCAACATGCCAATTTAGGTTGATTTAATAACGAGGAAAGCGTGAAGTATATATCGGGACGAATGAAAAAAAGAGAACGTGAAGTTTGGGGGGGTGTCTAACCTGCAAAATATCATTTACATTCTGAGAGATGTTAGCATCTGCATTAGTATGAAAATTCCTGCAGGAAACATTGAAATATCAAGAAGAAAAACTAATAAACATAATCCAGGGATAAATTTACACAATAGTGCAGTTACCCAACATTTAAAAATATATATAGTATTAAATTGTAAATAAGTCCAAGAATCTTTTCATAGTTTCTCTATTATTGGTCTAACACAATGTTTTTATCTGGTAAATTAAAATTCCCTCTACATATTGCGATCGTCGGTCTAAATGGTATAATATACCTATCATATGTGCATTTATTTATTACTCTTTTCAAGCATTTAATGGGAATCAAGAGAACAACTTTAAATTACAGAACAATAAAATTCTGCAAATGTTACCTTAAGAACACTGTCATGAAATCTGCTAGCTGATAAATATGGGCAGAGTTTGCCACAACCAGTACCAAAATCAGAACAAACCCTATCAAATGCCTGCCAAAAATCAACTTATTAACAGAGTTTATATATGAAAGTAATTCTAGAAAATATAGGTTATGTTTGGTTTAAGGAATTTGAAATGAAAAGAAAAGGAAATGGTTTTCTCTCATTTTCTTCACTAGAATGGAATGAATTTGGTTTTCCTTCGTCTTACTACATTTTGTTTTCACATATTCTTTTCTTTTCACTTTTCTTTTCTTCTCTAACCAAACACGAAAAATTGTTTTCTTTCTCATATTCTTTTCATTTCTATGTCATATTTCCTTGAACCAAATATAGTGTTAGTCTCACGTCGAACGCTCAAACTCAAAAAGACCAATACATTCACCCAAAAAAAAGACCAATATGTAAGAGTATGAGTTACACTTCATATTGACAATTGGTTTTGGATTAGAATCAAGCAATTCTACCTGAGAGTAAAACCCATAGCTTAGGAACTCAAAAAAGAAGTTTTTTAGTCCCACATAGAACTTTCAGTCTAAAAGTTAAACACAGTAACATATAAGAACATGAATTGCTCCTCTCATTGACAGGTTATTTTGGATTGAAATCTCACAATTTTACAGTAATTACTTTATAATTAAGCTGCATAACCCAAAAATAACATGTGAAGAAAAAAACATTAATTAATTAATTACTATTAATAATTTAAATCAAGAATTATGGGAAGAAGAAGAAGATGATGATACTGACGTCCAGACATTAAGAGTTTCATTGTGCCACTGAAAAATGCTAAGGAGGGCATCTTTGAGGGGCCATTCAGCTCTGTAATGATTCAGAATGAACTCGTTGTCTTTCATATACTCCGGCAGTTCTTGAAAAGACACTAAATTGCATCTCCTCCTCTTCCTCGCCGCTGCCGCCGGTTTTCCGCCGGCGGTGGTCGGAAGATGATGGCCTTTCCGACCCTTTTCTTGGATCATTTTCTTTTTTATGCTATTCCAAGCTGACCCTTTGCGACCATATCGGAAATGAAAGATTTCTGAGCTGAAAGATTTCTCCTTTTTTTTCTCAGTGATTTGATATTTATTTTCTTTTTGGGTGGCCAGCCACTATCCAACAACCCATTACCGCCGCATTTAAATGAGTCTATTTGCTGCATAAAGATTTAAGATACTACCTGTCCGTACTCACGGCAGTCACGGGTTAGAGGACCATGTCCATTCTTAACTGTTGTGCTACAAATTGCCATATTAAAAAAGAGGGACAGCTTCTCATGACATTGGAACGATGATCTCCAGGATCGCTATGATGTCTCATTCGTAAAATTAATGATTCTACCTTCCACTTCGCCCTAATCCGAACCAGTCCCTCACGCCCTTCAATTGCACCCCTAAGTCAAAATTAACTTGGGGGTGTAATTGAAGGCGGGTGGGAGGCTGGGATCGGGTAAGACTGGTGGAGGGTTTGCCAGAGGGGTTAGGAGGGTAGGAATTGTAGATTTTACGAACAGGGTACCGTAGCCGCTCCGGGTCATCATATGAAATTGCCCAACAATGTCACATGAACCGCCCCAGAAAAAAGAGAAAAATTATCCAAAATAGTCTTAATTTTATTTGGTCTTTCCAAAATCATCTCGTCCCATTGTATTCCATAATAATCTCATTTTTACTGAAATTTGCGAGTTTTGAGTCATCGTTAAGTTGCTAATGACAAATTAACAGAAACGGCTTGTTTTGCTCAACAAATTGAAAGTTGGGATTATTTTTGATTAATTTTCATTTTTTTTAATTTTTTTTTGAAATTTTATTTAAATTTTTAAAATTACCTTCTACTTCCATTTATTTTTCTTTTTTTAAAAATTAGTCTTAGTTTAAAAAATAAAAATAATAGATATAAAAAATAATGAAAATGAGAAAAATAACTAAACAATACAAAATTAATGAAAAAATAAAGTAATCAATAGAAACTAACTTGAAACTGGTAACAAATAAAATAAATATATATGGAGTGGTAGGTTTATCATTTTACATAGTATACAGAGTCTTAATGTACTAATTATTTTTTTGAAAGAATAGGTCGGCCGCTAAGAATTGGAATTATTCTAGATAATTTTTCTAAAAAATAAGAAGAAGTGGTACACTAATACTTTGTATAGTGTGTTAAATATTAAAATCCACCACTTCAAATATTTTTATTTTATTTCTTATTAATTTCAAGTTAGTTTTTATTGATTATCTTATTTATTTCATTAATTTTGTAGTGTTTTAGTTATTTATATCATTTTTATTATTTTTTATATCTATTATTTTTATTTTTTTAAAAAATAAGACTAATCTTTTAAAAAAGAAAAAAAATGATGGAGATAGAAAGTAATTTTAGAAATCTAAATAAAAATTTCAAAAAAATGTAAAAAATGAAAATTCATCAAAAACAATTTAACTTTCATTTTGTTGCGCAAAACATGCATTTTTGTTAACCCACCGGTAGCAACCTAACGACGACCCAAAACTCGCAAATTTCAGTAAAATAGGGATATGCATTGTTGTTTAAAGATCGGGTAAAGTTAGGATTATTGTGGATAATTTTTCAAAAAAAAAGAATTTACCTCAAACAAAACACCCTACAGAGCAAACTTAACTAAAATACTACTTGGGTCAAACTTAACTAATCTCATAAATATAATTATAATGACATTGTGATAAAAAGATAATAGTAGCATGACGGAATAGTGGTAAAAGTGTAATATAATCGGTCAACTGCCGATAGACTATTGGTCAACACCGACAACAAACACTCTAGCAAACAAAGACAATGTTCCAACAACCGACGAGTGACAGTGGCAGTGTGTTGAGTGTAGTAGTGAAAGTAGAATAATAACAGTACAAATCTTATTAATTACAGATCTTGAAACAAAGGGTCTAGACAGTGCTCCTATTTACTTTTATAACGCAAATGTGAAATGAAAAAAAAGTATTTCGTACTCCGTAATAAAATTTCATACTAAAAAAACATTCAAATAATTAAAACGAAAAATACTAAATCTCTATCATCAACAAATCCAACAACATCCAGACTAGAGATTGTTTTCAATAAATCCCCGACTCAAATATAGAAGTAGAAACAAAGTATAGACAAGGACAAACCAAACATACAAACCAACTCTAAAAACTTGACATAAAGCATCAAAAACACAAGCACAAGCTATAAACCAAAGCATAAAAACAAATCTCCCTCTTTTATTCACTCTAGTAACTACACACAAATAGAATTTGGAGCTATATATATATAACCCTCTATAAATCTTTCTCCAGCAAACTAATGGAATTACACTATGTACACGAAACGTTAAAACGACAATCTTCCGGGATTCTGAGATCTGGTGGCAATGTATCTACAAAATTTGAGTCAAACCCGAGAGGGTATTTCCGGAAACACAACCCGAAGAGTTAGGTGTCCCTGTAAATTGGTTGTGGTGTCCACTTGAGATGCAAGTTGAGCTTCCCTGACTTGGCACCGTCCAGTTCGTACGATTCTTTATATTCACTTTCCATTATTACCCTCGTCAATGTTAAGATACACCTTCCCATGTAATCCTGTGGAACGCAAAAAATAACGTAAGAATATTACTTCACAATAGAGCAAAAAGAGTCATTTTTTTACAATGTTTTTAGCTTTGGGTAGATAATGAACTTTGAATGGCAAATTAAATTCCTCTTGCTTCTTGCTTTCTATAGAGTTTCCACCAATGAATTGAACTGAACTGAATGATATACTGAAATGAACTTAAAAGGTATTGAAGTGTCATGAACATATATGTACAGAAGTCACATGAGCTGAATGGTAATGAACTTAGCAGTACTAAAATTAATTGATATTGAATGGCCCCTAAGTATTACAAGCAAGAAACTCTCCAAGAAAGAGAAAAGCGTATTATAATGGACTAGACATGAAACTAAACAAAAACAAAAAACAAGTGTTGATTTTTGTTTTCCATCCTTATTATCTTACAATGTTCCTTATTTGGTTTATGTCCTATAAAACCTTGTGAATGGATCCATAACCTTGTAATGAAGTTTATTTGGTGACATATTTGTATTAAGTTTTTACCTTCTTAAATGTGTCGTGATCATAGACTTCTAGAGTCAGCATATCATGCAACCCATCTTCGACAAGAAAGTCAAAAGTCTGATTCCAAACTGGATTCAAATTGTCCATGACAACCTAGAAGTGCAAGAAGGATAGAAAAGTAAGATTTAGGTCACCAATCTTAATGCACAAAAACAACCGTTCTGCTATTTCAATCCTTTATATATTCGACCCTGTTTTTTTGACACCAAGGGCTAGGGTCATAATAACACCAGATCATTCGAGGGTTCTATTCGACCCCGAATTGATTCCTATCCCCAGGTCCTCCATTTACACTATGTGGTTCAAAAAATTTAGATGGAAAAGAAAAGAAAATGGCTCTCTCATTTTCCTCACCAAAATGGAAAATTTTGGTTTTCCCTTCTCTTAGTACATTTGCCTTCTCATTTTCTTTTCCTTCCACTTCTTTTCTTTTCCTCTCTAACCAAAGATGAAAAATTGTTTTGCCTCTCCTTTTCTTTTCTGTTCCCTTTCTAATTCCTTGAACCATAGTAATAGGTGACAATTCACTGTCAAATACTTGACATGGATTGCCAGGCAAATGAGGGGCTAGGAGGTCTAGGGAGGGTAGGGACCACTTCGGAGTCAAACAAGCACTGTAGGGGCCCCAAATGCACATATGTCATATTATGACACTGGGGTTGGATGTCAAAAGAACCCCAGTGATATATATTTACTCTGAGAAAACCAGTATGATTTTGCCTATTTGGGGGGGGGAGGACATACTCTCGTTTTGTTCTTTGTACCGGCCTTCCTTAAAGTAAGCACAACATAGGGATCAGCTTTTCCGAGAAGATCAGCTGGGGGAAGGTCATCTGCAGATATGACAGTGACTGAAAGTACCCCTCGTACAATTACCTCCCTTTTGATATCGCCCCCATTTTCTTTCAGTTCTGTGCTGTTTTTAAGAACTTTTTCTAAAGAAGTCATTGAAAACTTATCATCAAAGGGGTTTGTGAACCCGTTCTTCATGCCAATAGGGCAGTACAACAGCTCCAAGTTCACCTAAAATAGCATTTGGCATGGGTGGGTTAAACATAGAGCAAATGTTTTACATTTAATTTCATGAACAGCTACACAATTTTTAAAAAAATAAAAAACTAAGTTTTGTTTTAGAGAACAATAAAGATATGCAGATCCACGAAAGGGTCATCAGGTATATCTGTATATCAACGGCCAACGCTATGAAAATTTATATTTTTATGCAACTAGACCTTAATATAAGGCACAAGTAACAAAATTACACAAACTGAAAAAGATAGTTAATTTCTTTAGTTCTTAAAAAAAATACTCCTTCCATATTTAACTAGCTATTATGACTTTGTGATAGAGTCTTATGTCCTTTTCCATCATCTCCGATGGAGCCAAAATTTCACCATTTTTTGGCTTTAGAGTGTGATGGAATAAATCAAAATGGATCTCTAAACTGTCTGCGCTTCTTTAATTAATGAAGTAGCAGTTAGTCAAGCAATGCAACTTTCGACGTTGAGCCGGGGGTCTCTTTGGAAACAGACTCTCTACTTTCGAGTAGGGGTAAGGTCTGCGTACACACACCCTCCCCAGACCCTACTCTTGTGGGATTTAACTGGGCTGTTGTTGTTGTTGTTGATAGAGTCTTATGTCCGTGTACGAAGCCATAATGCAACATGTGTGTGTGCAAGGAGCCATAATGCATGTCATCTTGTTAAGATTTATGCATTGATGGTGCACACCGGTGCAGATTTTTTTCTAGATATATTTGACTAGTTTGGTTCATGGGGTTGTTTGATTCGGGTTTGCTTTGGAAACACTTTTTGTTGTCATGCAAGGGTAAGGTCCACATACAAACCTTCCCTAGACCATAATTTCATGGGATTTTTTACTAGGTTTGCTATTATTATGACTTTTGTGATACATTAACACTCCAATGAGTGTGGACATTCATGATGTCCGCATTCATTTGACTTTTCATGTATCACATAAATCATAATGATCAGTTAAATGTGAAAGAAAAGAGTATTCAGTATGATATCCAATTTCACCGTCTTTTAAATGCTTCGTTTGAAACAACAATGTTTTATAAAAAGGGCCATTGAGCTTTTTTAAAAGGTGTTGCGATAACAAAATATATATCCTTAAGCACGAAGAAAGAGATATAGATTCTCACATGGCCCCTATCTTTTTTGTCTCTTTGTATTTCCAAGTCTTTCACCAATGGTAGCCATACATCCTTCACTTTTCCAGGTTCAAGTTCATTCAACCTAACATGAGCACATCCAATCAGCTCGCTCGCTTGCAGCCCTTCATCATCATAGATCTTAATCACTAAGTATTGTGTTAATGGATCTTCAACAACGAACTGGAAATGCTCATTCCAGACCGGGTTCAAATCATTGTTCTGAAAATTTAAAACATAACATTCATGCTAAAAATGGATCCAAACAGCTCTTTACAGACCTCGTGGAAAGGGAAGATTAAAAAACCAATCACTTACAATTATCTTGCTTTTTTTAATTTTATCCCGTACAGGGCGTACATATAACTCGGCAAAAGGATCAGACTTTCCGATGATGTCTTTATTTGTCAAACCCTTTGCTTGAACAAGTTTCACCTCTAACTTCCCGACCGGCTTCAGTTCAAGATCACTATAAATAAAGAGAGAAATGTAAAATGGATATACTGTACATCCATCTTTCACAACCAATAAATTATGCATGGATTAATGATATTATGAATGGGGCTCTTTTGACACCCATCATGGGTGAAATAATATGACCCTCATGCCATTTGGGGACCCCACAATGCTTCGTTTGACTCTGAAGTGGCTCCTCCACCCACAAACCAACTCCCTAAACCCGCCCCACAGCCCCCCTGTTTCGCCATTATGCTACACTGATACAGTTATACCAAGTAATTACTATAGCATAACTATGGAACATCGGGTCTAAGAGGGTGGCTGGGTTTATGGGGGTTAGAGGGTATGAATCACTTCGGGGTCAAACAAAGCACAGTAGGGCTCTTAAATCGCATGGCGTCATCTTATGACACCCAAGTTAGGCGTCAAAAGCTGTATATTGCATGGACTTTCAAATAAGTGTCGCTTACCGTCCCCGTTTGATTGCTTGGGTGCGTCCCGACACCCAAATCTTTTATTTAGTGTTTGGAAACTAGAAATTTCTTTGAATTCTAGGATTTCAGTTATTAGATTTCAGATTACAAGGGAAGTGTATAGATTTGCAATTGGGCGTTGTTGGAAATTAGGAATTTGGCCCAAAACCATTTTTTTGGATCCTCAAACATGTAATATGAATCACATGTGAAATTGAAATCCAAATTTACTTTCCCAAACACGCCAATATAAGATTTGGAAATGTTAGTGTTTCCACATCTCCTACCCCGTCTCGGTGTAACTTAGGTCAAAAGAACCCCACTTTAATAATATTATGATTCTTGATAATTTATACTCCGAATTAGAATAGAGCGACATAAAGATACCGAACCCTCCCTCCCCCCACGGGCACCCTAACAATAAACGTGTATCCTCTTCTTAGATCAAGGTTAAAAACTCTTAAATTTTAGTATCGTACGACTCGTGAGTTGCGAGCTTTTCAGCAACTAAAAGCTAACTGCTACCAAAAACTTCAAAAAGTATCTTTCCAGCTAGTCGTGCCAAACATACACAATAATTTATAGAATTGATACCTGTAATCCCCGGGTAGTATAGGAATAACTTTTCGGACAGGCCACATGATAGAATCTTCAATAGCATCTCGTATTGTACCCTTTAAGAGATGAATGTTATGTGTTAAACCAGGAATTTATCATACAAAATAATATTATAACGGATATACGTAGTTCGAAAATGAATCTATAGACATATTTCTATTCCTTGTACCAATTTGATTATTTTGTAGTACATGGTTAGCCAACGGACCAAATGCAATTTGGTCCATTGGCTATACATGCCTGATCACTTTTTGCAACTCAGTAAGCATTAACACTGAGCTAGATTGAGCATTAAGGACAACTGAAAATTAATGCCGAAGAAAAAATTAATTTAATTGAAAGGTACTTTCATACCTCAATTGCATCAGCAATGCCGGGTATTGCCGTCAGATCGCCACCAACTACTTTAAGTGTAAAATCGAGATTTTTCTGCATATGTTTAGAACAAAAAAATTAGGGAAAAAGTTGTAGTTAAAGACAATGAACCAGGTGCATCATATGCCTTTCTAGATGTGATATACTCCCTTCATGCCCATAATCACACTTTCCACACTTCTCATTTTCCCATTTTAAGTAAAGAATGTGTGGCATGCCTCATTTTCTCTCTTTCGAACAAATTATTGTCACACATTTTTCACTTTTCAACATTTTTTCTTAAACTTTGTGAAGTCAAACTATGAATTAAATTTGGGGATGAAGTATGATGATGATGATGATGATGATGATGATAAAGAAATCCACCCAAATAAGACTAAAATATGAAATATATACCAAAGTAAGATCTCTTACAACCCTATCCCCTAAGTATGAGTGTTGGAACTATAAACGCCACAATTTAACATTGTCTGTTGGCATTTTACAGTGTATTTTTGCATTATGTGTTGGCATTATAAGTCATGTTTTGGTATAAAACATTGAATGCCCTATTTTGGTAAGTGAAACATTTTTAGTACTAGTTAGATATTTCTCCATAATAATATGGGTGCCCAAAAAGTGGAGAGAATAATGACTCGTTCAGCAATAATAACTGCTATGTTAATTAAGAAAACTAAAGACTTCAATAAAGTTAGTACTCATCAAGTATTTACTTTATAAGTGATACGGAGTACATTTTTAGTGCATAATCATTTGACTTTGTACACTATATACTACCCCATCCCATAAAAATGTTTTGCTTAATTAAGTTGCAAAATCTTCAATTTGGCAAGGTACAACAGTTAAGCTTGTTTGGGGAGCATATCATATAAAGGTTCTGATCGATATTAGAATCCTTCTGTAGGTGTTTGGTGTAGTTTAAACAAGGTTCGGATTAGATATCTCCAGATTCTGAGAGCTATCGATTAGGGGATTTTGATATCTACCTAAACTGTCGACCACGGTCACCGGTCACCCACTATTGGCCACCTCTTTCTAGTCACTAACAACCATATCCGATTTCATATTTATCCAGGCACTTTCATTTTAGAATTCAGACCTCATATCATTTCTTCTTGATTTTAAAACGCATATCATGTCAACTCTCTTTCGCTCACCAAACGAGGCACTGTTGGTTACTAGTCCCTAATCATACTCAGATTTTTAAAAATTACTCCGTATTTGTTTTTTAAAACAAAACATTTCATTTAAATCATCAAACTAGCCCTTATCTAGAAATCATGGGTTGCCACTACATATGGTCTACATAGAGTGTGATACAATGCCAAAGCAATATTTGGAACTAATTTAACTATAAAAAGGACTCGAAGTTTATATAGCACCTTTTGCCTTAAAGACACACAAACTGCTCCAAAGCAAGGGAGCTCATCGACAAGTGGGCGGAAGATCAGCCTGAAAATCCCAGTAAAACCAATGTTTTTCACCTATACACAACATAAAAACAACAAATTTAGAGATATTATATGAAGTTGCAACGAAAGTAACAGAATAAGATGTGCAGACAGGTACAATTGCAAACCAGTATAATCCCAACTTTGTTGGGTGTGAAGGGTCAAGATGTACACTGTCTTACCCCTGTAAAACACAGGGAGACTGTTTCTATTAGACCCTTCATCCATCGCTGCAATTACTACCCAAAACTTCACTGAAAGTAAGAAGCAAAAGAACTTTAATGCGCCATTTTATTTAGCCCATTATTTACCCAAAACAAAAACATTATCCTTTGTCAATCAGCTCGATTGGCAATGGGCACGTGTGGGAACAGATAACTGTTTTAAAAAAAAGTATACTCCTCTGTCTCGAAATAATAATCCTTGTTCTTTTTTTGAGACATACCAAAAACAGAGTCATCTTTCAATTTATCGAAAAGTTTTTAAGGCTCACATTCTTTCTCTTTCTTCTGCATCACGTGCAACCACACAATTCAACTTTTTTAAACTTTGTGTCAAGTCAAACTAGAACTAATAATTTCGGAATGAAGGAGTATTAACTCCATTCCAAAAAGGAGTCATATTTGTAATTCTGAAATAAGTATAACAATCAAGACTTTTTTTGGATAGAGAATTAAAGAATCTAGTTAAACCCGACTACATGTTTTAATATTATCAATAATTGGTTCGGGTATCGATTTTACAAAATGAAACATTGAATCCAACCCGAGACCTGATGTTTTAAATACTCTATTAGTCTATTGGAATAATTATTTGTAAATAATCTATATAATCCAAAGATTATAATAATTACTCCCTCCGTCCATAAATAAAGTTCCCGTTGAAAAGTTATTTTTAAATCATTTTATATGAAAAATTGTATGAAGTATTGAAATTTAAAAATAAAATATACATATTTAAAAACTACATGCAAAGATCTACAAAACTAGAGGTAACATGACTTTATTATTTTATCAAATTGGACACGAAAATAGGCGAACAAAGTAAATAAAGTTCGACCTTGTGAATAGTGAATGAGAACTTTATTGTTGGACGGGTGGAGTATATGAGTATGCTATTTTTATATGAAGTAGATAAATCCACTTGCACTGATGGACATGTAGTTTTGAATTTAGTAGAGATTTTCCCAACATTTTGTTACTAAATGTTAACTAAAATTTTAATTTGACGAGGAAACAGGTAATAACCTTTAATAGTTTGGATTCTGATAACTCGATGACACCCAACCCAAATCACCCAAATATGATTGTGCCCGAAGAGTTTAGAGCAAAGTTAGAGAATTTTTTTCGATGCCAAATTAGGGCTTGGTTTGAACCCAAATCCAACCCATACCCACCCCTACATACAACAATAAATTTCACATTTCGCTTACCTGGACTGGTAGTGCAACGCCAAGGTAAGTCTTAATATCAAGTATTATACTTGGATTTCCATCCCATTGCATCTCTAACTCCATGGTTATACCTTCACTTCCATCTTCAATGATTTCTACTCCTAAAGGTAAAAAGGGAAATAAAACAAAAATTAAATGGGCTACAATGACTGGTTTGTTCTTAAAAGTTTTCATATATCTAGGGGAATACTATCCATTGTTAATGTATGCTATACAGAGTACACCCTCTAAAGCTTGACACTCAACCCCTCCAAAACCCATCTTCCAAACAGACCCTAAACAATTTTCAAATAAACCATGCTTTCTGTTCAAAGAAATTCATTGAATAAAAAATGAAAATATCCCATCAATTCTGAGATGGAAGTTGGGATGGAACATCCTCCCACCCACCATGATTTCTTTTTTTCAATTGTGCAAGCATTTTTTGCGTAATTTGACTAATTTCAACAAAAATCAACTAAGGGTCAGTTTGGATTGACAACAATGCAAAATCATTCCGACCTGTAAATTGAGGAGCAACCGTGCCAAGAGTGAACTTTGAAAACTTTAATGAGGCTAGAACAACCGGACGGTATGACTCAAGAACCGGCTCTACATTCATCTTGATCAATTCCGAGGCTGCCTATATCGGGGGCCATCATTCCATCAACAACAAAAAAATAAGACAAACCAAAACAACCTAAAAAACAAAATTGAGAAATTGCCAGGAGCAATAACAAGCACTACTCACTACTGGAAAGCAATAAACAATTCTAACCTCGTTCACAGAAGGCCAGATCTTTTCAAGATGACTATTAAGCCATTTCAACTGAAGCAAGAAAACCATTTTGAAAGAACTCAGAAACAACGAATAATATATGAGGCCGGTTCTTTTGACATTGGTCAACAGTGTCATAGTATGACAGCTGTCCATTCGACAAACACCCCTGGAACCACACCCTAGCCCCCGTAGGACCCACAACCCCCACCCCTAGCCGCCCCCCGCAATAAAATGTAAGAACAAAGAATCGTAGAACCATCAAATGTACCAGTGTCACATTGACACGGTGACCAATGTCAAAAGCATCGGACTGATAATATACATACACTCAGGTTATACAAAGAATGCAAATCAAAGCTTTCACCTTTTGTCTCTTAGAGAAGACAAGCCAAGAAGGGTACTGATCCTGGGTGAAAATCTTTCTAGAATCTTCAACCGTCATCCTCGCAAACGCCGCAACAGTATTGGCCTCAGATTTTAAAATTTTCAAGTTCAAAACCATAGCAAGCAAAAAAGAAAAGCCAAGAAATCGAAACAGTAATAAAAAAACGCTCAAAAAACAAAGAAAGAAAGAAATTTGCAGATACATAGAACAGTTGTAACTTACGAGCTCGGAGCGCCGTTTGGATCGGGCGTTCTCAGATTTCACAAACGCGACTATCAAAGCTAGGCCGACGATGACTCCCACCACAAGACCAAACAGAAACGCCATTCTTTAAGAAGAACAAGAAACAGAGTTGGTTGAAGCTATAAAAGAAAACCGATGCAGAAGTTAATTCTCCAATTTTCTTTGTGTTCTTTTCCGGGGGGTAATTTAAGGAAAGATGAAATGATGTTTCTGGGTTGGGATAATCTGGAGGAAAACGAAGCTCGGGACAAGGATGGAAGAGCTGAGACATGAATGCCTCGGCGATTCCGTGAGCTGGCAATCGGACAGGCAGGTTTACTAGCGTGGACCCGTTTTGCTAAAAAAGACCCAACCCCTTCAAATTCGGGGCACCAAAAACAAAAACAACATCCTTTTTTAAAGAGGTAGTAATCATTTAAGTAAGAAGCATGCTACATGTACCTTATATTTGTACCCTACTTTCTACCCCAAATCATTACCCTGACATTAAATATAGGTATAATACTGGAACAATACTAGTTTTACACTTACATTTAATGTCGGGGCAATACATTGGGATACAAAATGGAGTACAAATATGGGATACATGTAGCATTTTTCTTTAAGTAATTCTCTTTAACTTGTGCTTTAGAGATTGTTTTTGTAATATCTCAGCATCTGTAATCCAAATCAATGACTTAGTGGATCGAGTTGCTACTAATTTGATGTTTATAAACATATTTTTTTAAATAATACAATTTCTAAACATTCTTAACACTTCAAACAACTGAATAAACTGGATATTTAAAATATTAAAAGAGAAGCTTGACCCATCCATCAACAACATGTCTCACTGTCCTACATACTACTTGATGGTTATAAACCACCGAGAATAAAGAATAATACAAGTTTTAGGGAGAGAGAATGCAAAGTAGGAGTTTATCCGTTCTAAACTTCGGTCCGTTACAATGAGGGGTTTCGCCCCTTTTATAGGAGATACATTACATATGGTCAAAGTCCTCTGATCGAGGCTCGTCGCCTAGCGAACGTCATCTCTGTCATGAGTTGTCCTTTTCATCCTATCGCTGTCGCACAGTCAACGCGGCCAATCGCTATCCGCCGGTCGCCATCGCGTAGGTCGCTGTCACGGAGGTCGCTGTCCCGTAGGTCGCTGTCCCGCCTCTAGCCAAGCCCATGATGCGTGCCGAGCTCACAGGGCGAGCCGAGCTCATGGGTCGAACAGGGAGCTCCCACGTGGTTGTTGGGGTCCGGCTGACGTGTCCTTCGGAGCTATCCTCCATCACAAGCCCCCCACTCCCCGGGTTTCGTTGCAATTGGCGATGAGACACGAGAGAGTGTAGGTACTGTAGGAAGGCGGCGCGGGGGCCCACGTGGAAGAGGTTGGCAGGCCACTGGTGCCGTTTGGGCTTCCGCCATCATGAAGGGGCGCGCCTTCTCGCCTCCCTAGGCCAAGTGGCGGCCCGTCGTTGCACCCATTCAACCCTTCTTCTATAAATATCAACCCCACCCCTTTCATTCCCCACTTAGAGAGAGAAAGTAGGGGGTTTCTTTTGCCGTTGCTAGCCTTCTCACCGTCGTTCTCGTCCACCTCCCGGCTCCGTACTAGGTTAGTCTTCCTCGTCCTTGTTCTTCCATGTCTTCCCAATCCTCCATCTTTCGCCAGTCCGAGTCCGAGCGCGCTGCTGAGGGCTCTGTCGTCGGCCCCGCGCAGGAGAGCGACTCCCGCTCGCCCTCCGTCGAGAAGATAGCCGAGGCGGTCGAGGTCCCTCTTCAGTCCGAGCCTCGTAACCAGAGGCGGACCACTCTCAAGGACTCGGGGATCCGAGCGCAAAGGTGCACCCTTACTCGGGAGGAGTATCGCAAGGCGAAGCGCCTAGCCTCGGCGCCGGGCGTTACCGTGCGCCGTCCCACTTCCGAACAGTCAGTCTTTGATGCTCCTCCGGGTTGCTTCGCCATCCACCTCAAGTCCCTTGAGTACGGGTTCCGCTTCCCCCTCCATCAGTTAGTCATAGATTTTTTCCTCCACTTTGATTTTCTCCCTTGCCAAGTCGTGCCCAAATCCCACCGCTATTTGGCGGGATTTCTCATTCGTTGCCAAGGGACCGGGGTTCGCCCCGACCTGGCCCGTTTCTTGCTTCTCTTCCGTTTGGCGAAGTCGTCTGGCCGGGCGAACTCCGACTCGAGCTCGTATGCCTCAATATTCCAAAGACAGGAGAAGCTCTTCAAGACGAGAAAGGACTCTGCCAAGAGTTGGAAGGGGAAATTCGTCTTCGTTTCTCTTTCCTCGGGCTCCCCTTTTCGTAAAGAACCCCTCAGCTCCTTTCGCCACCGCTCCGCGTGCGTCACCTCGGACAAGATGCTTGAGGACGTAGAGACGCTCTACCGAGGGGGGCCCTTCGAAGTCGGTTCGATAGTAACGAATGATGCTTTAGCGGCACTCGGCTTCGGCTTCGGACTGAAGCTCATGTTCCCGGATGCCCCTAGCGGCAACTCTCGGGCTCCTACCGTGGCTGGTCGTCCTCCGACTCCCCCCGTGAAGCCAACCCCCGAGGCGGCCCAGAAGAAGAAGAGAAAGGAGACGGCCTCGGCCAATGATACTCCCCAGGGGTCCGAATCCCCGATGATGAAGGATTTCGGCCACCCGAAATATGTCAAGGCGGCCTTCCCTGCAGGGGTCTCCTTTCTGGACCGGGACTACGACCCGGAGACCTTTCTGCGTAGCTTGACTCCTCTCACCGATCGCGCCAAAATCCAGGACGTCGACCGGGAAACTCTGGCCTCGGATATGTTTCACGAGATGGGCTCAGTAAGTTTCCCTAGTCATACTTTATAAATGCAACTCTCCTACGGCGCTCACCCCTTATTTACCTGCAGGCGATGATGCGCATGGTCGACATGAGCCAGCGGCTGCGCACTAGCGAGGCCGACCGGAGCAGGGCTTATGTTGAAATAGCTGACCTTAACGAGGCGCTAAAGGCAGCAAGGAACAAGCTCGCCAGGCCGAGGAGCGGGCCCAGCAGCTCGCGGAGGAGGCTGCTCGCAAGGCGCGCCAGGAGGCTCGCGATCAGGCCGTCGCCGAGTTCCTAGCATCAGATGCGTTTCAGGAGGAAACCTTCGCTCGTGTGAACGATTTGCTCAAGGCATGGGGGCAGACTCCTGAGGGGAAAGCATTCGCTCGCTCCGAAGGGACGTCGTGGTACAACCTCGGTTTGTTCCGAGCGCAGCAGGTCCTTTCGGACAGGTTCCTCGCCGGGGAGGACTTCCCCGAACCATGCAACGATTCTGATGAGCTCGACACCTCCATCTACTACACGAATGGCAGGAACCCAGCCGGCGAGCAGCCGAATGCCGAGTGATATGACTTGGAGCTTTGTTGTATTTGATGTAATGGTGCTCAAAACTTCGTTGTTTTTTTTTTGAATTCGGATATGTTATGACTCGATGCTTTGTATGGATGTGCTATGCTCTTCTCTTTTGCCTTTAATTTTACTGCCTTCATCGTTTCTTTTAACTGGCGTGCTCGCCCATTCCCGTCCGACCTGAGCTCGGCCACGCCGATGAGAGGTCACCTTGGGACTTGGTCCCTTTTCTGTCCCCTCGTTATCCGAGACAACCTTGGGTCTTGGGACCTTTTGACCTACCGTCAGTTTGACCGTCCCCATGCTGCCACGTGTATCGTCCCCCCTGGGCAAGATGCCTATATAAGGGGGGTCCCCATAATTTGTTTGCACTCACCCTTGGATTTCTGCAAATCTTGCCATGCCGCGCTCGGCACCCACTCCTCCCGATTCCAGTGAGATGCGAGGAGAGACGCTCTCTTTCGGCAGCTACTCCCTATGGGGCTCTTCTGCTGTTCCGACCAAATCGGGGCCGAGCTCGACACCGCCGCGCTCTCTGCGGGACTCTTGGGACTCGGACTCTGAATCCGAGTCGGTACCCCACGATCCTTCTGCCAAGATCCCGGGGTTCATCTACTATTCGTCGGAGGAGGACGAGAAGACCCCATCTCCGCCAGTTCCGCCGATCCGTCGTGAGGTCGTCGCCCCTCCCGTTCCTGCCGGCCGCGGTGGCCGAGGCCGCCGCCCTCCAGCTCCTCCCGCAGCGGTTCCGAGCGAGAGCTCTGTGGAATCCCATCATCCGAGCCGGTGCTTCCCCGAAGACCCAGGCTCGCCCAGCTATGACGAGTCCACCGGGCACTCCGTCACCAGTCGGGCTCCTTCACCTTCTTACCCCCCACCCTGTACTTGCAAGCGGGGGTGGAATTGTGGCACGCACTGAAGTCTACCCGTACCTTAATTGCAAGGTGTTTAATTGTTGTAAGGCGCTTGTGCCATGTATTTGCCCGTTTTCCGGGATGAATAAAATTTGGATTTGATCAAGTCTTTTTCGCTTTTCGCCATTAGAAAGGACTGCACTCGGCTCTTCCCCTGAGGGGGAGTGCCGAGCACGAAGGTTAGACCCTCGTCCGGGAAGAGCATCCGGACACGGTCTGCGCTCGGCTCTTCCCCTGAGGGGGAGTGCCGAGCACGAAGGTTAGACCTCCGTCCGGGAAGAGCGTCCGGACATGGTCTGCGTTCGGCTCTTCCCTTGAGGGGTAGCGCCGAACACACGGGTTAGGCCTTTATCCAGGAAGAGCATCCGGACATGACCTGTGCTCGGCTCTTCTTCTGAGTGGGAGTGCCGAGCACGAAGGTTAGACCTTCGTCCGGGAAGAGCATCCAGACACGGTCTGTGCTCTTCCCCTGAGGGGGAGTGCCGAGCACGAAGGTTAGACCTCCATCCGGGAAGAGCGTCCGGACATGGTCTGCGTTCGGCTCTTCCCTTGAGGGGTAGCGCCGAACACACGGGTTAGGCCTTTATCCGGGAAGAGCATCCGGACATGACCTATGCTCGGTTCTTCTCCTGAGTGGGAGTGCCGAGCACGAAGGTTAGACTTTTGTCCGGACCATTGCAAAAAATCCCACTTCATTGAATTCAATCATGGTGTTGCGGGTTCCCTTTCTCGGGCCCGTGTACATTCGAGATTTATTGATAAAACTTAACCAAGTTCTTAGCATTCCAAGTCCTTGGCACATCCCCTCCACTCGGCGTCTGCAGGCGGAATGTTGAGGGGCTGCATCTCCTTCTGGAGAGTGAAGCATTCCTTAGTGTTATGAGTGTTGTTGCGATGATACTCGCAATACTTGGCACCGCTGGACACCGCATAGGTTTCTACGTGCGGGAGCGAGGAGAGGGCAAGCTCTCGACTCGTCCCTACGGGCGCACCCACGGAGTACACACCAGCAGAAGGCGTCCTCGGGCCCGCGGTGTAATCTTTCTTCTTCTTCCTCTTCTTCGCAGCCTCTCCGGAGTCTGCGGGAGCTCGCTTGGCGGGCGTGGCCTCAGAGTCGGGAGCATCATCGAACTCCTCCGAGGCTAGGAACTTAGCGCGCGCCAAGGTCTCTTGGTACGTGGGGGGGGGGGTTCTTACGGAGCTCCTTCCTCACTTCTCCGTGGGGAAGGGCTGCTTGGAACATGGCCACCAACGCTTGGTCATCCGCCCCATGCACGTCTCTGGCTTCCTTTTCCCACCGGACTATGAAGTCGCAGACCTTCTCTCCCTTGCGGATGCATATGTTGAGCAGGTGGGAGTAAGGGAGCCTCTGCCTTCGGTTTGCCGCGAAATGCATCAAGAACTTCTCCGCTAGTGTATCCCAATCGTCAATGGTTCCCTTCGGGAGCCGGTTGAACCAATCGCACGCGGAGCCCTCTAGCGTCGCGAGAAAGCATCGACACTTGACCTCGTCTGGGGCTGCCGCCGCTTCCATAGAAGCATAGAACTTAGACAAATGATCTTGGGGGTCCGTCGTTCCGTTGTAGGCCTTGATCTGCCACGGCCGGAAGTTTGCCGGCAGCAGAACCGACATAACCCTTGGAGTGAACGGGGTTACCGTCCGCAAGATAGGCTGGCTGTAGGGAGCCCTGGTTTCCACTCGGCGCTTGAGCTCAGCAATCTCACGAGCGAGCCGAGATACCCCTTGGTCAGAGGCCTTTGTCTTCTCAGTTCTTGTTGGACTATGGCGACGCTGGGTGCGCTCGTCCCGCCTTTCTCCGCTTCGTTCGGGCCTCGCCGAGCGGGCATCTGATGTTGCGGACTCCTCAGCATGCCTCCGCCTGCCTTCGGTTATTTGTCGGCGGAGGTCACCCGGGCGGACTTCCGGTCCGCGGACGAGCCTGTCGAAGGCCGACACCCGGGTCTCTTCCCCTCCTAAGCGTCTGAAGGCTGACACTCGGCACTCGCTGGACTCATCGTCCTCCTCCTCCGGAATGTCCTCCACAATCACCTCCTCGATTGCCGGGGCCTTGCCGGGCCTCCTCCTGCTCCTCCGGGTCTTCTTCCCTTTGTGCTGGGAAGTGGCAGCGTATTTAGGGGTGGACACGGTACCGGTACGGTACCGTCACCGGCAACGGTACCGCCGGTACCCGCCACCGTCACCGGCAAGGTCGCCGTGTCACCGGTTCCGGGAACCGGTACCGGTACCGCCACTTTCTGTACCGGTTCCGGTACCTATTTTTTGGTACCGGTACCGGTCCGGTTCCGGTACCGGTCCGGTTCCGGTATATTTTTTTTTTATTTTTTTTTTTTGATTTGAAATGCAAAAAAGTTAAAAAAAAAGGTGGGGGGCGAAACAATTGCATTCTTTCCTTAAACAATTGCAATTTTTAAACAATTGCAATTTTACAATTGCAATTTTTTATAATTTAAAAATTAAAAAAAAATAGGGGGGGGGGGGGGGCGAAACCGGCCGGTCCGGTACCGGAACCGCCGGTCCGGGAACCGGAACCGGAACCGGCCGGCACGGTATACTATCCGGTTACTAGGGGTGGCGGTACCGGAACCGGCGGTTCCGGAACCGGAACTGTCCCGGAACCGTACCGCGTCCACCCCTAATTTCGGCGTGGGAGCCGAGCAGAGCTTTGCCGGCCCCGGCGCTGGGCACATTCCCACCCAAGGCAGAAAGTGCCGCAACGGCCGCCTGGAGCTGCTCCGCGGTCACCCCCAAGCCAAACAGCGCTTGGACCGCGTCCGGAGTCGAGCCGATACCTCCCGTACCGTTGCCGCTGCCCGACGCGTTCTCCTCGCCAATGACGTGGCTAGTGGTGGGGACGTTGCTCCTTTTCATCCTGTCAAAGTCCTCTGATCGAGGCTCGTCGCCTAGCGGACGTCATCTCTGTCATGAGTTGTCCTTTTCATTCTATCGCTGTCGCACAGTCAACGCGGCCAATCGCTATCCGCCGGTCGCCATCGCGTAGGTCGTTGTCACGGAGGTCGCTGTCCCGTAGGTCGCTGTCCCGCCTCTAGCCGAGCCCATGATGCGTGCCGAGCTCATGGGTCGAACAGGGAGCTCCCACGTGGTTGTTGGGGTCCGGCTGACGTGTCCTTCGGAGCTATCCTCCATCACAAGCCCCCCACTCCCCGGGTTTCGTTGCAATTGGCGATGAGACACGAGAGAGTGTAGGTACTATAGGAAGGCGGCGCGGGGGCCCACGTGGAAGAGGTTGGCAGGCCACTGGTGCCGTTTGGGCTTCCGCCATCATGAAGGGGCGCGCCTTCTCGCCTCCATAGGCCAAGTGGCGGCCCGTCGTTGCACCCATTCAACCCTTCCTCTATAAATATCAACCACACCCCTTTCATTCCCCACTTAGAGAGAGAAAGTAGGGGGTTTCTTTTGCCGTCGCTAGCCTTCTCACCGTCGTTCTCGTCCACCTCCCGGCTCCGTACTAGGTTAGTCTTCCTCGTCCTTGTTCTTCCATGTCTTCCCAATCCTCCATCTTTCGCCAGTCCGAGTCCGAGCACGCTGCTGAGGGCTCTGTCGCCGGCCCCGCGCAGGAGAGCGAGACAGTTGAACCAAAAAGTGTACCCCGACTGGGACCGAAATTAGTCCCAATCAGAGACTTACGTTTAAAATCCGTAGGAATTCTCCGTCCCTCCCACTCAACCGTTCAAATGACGCATAAGCTACAGGAAACTCCAATGACTTCTTCCTATCTATCTGCCTATATAAGGACACTCCTCCTCAGCCCATTTCTTCACCATTCTTTATGAAAATAATGCCATTAGAACCTTGAGAGTGAGGAGAACATTCTGCAGTAGTTGGTTGCCGTCGAAGCCGCCGGAGTTGGGAGTAATCATCACCGGAAGTTTCGCCGGAAAATTTCCAAAACCTTCATTTACCTTCGAGGTAAACCCGTAGATATATCTAGTGACTAGAATGTTCATATAGATCGTTTCTACGTTCATAAACGGTCGTTTGGTTGAGTTTTGTGTTTGACATGTTTAAAGAATCAAGAATCATAAACCATTAAATTGATGTTAAAACTATGAATTAATGATGCCAAAATGATCTATGAACCTTGGAGAACATTTCTATATAGTTTAATTGAAGTTTGATGACTAAAAATGAAATTTCCGAAACTTGGCCCGAGGTTGAAGATGACACTGTTCAAAGTTACGCATAGTACGGTACCACCCTACCACCCGGACGGTACCTAGGTACCACCGGCACGGTAGGCTATACCGTCCACACGGTACCCTCCCTACCATTTCATTGTGTTTCTCTCACGGTACCTGGTGGCGGTCGGTACCGAGGTACCGTGCCACGGTACTGAGGTACCGTCCAGAACCAGAAAATGCTCCGAAAATCCGACTTTTGAACTATTAAATCCTATTTTTGAAACCAATCAATTATGAACAATATGAATATGATTTCTGTAAATAAAAATAATGTTTTGACATATTTAAAAGATCTGTTTGATGCATGACGGTAAGCTAGGGTGTTAACACTCGACACTAGGCCGCTATTTGTTAATAAATGTTACTATGACTATTATGATCAAATTGATAATATTTTGAATAAATGATTATTATAATTGATAATGGAATATCATTGATAATAGTATTGATTATGACGATCAAATGGACGACCCGAGTGATTATGACCACATAACGATTATGATTTTATTATAACAAATAAAAGTATATGGAATTGAACGAAAGAATCGTAAAGATGAAATTATGAATAGACATGTTTGTTTGACTATCTTGAATTAAATTATGATTATGAATCATCGAAACATAATTCAAAATGAATAAATTGATCAACAAAAAAATGATGTGTACTGGTAAGGATATCTAGAAGACTTTAAGATATACCTATTAGCTAGATTGATGGATTAGATAAAAATACATAAACGGGATTCGTAGTCCAAACTAGAGGATCACTCGTTTGGGAATGCCCAATCCAATGTTGACCATTCGCTATATTGTTGTTGCCTTAACTGACTACAGTTAAGTGTCCGAAATCATTTTCCTTAAACCAATGATAGTTTAAGTGTCTTATTGCCTTAACTAACTACAGTTAAGTGTCCGAAATCATTTTCCTTAAACCAATGATAGTTTAAGTGTCTTATTGCCTTAACTAACTACAGTTAAGTGTCCGAAATCAATTGCCTTAAACTAATGATAGTTTAAGTGTCTGATTAATAATTGCCTTAAAAGAATCGTGTTCTGGAAATTATGATTTGGCCTTAGACTAAGAATAGTTAAGAGCATTATTATGATCTGGCCTTAGACTAAGAATAACTAAGAGCATTGTTATGATCTAGCCTTAGATTAAGAATAATTTAAGAGCACTATTGAAATAATATCTGAATTGAATAAAATGTGTTGATATGAACTGAACAATACCAAAACTGTGAATGTCTGAAATAAAAATTGTGTGCATGATATCAAATGATTTGATTATGAATTTAGATTCAGTTTATATGGATGTTCGACGCATTAGATATGCTTACTCAGCTTTGCCGCTGAGCGTGTAGTGTGTTTTATTTGCTACACGCAGGTAAACAGAAAGCATAATGTGATCCTGGTGGCAGATGGGGCGAGATTGTCGGGATGGATGTGATAAGTTTGAAATGATTTATGATATGTCAAAATTAAATTCGCTTCCGCAATATTGTTGAATACTTCGTACTGTATATGTTATGAAAAATATTATTGAGATTAATAAAGTGTGTTTGAAAAGTTTTAAATTTTTACGATTACCAAGTTAAATACTTTAGTCCGAATGGGGCTGCAGACCTGAACGGATTAGGGTGTTACAGAATCTTAGTTTTCAAATTAATTCTAATAATAGATATATGAAACCGCGACTCACTTTGATTAATTTGGCGAAGAATCACGAGTTGATCGCTTTACGATTTTCCGGCAAACTCCGACGATGATTGTGTTAATTACATTAGATTTCAGACCAATACTTACATCCATAGAAATGCCTGGAAATATGTTTAGTAAGGGGAGGAGATCTCTTAATGTTTAGACCTGTGTGTTAGACAAGTGTGCAACTCTAGAAGAGGGTGAATAGAGTTGTTTTCAAAAATGTGCGTTTTTCGCGTGTGTGAAAAAAATAAAATCGCAAGAATAAATAAAGAGAGTAAAGGAGAGAGGAACACCGAGATTTATACTGTTTCATCACCTCGTGGCTAGTCCAGTCCTCCGAGAGACTCTCTCGAAAGTCCTACTAATCTTCAAGCTTCAACGGGTGCTTGAAAAACCCGTACAACTTGAGAACTTGAATCACACAAGCCTCACTTTCTTACAACAACAAGACTTGAGTCACACAAGTCTTAACAACAACAAGACTTGAATCACACAAGTCTTAGCAACACTCAAATAGGATTGAGTTTACAACACAAGAATGAAAGCTCACACAATTTGAGCAAAGTAGTGTTAAAGGATTAAAGCTCTATGGATGACAACTTCTTTAGCACTCAAAGAAAAATATTTCTAACTCTCAAAAATAATATTTTGATGAAGAAGATGAAGCAGGGAATGAATATAGCTCAAAGGGTATATTAGAGTGCAAGAGTAGTGTCTAGAAATGGAGGAAAATGAGGGATTAAATAGGTTGAGGATAAAAGATCCGTTGGAGCCACTGAAAAGAACTAAGAATAGGCACCAGACAGAATTAATCGATTAAATTAGGGACTTTAATCGATTAAAGTGAACAGAAGCGAAAAGGCCTGAATGCAAAGGTGGAATTAATCGATTAAAAAAGAGAGAAAAATCGATTAGCTTGCTCTGTTTAAACTAATTGATTAAATGGAGCAATTTAATCGATTAAGTCTATTGGCCTGAAAAATCCAGCGCTGAGAAATTGGATCTAATCGATTAATCCCTCCGTCCGGAATTAAACTTCCCAGTTTGACTTTTCCTCATTTTTAGTGGAAGTTGACTATATGTGTAATTTGTCCAAAATGCCTCTTGCCTTCACGTCCCACCTCCCCCCACGCCATAGTCCAGCAGCCCGCCACCCCTTGCTCCACCGACCTTTGACAGCCCCCACCACCGTCCACCACCACTTGCCCCACCTTCGCCTCTGCCCTATTTCCGCCACCGTCAGCCCCTCCTTCGCCGTCATCTCTGTCGCCATGTCCCAAAATCTTAGATCTAAAAAAAGTGAAACAAGAAAGGAGAAGAAATATCTCAACCTTACCGTTGCCATGTTTGAGAATAAAAGAAAAGGGAGGAGAAAGAATAAGGGTGGGGACAAAGGAGGAGAAAAAAATAAGAAGAAGATACATGAAGAGATTAGCCACCGGAGATCTCACAGATTTGAGAGACAAAGAATCAAGAGAAAGAAGAAGATGATGAAAAAGAAGAAGAAGAAAGTCAAGGAGTAGATCCAATCGTGAGAAAAAGGACGAGAAATGAGAGAGAGAGAGAGAGAGAGAGAGAGAGAGAGAGAGAGAGAGAGGATGACGAAGACTTACGATGAAGAGGAAGGATGAAGATTGGGAGAAATTGGAGAAGTACGGAGTAGATAAGAAGAAAAAAGGAGTGGTTGCGAGAGAGAGAGAGAGTGAGTAAGTGAGAGGTTGGCGAGAGATAGAAAATGAGGGGTATATTTGGAAGAGTGTTGATAAAAATGTAGAGTGGGAAGATTATTTTTGGACAGAAAAAAATGTAGAGTGGGAAGATTATTTCCGGAGAGAGGGAGTATTTTAGAAAATTTAATCGATTAAAGTGGAAATAATGCGCAAACATAAAGGGCCCAAGCCAAGTGCGATGAGAAAGGCATTGGCTTTATATTCGTTGTTTGAGACAACGAGAATAACATGAACGCTCCTCAAAGATAATATCCCTTATTCAATGAATTTGAATAGGGGAGAAAAAGTGAGCCCAAAAATTATTTTGTGTGTCAAATGATGTACAAAAAAATTTAAAGTGTATTTTTCTTACCAAAAAAATTATGTATCCTTAAAAAAATATTTTTAAGAAATTTCGACACGCTATTTTGAAACTGACTCAGTAAAATATTTTTAGACAGAGGAAAAAATAAATTTTCAACTGACTCAGAAAATAATAATTTTTATCCCTCAAAATTAATTTGTTTAGCAGAAGGTATTGTCATCCTTACAAAAAATTCATAGACTTAATATCTTGATACGCCTCTTTGCTTTTCTTGATATGTAAAATAAATTTTCTATCAGCTTGAATATAATCATCCTGTTTGTCATTCATCAAAACAACAAAAAATATTCCAGAAGAAATAATAAAGGGGTATGAACTCATGTCCAACACTCTGAAGTATGAACATGTTGTTTAGTTAATGATGTAGCCGATGTTAACATTTTTTTTAGGGTGGAATAAAATTGGGTGCTTTTTATTTCAAAATCTTCAAATATACAGTGCAAATTCCAGCTTAAACGCCTCGGATACGGATTGGGTATCCAATTTTGGTAACGGGTTGGGCAAGAGGAAATCCTGATCCGGTTGGGCCAATGAGAGTTGAATAATTGCATTAGATTTGTTAGTTTTTAGGCTCGCGTGAAAACATTAATCTTGCCTATTAGGATATGAGTTTTGACGGCTTCATGCCTCTTGGGATATGTATTTTGACAACTCTCTTTCACTTTAAACTTTAAAGAAGAGTGTTTTTTGAATTGGATTCGCGTGATGACATTATTGTTGCCTATTGGGATATAAATTTTGATAGCCTCATGCCTCTTGGAATATGTATTTTGGCATCTCTCTATCACTTCAAACAAGAGTGTTTATTACCTATCCCCATATGAAATCATAGTTACCCTCTCCTAGAGTCCTAGGGAATGATTTTTTTTAAAACGAGAGCCTTCAATTTTTTCAAAATAATTAAATACATAATTTTTGAGATGGATAGTTCAAACATGACTTCTGCATTAAGTCACGACCTTTTGTTTTAAGAGAAAAAAGAATCTAGCTATTGATATGCCTTGAGTCACGTGCCTAAAATCTATTAATTGTCTAAATAATTATTAAGTGGACTTACAAGAAAATAAACATTGAATCATGAAAAAATCAATGGACATCCATCATCCCGGTATTGCAATAAACATGTCCCAACTAAAACTTGGGGTACGATCTTTTTTAAATTTTAAATTTTAAATTTTAAAATTTAAAACTTAAAATTTAAAAATTTAAATTTTAAAATTTAAAATTTAAAAATATGGATTTCTCACCACCTTCTTGTATTGTGGATATGTGTGATTTGTTTTTAGATTTATCAATTTTCATTTAGATTGGTTGTAGTTGTTAGCTACTGTTTTAAAAGGGGTTTGAATTACTCTACTACGCGGCACACCTAAAGTACAATTTTATACCCCGGAGTATGTGTTACCAAACAAAGAATTATTTATACAATTGTGTTCTACAATTAGGTCCCAAACCGTTCAACTTATTTTTTCTGCATTTTTCTTAATCTTATTAAAATCAAATCAGATTAAATCATACCAAATCATAACTAATTAGATTAGATCAGACCTAATTAGATCCAATCAGATCAAATCCAATCAAGATTTATTATTATTATTATTCTTAAAAATGAAAAAGAATAAACTTTAGAAACAAGTTAAATAGAAAACTGAGAAAGTAATCCTTATTTATTAGATGTCAGAAAATTTATTTTTAAAATACATTAACAATGTCAATCTAATTATACTTTTAAAAAAACAATTTTATTGCTACATGTAATTTGAGTTTCTAAAGTTTTGATTTTTTACTACATTGAGTTGATCAGTTTTAATAATGACTTAAATAAAATTAACATTTGATATCATATACGGAGTATATTTTAGACTAGTGTAACTGAAATAACTATTATATCTATGGTGTTATATCAATCATAAAAAACAATTCGTAGTACAAAACACATGATATATTTTAATAAAAATACTATCTCTTCGCTATATTGTTTATCTAAATTTAATTACTTTTAATGTATATATGAATTAACTATTTATTCTAATGTATATATGAACTAATTATTAAAATATTAAATCAATATTCTTATTTCATAAAAAAATCATAAAATAAAAAAATTATTACATTATAATATGAATGATTATTCTAATATATGAATTAACTAATTTTATTTCATTAAAAAATAATCATAAAATAAAAAATATTGATTATATTATAATAAGAATAATCATTACAATTTTCAAAATTTATAATAAAGTCAAATCAAATTATTAATTTGAATTTTAAATCAAATTATAACTAATTAAATCAGGCCAGATCAGATCAGATTAGATCAGATCTGATCTGATCAGATCAGAACTACAAAAAATAGATCAGATCATAAAAAAATAAGTTGAACGGAACGGAGCCTTAGTATTACGGACTAAATTGTTTATACAATTGTGTTACCAAACAAAGAATTTGGAATAAAAATACAATTCTCTACATATTAGTTCCATAGTTATGTTTACCAAACAAAAAATTTAGAATTTTACGATTTCAATTCTATTACATAAAATTCCAATTCAATGTACCAAATGAAGTCTTACATTAGCGGGTCAGTCAGGTCACGTTCAAGTTCAATCAGGTTTGATCCATTTTTTCCTAGTCATTTTGAGTTCGGTCAACAAAAGCTTTGTTCAAAATCCAATATTTTTGGATCGTGTCCCAAGTAAAAAATAGGTTAGGTCATTTTATATATGTATGGTCTGTACAACTGCAAAGCTAACTACTTCCTCCGGCTTAAATTGAAATTGGTTACGGACTATAATTTTTTATCTCTATGTTCTCGATAAGTTTTGTTTATTTTAAAGAGATTTTCATTAAGTTTTTAAATTGTAAAATCTGCATTAAATAGTACTAAAACATGCGTCATTTCCCAATATTCGGTGATGATGGACATTTAGTTTCAAAAATGTCCAGTGGACAATGACCCGTGATACTACATTCAAAAATATGGTGCTACATTGGAAAATTCACTATGTTTTAGTACTATTTAGGTGAATTTTATGTCAATATTCAAATAAAATGAATAGAAAAACTGTAGAAATTAATAAGAGGAAAAATATTATGTATATTGAATTATCTTGTTTAATTACAAGAGGTTTCTCTTTTATTTATAGGAGAGGATAATTCCAAAATAGACAAGGAATAGAAAATTCTACAAGGAAACAAATCAATAATCAAACTAGGAAACAAATAACTCAAGATCAATCCCAATTAGAATGGGATTCGGTCATCTTCAGGATTTGGTCCTTTCGAGATTCGGACATCTCGGAATTCGGATTTCTCCTGATCCGGACCTCTCCATATCCGGATCTCTCGGGATGCGGAAGTCATACTTCCAATTCTCCGGATCCGGACCTCTCGGCCAACAAAAACTTACTGTAGTATTTTTCCTCGTTTTTTGAAATGCACTAAACATTTAGGAACAAAGGGGATTTATACGGAGTAATTAATTAAGAATCCATGCGCGCGCACGCGCACACACACAGCTTGTGACAAGTAATTAAATTAAAGAAACAGAAAGTAATTTATTACTTAAAGAGGGCGAGCGGCGGGTGGTGATGAATACATGCATCGAGGAAAGAAAAGGAAATAAAGATATATGCTTGAATATAATAGATGTATATAGATTCATTCCCTAATATAATTCAGGGCGTATGGTAGCTAGCTAGTTTGCTGCAGGCATGCATGGAAATTAAAAGTGATTTATTGGATACATATGGCATCGCAAGGATTATATCTGCCTGCCAGTAATATGGATTATTAATTACTATATATATTGATTACGAGTAACTAATTAATTATTGGTAGCAGTTGCAAGCATGGGTTTTACGGTCGCATGCGTGCGAGGGGCAACCTTGGTTATAGCACTGCGTACTGCAGTAGGAGTCGCTCATGCACATAAGCGATCCAGGTTCACCACATGGCTGCTGCTGCTGCTGCTGCTGCTGCTGCGCGCCCACCATCATCTTCTTATTACAATTCTTCTCCTTCTTCATTAATCCACCTCCCATCTCTGCATACATATATACATGCATTATTACATATATATATGTGTGTGTGTGTGTGTGTGTGTGTGTGTGTGTGTGTGTGTGTGTGTGTGTGTGTGTGTGTGTGTGTGTGTGTGTATCACCAATTATTCATCATATCAAAAATGGCTCCTTTTCGTTGCCGTTCAGCAACGATGCCACTTTTCAAAATTGATAGTTTTTACTAATTATCCACCTCAGCCACTCGCCTCTAAATATGTGACTATTAATTGCCTACTAGTCACACATTTGGATGAGGGAAGGGAAGGAGGGGGAGACATGAGGTGGGAATTCATCTCTTTTCTCCTAATCAAATGAACCCTAAGAATTACCAAGTAGAATTAAAAAAAAGAGCCTTAGAAAAATAGAAGAAAAAAATCTCCTCAGATACCATGACAAATGAAGTGGGCCAAAACTTGCTCCGATAGCATGTCAAGAAACCAACTTAACCAAAAGCTCAAACTTGTGGTTCTGGTCCAGAAAATATTTCTTATATTTTAACATATAGTTGAACAAATTTAATTTTGTTTAACCCCATACGTGATATGGGTTAAAATACTACGGAATATTTAATATAGGGAAAAGTAAGTTTTTAATGAGGGAAATATTTGGTTCACAAACAAAATGGTCACAAATCTCACAAAATTACTATTTGTAGTTTTTATATTTTTTATTTTGGATTAGTATTTTATTTTATCTAGTATTGTAATTTTGTTTAAATAACTGAAATGTTGTACTAACTAAATATTTACACTTTATATTTTAAAATTATTTATTAGTAGAATTAATTATAAAAAAATTAAATATTCAAAAAACTATTTTAAAATTAATTGTCATTCTTAGTTTAAGTTAATTATTAAAATATGGTTATAGTAAGTCAGTGAATTGGGTATGTATACCACCATTTATAGTATTATAATTAGTAAAATCTGATTTATAGTATTATAATTAGTAAAATCTGATTTGACACTGATGTGGATGAGAGAAAAAAAGTATAAAAAGTATGGAGGTTATATATATCACCCTCCACCCTAGTGAAAATGTTTTTAGGGATGAAGGAAACCTCCGCCGGTCGCCGGAAACCTCCGCCTGCCGCCGCCGCCCCGCTGCAGGTCGCCGGCAACCGCCGCCGCTGACCGGTGGTTGACCGATGTTGCTATTTTATTTTTTTATTAATTTTAAATATTTAGAATTTAAAAAAAGGTGAGTTTTGGTGTTCAAAGTGGTGAGCTTTCCTTTTTTCTAGGTGAGCTTTGTAATGTAATGTGGTGAGCTTTGTGTCATCTCACCTAAGCATGTCATATCACCATAATGTGTCATCTCACTGGAGTTAATCCCTATATATATATATATATATATATATATATATATATATATATATAATATATATATATATATATATATATATATATATATATATATATATATATATATATATATATATATATATATATATATATATATATATATACACACCCACATACATATATGTGTGTGTGTGTATGTATGTACAGAGGTGTGTGTGAACCTGTGAATGGACTAAATACGCATATACATTTAAGATGGAGAAAAAAATTTAAAGGTGTCCGTTTCAATACGCATACAATTAGGGGTGAGCAAGTACCGAACTGATACCAAAATTTCCTGAAAAAACTGAGAATACCAAATCGAAAAATACCAAACCGAAAAAGTACCGAGAAGGAACCAAACCGTACCAAAACGAATGGTCGGTACGGTATTCGGGAACATTACGAGATGACGTCACATACCGAAAATCCCGTACCAAACATATACACTAAAATATAAAAAAATTAATACCCCGGAGTAATATTTTTATATTCTTTCACTAAATAATAAATTTTTTTAAAAAATTTGGTTCAAGTTCTATGATATGTAAATTATACTTTTATTTGAGTTTTAATTTTTGTGTATAACATAAAAGTATTCACAAAGATTCGAAATACTCCTGTGTTGTCATTTATTTTTTTAGTTTGTGAAATATAAACTAAGTTTTGATACGCATCTCTTGCATTTAATTTTTTTTTAATTTTTCATGTTTTTTATATTTAAATTCACTTTTAATTTTAAAAAATAAAGGGGTATTGTTAAATTTTAACGTGTAAAGTAGGTACGTATATTCATCCCGATTTGTATTGAAACCGATACGGAACCATCCCGAACCATACCGAACCGATATTTCGGGATCGAGATCGGTACGGAGTAAAATTCCATACCAAACCGAAATATTTTGTACGATATCGAAACGAGCTAAATACCGTACCATACTCACCCCTACATACAATGACGTTTTTTGTTTAAACTTTAACACTATATTCTTAAATTATTTTATCATCTATTGTTTAGTTGTAACGCCCCAAAACATACCCTAAAATTATTAATAGATAATTATTAAAATTAATCAAATTTGTTTTGATTAAAATAAATTGTTATTGGACTTTGGGCTGATAAGAAATATGTTTTGATATCCAATATCACAATCAGGATAAATCTCATAGAGATAAATCCAATTTATTGACTATTTGTGTGGTCTTGATTGGAAACCCGAGTACAGACTCAAATCAAGAATAAATGAAAAAATTAATTATGATGTGAACATTAAAATGATTTATTCAAATAAATCATGAGAATAATTAATATGAATTAATTATGAGAACTTTTTTGAATAAAAGTCAATTGAATCAATTTTGACTCTGTCAAAGTCAAACACCCAAAAATATGACGTCGGAAAAAGTGTTACAAATAAATATAAAAATTATATCGTTGGACAGAGTTCGTCTGTCTGATCGCAACGGTGCAACCGGAATTCAATTCGGAGAAAGTTGGACCAAAAAGTGTACCCCAACTGGAACCAAAATAGGTCCCAATCAGGGAAGTAGCGTACTAAATCACCCCACATCTCACTGCGCCGAATTGAGATCGTGAAAGAGGAAGTCAGACTCATCATAATGTCTTCTTCTTCCCCTTCACCATTACATAAGGAGGGATCATCTTCCCAATTCTTCACCAAATCTCTCCATTTTTCCTCTTATTTTGTTCTTTGTTGAGAGAGAAACGCTGTGGTGCTTTCAATTTTGTGAGAGGTCGCCGGAGTTGAGAGTTTTTGCTGCCGGAAGTTTCGCCGTAAAATATTCAAAACCTCCATTAAGCTTTGAGGTAAGCCCGTAGATATATCTAATGACTAGAATGTTTGTATAGATCGTTTCAACGTTCATAAACGGTCGTTTGGTTGAGTTTTGTGTTTGACATGCTTGAAGAATCAAGAATCATAAACCTTGAAATTGTTGTTAAAACTTCGAATTAATAGTATTTAAATGATCTATGAACATTAGAGAAAATTTCTATATAATTTAATTGAAGTTGGGTGGCTAAAAATGAGTGTTCGAAAATCTGACCCGAGGTTGAAGATGGAGCACTGTTGGCTGGTTTGCAGAAAAGGTCGACAGTTCTGACAAAAGGTCGACCGTCCCTCCACGAAGGTCGACCGTTCTGAGACCAGAAGCCTCCATACCGCTGCTACATTAACGGTCGACCGTCACCTGAAAACGGTCGACCGTTCCGAACACAGTTAGCTACGAAAATGCTATTTTTGGGTTCTAAAATCCTATTTTTGATACCAATTAATTATGGATAATAGAAATATGATTTTGTACAATAAAAATGATGTTTTGACATATAAACATTATGTGATGTATGACGGTAAGTTCGGGTGTTAACACTCGATGCTAGGCCGCTATTTGTTGTTAAATGTTATGATGATTGTTTGATTATGGATTGTGATGAATTAATGATGATGAATATTCTGAATGACGATCATGAATTGTTAAATTGAGAATAATGAATTAATGAAGAGAAATTTACCTAAATAGGACTAAAACATAATGACTTTCCCAATATAGGATCATATGTTTTTATTTTCCAATGTAGGACTTTTGGTCATTATCATGTAGTCATTATTCAAGTAAATGTCCATCATTATTGGACATTATTCTTCTCACTAGGTCATTATTAAGTCCTATTTAGGGAATAAAAAAGTTTAAGTCCTATATTGGGAAAGGCATTATGTTTTAGTCCTATATAGTGCAAATTTTACATTAATGAATCGTATTGTTAAGGCTACTTAGAAGACCTCTAAGATAGACCTCTCATTAGAATGGGCCTTGCGGGTATAAAACGTATATTCGGTGGCCTTGGGTAAAAACGTACGTACGGGATCCATAAACCAAACTAGAGGAACTCGTTTGGGGATACCACCCAACCCGACAGTTAGTATTCTACTGTTCAGTTTTTCTGGATTTGTACCTTAAGCGAAGGCTAGTTTAAGAGTTGGTAAATCAATCGGAATATATGTACCTTAAACTAATGACCTAGCTTAAGAGTTGGATAGAAGTAACTTAAATTGGAATATAGTTTAACTACATTAAACTATAATTCGTTTAAGAGTTGATAAATATAAAAAAGATTGGCCTTAGACTAAGTATAGTTTAAGGATATTGTTGAATGACAAATGATGAATATTGTATGGTGAATGTTGAATAAAAATGTTGAATATGAATATGCATGTTAAATGATTGAATATTGATTATTGAATATCTAAACTAAACATTATGTGCATGATATCAAATGATTTGATTATGAATTGAGATTCTATTTATATGGATGTTCGACATATTAGATATGCTTACTCAGCTTTACCGCTGAGCGTGTAGTATGTTTTATTTGCTACACGCAGGTTAATGGAAAGAATGATGTGACGTAATTCTGGAAGCAGACGGAGGCGAGATTGTCAGAATGGATGTGATGTTTTGAATTAAAGAACATAAATAAATTATTTATGTAATTATGATTTGTTAAGCTTCCGCAACAATGAAAACTCCATACTGTTTATGATATGAAAAAATTATTATTGTGATAAATAAAAGTGTTTGAAATGTTTTGAAATTTTACGATTACCAAGTTAATACTTTAGTCCGAAAGGGGCTGCAGACCTGGACGGATTAGGGTGTTACATTAGTAGTCAAATTTTATTTATTTTCTTTACTTATTTTTATTGGTATTGATGTATTTTTAAGTCGTACTCCCTCTACCCCGAAAAGCATTTCTCCTTTCTTTTTTCATTCGTCCAAAAAAAATTTCATTTATATTGAAAGATCACTTTTACCTCTAATAATTCTTAACCTACGCATCACATCACATATATTCAGTATTAATTTATCTATCAAATCTTACTTTTACCATTTTTGGAAACTCAACACCAAAATACACTACCTTTAAATCACTTAAAAATCAAAATCTCTCATATTTTTAGGGACGAAGGAAGCATATATATTTTATTATTAAACTTTACACGTATAATTAAATAAATTGAATAGATAATAAAGTTTGTCAAACCTAGTAAAATAAAATTGGAAGTTAATTTGAGGACAGAGGCAGTACTTCTTTTTATTTTAATTTGTGTTGAATATAGTTTTAGTTCTTGTAAAATACTTACTCCGTTGCTTAAAGTTCTTCCTACTTTGACTTTTAGGGAAATTAAGATAGTGATATTTTTGTGCTAATTCTCTAAAAATAATTTTGATGTAATGACTAAAAATTGGATGTAATGAGTAGATTATTAGTAAAAAAATAGATATGATAGATAGGATAAGAATTTGTAAAGGTTAAAAAACTAGAACATGAACATTTACCACTTCCGTTTCTCTCTCTAGCCATGGTGAGAAGAAGGGGAAGACCGAAGAAGAAAGCTACCTCTAACGATGTGAATGAGATACAAAACCAAGATCGACTGCATCGATTCAATCCAAGTCATCGTGCGCGAAGGAAACCCTCAGATCGGGTAGTTCTGAGAAGACAGAGGAAAACCCTAAGAAGCTAAGGAAGAAAGTGCAGTTGTGCAGATCCAATTACAACTCCGATCACAGAGCAGAGCTCGTACGCTGCTGTGGTGGGCAATAAAGATGAATAAGTGGGTCTAGAGTATATTCCGGCTACAGAGTTAAATGGGAATTTTGTAGCAAAATTAACGAAAGAGGATATTATTGATTTTGTTTCATATTGGGATGTGTTAGAGATAGAAGAAGGAAGCGGGATTGAAGAAGGAAAGTATTAGAGACAGAAGAAGGAAGCAGGATTGAAGAAGGAAAGTGTTAGAGACAGAAGGAAGCGGGATTGAAGAAGGAAACCAAATCCTTTTAGAATTATGTTTAGTATCTTCCCTAGTTGGATTAGATTTAGCATTTAGTATCTTTCCTAGTTTGTTTAATTCTTATTTTGGTAGGAATAGAAATTTCTTTGTTTACTTTACCCTCTTCCTATATAAAGAAGGTTAAATCTTTGTATTCAAAACCAATTCAGAAGCCAATTCAATATACAGAAATATTTTCTCTCTTAATTTCTACAGGATTACATTCTGGGAGAAAAACCACCAGTAGAGATGGTAGAGGGTTATGTTAATAGGATCTGGAATACCTACCCTATAAAAGAACTGTCATTCCTGAAGGAGAGTCAATTTATCTTTCGTTTAAAACTATTGTGGATAGGGATGCTATTATCAAAAGGAAATATTACTATTTCGATAATAAGTCAGTCCTAGTTCAGAATTAGTATCATAGGGTGAAGGTTGAGCTTGAACATCTTGTTGACATTCCTATATGGATTCAACTCTCTGACTTGGATATGAAATACTAGAGCCTAACTAGGCTAAGTAAGATTGGGAGCCTTGTAGGGAGACCAATTAAGCGACACATACCTACTGCTAGGCATGTAAACAAATCAAATGCTTTTAATTCGATTCATGATTTGTATTCGAATATAATGATTTGAATTCGCATTATTCAAATACAAATACAAATTCAAATATCAGTTTTGATTTGAATATTAAACAAATACAAATAAGAGTATATTCGATTCGGGTGATATTCGAAAATTCGAATAAATGTATATACACACAAACCATGTTTAAACATGAATATAGTCAAACAAAGTAATATAGTATAAAATGTATTTAATTCAACAAATTAACGTAACACCAAAATCTAAAACATACGTAGTATGATTTTTAATAGTTATATTTTATAAAAAATAATTTGTGTAAGATAAAAATGCATTAACGTTTTTAGATATAGTGTAAGAAGTATTATAAGTTAAATTATTCAAAATCTATGTTGGTCTATTATATAAATTACGCAGTATGATTATTAAAATATTCGTTTACGATTCGTCAAGTATTCAAATATTAATCAAATACATATTCAAATCTTATTTTTAATTCGTTTCATATTCGGATTCGGATTCGAAAAAATTAAGCAAATACAAATTCAAATATCTCGATATTCGCTTCGATTCGTTTCGTTTACACCCCTAGTGTACTGCTAAGAAGACGAACTATTTTTATGTTAGAAACAAATGGAGGTTAAATTACAACAAGAATTCCCACACATGGTTAATTTCATAGATGATGAGGAAAGGGTGATGAATCAACAGATATCATATGAATGGTATCCTTTAGACCTGGCAAAATTTGACACGACCCGTTACTAATCCGAAATCCGACCCGAAATTAGCGGGTTTTGAACATTGATTTTGCGACCCGAACCCGAAGACCCGTTAAATTTTCGGGTTAGAACGGGTCAGGTCGGGTTTGACCCGACGGGTTATGCACTTAATTGTTTATTTTTATTAGTTATTTAGTTTTATATATTCATTTAAAATATGATATACCCATTAGGCTACTCAAAACTCAAAAGGCGTTATACACACACACACACACACAGTTCTCCCACTCTTCCACCGTTCGTTGATATTAGATGCCAACTCAATCAAAATGGTGAGAATACACCAGAACAATAGTGGAATTTTTAATCCTATTTCATCCTCTTCAGTTGCTCCTACGTGTAACTCAAGTTTTAATTCTTTTCTTTTGTTTTGGTATGATGCGAGAATTTCAATTTTTTATAATGTATATATATTTTTGGGTATGTTGAAAGAATCTTCAATTTTTTTCATCTAGTGCAGTTTTTTTGGTATGCTGCAAAAAGGTGATTTTTTGGGTATATTGCAATTCTCTTTTGCTATGTTGCAAATAGTAGTGCAAACTTTTATGATTTCGTTCTTTGTTTTGAATAATGCTCGGATCACATGATCTCTAAATAGCAAAATTTTTAATTTTTAAATACGCCTGGGTCATGAACAAGCACTCTTAGACCCGAACTCGAAGTGACCCGAACCCGAAATAACCCGAACCCGATTATACCAAACCCGAACCCGACCTGACCGACCGTTTTTCCAGGTCTAGTATCCTATCCTATCCTTGCATATGCTCCCATTGTGGGAAATTGGGACACATGCAGGAAACCTGTAGAAGGAAAGGAGATAAACATACCACTGTTAGAAAGAAGCTGATCTGAAAGCCAAATACTACTCTAAAGGAAAATGGAGAACTAAACCCTGAAGAGGACAAAGTAATCAACAAAGAAATAGAAAAGGAAAATGGTAAAAAGGCTGGTAAGCAGAAGATTATTGAAAGAAAAGAGGAATCATGTATTGCAGCACTAATGAAGATCTGTGAGAATGCCCCATATAGTCGGCATTATCCTTTTTTTTATCATGATTGATTATGGGAACATTAGGGGGTTGAACTACAGGAGGAAGTCAAGAGAGTAGTAAATAAATATGAAGTTGGTTGGTTTGGAATTCTTGAAACTAAAATAAAGGAGAATAAATTTTGGGAGATTGAAAATAAATTATTTCAAGGTTGGGGATCTTTTATTAATTCTCATGCACACCCGCCCTTTGGGTAGAACATTGGTGATCTGGAATAAGAGTAAATATGATGTTTCAATACTTGAATGGAGTTGATCAATTTGTGCATTGCCAAGGGAGAGTTATTGGTGACTGTAATCTATATTTTACTTGACCTTTGTCTATGGGCATAATACTGCACAAGACACAGTTGAAAAAAAGATTGTTGGGGCTATCTAGATAAGTTGGGGGATTATTGCTGATTTCAGTGCTCTACTTTACTTGAAAGATATGATTGGGGGGGTAACAACATAACTGAAGAAGAAACAAAAGATTTTAAAGAATGTATGCTGGCTTGTGGGATGGAGATAATTTCATGGAAGGAAGCTACTATACTTGGAGTAATAAACATGGGATTGGATGGAAAGAGAATCTTCTCTAGATTGGACAGAGCTCTGTCAAATATAGATTAAATGATTCAATTTGGAAATAAAGTCCAGGTTATTGAAGAAGGAATATCAGACCATTGCTGTCTCTTCCTATTAAGAACTCATAATCTTGAAAGGAGGAATATTATTTTCAAGTATTATTGTGATATGTGGGAACTTGACCCCAATTTTTAAAATATCCTTATGTGAGAAAGACAAGCCAGGAAGATATATGTATCAAGTGATGAAACCTTTTGTTAAGCTGCTTAATTGAAAGAAGTTTTCAGCTTTTTCAATTTGTTGTGACTGTAACACCCCAACCCATTGAAAGAAGTTTTCAGCTTTTTCAATTTGTTGTGACTGTAACACCCCAACCCACGTAATTCGAACCAACGAGTTAGCAAACCAGATTGCTACTAAATTGGCATCAAACAAATATTTTTCAAAACAAGTTAAAACATTTAATTCAAAAACAATATTCATAAATCCATCGTAGTTAACAAAAAAGTGCGGAAGCTTTTAAGTACTTGATTCAAATTACAACTTGGGGTTCTTGCCCTTAAAACATAATAAATTTAAATTTAAATACTCCCTCCGTCCCGGAAAACATGGGAGTTTTGATTTTGAAGGATGATTTAATGGGAGTGTATTTTGGTATTGAATTTCCAAAAATGCCCTTTGATGTGATGGGTAAAAGTGTGATTTGATGGATAGATTATTAGTAAAAAGGTATGATGTGATAGGTAGGGTAGGAAAAAGTAAGAGGTAAAAGTGCCTTTTTAATAAAATGAAAAGTGTTTTTTGGGACGGATGAAAAAAGAAAGTAGAAAGGTTTTCTGGGACGGAGAGAGTATTAATTAATAAACTCCTCCAGCTAGCATTAGGGGTGGACACGGCACCGGTACGGTACTGTGACCGGCAACGGTACTGCCGGTACCCGCCACCATCACCGCCGGCCGGGACGTTCCACCGGTTCCGGGAACCGGTACCGGTTCCGCCCCCACGGTACCAGTTCCGGTACCCATTTTTCGGTACCGGCACCGGCGGTACCGGTTCCGGTTCTAGTTCCGGTACCTTATTCTTTTTTTTTGTCTAGCCTCCACCTCCAGCGGTCCAGCCCTTCCAGGTCCAGCAAGGCAGCAATTCCTGCAAAGAAAAGTAGTAAAACAACTAAACAAGTTAGTGGGGGGTGGGGGAGTGGGGGAGACATATTTAAATAACAATTACATTTTTAAATTTTTTTATTTCATTCTTTCCTTTATAAATTGCATTTTTAGATTTTTTATTTCATTCTTTCTTTTAACAATTGCACATTTATAATTTTACACTTTAAAAATTTAATAAAAAGCAAAAAAAAATTATTTGGGGGTGGCCGGTCCGGTACTGGAACCGGTACCGGCCGGTCTGGTCACGGTACCGGTACCAAGGGGTGGCGGTACCGGAACCGTACCGTGTCCACCCCTAGCTAGCATTCATCAATTTTTTGCTCTCGCTGCCCTCCAAGACTGTTTTAATTTCTTAATCATCATTCCTGTTACCTACGTTTAATAAATAGGAAAAAAGGCTACACGCTCAGCATTGAAACTCAGTGAGAAATATCTAACGTTTCGACTACGCATACATACAGACGTAAACTAGGTAGCATATCCGTATTCAAGTTCATAATTTCATATTTCCAAATTCGTACAGGATGTCAACAAATTAGATAAGCATTCATACTCAACAATTAGCGGCCTAGCGTGAGGTGTAAACACCATCTAACTCGTTTGAAAATGTCCATTCAAATTCTTGTGTGGTCTAAGTAAATCCAATCACAAAATAGCCGATGACACTAAAATCATCAACAAAAAATGATTTTCAAATAGAAAGTGAAAGTGATTTTGGAAGACAAAAAATAAAAGAGGAAGTGTTTTAAGAAACGAAGAGAGTATTAATATCCTCTCCGTCATTAAAAAAAACTATTTTTTTTCTTCACGAAAATTGTAAAAATGTGAACATGATAATTAGAATATTAAAAAATAATTGGTTAAATTCTTTTTAAATGGGAGCGAAATATTAATTGGTTATTGTTAATGATTTTCTTTTTCTACATCTTCAATATAGTACTCAATTATTATTTTTTCTTAAAACCATAAATCTATAATAATAATATAATAATCACACTCTGATTCTTTTGACAACTTTTGTTATCATAAGCCTGCAGTGCTCTTATCAAAAAAATATAAATAGATACACTACTTCCATTAGTCCTTAAAACCTTTTCTGTTCTGATTTTTTTGGTCAAACAGTGACACTTTTTTACCACGAATTGTAAGAAAAGTATATTTAAGTATAGTATAAGTTCAACATTTGGCTTTATCTTAAGATATAATTTTGATATTCATTTAGATTATATTTAATTTGTAGTAAAAAAAGTCACTATTTGACCATGCATGAGTCATTTATAAGTGCATTAAACACTAACACGTACTCAAGGCTACATAGACATACATAATTGAATAACGGATGATTTAATATTATATAATTTTCCATCATCTCCGATGGAGCCAAAATTTCACCATTTTTTGGCTTTGGAGTGTGATGAAATAAATCAAAATGGATCTTTAAATTGTCTGCGCTTCTTTAATTAATGAAGTAGCAGTTAGTCAAGCAATGCAACTTTCGACGTTGAGCCGGGGGTCTCTTTGGAAACAGCCTCTCTACTTTCGAGTAGGGGCAAGGTCACCCTCCCCAGACCCTACTCTTGTGGGATTTAACTGGGTTGTTGTTGTTTAATATTATATAATCAAGAACACTTGTGAGAAACAAATAAAAAAGCAAATACCAAACAAACCGGCGATTACATGCATATAAAAGCACAGGCAATAAAGGAAAAAAAAAACCAAAACATGTTTGGCCTTTTGTTTTCAAGTCAGCCCGCTAACCAGCTATATTATATATGTAACGGGCTAACGGACTCTTATTTGTAGCAAGCAAATTAAAAACACATATTCATGTCAATCATCCGCGCCGATTAATTAATTAGGACCGGCCTGGCCCTAATTAATTAATTTAACAAATTTTTGTGCAGAAACAACGGCGACGGACTCCTCTGCATTTTCCTCCGGTAAAACCCCCACGTTCGTTCTTGCAAACATTCCCACAATTGGTGTCGCTCAAGCATGCACCCTTGAACGCATTGCTTTGCGATTCGAACTAAGAGGACTTGGATTCGAACCCTCGTGGGGTGTGTTTTTTTAGGGGGGAAATCGCAAAAAAAAAAAAGGTCCGACCGGTTCAACCAGCAGTTCGTTGTGGTTTGAAGCATGTTGCGGTCCAAAGTACTAGACCAGACTGGTTGGACCACCGGTTCACCTGTTCACGATGAATTCGGATGAATTCGGTATCATCTGCACACGACTATCCCTGAAGTTCCAGAGGGGGAAATTCAACAGTCTTATAGTTTGTAATGACTATCAACAAATTTCAAGATCAAATATTGTCATTTACCGGACTATTTGAACAAAATCGTTGTTCACTCATATGTTGTTGTATCACGAGTGAAGACAAATAGAATACTCCGTATTAAAAATATTGGTTCTAAATGACAATGGACACCCTTGCTATCATACTAAAAATATATTTATATCCTACCGTCTTTCAGAAAATTTAGTATTTAAACAAAGTTTGTTGAGTAGACATTCAATTTCTCGAATAATATTTATTCTACTTTGGCTTCTTTGTCTAAAATAATAAAAATCATGTAAGAAATATATTTTTTTGTTCTATAAAAAATATTACATTAAAAAAATACCCGAATCGCTAAAATTCCCTTCGACCTCGTGCATGACACGAGTAGAAATACTAATTTAGTTATAAATTTTAGTTGTGGTTTTACTTTTTAGTTTTAACAGAAGGTATCCATTTTTCCATAATTGGTCTTTTATAACATGGAGGTTTCCATATTTTGTTCTATTTTATCAAATATTACTTTCGTAGTCCTTTTTTAAGGGTGCCTTTCCACAAATGATCTTTTTTTTATCTTCCGGCACGTGTGTGTTAATTTAAAAACTAAAACTATAATTTGACATCAACATTATGTCTAGTGACGTGTTTTGATATTGGTTAAGCGGATAACACAAAAATAATGACTACGATTGTGAGCTAGAATTCCGACGAAAGACTATATTTGTAGACTATGGTTGTAATATAAAGCGAATGTAATTCACAAACGACACAAACGGAACAACTTTGGAATTGTGTATTACAAAAAGATATATATTATCAATGTGAAATTACACTTTTAGCCTTCAAATTTACTCCAACATGATAGAAGATCAAAAAAAGAACTATTTGTAGAAAGATACCCATAAAAGTAGGACCACTGAAGTAATATTTGATAATAGAGGACTAAATAGGGAAATCCCTTCGATTATAGAATTTACTCTATCTTTTTTGTTCTTCAGTTTTTAGTTTTAGTCGTTGACTTTTTTATTTTTTTTATTTTAATCTTTTTTCTAGTTTTAAATATTAGTTTTCATTTTTTTCTTAATTTTAATATTTTACTTCTATACTTTTTTTATTTTTAATTTTTTTTTCATTTTTTCGTTGATGAAATGTTCAAAAAGTTTAAGAAAAAATATTTGAATAAATTGTTAATGTAATTATGCACTTTTAATTTAGTTATTATCTTCGTTTAATGAAAAATATAATACTCCGTATGCTTTTTTAGTTGGGAAAAGGACCAAACTAGGAGTAAAACATATGTCATGTCCCCAAAGTAAAAGTTCAAACTTAAACTCTTCTAAATAGGAGTAATTAACATAATTAATCTCATCTTCTCTCATACAGACAATCTCTTTCTATCAATCTTTCTCCCCCATCGCATGCTCCACTGCTCCAGGCATCACCTCAATAGTTCCATGCCTCCACTCTCTTTTCTCTCTTTCCTTCATATATAAATTAAAAAATTGGTTCTATTGCCTCTCAATTGTGTCATGTGTTGTCGTCGTCGACGCTGTCATAGTTTACTGCTTTCCCCATCACATGGCCTTAGCACAAGACGCCGCACGAGAAGCCAGCCACCCTCGCCAAGAAGCTAGCGTTTAGCTGCCACCACTATTGCTCCTGCATTCCAAAATTAATTTCAGTCATTATGTTGTATTCCAACCCCTCCCCCCTCTTCATGCACTATAGACCGTTTCAGATGATACATACCATCACCCTTTGTATCTTCAATCTTCACAAAATTTCCAAAAGTTCAAGCTTCTAAATTGTGAACAATATTCACACAAAATCCCCAAGAACATGAATATGAATCATATTCATAAATCAAAAGAAAATCTTCCACTTTCACCGCGATAGTGCCACGTTAACTATCCATACAGTGTTGTATATGGACATAATGCCAAACCTGGCAACACTTACTGTCACACACAAAATTGTATAATGGCAATCCTGCTAATGTATTAAGGCACACATGTAAATGCATATGACCAAACAAAGGCTTAATGCCAATCATTATACAAAACATTTGAAAACTTGTTTTTAGATTAATCTGGTTCAGGACAATGTACGAAACAAAAGTAAGACATTACAATGAGATGCAAAAAGAAACTCATGTTTATATCTCTAAAATTAGATTTTTATTCTTTTTTGTAAAATAAAATAAAATTTATTTACAAATTTAAATACAACAACTAATTTACAATCCTAAAAAACTCTACCTCGCTGCCACTATAATCACCATAGAACCACACTAACTATTTGTACAATGTCAAATAAGGGCATAATGCCAAACATGACAACACATAATGTCATCCATAAATTTGCATAATGGCAATTATGTCAATGTATAAAGTTACATATGAAAATGCATAATGTCAAACAGACACATAATATCAAACATGACAACACATAATGCAACACATGGTTATGTATATTGACAAACATGCTAATGTATAAAAGTAAAATAAAAAAGAGGAGTCATATAAAAGCAGCAATCTATGAACTAAAAATACACAAACCTAATGAAAGCATTTCAATATTCCAGATATAAACTAAAGTATATATTAAGGAACTCATATTTTACATGAGCAATGAGCACATAACATAAGAAGGAAACTACAAGCACCCAATGAAAATCATAAAAACCTACAAGTATCATCTAAAACCCAGCTGAAGCCGTTAATGGGATCAAAGAGGAATGGCTACAAAATCAATCAAAGCAACCATATTATTCTAGCCATAAAAGTCAGTCCATCACACCCTTTCACCTAAATTTGTGGTTTTGAAATAAGTGACCAAATAAATCAGACCGACAGAATACAAATTATAGCATCGTGCACATTCACTATATAAGATTAGAGCACAACAATGTACTTGCATTGGATATATAGAAGAAGCATAAAGTTTCACAATTCAAGAACTTATTATTGTATCATGTTATGATAATAAAATGAATTCTTGAAAGTTGATCACTTACAAAGGCAATTTCTCCTCCTTGAATGTAGTAAACTTGTACTTCTCAGAATAAGAGTACTCATTCCATTCTCCTTCAAGAACTCCCCAATCATCCCCTTCACTCTGTCTAGTTCATTGCTCTCACATTCAATCTTGTACATAGTGTGGAAATCGTACGTAGATTCATCCACTCCTAGCTTTACACCTCTCCAATCATACACATATTATTGACATTCAACCCCCAACCCCACAAACCCTAATTCCCCAATTCTGAGTTTCTACTTTACCCTTTTTAGAATCTTTGAACCTAATTCACGGAGGTTCCTCGGATGCTTTACGCAATCATACCTGATTTTCAGATCTAGATCCTCTTCTTCTTCCTCCACAATTGGTGTCGCTCAAGCATGCACCCTTGAACGCATTGCTTTGCGATTCGCACGTCCTCCCCTCCGCCACCATCTTCATTCCACCTCCCATCTCTGTATGTGCGTGCTCATATTATTAATCATACATTATGAAATAATTTATGTTTTAGTCCTATCTAAATGCAAATTTTACCATCTGTATTTGCAGTTAATTCTATTGATTAATGTTTTTGTGTAAAAACTTGAAATATACAAGAAAACACGAGCATATACTCTAGAGCAATTAAAAAATACGGAACTCTGATCTTTTGCGAAACGGATGGAATGAGTACATGTTAGTATTAATTAAATCCTGTTTGTGCAATTAATTAATTGTAAAATTATAACTTCAATAAATTAAAGAATCTAAAACTAATGACCCTTACATATATGGGAAGTTTGTGATATGATGAAGAAGAGCAATTTATAAGCTAAGAATTGAAGAAGGCATGCATATCATGAAGAGATTAATTAATTACCTCCACAGTTTCCCTTTCATTTTTTTCGTTTTCCCTAAAACACATCCTTTTTTGAACAAAAATGACTCATATATCTAAATTAAGTTATTGCAATAATATACTTCATTCAGTTTGCATTCATATAATAAGTCATTTAAATAATTTGTCTCTTTTTTTTCTTCAATGATAAGCATATAATAATTAGAAGGTCAAACTACGAAAATAAATCTCTCCCAAGTCAAAACAGGAACTGTTTTAAGGGATGGAGGGAATATTAAAGAACATTAGAAGTTGATGATGAAAGGGATAGATCCTACATACATACCGGAAGGCAAACTGGTGGCCATGAAGAAAATCACAAAGAAGAAGAGAGCTGCGTATGATGATGAGCGAAGACGACGACCACCCATTTTTTTTTAAATTTGTTGTTTGAGTTGAAAGAAAGAAATGACCAGAAAAGCTTTGGATATATTTTCCTTCCTCTTTGGTCTTTCGGCCTTGGCATGCAATAGTTAGGTCTATATATACTACTACTCCCTAAGCTACTACTATATGCCCCTTCCCCAATTTCACCCTTGATGTAATGGATAAATTATTAGAGAAAAAAAGTATGATGATGAAATAAATAGGCAGGGCAAGAAAAAATAGGGGTAAAAAGGGTTTTTTAATAGAAAAATAGAAGTGTTTTGTTGGAAGTGGAAAAAATGAAATAAGAAGTGTTTTTGAGAACGAAGAAAGTATGTGTGAGATGCATTTTACTTGAATTTTATTTTCTTCTTGAAGATAGATTTACGAGCATTTGAAATAATATTTTGTTAAAAACTAGAGTAAATTCCCAAAATGGTCTTTTACAATAAGGTATTTTCCCAACGACCCGGTTCCATGGCCACTGGAATCCAGTGGCCACGGAAGCCACTGCCCCCCTACGAAACTCCGTTCATAAAATTGATGATTCCTACCCCCCTACCCCCCGGTAAACCCCCCGCCAAGTCCCGACCCAAACTCATCACCTCACCTACGTCAATTGCACTCCGTAAGCATAAAGTCAAAACTATATAAAAAGATCTACAAAATTATTAGACGTGACATGATTACAAAATTTTATCAAATGAATAACAAAATTACACCAACAAAATAAATAATGTTTGACCTTAGATGTAATAATTAATAGTGACATTTTAAGCCATATATACACTGTTTCCACATGCCTCTTTCACGACATGGAGGACTCTATTTTCAAAAGGATAAATGTACTTTTGACATTTGTAATTATCTTTTGACAAAATAAACTTACTTTTGAAAAATAGCATTTGCTTTTTGAAAGTAAAATTTACGTATGGTGCATGTGGAACGATTTAGTAGTTCTAAGCATAGTTTTTAGAATCGGACCGGTGATCGAATCGGTCTAGGTATTGGTTCACTGGTTCACTAGTTGAACTAGTGGTTTAACTGGTCGAACTGCTAGTTTAAACATTATATATATATATATATATATATATATATATATATATATATATATATATATATATATATATATATATATATATAATGTTAAAAATTTTATAAACAAAGAGTTGATTTTATTTTTTCAAATAAGTTGTCAACACTGAAATGAAATCTTTGCATAATATGCATTTTGTGATACTATCAATTATATCAATAATTCTGAGTTTAAATAATAGCTATAATATTATATTTTTAAAAATTTTTTAAAATGAAAGGAAATCTTTAAACATTTTTTTACTAATAAAATATTAAATATTATTAAAGTGAACTTGTAACACAAAAGCTCTCTAGCTTAGATGGTTGGGAATTTAACTTTGGTACTAAGAGGACTTGGATTTCCAGAAGGGGAAATTCAATAGTCTTATATTTTGTAATGACTATCAACAAATTTTAAGGTCAAATATTGTCATTTATTGGACTATTTGATTTTTTAGGAGAGGTGACGATGAATTAGAAGATAAGGTGAAGAAGGGTGACTTATTTTAGGAGTAGTTTAGGTATTTCATTTTTAAAAGTTTACAATAACAACTAACAGGCAACTTATTTTGGAACGGAAAAAAAAGACAAACAGACAATTTAAGTTGGGACGGGGGAGTACTCCGTATTATTCTATTCAACCCCTTCATCTGTCTCGGCCCAAATTAGGACCCACTATCTTCATCTGAGCCCGAGCAGACTCTTCAAACAAAAGCTTGGGACAAGTAGATGACGATCACTCAATGGGCCTCTTAATGGCCCACATGCACCCCACTTATCATTCATCTTGCCTTTCTTTATGGCCTTAGAATGCTCAGATAGGAAATGAAGGTGGGGTGTGGTGGACGGCCCAACCCTAAGCCCAAGTACAAAATGCCAATCGTTTCGAGCCTAAGCCCATGCGGTATGTCCCGTGATGAGAAGGGCGTGCGCGATATGAGGTGGCGGGGCAACCTTCGTCGTTAAATTACTTAAACTAAAAAATCAAATTTATATTTTTCATTAAACGAAGATAATAACTAAATTAAAAGTGCATAATTACATTAACAATTTATTCCATTCTATTTTCTTAAACTTTTTGAACACTTCATCAACGAATAAATGAAAAAATAAAATTAAAAATAAAAAGGTATAGAACTAAAAAATTAAAATTAAAATTAAGAAAAAAGTGAAAACTAATATTTAAAACTAGAAAAAAAGATTAAAATAAAAAAATAAAAAAGTCAACGACTAAAACTAAAAATTGAAGAACAAAAAAGAAAATATTAAAACTAAAAAGTAAAACCACAACTAAAATTTATAACAAAACTAGTATTTCTACTCGTGCCACGCACGAGGTCGAAGGAAATTTTAGTGTTTCGGGTATTTTTTTAATGTAATATCTTTATAGAACAAGGAAAATATATTTCTTACATGATTTTTAATATTATAGACAAAGAAGCCAAAATAGAATAAATACTATTGGAGGAATTGAATGTCTACTCAACAAACTTTGTTTAAATATTAAATTTTCTAAAAGCCTTCGGGGTATAAATATATTTTTAATATGATAGCAAGGGTGTCCATTATCATTTAGAACCAATATTTTTAATACGTAGTATTCTATTTGTCTTCACTCGTGATACAACAACATATGAGTGAACAACGATTGGATTAACAAATTGGGTTCACAATCAGCAACCATTCATGTTCGCCAACCACCCCGCCTATCACAAATTGAATCACAATTTTAAATTTCCCCCAAAAAAAATTCATTTCAAATTTCATTATATATATCATTTCTCTTAGGTTTCTTAATTAGATATCATATCTCCAAAACTCACAAATTGGGCACAAAGAAAGTGGTTTCGTTTTTCAGATCATTTTTTCTTTTATTTTCTTTTTTCCCCTGACCAAAAAAATTCATTTATCTCCCTTTTTCTCTTAATTCTCAAATTCCCTGAATAAAAAATAGTGAAATTTGCACTAAATAGCAAAAAACATAAGTCACTTCCCAATGTATCACTTAAATTTTTTAATTCCCTAACTAATACTTGAAAAATGTCTAGTAGAAACAATGTCTAGTGATTGATTGCATTTATTTTAAATAATGCCCAATGACGATGAACATTTATTTAAACAAAGACCAGTGAACATTGAACAATGGTACTGCATTAAGAAATAAAAATATATTATATACTACATTAAAAAAGTCACATGCTATTTAAATAAATTCTCCTAAAACATAACAAAAAATTAACTATTGACAAATGGAAATTGAATTATTATTATTATATATTAAGAGCAAACAAGCTAATAATAGGAAGGCGAATACATGGAGATCAATAAAGCACCAACAACAACCAAGGGATAAACAGTAATTTAAAAAACCAAACACATAACATGTTTGGTTTTCAAAGACGGGAACTAAGCTCGCCAGCCAGCAATCATCATCTAGGTAGCTAGCGTGGCGAGCGTCGTCCTCTTATTAATTGCAAATTAAGAACATTTATTCCACAGCCATAATCATTCCGTGAATTAACTAATTAATTAACAAGGTTTCCTGCAAAAGCAGCGGCGGCGGACTCCCTGGCAATCGCCGTCGTGAAAACCTTCTCCCTCGCAAACCGTCTTGCAGTTGCTGTCCCTCAAGCATGGCCCCCTGAACTTATGGCTCTGGGAGTCGCACATCCTACCCTCCGCCACCATCTTCCTCACCCCTCCTCCCATCTCTGCATCATTCAATCACCAATTTAAGAGATCTACGAGCAGTGTATTTTAATATAAAAATGAGAAGAGTTTTTTTGAGATGGATGAAAATAAAAAGAAGAAGAGTTTTCCAGAACGGTGGGGTTCTAGTGACACCACAGTACGGTAACACTCCGGTGCCACTGTCATTTTGGGACACTTCCAATGCTCTGTTCGTAAAATTGACGTTTTCTACCCCTAACGCACCCCCTAAACCCCCACCCTACCCCGCTCCTGCACCCCACCCCAACCCTGTCGTTAGCCCACCACAAAATGTGTGGCTATCATGCATTGCAATACATCGCCACATCAATAAATAAATACTCTTGGCAAGTTTATTCTTGAAAATACAAAAGAGAAAACTTCAATAATGCAAGTCAATCTTTAAGGGTGGATTTAGCCAAAGTGAGATGGACACAGTAACACCATTTATAAATAATATACCATACATACTAAACCTAATTAATACTTAAAATTTGTCCAATTTGACTCAAAAAAATTATTAAGACGTAATAATATACTAAGACGGAGGGAATAATTATGTATAAGATATAATAAAGAGTAAAGGAAGCAGACCGGAAGGCAAACCGGTGGAGATGAAGAGCATCACAAAGAGGATGGCAGCTGCGTATGAGCGAGGAGAAGAACCCATTTTATTTTATTTTTCACTTATTTTTTTAATTCCTTATCTTTTTTTTTGTTCTGATTGAGAAAATTTTAATACTTTTCTCTTTGATGATGAGCTGTTTCGGCCTTTGCCACCGGTTGTGTGTGTATATGTGTGTTGTGGGAGACGTAGTACTCAATAATGTACACCCTCCTTCCCAAATTATTTGCAACGTTTGCTTTTTCAACAGTTGCGAAAACTTTTGTTCATTTCTACGTTTTCATTGGTTATTTGATAAAATAAAATATTCTTGACACCTCTTATTTCGAAAAACTTTTCATATACTCTTTTCATATGTAAATTTTATTTTTTTATTTCTATACCAATATGTAAATAAAATGAATTGAAAAAACTTGATATTTTGTCTCGTGAATACAAATGTGACAAATATTTAAGGACAGAGGGAGTGTATGTGTGTGTGTATGTGTGTGTGTGTGTGTATGTGTGTGTGTGTGTGTGTGTGTGTGTGTGTGTATATAGTAAAAGTGTTGTATTAAACCCTAAAAAGTCAAATAATGAGAAAAATTTATAAGCAAAGGGAATATGAATAATTTACGCTCTAAAACATAATGACTTTCTCCAAATAGCATCATACGAGTATATATTTTTTCCCAATGTAACACTCTTAGTCATTATCTATTAGTCATTATTCAAGTAATGTTTGTCATCATTGGATATTATACATTATTAGGTATTATTTAGAAAATAAAATAATTTAAGTACTATTTAGGAAAATGATTTAAGTTTTAGTGCTATTTAGTGCAAATATTTCATATCATATATATGGTTGTATCTATTTTCGTGTATAATGTACACAATCTATGAGTGTGCGCAAAAAATGAGGGTTTTTATGCAATTAAATTTTATTTTTCCATGATTGAAAATGTTACCACCAACAAAATGAAAAAAAAAATTCAACGACAAAATAAGCATTGTGTAATTATTAATTATTAAATATGAATTGCATATTATGTATGCTCTATAAATATAGGAGTATAACAAAGTAAATTTACGAAATAAATAAATGTGCATATGTAATGTGAATCGGAATGCACAATATAAGAAGTCAAGTAAGAGAGTTGTATAGCTAAATCAAAAGAGTAGAGACAATTAGAGTTTTACTCATTTATTTTTTCACAATCTTTTGAAATGCTTTGGTATTTATATACTGGCCTGGGATAGGTACATATATGAAACATTTAAAAACTATATATCAAAATAAATATAATGACGTAAAAGGGTTTATACTAAATCTATGAAAACTATTTTGACCGTGACAATGTGGCATTGTAGATTTACATTTTAAATATGTTTTTTTTTGTACAAATGATATTATATGTTGTCATTATTCGCATTGTACGGAGTAAGTCCTGTTTTTGGGTGGAAGATTTATTTACCTAGTTTATAAGGAGTGAAGTGTAAATTATTTGAAACACAAGGACAAAAGTGTATATCTTGAAGAAATTGGGGAGATATTTGAAAGGTAGTATGTGGAGGACAGTAATATATATGACTGAGAGATTCCAATGCAGCAGGTTCAATAGGGCCCTGTTTTGTTTGATATCCATGGAACCATTGGCAAGTGGTATCAATTCAAATTTTGAAAAAAAAAACGTTTTGTTTCATGAGTAGTTTTTTAGAATCTTTCTTGGCAATTGTGGTCTTAAATTCCTTGGTTATTTTATGCACTTTAGTGTATTGATATTATAAAGTAACTGAACTTTTTGCAAAAAAAAAAAGAAAAAATAACGACCTACTTGACAGTCTATGAAAAATATGAGAAATCTCATATTTAAATATGAATCGTAGGAGCACGAAAGAACAACTATCTTTGTTAGTAGAACTTGGCCCCACTCTGGGACACTCTAACATAACTCATTCAACTTTTATGCCTTGTTTGGTGCAATAAGTTTTGGTTAAAATTATTGAAGAAAAATATACTCCTCCGTCCCGCTATATTCGTCCACTTTTGACTTTTAGAACTATTCATCTAAGCACTTTGACTCATTAAATTCTCTCAATGTGTAAACCTAAATATAGTCATGCGTGATCTTGTTTGATTTGTCTTAACATATAGACTATTAATATATAATTTCTATAATTTTTTAATATACAAATTACAAGATAAAATAGATTAAAAAAGTTTATTGGATAGTGTGCAAAAATGAAAGTGAACAAATATAGTGGGACGGAGGGAGTAAACTTCTTTTCAATTAAGGTTGTGTTTGGTCCAAAAAATCATCACTTTTATTACTCCATCTATTTTATAAAACAGTTCATCTTTCACTTTTTTCGTTTTCAAAGAACACTTTCATTTTTGTAAATTTAAAATTTAAACTTTTAATTTAAAAATTTAAAATTAAAACTAACAATTTAAAATTTAGAAACTAACAATTTCATTTTTCCTATAATGTTTAGCAACAGCGTTTGTGATTAGTGTTTTAAATAATTTTTATTGTTTACATTAAAAATTACGATGATATATATATATATATATATATATATATATATATATATATATATATATATATATATATATATATATATATATATATATATATATATATATATATATATATATGAACCAAACGCTCCCTACATCTTAATAACACCAACTCTATTTATAGAAAGCATGTGGCGCTCATAAATAAGCATAACGACATAAGTAGAGCGTGTAGGGCGTGTTTGGACGGAGTTACTTGTCCAAGTCCAACTCTAACTTGTCAAGTCATGCAATGGATATGAAACACAATTCAACTCCATTTGGTATACAAAATACAAATTATAAAATTAGAATTGAGGACAATAATTTCAATTCTACTGTTTGGTATCACAAAAAAATGTGAATTTGTAATTGGTAGTGTAAAAAATAAATTGGAATTGGAAAATTCAATTCCATCTAACTCAATTTCTTAGAATTCCAATTTCAATTCAATTCCAATTCTGTCAATTCAATGTACCAAACGAACCCTTAAGGGTTTTTGCCCTACCGAACTCAAACCGGTGCCGTTAAATTCACAATCGTCTGTGAATTCGTTCACCCGGACATACTTATCACAAGACATAAAAATTCCAAACGATCCGACAATCTTTCATGATTCATTATATTTAAGAGTAATTTACTTAAATAAAACTAAAACATAATGATTTTTTCAATATAGGACCATATGTTTTTATTTCCCAATGTAGGACTTTTGGTCATTATGAATTAGTCATTATTCAACTAAATGTCTATCATTACTGGACATTATTCCTCCCACAAGGTCATTATTAAGTCCTATTTAGGGAATAAAAAAGTTTAATTCCTAGATTAGGAAAGTCATTATATTTTAGTCCTATTTAGTGCAAATTTTACATAGGAATCAACGTGTAGAATGAAACAACGCCAAATCATTGCGAAATATTGCAAATGAAATATCAAACATTCACAATGGCATAATGTACTATAGTGTACAAGTGTGCAACTTGAGCTGCTACAACACAATGAGTATTATTAGCATCTACATACACATTGTGAATTTGTGGAGAAGTTCTTAATTAATTGCCTAATAAAGAGGCCTTAATGACACTCTCATTCAAGAACATCTCTTAATCCATATGATACAATAACCAATGGTTAGCACGAATCAATACCAAACAAACAACACGCCTAGTAAAATTCAACTATTAAAAGTAAGGCCTAAAGAGACTGTGTGCACAGACTTTACCCCTACTTGATAGTGGAGAGGCAGCTAACGCCAATCAATACCCCTCTTCACAAATGATATCTCTTTTTTATTTACCAGAATAATTAAAATCTAGTGAAATTCCACAAAAACAAACTGGGGAAAGTGTGTACGCATACCTTACTCCTACTTTGTAGTAGAGAGACATCAAGCACAAATCAATACTCATCTTCACAAATGGTACAACAACCGACAACTAGCATGAATCAATACCCCCACTATGGTACAACAACCGATAGCTAGCACGAATCAATATCAAACGAACTCAGTGAAACCACATAAGAAGTAGGGTCTGGGGATAGAGTATACGTGTACCTTCTTACCCCTACTTGGTAGCACGAATCAAAACCCTTCTTCACAAATGGTCTCTTTCTTTTTATTTACGAGAATAATAAGGCACGCAGATTTGGAAGATGTGTTTAGTCCCTTCGTCCTCTCTTCGAGTAGTCCATTCTAATGGCCCATAACCGCTCGGCAATGGTCCTCATATCCGGGCGGTCAGCCCGGGTAGGCGCTGCACATTGGATGGCTAACTCGAACATCCTCACCATTATCTCCCTGTCTACCCTTTCCCTCAAAGAAGGGTCCAACATGCCCGTCACGTCCCCTTCCTTAAACTTCTGAAACACCTGCTTCATCAAATAAATGGTGGTGACTCCCAGGGGTTGAAAAAGGAAAAAAAAATTATTAAAGAATCAATGAAAGGCTCCGTTTAGTAGCGTTTTTTTTGCATAGTGTGCAAAACATGTCATGTTTGATCAAGCCATCAAGGTACAGTGTTTTTATTTATTTATTTTGGAAAGGTAAAAACTCTTGACGTTATAGAATCCTAGTTGCTCCTTGTGTCCTTAAATAACTGTTCATTAGTTAAATGCATTTTGTTAACAAAAAGTGCTCAATTAACTCAATAGAGTAAATCCTAGAAAAATGACCAAGTTGTCCTCGTATTGACAGGTCAGAATTAATTCTTGCCTTAAAGAAAAACAAAATTTCCTTGATACTGGACAGTAATTTGAGAACAAAGGGGATATATTTTTAAATCTAGTTTCTAGTTTAACTAACCTTTTTTCATACTGAACAAAGTTATGTGAACAATTAACTTTGTTTTATGAAACGGGTCTCTTTTGGGGACAAATACAAACCTTTTGAAACATGACTTTTTTACAAAGCACTCCGTAAGACACAATGCAAAATTTAAAAACTATGAGTAAACATTCTGTAAAAAAAGAGGGGGTTGTTTTGACCAATGAATAGTAACTAAGATGGTAAAATAAGACAGAAGAGAGAACTATATTTACCCATCTGAGTGTCACTCTCTCATCAGGATGTTTGTTCATCTCCACAGGCCGGCGACCAGTTAGGATTTCTAACAACAAAACCCCGAATGAGTACACATCACTCTTTGGGCTGAGTTGATACGTCTTCATGTACTCCGGGTCAAGGTAACCAACGGATCCCTTGACTTTGGTTAAGAAATGTGTTTTGTCAGTGTCTGGATCGCCCAGCCTTGCGAATCCAAAATCTGCAACCTTGGCCCGCATACTCTCCGTTAAGAGAATATTGGATGACTTCACGTCTCTATGGATGATTGGCTTCTCTGAGATACATATATTAAAAATTGAATGTTGTTGTATTGTGAGAAATGCTAAAACACAATATCTAAAGAAAACAAAAGAAGTGAGGAACCGGAAAGGCGGGGTGAATCCTTGAAATTGCAAAATGGAAATATTTTCTGATGGATTTTCTACTGAACTCAAATAACATTCCATAGAAAGAGTACAATATATAAAGTGAACAACTACCCCGTAGTATAAGAAGTTAGATAACTATGAGGAGAATAAGACATGGGGTTCATGTGTGCGCGCACAAACCTTACCCCCACTTGGATAGTAAAAAGGTCGTTTCTAGGAGACTCCTAGCTCAAAACACAGGACGAGAACGACACGCACAAGCAACACGAACAAAATAAAAGCATAGATAAAAGAACAGAAACTAGAACTCAGACACAGAACACACTTACAGAAGTGCTACAAACTAAGGTGTAATAGCACACCTGCACCAAATACAAAGTACAAACCAAGGCCCAAAGGTCTACCCCCAAGCCCCAACCACCCTAATCCTAGACCCCAGATGTTCCTATCTAAGGAAGGCCATATCCTTGGTAAGATCCTACAGTCATAAACTTTGTCTAACGACCTCCCTTTAAGTTTCAACTCTTCCTAGGTCTACCTCCGACGTCCTCACGCCCCCTAGGTTGCACAAATACCTTGAAAATTTTGTTGATCGGGTGTTCGGTACTCAGACACATGTTGGACACTCCTTGGACACATGTACAAAAAGTTGGGCACATGTTAGTGCAGTGTCCTAATTTGTGTTAAGTTTCAGCATCAAGTGGCAAGCACTTACCCAAGCACTTTCACTTTTCCTTACTAAAATGAAACTTTTCACCTTCCCATTTGCAATTAGGATGGAAAGTCGTTGTAGGGATTCAAAAAAGGAGATAAGGGAATGTAGCATTGAATTAGAGTATGTCAAAGAAAGAAGAAAATCATAAATTTTGATACAACGATGGAGTTTTTGTAGAACTCAAATAATACCATAGAAGAAGTACAATATATATAGTAAACAAATATAAGAAATTAGGAAATAATGAGGAGAATATGAAGCTGACTATAATAAAAATACTCCTTTCATTCCAACTTAAATCATCTGTTTCGGTTTACGATGTTTTACTGAAGTTATTTTCAATACAATTTTTTGGAGAATTGGGGTGGAATTTAAAAATAAAACTTACATATTTAAAAACTGCATAAAAAACTCTACGAAACAAGAGGTGACATGACTATATTATTTTATCAAATGGCTAACGAAAATAAGGAAAGAAAGTGGATGAAGTTTGACATGTGGATAGTAAGCAAGTAACTTAATTTGGGACGGATGGAGTATCACTTACAAGTTTGAGAGTTTTTCCATTTTCTTTTACTTTTAGATGGATAAAATTATTTCGAACTTCAATATTCCTTAGTCCTGTTGTCCTACTATTCTTGTTCTTTTTCAACGTTTTTGCATGTCCAACTAATTTTGTCTCATACTATATTTAGTATAGTAATATGCGTATGGTGCATGTTCATTCTTACTTTTTTCTAAGTTTATAATTTCAATACTAACCTCGCAATTTCACCTTTCTTTATTTGTGTGTCGCATACTAACTAGGTCCAAATCCACTGCTTAGTTCTACTTATATATTTGTTCAAACCCATTCAATTTAAATATTTCTATAATACAAAGGCTAAGAAATCAAAATATATGTATAAACCCATCTTCCTTGGTATTGTTTTTCCTTTCATATCATTTCCGAGTTTCAAATATAGCCTTAGTGTTGTGGCTTCTTGCAAGCATAAGTGATTGAACAGTTTATGAGAAAGAACTAATTATGTAGGGAAAACGCCTCACCAGCATATAAGTGAAGATAAGTTAGGGCGTGAGCAACATCAATGGAAATCTCAAGTCGCTGATTAAAATCCAATATACTTCCTCGCAAACCTGACAGTAATATCATTAACAATATGATTGCCATTTTAATTTTTCTCAAAACCATATTTTTGGGATTAAATTTTTTTACCATCTAGATGCTCTCGAAGTGAACCGTTTGGCACAAACTCTGTGATAATCAGACGTTCCATCCCTTTGTCAACATAACCAAGCAGCTTAACAAGATTCCGATGCTCAATTTTTGCTAGAAGCTCAACTTCACTTTTAAATTCATCAGTCAAAGCATCAACATGCTCCTGTAAATATTTTGGGTTATAAGCATTTCACGTGTCTTGAAAAATGTGTCAATCAATAAGTGTATGGGGACTTAAATACTACTCCCTCCGTCCCATTGATTTTATCTCTTTTTGCCTTCTTTCCGTGTCACACTCTCTAGTCCCAAAAAAGTGGGACAGAGGGAGTATTAATCATCTAAGTTAGGTGAGATGAACCATTCAACCTTAAGTGAGGTGAGTCTATTTTTTTATAATAGATGATTTTTGTGTTTACCATAGTAGGTAACATTAATCCAAACAGAGCATTAAAGTCATTTAAGGAAAGAGTGAGTTACCCTTTTTGCACGTTTAATGGCAACACATGGACCATTAGATAGTTGGGCCTTGTAAACTGTCCCAAAGCCACCCTCGCCTATCTTCAATGCCGGGGAGAAATTTTGTGTGACTTTGAGAGCCTGAGACAGATTCAAATGAACAGATCCTATTCTGTCAAGTCCCGGTGACGGTGAAAATCTAGAAGGACTTGGTGGGATCCGTAATGGACTCTGCGGCACTTTTTCATGAACAGAGCTCAATTCTGATGGAACTGATGGATCCACTGCAATAATAGACTACTAATTACCAACCAATAATAAAATCAATTCTATGATTCTTTATATTGCTCATAGGTGCTAATTATTGTGAGAATAAGTTCTGGATCCATATTTTTAGGAGATTCAGATACATAAAAAAGGAATTCTTATGGCTGTAGGGAGAGAATTGAATAGCCAATATCACAAGGATGGGCATAGAACAGTATATCAGAGAAAACTGTTGTTGCTTAGGATCCATTTGGAATCCAGAAAATATTACGGAAATAAAATAACAAGGAAAATAGAGAGTTTGGAAGGAAACCAAATGGTTCGAACTCAACAAATCAATTTTAGATATTTGTCCAAACTCATTTTAAAAATATATTTCTATCATCGAAAGATCGGGAAAAATGTATCCATACAAAATAGGGAGATTGGAAGGAAATCAAATGGTTCAAATTCAATAAACTGATTTTATATATTTGTCCAAACTCATTTTGTTAATATTTTTCTATCATAGAAAGATTGGGGAAAATGTTTTCATGTAATAAGTTTTTCACAAAAAATAAGTTGTTCTATGTACAATGCTATAACATAATGTTGACCACACAAAATAGAAAAAACAAACTGTTTCAAGAAAACAGCTCTTTTCTAAAGAGGAAGTTATTTACTTATTTTCCATATAAGTTCAAAGAATCATGGAAAACATTTATCCTTGGAGAAAAACCTAAACATTCTTTTGTTTGGGAATATAGTTGATCATCAGATAATACAAATGCAAGTCAATTTATATTCAGGTACTCACAACTTGGTTTATAATAATGTATAGAACCATAGAACATAGAAATGTATCAAATCACCTAAAATGTGGTCATTAGAACGAACAGAACCAGAAGTTTCCTTCCTCTTAGCTTGCAAACAAGGGCAAAGCACAACACAACATAAAACAAAAATTCCTGACACTGCAAAAGCCACCCTTTTTGGGGTTAAGAGAGAGTTGCTTTGCGAATCCCTCTTTTCCACCATCTCATTTTTAACAAAACCATGGACCCCTGACCTTTCCTTTAAAGTGTTATGTAGAAACTTTCTTCCTGAGCTAGAAGTAAACTCATCTGCAGAAAAGTGATTAAAACAAATATAGCATTATCATTTAGATCCAGTTTTAGTAACTTATGCTGACAGTGTCATCCCTGACCTTTACTGGGCCCTAGGCAAAATGGAAAAATAGGGACCATATTTAGAATTTTAGATAAAATTTTACTTATAGATAAGTAATTGTAGGATAACATAGTAATATCACTTAATTACATAGTAATTATAGCCAAACCAAATTGAAAAATGAGCAATATTACTTACGTAATATCCCAAACTTATTATCATACTTCACAATTTCACATTGGAGATGTAGCCATGCAGAGAGGAAAACAATGAATACTGATTTAATTGAAGCATACAAAATAGATTGTGGAGAAGATGACAAAGCATTCTTGAGTCGTGTGGGAGCGAAAATTGTTTATTTGAGTGTGTGTGGGTGTTTATTTGAGTGTGTGTGAGTGGAACGAAGATGACAAATAATTTATTTTTATAAAAAATACTCCCTCCGTCCGGAAATAATCTTCCCACTCTACGTTTTTTTCCGTCCGGAAATAATCTTCCCACTCTACGATTTTATAAACACTCTTCCAAAAATACCCCTCATTTCCTATCGCCACCTATCACTTACTCACACACACTCTCTCTCTCAACCACTCATTTCTTCTTCTTATCTACTCCGTACTTTTCCAATTTCTCCCAATCTTCATCCTTCCTCTCATCGTAAGTCTTCTTCATCCTCCCTCTCTCTCTCTCATTTCTTGTCCTTTTTCTCCCGATTGGATCTACTCCTTCTTTCTTCTTCTTCTTTTTCATCATCTTCTTCTTTCTCTTGATTCTTTGTCTCTCAGATCTGTGAGATCTCCGGTGGTTAATCTCTTCATGTATCTTCTTCTTATTGTTTCTCCTCCTTTGTCCCCACCTTATTCTTTCTCCTCCCTTTTCTTTTATTCTCAGATATGGCGACGGTAAGGTTGAGATATTTCTTCCTCTTTCTTGTTTCAATTTTTTTAGATCTAAGATTTTGGGGCAGGGCGACAAAGATGACAGCGAAGGAGGAGGGGCTGACGGTGGCGGCCATAGGGAAGAGGCGAAGGTGGGGCAAGTGGTACGGTGGTGGACGGTGGTGGACAGTGGTGGGGGCTGTCAAAGGTCGGCGAGCAAGGGATGGCGGGCGGTGGGCTGCTGGACTATGGCGTGGGACATGAAGGCAAGGGGCATTTTGGACAAATTACACATATAGTCAACATCCACTAAAAATGAGGAAAAGTCAAATTAGGAAGTTTAATTCCGGACGGAGGGAGTAACATATAAATAGGAAAATTTTGGGGCCCTTTTGAGGATGGGCCCTACGCGACTACCCCCAAGCCCGGCCATGTATGCAGACATAGATGCAAACTGTTCTTGAGGGTTAGCTCATCAAAATGTTTTTTTTATCAAATTCTGCTTAAATGTTTTATACAGAGTACAATATGTTTTGACTTTTGAGTTTTCTTTTATTTTATCAAATGAGCTTGGTATTTGACTCTATGAAAAGGAAAATTGAAAACAAAATAAGTACTCCCTCCGTCTCAAAATTAAATTCACAGTGCAGATTACGCTGGTTGATTGAGTGCTTTATCAATATAATTTTTTTCAATTCAAATTATTTAAATAATGGTACAAAGTGTTAAAATAAAATATTTTTAAAAAAAAAACTACATCAAAAGCTCTTTATAACAAGTGGTGACAAGATTAATTTATTTTTAACAAATGATTAACGAAAAAACTAAAGAATGAAAAAACTTGACCCCTAAATAATGTTTGTGAATTTAGTTTTGGGACGGAGGGAGTTATAAATAGTTAATGTTCCATGAGTTGCATACTTGTTGGTTTTGAAATACCAAATATCCAATCGACATGACAATAGCAAATATCTCAAACTCGTCACCATCTCAATCATGATACCTTCCATGATCATGGAAATAATTAACCTATGACGAAGATGGTTTTAGAGCTTCATATCATTATTCCTTCTTTTAGCATGCAACTATACTTTTAGGGCATCCAACGTAAGAGCATTGCAACTATACTTTTAGCATGGATTGAATTTGTAGACTTACATAATATCAATGAATTAATTGACACTGGGAATCTAATGCCACCTACCCCAACTTGTTGGGTAAAGTGTTGTTGATCATGAGGAAGATGATTATATTGAGTGAATGGACATGTAAGAAGGATCATGAAAAAATTCACAAAATGAACACATAAATCAGACTAGAGGGAGAATATTATTACACAGTACCTGGTGAGAGAACCAGCCCACACTGCTGATATCCAACATTTCCAGCACTAAAGCAACGGTTTGCAGAATCAATCACAAGAGCTTTGCAGAATAAATGTTTGTCAAATAATTTCCCATTTACATAAAAGAATTCATGATGAGGATCATCCGAATAGCTGACGTGGTACGTCCCACAAAGTTTAGAATGTTCTACCAACTCGGAAGATACAATTCTTGGCAATAGGGCAAATAACAGAAATCTCAATACGGCAAGCGCCATTCTTGGAAAAGCTCAGAGTGAATGCTTCATTTCCTTTCTCCAAAAAACAGGTTTTGCATCGCAGGTCCCTCAACTGTCTGAGTCAGCCTTCGATGTTTAGTCAACAGACTTATAGCAGAGTTTGAGATTCAGATATGCCCATGAAATAGGGCAAGAAGAAAGGAAGAACCTTAGCAATCAGACCCGTCCTTAGAAATGAACAACCTTAGCAATGAAACCAGAAGTATATAAAGAACTTAAATTTCTTCCAAATTTCCTCCAGATTTCAACCTCAGTTTCCAAATTTAGCTATCAAACAGGAGAGAACACACCAATCCAACTTCGAGTTTCCAAAAAAGAATCATAATTTTAACGTATGGAAGCATCATATAGAACCAAAAAACACATAGGAATTCGACCAGTGGCCCAAATCATCAAACACTTGGTGTTCAATTACAAGAAGATCAAGAATATTCTCAAATCCAACCGACCCAGATTGGAAAACTTCAACAATCCAGAACCCGACCGACAAATCTTTGAATTTTACAGGCCAAAAGTAAGTCTTGCTAGAACTGAATCTGCAATAAGCTCATGTAGCTAACTGCAGTGGGAGAAACGAACCTGAAATAAAGGCGGCTGGGTTCTTGCGGATACAGGGAGAGAGGGGAGATGGAAGGTATGGAGGTTGATTGTTACGGATTTACGGAGGCAATTATTCAAAAAAACACTGAAGAAAAGTATTCGAAGAAGACTGGACTTGCCTGGCTGGACAATTCGTAGTGGCAATGTTCCCTTCACTCCATTCCTTCTAATCTCATTGCAATAGTTATACTTACTGTTTGGCAACTAGCATTTCATTTCAATTCATGCATTTCAATTCCAAAATTTGAAATCCTGAATTTCAAATGAAAAGAAGAGGTGCATGAATTTCAAATTAAGCTTTGTTTTGAATGTAAAGAATTTGATTCAAATCCAAATTCTAAATGCTTAAGTTTCCCAAACATGGAATTTAAGCCAAATCCAGATTTGAAATTCAAATTCATGTTCCCAAACATACCATATAATTCTTTGATTTGATCTGTTTCTAATTACAGTAAATAATACTCCCTCCGTCCGGAAATAAAGTTTACGTTTCTCCTTTCTCTCCGTCCGAAAATAAAGTTTACATTTCTAATTTTAATCCATACTCTTCCAAAAATACCCTTCTCCATTTCAATCTTCTCTCTCCCTCTCCCCCCTTCCTCCTCTTCTTAGTTCTTTTCTTTTTTTCTTTCTCCGCCACTTTTCAATCCTCTCTCTCCCCCTCCCTCCTCCTCTTCTTCTTCTTGCTTTTCTTCTTCTTTTCTTTCTCCCGACCCCTATTCTTTCTCCACCTCACCCCTAATTGAGGACGAGATGGTGCCAAGACGCTGCGGCTTCCCTGGTGGACGACGATGGGCTGTTCCTGGTGCTCCTATAGGGGAAGAGAGTCGTGGAGAGCCGGGTCAGAAGGGGCTGAACGGCCGGGCTTGAATCCGGGTCGATGCCGAAGATCCGGAGGCGGAGGGACATCCTCGACGGCGGTGCTGAGGATCCGTGGAGATTGGCTCTGGCTTTGGGCCCATCCGTGGAGGCCGATGCCGAAGATCTGGAGGCGGAGGGGCGGGAGAAGCGCGTCGGCCTATCGACTGTTTTCCGATTATGAGCCGTCGGGTCAGAAGGAGACTGGAAAGGGGGCATTTTGGTCATTTTACAAGGTTAGTCAACCTCCCTTAAAAATGACCAAAAGTCAAAACGTAAACTTCAATACCGGACGGAGGGAGTATGGAGTAAATAAAGAAAATAAGTTGGGAAATAGTACATGATTTAAGTTGTCTACCCTATACTCACAATTCACAATTGCTTGTAGCACCATCATCTCGCATAGACAATTATTCTGTTTCAGACAAACAGTGATTGTTTGTGAAAAAGTGATGTACACCTGGGATATACTCCGTATTAGTTTGAAATGCCTCTAAGTTTTTTCTTACATTTTCACACATTCCCACAAAAAATCATTTCCCTCACAATTGACAAGACAATCATGTGAGAGTTTGATAGTATTTAAATTGAGCTATATTCACATATTTCCTTGTTGACTTTTTGGGAAATTAAGGGAGAGATACTTTCATATTGACTTTCTAAAAATACCTTTGATGTGATGGGTGAAAGTAAAATATGATGGATCAATTATTAGTAAAAAGATATGATTTGATATGTAGGATATGAAAACGTAAGGGTAAGAAAGTTTTTTAATAGATAAAAGAACATCTTTTGCGAAAAACAAAAATAAAAGAGGAATATCTTACAGGAACGGAGGAAGTATTAAAAAGTAGTTAAAATGACACCCGTTGATTGTGATCATTTAAAATATTTATAATGGCCAAATAGCTTCGGTGCCCCCTGTGGTTTGGATAATTGGCACCAATACCCCTTCTGCTTTCAAAACTTATTTCTAAAGTCTCCGTGGTTTCAAAACATTGCACCCACGCCCCCTCTGATCATTTTCCGGCCATTTTCCGGTGAAGAGAGAGCATTGGCGCATAATTTCTAAATCATGGGGCATTCGTGCTCATTTATTATTTTCGTTTATTAATTATGTTTTCCCTTTTTTTTACATATTTTTCTATCTCTCTTTCCTTTTCCTGGAATTTTTTTAAAAATATATTTTCAAATTTTTATAATGTTTTAAAAAATTTAAAATTCTTTATGTTTGAAATAAAAATATAAATAAAAAAAATTAACATACATTACATTTATCTCAAATTAAACATTTTCACTTTTTGTTACTTAGAATAATTTTTTGGAAAGTTAAAAAAATCCAGAATAAAAAAATAACAATATAGAAAAACGAAATGAAAAAATTAAAATACGAAAAAAAAAGTCTTATACAAAAAAAGATTTGGGCACGCCAAAAAAAGTCCTTATAATTGAGATGTCCAAAAAGGATATTTATTTTTGTATTATTTTGTTTCTTATTATGTTCTTCATTTTTTTGAAGTTCTCAAAAAAAAAATACTTTCTTTTCAGAAAAAAAATTGTTATTTTGAGACATACATATGTATTATATGTTAATTTTTTCAAACAAAATAACTTTATATATTAAAAACATTATAAAAATAATTTTAAAAAACCTTTATTAATAAATGAAAAAAGAGAAAAATGGAAAAACAAAAAAATAAACAAGAAATAAAAATCAGCACTGATACTCAATATGACTTAAAAAATATGCACCAATGCCCCCCTTCTTCGCCGGAAAAATGGCCGGAAAATGATCAGAGGGGGCACGGGTGTAACATTTTGAAACCAGAGGTATTTTAGAAATAAGTTTTGAAAACAGATGTGGTATTCAAGCTTGTTTTTGCAAACCACGAGGGGTACCAGCGCTATTTGGCCTATTTATAATGTTCCGTTGAACCTTGAAATAATTCATACCGCCCATTCTCCTAAATCTTGTTACGGAGTAATTTTTTGAGGAATGCTAGGGTACCCTATTTGGGTTACCCCATTTTGTACACCATGCATTCTAGTCCTTTATTTATTTTTTTATTTTTAATTTTTTTTCTCTCTCCTTCTTTGTGTGGTGGAGATGGAGAGGGTACAAATAGGGTACCCAAATGGTGTACCCCTAACGTTTTTGTAATTTTTTCAATAGAGCAATGGATACTTAAGGCACAACTTTCGAATTAACTTGGCTGATGCCTAACACATACTTCTTTCGTCCCTAAATATTTACCACACCTTTATTCATGAAGCAAAATATCAAAAAAAATTTCAATTCATTTTAATTACATATTGGTATAGAAATAAAAAATAAAATTTACATATCAAAAAACAACATGAAAAGTCTTCGAAATAAGAGTTGTCAAGAATATTTTATTTTATCAAATTACCAATGAAAACGTAAAAATAAACAAAAATTTTCGCGACTGCTGAAAAATAAACGTAGCAAATAATTTGGGATGGAGGGAGTAACTTATACGGAGTAAAAAAACTTATTTTTCACGAACAAATAAAATGTGGGATTCTTTGAGGGGTTATCTCATTTTCCCATTCTATATTCTCTCAGTCCTTAAATATTCACAACATTTGCTTTTTCAGTAGTATCGGAAACTTTTGTTTATTTTGACGTTTTCATTAAATATTTGATAAAATAAAATATTCTTGACACCTCTTATTTCGAAGAACTTTGCATATAGTTTTTTTATATGTAAATTTTATTTTTTATTTCTTTACCAATATGTAAATAAAATGAATTGAAAAAACTTGATATTTTGCCTCAGGAATACAAATGTGACAAATAATTTGGGACGAAGAAAGTATATACGAAGTCAAGATCACCATTTTTATTTAGCCGTTGCACAAATAAGTTTTTTTATGAGTACAAATAAGTTCTTAAATTTATTTGTTTTTTAAAAATTTAATTCAAAAAAGTCATAATACGAAAGTTATACTTCCTTCGTCTCAAAAAATCATTTCCCGTTCTTTTTTTCTTGTCCCAGAAACTCTTCCGTTTTTTATTAAAAAACTACTTTTACTCCTACTCATTCTTAATCTAACTTTTACATCATATCTTTTTACTAATAATATATCCATCGCATTCTACTTTTACTCATCACATCAAAAGTGTTTTTAAAAAATTCAACACAAAAGTATTTCTTCTTAAATTTCATAAAAATCAAAATGTAAATATATTTATGGGACGGAAAAAATAGTTATCTTCAATTCAGTTTTAAAAAAATAAAATTGAAATTAAGTTTTAGAATATATAACAATAGACTTTTGCCAGATTTTTGTGTTACAAATTTTCAATATAATAAGTTTTAGAATATATAACGATAGATTTTTGTTCGTAGTGTAGTTTCAAAAAATTTAGAGTAAATTACTAACACTTTGTTTGGTTAAAGGAATCGAGAAGGAAAAAGAAAAGAATATGAAGTGGAAAATAGTTTTTTATTTGGATAGAGAAGAAAAGAAAGGAAAAACGGAAGGAAAAAGAAAATGACTAAATGAGAATGCAAAATGCACCAACTAGCAAGTGGAGAGAAAACCAATTTTTTCTCATTTTGGTGAGGAAAAATTAGAGAAAATCATTTCTTTTTCTTTTGCTTCTTAATTCCTTGAACCAAATACAGTGTTAGGTCCCGTTTGGTACACGAAATTCAAACTATGAAATTGAAATTGATAGTGCAAAAATGAATTTGAATTGGCAGGATTCAATTCCATGGAATTGAATCCCATAAAATTTTAATTCCAATTCCATCAATTCCGTATACCAAACGGATCCTTAAGGAATTTAGAAAGAAAAGAAAAGGAAATTGTTTTCTCTCATTTTTCTCACCAAAATGGAAAAATTATTTTTTTCATCCTCTGAAGACATTTTATTTTCCCATTTCCTTTTGCTCCCACTTTTTCTTTTTTTTTTCTCTCTAACCAAACAAGAAAAAATAGTTTCCACCTCATATTCTTTTCTTTTCCCTTTCAAATTTCTTGAACCAAACATAGTGTAAAAGAATTATTGTAAAGTATTGGAAAATCAATTCGCAGTGCCACTCTAGAAAAAATTTCAATGGAAAAATATTTATAGTGAATTACTCATTAACACTATGTTTGGTTCAAGGAATTGAGGAAGAAAGGAAAATGAGAAGGAAAAGAAAAGAAACTCAAAATTCTAGTTATATTTGGTTAAACTCAAATTTTGACTCCAAAGTCAAAATTAACTTGGAGATGCAATTGAAGAGGGTGAGGGAGCGTGTTCGGGTCGGGGCGGGGTGAGGGGGGTTTACCGGGGGAGTTAAGAGGGGGTAGGAACTGTTAATTTTACGAACGGGGCATCAAAGCATTCTCAGGTCATCTCATGACATTGGGAACCAAGGTGGGAAACAAAATATCCTAACTTCTCTCATAAACTCACACTTCCAACCCAACCATCATTTATCAACCCAATTGCACTCCCAAATTGACCAGATTATCAACAAGACTTTGGAGATTGAAAGAAGATGTGTATAAGGTGTTAGGGGGGCAAGAATTACTTTGAAATCAAACCAAATCAAATTTCTTAAGAGTTCCAAATATATCCAATGTCATAATATGACATTAGATTTTAATGTCAAGTAACCTTAGGGATGATACAAATAACCTAAAAAAGGTTAAAAGGTAACTTCAGTGATACATATGTTTAGAAAAAAATTTAAAAAAATGAACCCAATACCTTTAAGATGAGTAGTTAGCTAGAAGAAGGTAAATTTAATCCTAATCTTATGAAATCCTAAATGAAGATGTCACTTATCAGTTATCACTATATGTTAAACCATTTCTTAGAAAATATCACTATTCAAAAGAGGGGGATAAGAAGAAGGGAAAAAAAACACATTGAGAAATAGAAGATTAAATGGTGACTTCCAATTTAATTGGAGATACAATAAGACTGCTACTGCTTCTTGCAGACTCTTCCTGCTGCCAGTCCTTTGCACACACGAGCGCCTCCACCGTCTCCGGCCGCAAAGAGCACCGGTACCGGTCCATCTCTTTCGGCACCACTGTGCCAAACACCAACTCCCCCGTCACGGTCGACACTGGAATGGTCAGTATGTCACGGGCCATCTTGGACAGCGTCGGGTACTTTGTCCGGTTCACTTTCCACCACCCGACCACGTCAAACCCGTGGCCCCGCGGCAGCAGCGACTCATCCAAATACTGGTCCAGCTCCGATTTCGCCAGCTGGCTCGATGTCAAGTTGACGAACACATCGAAATCCGTCAGCCTGCCTGACTCACCGCCGCCAGCTGGCTTTGCCACCCTGTCATTTTCTTGCACATAATCCTGATACAGCTCGTGGATCCCCTTGTCGACGACACTCGCGTGTGACGTGGCATCCTTGCCGTAGATCTTGGAGAAGCTGAAGTCGACGAGCTTCATCTTGAAGCGCGGGTCCACGATCACCGCAATCGACAGTATCAGGTAACAGCTCGTCCAGTACCGGTCAAACTTCTCCTGCATCAGTTTGGTCAGCCCGTAGACGAATGGGTCCTCGCTGACGGATGCCCGCGCGAGTTCCAACTGAATCTTCCAAGCCTCGTGGAAGAACACGTTCGACGTCGGGATCCTCGGGCCCGCCAGAAGACTCGCGGTGTCGAATAGGATTTTCAGGTAATACTGCAGCGTCTCGATCAGCTTCCAGTCTTCGGCCGACGGGCTGCCGGTGTAATCCGGGTCGGACTTGTCCAGACACAAGAACACTTCCTTCAGCTCAAACGCGGCGGCTAGCATCTCAAAAGTCGTGTTCCACTGTGTCCTGTCATCTAATGACAGATTCTTTGTGGTGGGAACTTGAAGCTGCTGTTTCAGGTCAAGGAACCTCTCCTCATTGGATTCAGAAGTCTTCACGTATTTCACACTGTCCCTTACTTTCTTCACGACGTCTTGAGCAAAAGTCAAGGCATCTGCCGCGATGCTACTCAGCGTGCGAGCAAGACAATTCCCGACCAACAACTGACCGTCGAGGATCGTCGGATTCTGGACGGATAGCAATGCGCGGACCTTATTCGGATCACTCATGGGTTGATTGACAGTGACCGACAAGAGCTTGCCGTCAATGTTCCAGTCCGAGAGGCAAGCAGCGATGGCATGGCTGAAAGCGGACTCGGATTCCGGAAACGGTTCCCGGATGACGTTGAGAACTTTCCGGTGAATCTTCCACTCAGAATCGATGAACTGTCCGGATATGAAGACGAAGCCAACTCGGAGGTGGGAGGACCACATGTCTAGGGTGAGACAGATTCTCCCCGGCATTCCCTCAATCAACCGGTAAAGGGATTGCTTCTCCCTGAGGTAAGTTGCCACGCAGTCTCCTTGAACAGTGTTGAAGCTGACCATGTCGAACCGCGGCTGAAGGGTGTGGACGAAAGCGACAAACCCCGGATGCTCAACCATGTGGAGAGGGTAGTCATGCATGATGGTCATCCTAGAGAGCTCTTGGCGGCAACGGTCCACGTCGAACGTGATTGCAGGCGTGGCAGCGGTCCGGTAACGCCTCTTCGGCATGTTCGTGGTGGTTCCGCCGCGGTATCCCCTCATCTTCGCCGGAGCACTACAAAGCAGGTTGTTGTTGTTGTCGTCGCCATTGTTCAATAGCTGTTGGTTACGGAGGATGGCGGCACAGGTGCCTTTGGCAATGTGCCGCTTGAGGTGGCTGGTACCCGCCACCTTACACCCTCGGCTGTAAGAGAAGGTCTGCTTGCACTGTTTGCAACACGCCCTCCGGCACCCATTCCCGACCGATTCGATCGTGAAGAACTCCCAGACCATCGACTTCTTCTTCCGGCGTTTCTTGGGCGGCATTTCGGATGCCAAACTGTTCTCCATCTCCATTGGGACTATCTCATTGTTGAGCATCATCTCGTCGATTAGTATCTCGTGATCACCCATCATTTCGTTGTGAAGGGCAATGAGCTCGTGGTTCTCGCCCCCAGAAGTGTTCGGCGAAGTCGGAGTGAGTGGGGAAGCCATCTTTTCTGCCCAAAGAAATTATCCTTAACAAAAGACAGAAGAAAAATTGGTTATGTGAAATCATACAATGTTACAGAATCATGACTTTCAAAACAAGACATACACCTTCAATTCGATTGACAATGAACATATAAAGTATGATGAACAAATGTAAGTTCACAATAACAAAAAACAAACAAACAAATTATGGAAGTAGGAGACAATGAGCAAAAGATTATTTATTAATTTTTTAATAAAAAAATTAATCTTTTGTGAATTTCTTTTTTTAGTAGCATTCAACTATATACTATGATGTGATCAAAGCCTTACATAGGATATTTGTAATTGCACAATCAAAAGTAATGAGATCTTTAAAAAAAAGTAAAAAAGGTCTGGTCTTTAGGGGAAAATCACACACTTTGCAGTTCCATGAACAAGAAAATCCAAAATTCCAAATTAATCAAATCAAGGAAAACAAGTAAAAGGGCCAAATTGGACGGCGATTCAACCGGAAAACGGAATAATGTCAGATATGCATAATCATTCACAATCATCTCAATCGGACATGAAAATCGAGAAACCCTACAAGAATCCTCATCTTCACAATAAAATCCGGGAAAAAAAATACAGAGCGATGATTCAAGGATTCCAAACCTAGAGATAGCAGATCTTCGGAGAAATCGAGACCCAAAAACGCGATTTTGACAGGCGACGCCCAAAAGTGCTTGGATTCGTCGATATTAGAGCACGGTCGCCGATTCCCAGCCGCCGGAGACGCACCGGATCGGATCTGCCACCGGCGGAAGCGGAGGCGGAGCGAGATGAGAGAGGGGCGAGAGCGAAATTGGGCTTGGACCCAAGAAAGTAAAATGGACTACAGGGTGGGTCTGTTTGGTTAGGGAAATAGGGCGGGCGAGTCTTAACGCATATCAAGAAAGAAAGAAAATTAAACCGTAATGGATTTGGACTTTTAGGTCCATTAAGTGCGGCGCGTAAATTTGGAAATTCTTTTTTTAAAATTTTTTATTTAACAAATAAATTTGTCCATATGGACTATGGAGATTTCCAATCCACCGAAGGTCACACAGTCAAAGACTCCATTTCGTATGGCATTTGGATTTGGCCCATTCGATTTGGACCTTAACGCCATCTATGTCTCAATTTATTCTTCTCGTTAAAAAGATTGTGTTAAATATTATTTAATTTAGAATAATTTTATTTATAAATTGGTGCAAAAATAAAAAATGTAAATTTCACTGCTTAAAATTACATCATAAGTCTATATAATAAGATATGACAAAAATACTTTATTTTATCAAGTGATCAATAAAAATATGCATACAAGCATAAGTTATCGAATGACTGTATTAGTTACTGAAAAGATTATTTTGGAACCGAGGTTGTACGAATTATGAATGGTTATACAAGAGGCCACTTTGTGATGTTTTAAAGCGGGAATAGATTGTGGTTAAGAAGGAAAGTCCAGTGGACGTTCTGACGGATCCACATTAAGAGTAATCTCTGCTCTACAACCAATTGATATTTTTATGTTTGGGTGGGGAAGGGGGAAACACGTGTAGGTGTGTATTCTATTGTTGGGCTCGGAGTTAATGGGTTTGTTGCTGGCCAAACAATTTTGAAGGCACTTTTAGAGAAAATGGCTAACCATGAGAAAGCCTGATGAAAAAATCAATATATATTTATCCTATTTATTTTCGATGCATTTGTTTTATCAGAATCAAGCATTAAAATTTCTAACAGGATCCAGCGGATTGTGCATACTAACGTCTCGACCCCAAAGGCTTATAACTTTGTTTTTAGTATACAAACAAATCTTGTATACTATCTAAGGACATCCTCAATGATAGTTTGAGGAAGAAGAGTCTGAAGACTGTGTTTTCAAGACTTTAACTATTTGGGTGGATAGAATATGAGAAAAGTCTGGAATTGAATCTTTTAATTCTCAGACTCACTCTCAATACTCTCAACTCCATCTATTCAATAAAAAATAGATACGTGTAATCAATAATAATTACTTTTTGAAAAAAATAGTTATAATTGTTTTGTAATAAAAAAATCAATGCTACCCTACTGTAAAAAAACTCAATCTTGAATTCTTTCTACTTATATAATTTTATATTGTTATGTTCTTTTGTAACTTTTATATTATGCAAGTTTTATGTTTTATTTTTTAGGAATAAAACACGTTCTTTTATGCAATTTTATAGGGAGTGTTTTAATTTTTTTATAGAACAAAACACAAACAAAAGGAATAAATGTCATGCCATTTTACATTTCAGTTATGTTTACTTATGTACTCCTTTTTGGTTAATTATATTATAAATAAGTTTGGTTGAACATGATAGTGCATAATAAATTATATATTAGATAACTAATTAAATAGTAATAAAAGTTAATAGAATAAAAGATAGAAAAATACTAATGTGACAAAGTCTAAAAGAGTTTAAAGTTTGGAATAGCTTTTCTAAAAGTCTAGAGAAAATGCTGAAATACTGACATGACAAAGTCTGAAAGAGTCAGGAGACTCTTTGCAGTGGGGATGCCCTAAAATGAAAAAACATTGGTAGACTTTTTTTTGGTCTTGTTTGTGAACAAATTTTCAATTAGCGTTTTGAATTTTGAAAAGTCGCTCCATCTGAAATTGAGTTGCCCATTCCAGTTTACGAGACTTGATCGACTTTATATTTAATTCAATTTATATGATTGGAGATGTAAAATTTAAAAATAAAATTTACACATTTGGAAACTATAAAGATCTTCAAAATAGGAGGTTACATTACTATTTTATACTTCATATTATATTATGAAATGAGTAATAAAATAAATAACGTAAATGAAGTTAGACCGTATGGATAGTTGTTTGGACAATTCGTTTACGGATAAAGAGAGTAAAATTTCAATATTCTAAATTAATTTTAAAAAATATTAAAGCTAAACATTATCATTAAATAGTATTTCCAATTATACTGCGAATAAATGTTGAAGTTGTTACCAAACACATCTTTTCACTTTTTAGACAGTTTTTAATCCATGGGTCAAAACACAAAAGTTAGTCATTTTAGTCAATGCGAGATTCAATCTTCAAATCATTGACTTTTGGAGGAGAATTAGCCAATTAGGAGAGCAACAAATTCCTTCTTCCTTCACAGCTATGGCTTATTTCTCTGTTTCCAATTCTCCCCTTCACACTCTGCAACTTCTTCTCTTCGTCTTCACATAATCAAATCTATTCCATACTTAGCTATGGCTCAACTTCCAGATCAGGAAGATTCATCAAAGCCCAACCTCTTCTCCCCATATAAATTGGGCAGATTCAATCTCTCCCACAGGTCAGCCCTCAATAAACTACTGTAGTAATTAATTAAGCTAAATAAAATCTGGGAATCTATATATATAATAATTGTATATTATATATATATGTTCATGTGCAGGATTGTATTGGCGCCATGTACAAGATGCAGAGCTCTGAATGGGATTCCGCAGCCGGCCATGGCGGAGTACTATTCACAGAGGGCTACCCGCGGTGGGTTTCTCATCACCGAGGGAACCATGGTCGACCCAACTTCTGCTGGGTAAAATTTTTCTGCAAATTTTCAACCTTGAAATTGTTACATGAGTGATGATCCATGAACATTTATTCGAGTTCTTGATTTTAATCATTAGAAATCACCGACTAAAACATAGAAAAAAATACCAAAATAGGATTTTCATGTTTTTTTCCCGAAATAAGATTTTGCACTGTCATGTGCACATTACTATACTTTTTTGGTAATGTAACTCCTATTTCGTGAATAAAAACATGGAAGTCCTATTTTAGTATATTTTCAATGTTTTAGTCCTACTTTGATCTTTCTTCCTTTAATCATTTCAGCAAAAAGAACATCTTTTGCATTCTTATTTGTTATTTTTTTGAGGGATTTGCATTCTTATCTTTATGGCAAGTAGGTTCAGGTAAGTTAGTGTGTGGGAAAGAATAGGTCAAATAAGGCTCAAAAACTTAAAAGATCAAGCTATGAAAATGGGCAAAAACATGTACTGTACTTGGAGTCTTGGAGAGCTATGGATCAAGCGGGAAGGTCGAGTCAGGTTCGGGTTCTGGTCTTTGAAAAGGAAATCTCTTTGGATCAATCAGTTTTGACCTATTTTTAGCGGGCTGTTTTGGATTTGGTCACTTTTGGGTCTTTGCTTGAACTTCTTGTTGGAAATTCTGCATTTTTGGGTCGGGTCATGGATCGAGTTTGTGCACATTTATTTTACCTAGCTGCACAAGCTATAAGTGAACCATTTTTCGGGTTTCAGGTTTCCTCACGTGCCCGGGATTTTCACCGCGGAGCAAGTGGAGGCATGGAAGAAGGTTGTTGACAGCGTCCATGCTAAGGGCGCTGTTTTCTTTTGTCAGCTGTGGCATGTCGGTCGTGCATCTCATGAAGGTACTCTTTTATGTGGCCATATTTAACAACACCTCCAGCATTTAGCTTTAACATTTTAAAAGTTAATTTGCATCATTTAAAAAAATAATCCAAAACACTAATTCTAATTAAAACGTGTTCTTTTCTTCGTCTGTACCTAATGTGGTGGGTTTGAACCAAAATTGGTCAGTGTATCAACCTGCTGGGTGTGCACCTGTTTCTTCAACAGACAAAGCAATATCAAGGAGATGGAGGATACTGATGCCAGACGGGAGCTATGGGATCTATCCCGAACCTCGGGCCCTAGGAACCGATGACATTGCAAAAATAGTGGACTTCTATCGTGTCGCGGCCGTTAATGCTATGAAAGCAGGTTTTGTTGAGTTGGTTCTTTGACACAAACACACGCGCTAAGAAAAACTTATCGTATAAGATATAACTCATGGCCAATTTCTTGACCTGCCCCCGGTTGCTAGTGCATATGTGCAGTGGTGACCTGAGGTAAGTTCGGTTAGATTTAAGAAAAAGTAAGGGCAATTGTGTCCATTTAGGTCAAATTGAAATGTTTTTTTGAAACATGTAAGGGGAGAAAGTTGAAAAGTTTTACGCGAGGGAGGGAGTATAAAACCAATATAAATGGCGTACTCATCCTATGTTTTGAAAATGAAACACGCAGGCTTTGATGGTGTTGAGATCCACGGAGCTCACGGCTATCTCATCGATCAGTTCCTGAAAGACGGGATCAATGACCGCGTGGACGAGTACGGCGGGCCCCTTTGGAACCGTTGCAAATTCATGACCCAAGTCGTTCGAGCGGTCGCTGATGCCGTGGGTCCCGACCGCCTCGGCGTCAGGATTTCGCCCGCCATCGACCACCTCGACGCCACGGACTCCGACCCGCTCGGACTCGGTCTTGCCGTGGTGGAGAGGTTGAACGAACTACAGAGCGACGCCGGAGCAAAGCTCGCCTACCTCCACGTAACCCAACCGCGTTACGTGGCCTACGGGCAGACCGAGGCGGGGAGGTCGGGCAGCGAAGAGGAGGAGGCTCTGCTGATGCGCCGCCTCCGGGACGCGTACCGGGGCACTTTCATATGCAGCGGGGGATACACGAGGCGGCTCGGGAACAAGGCCGTAGCCCGAGGGGAGGCGGACTTGGTGTCGTACGGACGGCTTTTCATCGCGAACCCGGACTTGGTGTTGAGGTTCAAACTTGGTGCACCACTGAATAAGTACGACAGGAAAACATTCTATACTCAGGATCCTGTTGTGGGGTATACGGATTACCCTTTCATTAGTAATCAATATATTTCTCGTCTATGAGGGGATATGTGTGTGTGAAATTTGTATTGAATAGAACTAAAACATAAGTCATTTTCCAATGTAGGACTTAAACTGGTTTATTCCCTAAATAGGACTTAATAATGACTAGTGGAAAGAATAATGCCCAAGTGATGCTAGACATTTAGTTGGATAATGATTAATAGATAATGACCAATGGTCTTACATTGGGAAATAAAAACATATGGTCATATATTGAAAAAGTCATTATGTCTTAGTCCTATTTAGATAAATTACCCGGGGTTTAAAAGAGATGAACTTAGAACCACAAATACTTTATTTGTGTGTTCATTTTATGTGTATTATTTGGTAGTATGGATGATATGAATTTCTTCATGCAAGAATCTAGTGCTCCTTAATCCCTATTTCATACTTCGCCGGTCCACTCGTTTTGGTTTACGATATTTGACTAAAACTATTTTCAATTCATTTTCTATAAAAATATGTGTAAATTTAAAAATAAATTTTATATAATAAAATTTTCAATTCACTTTTGTTTTGTACTCCCTGTCTTAATTTAAGTTAATTGTTTATTATTTACATGATCAAATTTTAATCACTTTCTTTACTAATTTAATAAAATAATATAATAATGTCATCTCTTTGTTGTAGAATTTTTTATCTAATTTTTAAATATATAAATTTTATGTTTTAATTCTACCCCAATTTTCATATAAATTTACTTAAAAATAAATTCAATCAAATACCGTAAACAACAACACACAAATGCAAGCGGTTGATGCTAATATTATAGGGAGGGTAAATGAATAACAACTACACACACTTAAACGAATGGGGAGCGTGTCTTGTCGTTGCCTGTGGACACCTCATAAGCTTGACGAAAAAAGCTAGCAGTACACAAAGTTTGTAACACAACTTGCACACCAAATGTATCACACATACACACAACAAACATTTGTTGTCAGGTAATGTCTGTGTGTATCTGTGATAAACTTGGTGTGCAAGTTAGATTGCAAACTTGGTCTACCCCTAACATACCTCAAGGTTGACAATTAGAAGAGAAGTACACCACATTTACACCCATCAAAATTTTAACTATACCGATCATGTTGTAAAGCGACAAAATTTGCCAGTATAGTTCAAAATTTCGAATGCAACGCACGTTTGTACAAATGTAGTGTACATTTAACATTTTCCAACAGAGAATGTTGACACAAACAATGAAAATTTCTTTGAATTCATCATTTCTTGAGAGCACAACTCTATAGTCTATACTACCTCTTGTAAAAAAAAGCATAAAGCTATGAATTAGACCCTCTAGAAATCATAGGTCTCTAGAAATAAAACCACTACATATCAGATCTCTTCTTGTAGGGCACCCAACCCAACAAAATAAACCTACAACTGAATATGAAAATTTGCGGATACACATGAAAAAAAACTTATTCATGAGATGATGAAAACTATATATGGTACAAATCACCTGTATTGGGATTGATCTTCATCTGACGCGGCTACTACCTCTCTAACCCCCCCGGGGGACGAGACTGGTGGGTCCCACTGAAAGATACGACTGAAGTCATAGAGAAGAAGAAGAAGAAGAACCATTCAGGGGAAAGCCATCCTGAACGAACCTAGCCGACCTACACTGTCTCAACTTGACCAGTGCTTCTTCCATGTTGCCACCCAAAAGCTCCACATATATCGCGATGAGGTTTGCCTTGGTGCTGCGAGGCATGATTGACAATGCACCCTTGGCGTATTCCCGGGCCAGCTCGAAATCTCCTTGCACTGCTGACATGGCAGCCAAGTTGGTGTATAGGACCCCGCGAGCCTCTTCGGGGTTGAGGAACACTGGACTCTGAGTTTCAGTTGCCGGTGAATGATCCTCGGAATCAACCAACTTCTCCACTCTCCATGCTTCCACGTCTTCCTGATCAAACGGCTTCCTGACCCCATTGCCCTTGGAAAGATACACCAACAAGTGTTCTGCGGCTTCTTTTGGGCGGCTTAGCAGGCATAGAGCTTCGGCCGCATAGACGTTGCCCAAAAAGGTATGTATCTTTGAAGAAAAACTTTCGGTGTGTTTCAGTAGAGATCTTGCGGTGGATAGAGCTTCTAGTGGGCTTCCCAATTCAAGCTCCACATAAGAGAGATCCGCCAAGATAGCTTTCTCAATCATCTGCTTCTCTTTCTTACATATTTCCTCATATTCTGACAAGGAGTTCAGGAGAGGGGAGGGGGAGGCATTTTGACCACTCACGCCCTTTTGCTCACTTAGCTCCCCGGTTGCCACATTAGATGCAACCTGGGTTTCTCTCAGTCCGTTTTCCTCGTCATTAAGCGGTTCTGAACTGTTCAACAAATGCAACGCGTTTAAAAGACACGCCCGTGCGAAAGTCATACTGAGGTTAGGTTGACCGCAGCCAACCACCAACTCTTCCTCCCCAACGGTATTCCCATTTTTAATAACAAGGTGCCTCCACTTTCCCTTTCCAATCACGTGCACTTCAAATCCAGATTTGTCAGAAGAGGTAGTGGGCTTCAGGAGTCCCTTTTCAAGTGCCATTAGACAACATTCGGCCAAACGCAACCAAAGGAGAGGCTTGTTGTAGAACATGGGGCTAGACTTGTAAAAACACCGTGCTGCCAGTACCGGTTTCCCACAAGCCAAGTACTGCACACCACAGTTATACATTATCAGGATAGACTTGTCCCGAGAGAAGGATGAGAGATTTAATGGCTTCTCTTTACGTAGAGATGAACTGCTACTCATAGCCTTTGAGAAAAACATAGCAGAGATATGGGGTTTGCCAAGACGGTAAAAGATACAGCCAAGGTTGTTATAGTACATGCTGGAGATTCCAGTTTCGGTACGAGTAAGCAGTCTAATCGCTTTCTTATGATTTCCGCGGGCGTATTCCAGTTGGGACTTCAGATAAAGAGCCATTGGGTTATCTTTGACCATGGCCATCTTAGCTTCACGCTTAGCAGCCTTGAGGTTCCTAGTCAGGATGAGAAAGCGAACCTTGCAAAGGTGAAGCTTCATTCGCATATCCATTATTGAGATTGACTCGTCGGTTTGGTTCTTTAGAAGGTCTTTTGAAGGCTGTCTTGCCGGTGGGTTCTGTCCATTCATCTCGATGGATGATATTAAATGTAGTGTGTCGTGACTGTCATCATCAAGAACCTCCTCGGATAAAGATACGGCTAAGGAGCTTTCGGAATTCTTTGGTGTAACGGTTGGATCATGAGGATTATTTGCATCAGAAATGGTTGAATGGTTGGATCCAGACACAGGTTTTGACACGAAGTTTGAGACATGTGGTGCGGAGTTCCCACCAACAGGTTGATTCATCGTGCTGCTGTTACAAAAGACCTTCTCCACATAGCCAATCACATCCTAGTAAATTGACAAAGGGTATTATATGCAGTTTGATGAAGAGCATTTTCAAAAAGAAGAAAATAATAAAAACCATTTCATAATTAACCCTAAAGATCGGATGATGCTTGATACAGAGTATGACAATTAAAAGACATGCAGATTTCCATGTTCAATAAGGAACATTAAAAATTTAAAAAAAGTCAGTACTCATATGTTAAGATCCATACAAGTACAACATACAACATGTACAACTTTGGAGCCAAAGAAGTAATCCGAATTGATCTAAGGCTAAATTTTGTTAGCAGATTTTTCTATGTCCAATGGTAGGAAATATTTTTCTGGAAGGTAAATATTTTTCTTTTACTTCACAATTTTGTGAAAGTTGATATCCACTTTTAAAAAGAACCAGCCAATTTCACGAAAGAAGTTTTATGGCATGTTAAATTTTAACTAAAATTTAGTCATTAAGCTCAAAGTACCATGAAGTACAGCTTAGTTTTAAATTACACTACAACCACTCAGTTGAGTACATTCAGCTCTACTGAACAGGCCCATGTGTAATCTTTTTGTGGGCTAAATATTATACGAAGAATTATACATACCCTGAGTACAAGATAGAGCACATTATTTTCAAAGTAAGAGCTTTCCATAACTTATTTTCCAAGAGGTGTGATTTCACCTTTACGGTGACTAGTGAGTGGTAGGGGTTGGCTACCCATATTGTATAACCCACGGCCAATTAGGAACTTGTTTTTGTGAGGTATCCTCTCTCCCAACTACAAACAAAAACAACATTACCCCAGTGCCTCAATGGTTCCCGCCCATTGCGTGGTAAGGGGGGTCGGATATACGCGAGCGGCTGTTTCAAGATGACCCATGATGAGCGTCGAAAGTTGCATTGACTAACTACTACTTCATAATTGCAAGAAGAGCACACTTTAAATTTTAAAGAACCAATTTGCTTTATTCCATCATACCTCAAAGCCAAAAAATAGTGAATCTTTGGCTCCATAGGGGAATGGAAATATCCTCTCTCCCAAGTCCCAACTATTAGAAACAAATCCATATTCTTTCTTCCAAATGTTTTCTTGGAAAGACGGAAAGATAGCTAGCATGCAGCCATGTGCAACTAAGAATCACATATACAGTAGAAGACATTCCAACATTCCAAGATCTAATAAACTACAAACCTATTATCAAAAGATAACTTACCATAGATCGCCTTGCATTATGAGAAAGTAATGCAACATCCAAAAATAAAAGACAGATATGTTTTGCTGTATCCTGCAAAATAAAAGGCACTGGTCCATCAGAATTTTGCATCCCTACGTATTGAACTCAGGTATAATATAATAGACTAATACGCTGCCTTTTTACCTCATCTATTAGTTGAATATTCTGAAACAATGCATCCAAAATTGAAAAAGCTCTTGCATATTCATGCAGATGAAACCATGAAACTGCCTGTGCAAGAACAATATGGATGAATTACACATGCTTTAGAGAGCAAGTTCACAAAAGATCACGTCAAATGAACATGATGGTAAACATCAGGTACCTAAGTAACATAAGTACATACCAGGTTGTACAACGGTATTGAGATGTTAGATTCTTCAGTAAAAATAGCTTGAGAACTACGTAGGCTAGAATCATGATTAAGGGAGCTATTATTTCCTTTAATTGCAGCCTCAGCTTTACTGGTAGCATTACTGGTGGAGGCCTCCACACGGTTTCCAGGTGTAGCAACAAGATCCGCCCGCCTTATCTGGAGAGAGAGAGAGGGATCATAAGAAAAATACAATTATATATGTAAGTGGCATAGATGCCCCAAATGGTGACTACCAAGAATCAACAAAAATACAAGAAATGAGATTTTTTTGTGCGCCAAAAGCATTAAATATATAATTGAAATGGGTAATTTAAAACCCCTTCAATTTACACCATCCTACCCTGAATTTTTTTATGGGAAAGAAAAATAAAAGTTGAGGTGAGTGTTACTATTAATATTTCTTCAAAACAGGACTCAAAAGAGAGTTAGAAACTTCTGCAGTTTGAAGCTCTGTAAAAAGTGGAATACAGCATTGAAGCAAAAGCTTCATAGAATAGCAAGTTAGTGCTTTGTATTGGATATCATTCTTGTTAACTGATGGATCAAATTGCCAGGGTAAAATTGAAGATGGAAACTATTTTTTTTAAAAAATGCTGACACCAAATCCCACATTAGTCTGAATATCTAAAATATAAGGTATGCATGTCAGTATTCTATTTCCATCATCTCCGATGGAGCCAAAATTTCACCATTTTTTGGCTTTGGGATGTGATGGAATAAATCAAAATGGATCTCTAAACTGTCTGCGCTTCTTTAATTAATGAAGTAGCAGTTAGTCAAGCAATGCAACTTTCGACGTTGAGCCGGGGGTCTCTTTGGAAACAGCCTCTCTACTTTCGAGTAGGGGCAAGGTCTGCGTACACACACCCTCCCCAGACCCTACTCTTGTGGGATTTAACTGGGTTGTTGTTGTTGTTGTTGTTGTTGCATGTCAGTATTCTAAAACTCCACAAATTGTTGGATATATGATTTATAACTTAAAATGACCGATAAGATTCCTTAATACATTAAGAAGAATACATATATACAGATTACTCTTTAAAAAAATCATATCAACTACACATACATTAGAACTCTTTGGCACACCTGTTGGTTGTTGACTATGAAATTCTTGACAGTTAACAGACACTCCAAACAGATAAAGGACCCATGACCATTAGTTAGTCACGTACCTTGAAATTTTTAAGTTCATCAACAAGTTTCTTGGGATTAGTACACCCATCTTGAGAGTTCTCTGCAATGACTATGTTGTGCAGAACCTAGACAGTGGAGAAGAAATGAAAACGTTGAGAATATCTATCATATTCAATAGAGTCTAATACTCTTGTTATAATAATATTATTATACATGCTATGGAAGAAATACAAGAGGATGGCAAATATGCTCAATAATGACAAAACAAATCTCACTATGTTCGGTACAAGAATAAACCCAATATAATTCCAACACTGTTGGGATCTTTGGGAGAGGGGGGGAGAGGGGAGGTCAAGATGTGCACATCCTTGTCCAGAAAAAATAAGCCCCTTAATTTTGGAGCCAGCAAACAGACTCCCTGTATTCCGCTTCTGTATTCTGGGCTGGCACTGAGATGACTTGGAAATCCTTGGAATTGATACCTCTTACACATCAGTGACATCAGTAGATTAGTCCATTCCATGTTACCAATTGAAAGCCGTCTTTCAAATGCATAAAACTGCTTAATTACTAATAGACCCACTGCCATAACTGGTTTAGGCATCTTCGAGATGTTGTCCATTATAAAAGGCTTAAAGCCAACCAAAACATTAAGTAATAATTTCTTCATAAAAACATTATAACAACCCATTGTCAAAAGTTCAATCCCTTAACCAAGTATAATAATTCAATTCCAAATTTAATGTTCACACTAATACGATGTGAATCAGTATACCCAATTAAATGTGAGAGAATTTGCATGAGGACATACTAGTTAGAAGAAAAATAACCAATAAGTATCCAGTCTCATCCAAACTAATACTCGTGCCCTGAATAAGAGCTAATCAACGCACCAAGGCACCAACTAAGAAGAAAATAGCAACCACAACATAAACTAATGGGAAATCATCAACAACCAATAGAATGTCAGATTCCATAGTATTCATTCAAACGGACAGAATTCCATTCACCTTGGGATCGCCTTCTTTCTTCTGCAAGAGCTGATTCAAAACTCTGATGCAGTCCTTGAACTTTCCAGAATGAAATAGGATGGCGGACTCCTTGACAAGTCCGGAGAGCTTAAAATCGTCCTCTGCAGCCGCCAACGCCGCTGCTGCGGAAACTGCAGCTTCTCTGTTACTCGACGCCGCCATTGAGGCAGGATGAACTGAGGAATCCATGGCGGAACAGATCGACACAAATCTCCAGCGGGAAATGAATTGCGAGAATCCAAACAAACCTAAATTCCGAAATGCAAACCCTCACTCACAGGATGTTGACGCCCTCCGCATCCAAACCTCAGTTCGCACCGATCGAGTGAGATCGAAACTCAGAACCCTAATGCTGTGAGACAAGATATACATTCAGTATTGAGGTGGTGGATTAACACCCAAATACCTGTGCGGATGGGATGAAGGCTTCGATAAAGAATTACCTGATGGAGGGGCGTTTGGATGGGTAGGATAAGAAGGAGGTGAGTATAGAATTAGGGACATATTTGGTCAAACATATTGGTTTGTGTTACAAAAGAGCCTCAAAACCTTTTTTATATTAAAAAAAAGGGGTAAAAAAAAGTTAGACTAAAATATTAAAAATATATTAAAATAGGACTTTGGTGTTTTTATTCTCGAAATATAACTTACATTATCATACATGGTCATATACATTACCAAAAAGTATAGTAATTTGCACATATATACTGTCACATTACAACAAGGCAAAGTCACATTATCATAATCAAAGTCCTATTTCAGGAAAAAAAACATGAAAGTCCTATTTTGATACTTTTCCCTATGTTTTAGTCATATTTAAGTTGATTTCTATTTCAAAAATTATTTATAAAATCTATACGGTTTCTAAATAGAGCATACATGCTCCTTATCTATTTTTAAAGCAAAAATGAAATTTTTGCCCTTTCTTTTCCCCGACCTTAAAAAACAATCTTTTTCTTTAACTTTGTATTTTATTTCATCCTCTTGTTCTTCATTTTTTATTTTTAAAGTCCTTAAAAATTTATTTTACTTTTAAAAACAAATAAGTTAGTATTTTTAATTAGAGATAGAGTAAGTAAATGTTATCTAATTTTTTATTTTAGTTATTTTACCCTTACTTATAATGAAAAGTGTATTTTATTTTATTTTTAAATTTTTCACTTTCTTTTATAACATTTTCTAAAAAAATTATTTTTTTGGAAATTAAATAAATGAACATTTTTAATTTGAGAATGAGGGCATATAATTTATTTTATTTATTTGTATAACAAAAAATGTAAATAAAAGAGTGAAAATTGAAGATAGAGAAAAACAAAGGGCAGAAATATTATTTTATGTCTAAAAATAGGTAAGAGGGGGCGTCTATACATTATATAAAAGTTACAGGAATTTTACAAATAACTTTTGAAAGTAGAAGAGTTTTGACGCTCCTTTTGAAAACCACGGGGGCACGCATGTTATTACCCCGGAGTATTACTATTAGGTGCTCTTCTTAAATTTATAGTAATTTAATTATAAAATTAGGACTTCTATGTATTAATTCCAAAGTATTCCGTGTTATTTCTGTTCCTGAATATTTATCTAATTTTAATTTTTCAGAGTAAAATTGATCAATATTGACCATTAATTATATAAAATCGATCTTTGATATTAATACCAACATAAATTAATTAGAATTATTTTATAAAATATTTTTAAAAAATATCATTTTATCAAATTAAAATATCATATATCTTTCACTTAATTATAGATCGGTATTAAATGTAGTTGACGGTAAAAAGTTAAAGTTAGACAAATACTTAGACATTGAACTTTGACAGTGTGAAATTGTATATTAGTGTTTCACTAATGGTTATATGACTGATCGATAATTGACTTGTCAGAAATTCACCGATCGAGTGTTGACCAATCAAATATGGAAGAGTTTAGGGTGTCGCTTAAGAGACGAAATAAAACGACCAGTCAATTTACGTAAGACTTCTATCCTTTGTATTTTCGAGAAGAATAGTAATAAGACGGGTTCTCAACAAATTCACCAGGTCGAAAAAGGTCAGGGCATCCGAGTCGCCACAGCATGGTGGGACCGACACCCCAATACCTAGAAGAACATGTGCTCAAGGAGACTCACAACGCTTGGTTCACAAGATTGCAGTAAATAGTGAAAGTAGCTTTTTGATTATTTGGTAAAATAAAGTATTTTTATCACATGTTATTTTGTATAACTTTTAACGTAGTTTTTTATTATATAATTTTTTATTATTGGTTATTCTTATACCAAAATGAAAGGAATTTGGGTTTCCATCATATTAGTACATTACGTCATCTCTTTTTTTTCTTCCACTTTTTTTTCCCTTTCTAACAAAACAATGAAAATATATTTTTCTTTTCTTTTCCCTTTCGAATTTCCTGGAACCAAACATGATTAAATCACGATTTATTTTTTTTTTTAAATTGCACCTCTTAATTAAAGGCCTAATAGCTCTGGTGCCCCCTGTGATTTGGAAAATTGACATCTATACCCTTTCTGTTTTCAAAATTTATTTCTAAAGCCCATGTGGTTTCAAAACGTTGCACCCACACCTCTTCTGATCATTTTCCGGCGAATAGGGGGCATTGGCGCATAATTTTTAAACCATAGGGGGCACTCGTTCTCATTTCTTATTTTTCTTTTATTATTTGTGTTTTTCCTTCTTTTTCCTTTTCCTAGATTTTTTTTTAAATTTCTTTTCAATTTTTATAATGTTTTAAAATTTTTTAAAATTTTTTGTGTTTGAACTAATAAAAAAATTAACATACATTACATCTATCTCAAATTAAACATTTTCACTTTTTCTTACATAGAATAATTTTTTGGAAAGTTCAAAAAGAAAACCCAAAATAAAAATATGGAAAAACGAAATGAAAAAATTAAAATGTGAAAAAAAGAGTCTTCTACAAAAAACAATTTTGGAACACGCCTAAAAATATCCTTAAAATTGAGATGTCCAAAAAGGATAATCATTTTTATTTTTGTATTATTTTGTTTCTTATTTTATTCATCATTTTTTAGAAGTTCTAAAAAAATTACTTTTTTTTTGGAAAAAACAAAAATTATTAATTTGAGACGTGCCGATGCGTTATATGTTAATTTTTTCAAACAAAAATAACTTTAAATTTTAAGAACATTATAAAAGTAATTGTAAAATAACCTTTATTAATAAATGAAACAAATAAAGGAAAAAAATGGGAAAAAAAGAGAAATAAAAAATCAGCACCGGTACATCCCATGGTTTAGAAAATATGCACGAATGCCTCCCTTTTTTTCCAAAAAAATGACCGGAAAATGATCAGAGGAGGCACGGGTGCAACATTTAAAATCACAAAGACTTTAGAAATAAGTTTTGAAAATACGTGGGTACAAGATATTTGGCCCTCAATTAAATCATGAAATAAATGAGTACTTCGTATGGAGTATGATAAGACAAATGTTGGGGAAAATGATGGAAGCATAGGAGAAAGAGAATGAGAGGGTGTCTAATTGATTAAAGAATACTCCCCCAGTCCCCAGTGTATATAGACGTCTTCAATTTTCTTTGCTCTTCAGCTATCACTCTTCTACGATCTTCTTCCTGGTAAGTTGGTTATGATCTGTTCTTCTTCTTCTTCTTTTTTTACATGTATATTGACTTCTAGAAATCATTTTCTGCATTTTCTGTGTTTGGTTACTTTGGAAAATCCATGTCAATGGAAAATCCCTTGCAAAATTTACAAAATCTGTGCTTTGAATCCCATGCCGATGCCATCCAGTGATATGTTGCCCACCGTATACAGGCCAACACACATCCGTCCGTCTAGCAAATCAATTTTATAAAAAAAAATTGAACTTCAAATTGAGAATTCCTTTTGATTCATTCAGGGTAGATTTGAGGTAATTCATGTTTTGATTTTTTGATTTTATTCAGCTTCGCATGTTCACTATGTTCTAGTTTTTTCATGGTTAAGTTCTGATTTTCCAGAAATGAACCATCCAAATAAAAATTGTCATTTTCAGATTTTGAACCAAACATCAGGAAAGAAAGCAAAATAAGTCATTTTCCTGGTTTCCAAACGGACCCTTAATTGTTTGTGTGTGCCATGTGTTCGATGCATTGCCAAGGGAACAAAATGTTGTGTGAGAATCCCGAATTCCCGATCTTGAGTCTTCTTTTATTCAACCCAGATTTTCTAGCTGCTTTTGCAGATTCGCCTTCGTGACATTACAATTGTTCGAGCGTCATTGAAATTATACCTTCCTCCTAAATTGGATTGTGTAATTTTATTAATCATTTGATGAAATAAAATATTCTTGTCACATCTTATTTTGCAGAACTTTCAACGTAGTTTTTAATATGTAATTTTTTTATTATTAATTATTCTTATGCCAAAAAAGAAGGAATTTGGGTTTCCCTCCTATTAGTACATCGTGTCTTCTCATTTTCTTTTCCTTCCACTTTTTTTTTCCCCCTCTAACCAAACAAGACAATATGTTTTCATTCCCATTTTCTTTTCTTTCCCTTTCAAATTCCTTGAACCAAACATAGTGTAAGTCCAGCTACTGGTGTTTGCCATCATCAATGAACCAGAATTGTGTTTTCCTTTTTCAATTTCTTTCTCTCTTGTTAATGAGTTTCTTGAAGGTTATTTACTCATGAGTTGTGAAGGCAAGTTGACACTCCGGAGCCTTTATTTTTACTACCCTTATCAAGAATATAAATCTTTCACTTGAAATGCTGCAATTTTGTCCATCTTTTCATAAATAATTGTCCAGTTTTTAATGTTTCTATTTTATACACGATGTTTTTTTTGTTTCAATTGCTTGCACATCACATTTGGTTTGAATAATAACTTTCACAGATTTATTTTGCAGATGGCAAACTTTTTGCTGCAAGTTTAAATTTTTATCCAGGTCCTAGATCAAAGGCCTTTGGGTTGTCTCCTTTGATTTGCATGAAAGAGGAAATGATGTTGTTCACTAAAACCCTCCCTCTTCCTTCTCCCCCCTTGAAGGACTTAACATTTCGGGACTCTAAACTCAACCTTCCACTATCCCTCCCTATTACAAAAGCCAATGGAAATATCAACAGCAACCCTTTCTTGACCTCGTGCCTCAAAACGTCCCTGGAATCAATTGTATCACCTGAACCATTTAACACTCCCGCACCCTCCCGCGTCAAGATTCTTTCAGAAGCACTCCCCTTTATTCAGAAATTCCGGGGGAAGACAGTCATAGTGAAATACGGGGGTGCTGCAATGAAATCTGAAGCCCTTCAGGCATCTGTTATTGCCGATCTTGTCCTCCTCTCCTGTGTTGGTCTCCGAATCGTCTTTGTCCATGGAGGGGGTCCCGAAATCAACCATTGGCTTGGGCGGTTGGGCATCCAGCCCACCTTTTTAAACGGACTTCGTAAAACTGATGCTTCTACTATGGAGATCGTGTCCATGGTATTGGCTGGTAAAATCAACAAGCATCTCGTCTCCTTGATCAATAAGGCAGGGGCAACTGCAGTGGGACTATCAGGCATTGATGGCCGCCTTATAACTGCACGGCCCTCACCCAGCGCAGCAGAGCTTGGCTTCGTTGGCGAGATTGAAAACGTGGACCCCACCGTGCTTAGGCCACTCATTGACAATTATCACATCCCGGTGATTGCGTCAGTGGCAGCCGACAAGGCAGGGCAGTCCTACAACATTAATGCAGACACAGCAGCCGGCGAGCTAGCTGCTGCTTTGGGGGCAGAAAAGCTGTTACTCCTGACAGACGTGGCTGGGATCTTGGAGGACCGAAATGACCCGAGGACCTTGGTGAAGGAGGTTGACATCAAAGGAGTGAAGAAGATGATGGATGATGGGAAGATTGCCGGCGGGATGATTCCAAAAGTGACTTGCTGCTTGAGGTCTCTGGCACAGGGGGTACGCACGGCAAGTATTATCGACGGACGTCTTGAACACTCCTTACTGCTCGAGATCCTCACGGATAAAGGAGCTGGAACTATGATTACTGGGTAAAAAACTATCCTACACTCCTAAGCTTTTTTTTCCCCAGCTTTTCCTTTGGTTTGCTTTCCATTGCAGGAGCATTTGTGTGTCCTTTTGTGGTTTTGATTCCTCCACATTGATACCTTGATATATGTGATCTGGAATTCTTTGAGTAATGAATGCCTGTTGAAATAGTTTTTTTTTGGGATGAAATAAAGTTATAGCCTTATTGGTGTGATATCAAATGAATGATGTTCTGAGTAGGGGTAGGATCTGTCTACACACAACCTTCATAAATCTTACTTCCTATGGAATTTTACTGAATTTGTTGTATCAATTTTTTGGTGGATGAAATGCTCATAGCGCTTTTGTTTGAGCTGGAAGTCTCTTGGAAACGGTTTCTATACTTTTAGTAGAGGTCAAATCTGTGTACACACCCTCCCCAGATCTTGCTTTTACGGGATTCTACTAGGTTGTTGTTGTGAAATGCTTTTGCGGGTGGGAGATATTAAAGAGTTATGTTTGGTGTACAACCCCAACCTATTTTTTACTCATACTTGCAGAAACAATGTTTCACTGACATTGCACCAACAAATTCTTTGTGCAACAGGCAAATATGTGAAGTGTAAAAAAATGAGATTAGTGCACACCAAACATGGTCTGAACAAAATATCTTGTCTGGCGTTAGGGAAACTTGGAACAATGTACAAAGAGAATTAAGGAGTATCCTTTTTAAAAAAATATGTGGACACAAAACATGTTCTCGTCTGATACTAACACTTTATGTGTACACAAACTTGTTACATTAGTAAAAAAAAATTAGGGTCCCTTTTGTGAGCAAAGTAGGATTGATATGGTATGAATTTTAAAATATTAAAAAAATGATATAAACTTTAAAATTTGAAGTGAAAATTTTGAAAAGATATGAAATACTACTACATTCGTTCCAAAAAGATTTACACGTTTTGACTAAAGTTGAAATTAAGGGATGGATAATTTTGTGTTGACTTTCCAAAAATACCCTTGATGTGATGTGTAAATTATTAGAAAAAAGGTATGGTGTGATATGTAGGGTTTGAAAAAGTAAGGGGTAAAAGTAATTTTTTAATAGAAATGGGTAGGAAATTGTGGGACGCAATTTTTTTAAAAGGTGTAAATCTTTTTGGGACGGAGGCAGTAATAGTTGTTCGTGATAGTTATTAGTCGTCAATATCAATAGTGGCGGTGGCCAACATCGGCGATGATGGGCGGTTGTTGGCCATCAATATCAAAAGAATCAATTAATTTATAGCTCTCAAATTTAGGATACATCAATAGACATATTTTAGAGATTGTGATTAGAAAATATCAAATCCAAACCATGTTTAGACTTTGCCAAACACCCACAAAAAAAATTGGGATCGCAAAATTTTAGAACTCTTATCTCATGCCCTCCATGAATAGGTCCTTTAAGTATCATTTGTGCACATTTCAAGTGTAAAACGATGAGGTTTCAGAGGTTGAGTTTTTGCAAGCTAAATCTATATATATTGAAAAGTATATGCATATTGTTATAAAAGAGGATGGTTAAAGTTACACCAACAACAGACAACACCAATCGCGATACCAATTCAATTGAGGCACTTATAGTGCTCTGGTCGTAAAATTAATGGTCTGTACCCCCCTAAATCCCACCTCAGCCCCCTGCCCCCACCCCCCTCCCTTAATCCCTAAAATATGAGTAAAAATAATTTATTTGACTTTGGAAATGTTCTATCTATCAAAATATAAACAAAGTATCCCTATCGAAACCCTACACCCAAACAATCAATCCCTTATTGAATTGGATCGTGCTCGGTACACCCACACGGGTGACCTCATGCTTTGCACAGACCACCACACCGTCCACACACACGGCATGTCTGTGCAAAGCATGGGATCACCCTGTGTGGTTACCATGACTTTATCCTATTGAATTTTCCTCACCATCTCCATGATGGAATCAGCGTCCCTGATGTCTTGACTCTCTTGTGACTCTTCATTATTATCTTGAGTGAAATCAACACTTGTGTAAGTCCGGATACCCGGGCCCCGTCCGAGGGCGTCACTCCCCCGCCCTTGTTGAGCACGTCTCACTTCCTTCTGGTGTTCGGTCAGCTCGCCACGTGCCCGTTTCCCGCCAACAACACCCGCAAACTCAACCCTTTTAGAACACCGGTTGAGGGAGGAGGCACTGCTGATCTTCCACACCATTTTACCAGGGGAAGTTTTTCTGCATAGGGTCAGTCTCCCATTCCTCAAAAGCTTGTCAAGAATGCGAAGCAAGTTTTCCGGGTACTGTAAATTGACCTGTTTGCCGTATGTGGAATCCCAAAACTGGACGGACGGGTTGGAGATTTCTGGGCACGGGTGGTCGAGAGTTTTCTGGAGAAGGGGGGACTGCAGTTTGAGAAATGAAGAATCAAAGTTTATAACTAATTGGTTCTTCTGCAGATTCTTCAGGATTTCAGACCATAATAGGGGGAGTTGATCTTTGAAGCAATTGTCTTGAAGATCCATATGTGATAGCCATAGAAGCAGTGGCTTTGTTGTAATCTGGAATGGGGGAGTGGAAACATGAAACATCATATCAGAACTGCAATGAGAAACTCAAAAGAAGTTTGAAAGTAATGTACATAATGCATGGTTGATGAAGAATACCACAATGTTATGGGAAGTAAATTTTTAATGATTGGTTTAAAATTGGAAAATATGAAGGAAAACTAATATTGATTTGAAATCTTTACCTATATTTAGATTTCTGTCTCTGCATTAAAGATATATAATCTCAGTCCCACTATTTGTGCCTTTTTTTTTACCTTTTTGTATGTCTCTTATTTGTGTCTCACACGGGGTACATATTTGGTCGTATTTGTGTGCTTCATATTTATGTTTACTTTTTCTTACTTTCAAACATCAATATCAACCACACAATTTTATCTTTCTTAATTTCTGTGTCACTCCCCCATGTGGCCATGTCCCAAAAATAGTGGGACGTAGGGGAGTATAAATCAAGCGAGTAAGGGAATGCAATGACTTCCGGAAGTCATTTTCCTATTCTCCGGGTTTGGTTGGTTGTTCCCGAAGACAGGAGTTAGCGAAATATGATTTTTGAAGTTAACAGAAACAAACCTTATTTGGAGGATTGTCTTCCCTTGTTTTTGGTGGAAGACATTTTCCACCTTTCTCTCCTCAAATCAAAACTCACCATGTTTTTTTATGTTAATATGTTATAACAAAAACTAGTTTTTTTTTCATTTTCCACACTTTCAATCAAACACCAGGAAGTCATTTTCCAGAAATCATTTTCTATTTTTTCAAACAGACACTTAATACTTCATCAATAACATTTCCATGCGTTCCCATTTGGGTTTATGTAGGGGTCGGGATAATTGAGAATCCTAATAAATGGAAATTGAATATGTTCGTAGAGAAGAAAGTCAAAGACAAACCTCAATAAACGAGATAAAACCTTGATGAAATGGAAAACACCCAATGAAGTTCACCAGCTTTGATAGTAACCTGAAATTCTATAAAGTTAACTTGGGATGTTGGCAGTATGTAAGGAATAAAGTTAACAAGAAACATTCATCAGCACACCTTGATGCTATACTGAAACTTATTTGCAAATTTTTTTCTTCCACCACCCAAGGGATCTTCATGAACCTGTGCAAGTCCAAGGGAAATGCAAACAATCATTAGAACTGACGTAGTGTTTTTACAGAGACATGTAAATTCAGATTTGGTCGAAACGTGTAATAGGTCAATTTCCCCATTTAAGTGATAAAAAACAACTCAAGACTTATTGAAGGACATTTTTCTCCTTTCAACCACTATAGCTAAACTTTATCTTAATCTATATGCCTCTACTTGGCATTCGGGGCCAAATGGCCTAAAAATAGAGATGTAAATGACAAATTCGGTACAGGGGCTATTTAAGTAACCGTGTGACTAGCTGTGTCTAGGTTAGAAGGATTTTTCATTGCTTTCAAGTTATATGATCAAACTTTCTTAGGTCAAAGGTATCACCTAGTATGAAATCACTTCCCTACATTTCAAATTCCTCAGAAAGTTTGCACTTTCCTGGCATGCAATAGCACAATAACATCATAGGGTATGTATGGATTCCAGAAAAAAAAACTAGGGAACAAACAACAACAACAACCCAGTTAAATCCCACAAGAGTAGGGTCTGGGGAGGGTGTGTGTACGCAGACCTTGCCCCTACTCGAAAGTAGAGAGGCTGTTTCCAAAGAGACCCCCGGCTCAACATCGAAAATTGCATTGCTTGACTAACTGCTACTTCATTAATTAAAAAAGCGCAGACAGTTTAGAGATCCATTTTGATTTATTCCATCACACCCCAAAGCCAAAAAATGGTGAAATTTTGGCTCCATCGGAGATGATGGAAATAAAAACTAGGGAAAGGGAAAAAATTCTAAGATAATTTCCTTTCCTTATATTTGGGTTTTACCTTGGATAATTCAAAATGGCAAAAAAAGATATTAGTTTTCTAATTTTATACATATCGTATTCTTATATCAATGGTTTTATAACATAACATGAAGCCTTTTTGCAACAACAACAAACCTACTGTATCGCACAAGTGGAGACATAAAGCCTTCTTACCTGAAGGCAAATTCCAGGCTACTCATGACATTGTTGGAGCTCCCAGAATCACCATCTTTGTTATTGTGTTTATCATTAATAGCCTTCTCCAAAACACATGACATGGCATTACCTAATAACATAAGAAAATTACCCCTCTCACTGTTTTCATCAATGTTTCCATTCAACATTTCAAACACGTCCCTTGTGATAATCAAATGGCAAATTTGTGAGCATTTACTTATATAATCATAAAACAATTCCCATGCTTCAATGGCACGTGTAATCTCAAACTGCCCTTGAAGTATAGGATAAGCAGCAAATGGATAGTTTAGGAGAAGCATAACTGCAGAATAACCGGACCCATCTTCCATTACAAATTCATTAAGACACTTTGCAAGGGTTACCCATATCTCAAAGCAATTTGATTCCTTGTGAGTATATAATAAACCGACTAACATCTTGAGTATCTCCACCTTGTCATATGAAGAGACTATTAATTTTAAATACTTGTACATTTCGGGTGTTACAACCAATGGAGACTTAATGACCGTGACGAAGTACAAAACACTTATATACACTGCGGGAGAAACCATTTCCATATAAGCCAGACTGCCAATATCTGATGTTTTGAGATTCCTACAAATTGGTTGTACGTTTTCAAGAACTTTTATGTCCAAGGCCACTTTGTACAGAGGATATTCCAGTATTGATGGATCTAACTCCTCCATTGCAGCACACAAAAGCTGAAGGGATAATGTATCGTCTGAACTCGAGTTTTCAAGAATCTCAATGAAGAACTTCAGAATTACATTTAAACATAGCATAACCTCATCGTAAGTGACAAGTTCACATCTTAAGGAATTCTGAACTGACCTCAACAAAGATCTGAATAGCCTTGACGCAGCATTGTATGTCAAGGTAACTAATTCTTCATGCCTCACAGGATCAGATCCTTGATTGAACAGATAATGTATAGTATTTACAAAAAAGTCTAGCTGAGTTAAATCCCAAGGTGACCATTTGATAGGAGATAGGTCAGCACCTACGTGGACATTAATGCTTTCATTTTGACCACTTCTTGTTAGTATAAAATTATCAAGCAGTTCAATACAAAAATTCCATGAGTATCTATTGAAGTCCTTAGGTCCGGTTTGGAATACGGCTTCTAAAATTGGTTGACATGCAATTCTGACCACTGAATCATGGCTGACAGAGGTATCAAGCTTATGCAATAGATAACACCAAGTAGACAGACATGCTACATGAACGGATACATCACATCTACTTGTCATGATTCCTGCAAGAGGTGTCATTATAAGCTTAAGCTTCTTAGAAAATCCATTTGAAATCATCTTTTTACAGTCCCCTTCATAAATTTTCATATCTTTTGAAGCATTCCTGGTAGCTGAACTGCTCTCAGGATCATTGAATGGGGGGCAGATTAATGCCTCGATCAAACCTTCCCATGAAACCTGAACAACAATATAGAACACCTTTATTGAACATAAAGCTTGAATTTAAAACATTTCAATATTTTGAAAGCAGCAGTAAATTCATCTACAAGGAAGCTAACACATCCAAAGTTGAATGTCTTATCAATGCACAATATAAATTAAAAGAATGTTCCCACTCAAAAGTAAAAGTACCAGCGAAGCAATCTGAACTTGTGGATCGAAGTCTGAAAATGTCCGTGTTGGAAGTTTAAGCAACTCATTGACTAAATCCTTATGTTTGGTCATATATGGTCCCAGTAAGCGTATAAACCACCCCCATGCTTTAAGAGCCTCAATCTTCTTGCCACGATTAACCATCTCTTCTATTTCTGCAAGCAGCTTTTTCTTCATGTCTAGAATAACCATCTTTTGTATAAAAAAAGGTCAAAGATTAATATTCTCTTTTATGCAAGATTGTTGGAACTTGGAACATAATTTAGCTCACCCAAACTTGGTCTGATTATGTTAAAATTGTCAACTAAAATTTGAAAAAACCTTTAAATCTTTAATGGAGAAACTAATACATGCAATCATATAGGTATAACAGCTGTTTTACCAGATCAGCAGGTCCTTTTACACGAGGACAATTTTCCTGGAAAATAAGTAACTATAAAATTTGACCCATAAAACTGTTTGAAAAAATTACCTTTATTACCGGGACATAGCTTTCCTGGAAAATGACTTCATTTTCACAATTTTTTTTAAAAAAATTTTTTTTGGTGCAAAGGGAAATCTTTTCTTGTTCGAAGGGATATTTTCCATGACTATAGTTTCCTATTAGCAAACGGAACCCTAATGGCCACTCATGCTAAAAGTACAAAATATATGCACAGGCAGAGTATTGGAAACTAAAAAGCACATTCTACCTTGGAAAGCGCAATTGGTGGAGGACATATAATGGTCTTCACTTTTAGCAAGCATCTCTCAGACATTTCCTTCTCCCTTTTATCATCACTTGCAAGTCTTCTATAAAGGGGAGGAACCCAAATATTCGATGAGTTTCGCATCTTTTCACCCATTGAACCAGCCAACTTCATCACAGCCTGCCTTTACAATCAGCAAAGAATGAGCCTGATAACTAAATGTTTCATTATACACTCTTGAATCTTGATATCTTAGTGATTTTTCAAAAAAGTCTTAATAGCCAGGTTCATGGTTTCAGATATAAATTTATTTTATTAATTAATTGAATGATTCTTAATAGCCCAGTTTGTTTACTGGTTGCTTCCAAAATTACTCAAGCATTTGCACTTACAATACACTCCGTACTATTCAGTATTAAAATAGATTGCACTATGGATTCTTACAACTTATGGCTGAATTAAAAGAAAATTCCAAGAGGAATTTGGCTTGCATAATCAGCTAACCAATAATTGAGTGCCTGTTTGTTTTATTTTTTTACTTAATGTTTTCTGTTTGTTTTTACTCAAGGCAAGATAATGAAAACCACAAAAGATGGTTTCAAATTTCAATTTTCTTAGTACTTTTCAAGATTAACATGATTGGTATGACTAAAATATACGGAGTGATTCATTTTACAAAACTGGCACATATTACATGTGAATGATCCAGAATACAGTCCAAATCAGGAACATGAAAAAGTGGCACACATATAAAATAAAAGTGGAACTGGTGTGTTAAATATTAAGTATAAATGTTTTCAAAAACACATATATGATAAATATGAAATGAGAAAAAGATACTCTGATGTGCAAAATGATAAAAGGGACAAAGATAGTAGGATAGAGGAATTAATAGTTTAGATAAATTAAAGGTGATGTACAATAATATGAACAAATAATAGTTTAGATAAACTAGAGGTGATGTAAAACAAATAAACCAGTCTTTAAAGATCAAGACGTGACCATTATGTTCTTCAATTTACAAAAAGAAGAAAAAGAGGCTTTTGTCCAGTGGTATCTCAAAAGTGTTTTTGTTTCCTTTAAACTAAGCCTTTTTAACAAATAACACACAATCTATTTATGAGAGAAGTAATAATTGAAATGGATAATTACTCACCAGCATAGCCTCAAATGTTATGGAAAGAGAGCCCATAGGATTAGCGAGGCCATAAGAAATTGCCCTCAGCAATGCATGAAAATGTGTGTCCAAAAGCGTAGTGGTAAACTGTTGCATAGATATACACCACAAACCCAAATTGCAAACCCACTGCAATCACCAATAAACAGTATTATCTCCAGTTACATGGCCCAACATAGTGCCCACACTACATTTTCACAGTTAAAATTTTAATTTACCTTTATCTTGGTTGTTGTGATAACCTTAACAAGTGACTCAACAATAAAGCTGGAATCCTCACCTACATTCACTCAATTGAAAGAGCATCAACTAACCAGCTCAACATTATATATTATATTACCACCTATGTTGCACCAATACTTATTCAGGATGAAATTTGGACATAGTCAGTACCCAATACCTTATCATATGCGTACCATATGTATTGGGGCTGCAACTTTTTAAAAGTTGTTAGGATGAATTTGAAAATTGTAAAGCTACAAGCTAACAAGCATGCATACTGAAATGCATTGCACACATCACACTTCTAATCCCCCCTCCTTCCTAAAACTTATTCTACAAATGTGACTCTCTGTCCCAAAATAAAGTATACGCTTTGACTTTACGGAACTAATGAAATGTATTCAAAAGTGAAAGGTATTTAGTGAAAAGTCAAAGACTTGTGGTTGGAACCTAAGTATAAGAAAAATAGAGTATAAGAGTTGCATATTCATTTCTTAACAAGTAAAGATTGGGGAAGTGAAAAGTTTATTTTGGAAATGGGAACATTCTTAAAAAGAAAGAGTATATTCCATTTTAGGACAGAGCGACAGGGAGTATTATTCTTTAGCTTCAAATTTACCTTTTTATTACGGAGTAATACATTATTCTAATCAAAATAATATTTGGAGTAGAGGAGGTATAACTTTTTAAATAAGGAGTATATAGTTTTGACTTTATTATACCTTTTTTTTGTCCCGAAAAGAACTTTCTTTTTTAGTTGTTCAAAATCAGCTTCCCATTTCCTTTTTGGCATGCACCTTTTAATTCTTTTATACAAAAAAAATACCCACAACAACCAACACACTACTTTCTACTTCACTTTTACTAAACCCAAAAAGGTAGGAGTATAATTTTGGGGCAGAGGGGTATAATTAATCTATCGATTGTTTATAATTTAGCAAAACTAATCTTTTCTTTTTTTGCAAAACCCTAAATCTATAACAGTTGCAAAACTACCCCTAAATCTTTAACAGTTCCCCCCATCTCTTCTCTCTCCTATAAGCTCCTCCTCTCCCTAATCAAGCTTCTCACGATTCTCATTCCACATCATCTTATTCCCCTTCTTTTCTCCCCCGTTAGAGACGCCCTTAGTACTTAGTAGTACCAGTGCAACATAGACCACCAGTATACCACCACAAAAAAAACCAACATAACTCAACGAGAATAAAATTTATAGTATGATTGAAAAGAACACTGCAAGCAGAAAAGGAGTAAAAGGACTAACATTTAATAGAAGCAAGTATAGAAGGGTGATAAATCATAAACCCCAAACACTTCAAAGCCTGCACGGAACTAAATCAAAGCATGAAAAACACATAGACACGGTTATTTCCAAGAAAATCAAACAAATTTTGAGTTAACTGTGCAAATAAGGTCGGCTTCTCACATCATTTCCTCATCGCGATCGAAGATATCGACGAGAATCGATTGCAGGAGCGAGGAAGACGAGTCTGCGAGCAATGTGATGAGAACGGGGTCGGCGCTGCTGGTAGATGAGAGCTGCTGGAGGTGCAATAGCGTTGAATAAGCTGCGGATTTGCTCGGAGACGACGACCGCGACGATGACAGACCGGTGAGCACGTCCCGGAGATCATCTTTGAAACTTTTTGCCATTTTTTCTCCAGTCGATGTACGATTGGAGCGAAGATAAAATTGAATATGATTTTATTTTTACCCTAAAATTGATTCTGGAGGGAAATTAAAAGAAGCGTGCAGGTTTTTTCGCGCGAAGGCGGAAGGACTAAAGAAACTGATCCATATTTTCATTGGGCCCATTTAAACTAAATAGAACTTTCAACATTGGCCCAATATCTACAAAGACAAGCACTTTATATTATATTGATGTAATTTGAGTGAATAAAATTTAAATGCACCCAATATCCAATTTCTTATTTTGATATGCGATTAAGAAAAAGTACATAAAAATGATGCAAAAGAGTGAAAAATTATAAAGACCACAAATTTGTTTCGAATAATGGAAAGTAACTTTTTTCTAGAACGAACAAAAAAAATAAACTTTTTTATGAAACTTTTGACTTGTTTACTACTTCCGTCCCAGTTTATTCATCGTCTAGCTTGATTGTTTAGTTAAACTAAACGAATTTTGAATCTCAATTAAATAATACGATATACTTTTTCTACAAATTGAAGTAAAAAGTATACAAACTTTGACAAAAAAAAATCAAATATGAAAAATAATTTTGGACGAAGGAGTAGTGATTTATGACTAAAATTAATCAAACTTGAGTAAAAAAAATGATACTAGACTAACACATTGAAACATAAAAAGTATATACTCCCTCCGTCCACAAATAAACTTCACGTTCACTATCACAGGGTTAAACTTTATTCATTTTGTTACCGATTTTCAACACTCATTTGATAAAATAATAGTCATGTCACCTCTAGTTTTGTAGATCTTTTAATATAGTTTTTTAATATCTAATTTTTATTTTTAAATTTTACATCATTTTTCATATAAAATGATTTAAAAGTAACTTCAGTCAAACATCATAATGTGTAACGAAAAATTTATTTGTGGACAGAGAGAGTATATAAAAAAAGTAAAACTTCTTTTTAAAACTCTAGATATATACACACACCCATCACCCATGGACCCATAATCAAAGATATTGTATAGAGGCCAGTAAAAAAGATAATATACCACACATTCAATACAAAAAAAAAAGCCCACATAGAAATCTTATTGTACAGCCTAAAATTAAAAATCACTCTCTCATCATACTGTTTTATTTATTGCTCCCACTAAATTGGGACTTCCATTTTGATAGGCTGAAAAATGGCACTCTGTGCCGCAGACTCACTCTGGAGAAGCCAATCCTTGGCGCAGATCAACGCCTCCACCGTCTCCGGCCGCAACGTGCACCGGTACCGGTCCATCTCCTTGCCGCCGGTGCAGAACACCGAGCCAGGCGGGACCGTGCTCACCGGAATGGTGAGCACGTCCCGGGCCATCTTCGACAGCGTTGGGTACTTTTTCCTGTTCACTCTCCACCACCCGATCACGTCCAGCCCGTGCACCCGAGGCAACAACGACTCCTCCAGGTACTGTTCCAGCTCGGACTTTGCCAGCTGGCTCGTCGTCTGCATCACGTACCGGTCGAAATCCGAGTACGTGCGCCCGCCGCCCGACGTCCCCTCGTCTTCTTCTTCCTCTTCGAGCTTGACTGTCCCCCCAGCGGGGCCCACTTCTTTCGATGCGTATTCCGCGAACAGCTCGTGGGCCGCCTCGTTGATGATCCTCCCGAATTCCGAGGCGTCGCCGTAGAGCTTTTCGAAGTTGAAGTGGATGAGCTGCATCTTGAAGCGCGGGTCCATGACGACCGCGAGCCCTAAAACCAGGCAACATTTCCTCCAGTACTCGTCGAACCCGTCCCTCATCAGCCTCGCGAGGCCGCCGAGAAAACGGCCCTCCTCCTCCTCATCCTCCTCGCCGGCGGCTGCACGGGCCAACTCCAACTGAATGTTCCACGCTTCGTGGAAGAACGTGTTCGTGGTGGGGACCGCCGCCGCGGTCAGGAGGTTGGCCGCGTCGAAGAGGATCTTCAGCCGGCCACACAGCATCTCGACCCTTTTCCAGTCGCCGGCGGATGGCCCGTCCTTGTAGTCGGGATCCGAAGTCTCCAAACACGAAAACACGTGCTTCAGCTCAGAAGCGGCGAGCAGCATTTCGTACGTGGTGTTCCATCGCATTTGATCATCCAGCGCGAGGTTCTTGGTCGTGAACGGGACCTGCAAATTCCGTTTCAGCTCATTGAACTTCTCCTCGTGGGATTCCGAAAGCGTGACGCACTTCACGACGTCTCTCACTTTCTTGACCGATTCCTCCGCATAGTTCAACGCATCCACCACGATTCTGCTCAGGGTGCGGGCCAGGCAGTCCCCGACCAACAGCTGCCCGTTGAGAATGAGCGGGTTCCGAACAGAGAGCAAAGACCGGACATTATCTGCCGCCAGGTCGGTCAAAGGCTGGTTGACCGTGACCGAGAACAGCTTCCCCTCTATCCCCCAATCCGCCTGGCAAACAGCAATGGAGTGGCTGAGAGCGGTTTCGGATTCGGGACACGGCTCCATGATGACGTTAAGAATCTTGCGGTGAATCCTCCACTCCGAATCTATATATTGCCCGGTAATGCAGACGTACCCCACCTGGTGAAACGAGGACCACACGTCCAGCGTGAGAGATATTCTACCGGGCATGACATCGATCACCTTCTGGACAGACTGTTTCTCTCTGAGGTAAGTGGCGACGCAGTCCCCTTGGACCGTGTTGAAGCTGACCATATCAAACCGCGGGTTGAGGTGATGAACAAACGAGATGAACCCCGGGTTCTCGACCATGTGGAGCGGGTACTCGTGCATGATGATCATTCTCGAGATCTCGTGCCGGCAACGGTCCGGGTCAAACTGAAAGTACGGCAGGCCAGCGGCGGTACTAGTCCGGTAACGCCGCTTTGCCCGCGGTTGGGACCCGGCATCCGGGGCACCACTCTGTAGGACTACGGGGGTATAGGGGATGTGGTTGTTGTTGGCGTCGTTCTGTAGGGCAGTATGTAGGACGGTGGGACAGGCGCCCTTGGCGATGTGGCGTTTGAGATGACTCGTCCCGGACACTTTGGAGCCTTGACTGTAGGCGAATAACTGTTTGCATTCTTTACAGCAGGCTTTCCGGCACCCGTCCCCGACCGCCTCGATCGTGAAATGCTCCCAGACTATGGATTTCTTCTTCCTTCTCTTGTTGGGTTGCGTTTCGGAACTGTTGGGTGGGGTCTCGATGTAATCCATGTGTCCTTCCACCGGGACAATTTCACTGCTGTTGAAGAGAATCTCATGGCTGTGGTGGTGGTGGTGGTCCATCTCGCCGCCATGGCTCATCATATCTTCACCTCCAGCCACCATCTCACCATGACCCATTAGCTCCTCTCCATCTATCATATGGCCATTGGAAACCATCTCAACATGACCCATCAGATCCTCCACTTGAGCCATCTTCTCACCATGAGCCATCATATCATCATGACCCATCATCTCTCCATGATCAATGTGAGCCACCTTCTCATTATGACCCATCATATCATCATGACCCATCATCTCCCCATGATCAATGTCAGCCACCCTCTCATCATGAGCCACCATCTCCCCATGATCAATGTCAGCCACCCTCTCATTATGAGCCACCATCTCCCCATGATCAATGTCAGCCACCCTCTCATCATGAGCCACCATCTCCCCATGATCAATGTCAGCCACCCTCTCATCATGAGCCACCATTTCGCCATGAGCCACGATATTGTCTTGAGCCACCATCTCGTCGTGAGCTATCGTATCAACTTGAGCCGCATTCTCACCGTGAGTCATCATATCGTCTTGAGCCACCATCTCGTCATGAGCTATGATGTCATCATGACCCACGATATCAGCATGTGACATCATCCCATCATCATGGACCTCGACTTCATTCTTGACAGTGATGTCATTGTGAGACACTGTGACATTGTGAGCAGCCATTTCTTTGTTCTCATCTGGAGCTTCTGGAGTGTTTGGAACCTCAGGGTTAGCCATCTTCAGCCAAGATGAACAATTTCAGCTTTTTTTTGTCAAAAATCACTTTCCAAGGGTACCTGAAAAATTGCAAAAGATGCTTCAAAAGGACCCCCCATGATTTAAAAAAACTTTGCATCAAAACTCACCAATCACTCTAAAACATGCAATATAAAACCCATTTTGCTTTTCTTTCTTTTTTACAGTTTACACTAACAAATTGAGCCCCAAAAGATGAAAAATTAAAACTTTTTCCAACAATATAGTCAACAAAGAAACCATGCAATAAAAAAAAGTGTTTCAAAAGAGTCTACAATGAATGGACCTTTAACATGATGATGATGATGATGAAGATACTGTGTGATTCCATTAAACTGCCTTTGGGCCAATTTATTTACTACTCCTCTGGCTAAAGAGACAACAACATCCAAAAACTGTGTTTAAGCACTGTCCTGAAAATTCAACAGATTTGGGATTCTACACAGATCTAAACAAACAGAGCCCAGAAAATATCAACATGGCTACAGTCAATTAACTTTCAGACTGAGCCCAGAAAATATCCACCATCAATCTAGTTCGAGAAAAGGAATGAGAAAAAGACGATCTTGGAAGTCATAAAAAGAAATCAAAAATATTTACCAGAAGCAGGCCCTAGTAATTGATTTATTTCATTTTACGATGAACTGGATCAAGAAATCAACACACACACACACAAAGTAAATGCAGATCTAAAAGCCCATGAGATTTAATAGAATTCAAAAAACACGGTCGATCAAATTAAGGAATTGGTTTCGGACAGAGCCCAGAAATTCTGGTAAAAAAACAGGCATAGTACATATCATCAAGAAAAAGAAAAAAGAAGAAGTCAAGATTCCAAACCTTGGGAGAAACCCAGATCTGAAAGACCCGATTTTGAAAGATACCCAAACGTCGAACGGCGGAGCTGAGCCCACCGGGAACGGGCCAGATCTAGGGCTTTCGCCGGAGAAGAGAGATTGTGGGTAGAGAGAGATAAGAACAAATTTGGGCTTGAACCCGAGAAGACTAATGGACTTGAAAATTTGGGGGTTTGGTTTGTTAAAGATTTGGGGGAAAGAGATCATATATCCAAAGGATGATATTTCAAGAAAGGAAAATGAATAGAAATACTCCGTATTTTAAAAAAAACATGGTATGGTAGTAATGGATATGGACTTTTGAGGTCCATTGTTATTTGCTTTTTAGTAAATCCGAGGGTTTTGATTGGTTGTACCCTTGTACAGACCATGTAGCCCATGGTTGGGGTTTTCTGCCTAGCCCACTTTTTTGCTATGGAATACTTTCCTGATTTTCTTGCATTCTTATCTTTTGTGGGGAGGTTAGGGTGTGCACGAAAATCGTTCCCGTTGACCCGTTTTGAAACGTGCCGGAACCGTTTTGAAATTGTACCTTTTTTTATTCAATTTTTTGTCCCGAACCCGTTCTGTCCCGATTTTAAGTGGGACATTATCGAGATAAGATACAAGTGTACCGTTCCGTCTCGTTTGTCCTGTTTTATATACTCTTCTAAAAACACACACACACACACACACACACACACACACATATATATATATATATATATATATATATATATATATATATATATATATATATATATATATATATAAACACATATATAAACACACACATATTACTTCGTATCTCGTGAAACATTTTACGTACTTAAAAATTAATACTTGTTGACATCGTTGTAGCATTTATTTTCAATCTTTTTGTTTTCAATTTTCATTATTGTCCGAAAATTAGGAAAAAGTAGGACAATCTGAATCCGTTCTGTTTTGTCCTGGTCCCGAAAATTATGGGATAAAGTGGGATAGGCTTATGGTTTGAACCGTTCCGAACTGTTTGAATATAACGAGACAGGACGCGGGATTGTAAGAAACCCGAACCGTCCCGACCCATGTCCAATTCTCCATGTTATAAGATGAAAAAGAATTTTAAACATTTTATAAAAGGAATAGAAGAATCAAGAGGAATAAAGTTTATCTAGTCATTTAAAATGAAGAAATAAAAATAAAAAATGTTACAAGAAAATATAGAAAAAGGAACAAAATATTTTTATGGTGACATAGATTGAATGACCACCTAAAAACAAAGTCCCTTCTGCATACGAGCTTGTAAGTTGTCAGTAAAGTAGGACTTTTGGTTAACTTAGTTAGAGCACTGGTAATACATGTAACACCATTCGGCGTTATGCTACTTTTGAAGCCCAAAGGGCGTTAAACATCGCTCCCCTGGGGCTTCACCTGGGCTTCATCTCTTCTACTTCAAATGTTTAACGGGTTTCAAACCCTTTCTCCCCCTCCCCACTCTCTCTTTTAAAAAAATATACACAAACATAATTTTTTTACTCTATATTTTTTTGTTTAATGTAATATTTTTTTGTTCAATTTTTTTTAGTAATGTAATTTTGTTTTGTTTTTTATTAAATTTAACATACTTTTTTTATTGACTGTATTTTTTATTTGATAAATTATTTCAGTTTGCAATATTTTACTACAACTCGAATTTGAATGAAGATATTTTTAGTTGCTCGAATAATTAGTAATTTCTTTGTAGTGTTATTTTTTTATGGATGTGATATTTTTTAATGAATGAAACTTTTTTATGAATGTATTCTTCTATGAATGTAATATTTTTTTAATGAATGTAATTTTTTTAATGTACTAATCTCCTTTTTGATTAATTTTAAAAATAAATTAATTAAAATTTAATAATTTAAATTTAGAAGATGTATATTTAAAAATGTAAAAAATGAAGGTTTGAAGCTCCTGTTTGAAGCCCCGGGGTTTCAAACCCATTTCCAGTGAATTTTTGGTGTAAGTTAAAACTGACGTGGTAGAGAGAGAGATTTTGAAGCCCCAGTTTGAAGCCCCGGGGCTTCACGAGTTTTTCCAGTGCTCTTAGGCAAGCAAAGCAAATGGGAATCAATCTTACTAAGGCCTTCTCTAAATGGATAAAGTTATTTGTACCCAAGCTTTTGTACCCCATTTGTACACCGTAGGTTTGCACCAACATTTTGTGTTGGTGTAAAACTAATTTTTGTTAATGCACCAACACTTTGTGTCCATGTAAATTTTTGTTAACGCACCAACACTTGTGTCGGTGTAAACCATCAAAATATTTGTGTATAACTGTGGTGTACAAATGGAGTATAAATTTTGGTGTAAGTATAGCATGGTCCTATCTAATTTCATGAGAACTCTTGCTATTATAAGTCAAAGAAAGCCTGTAGAAAGAGAACATGTCATATTCTCGTCATTGTGTGATGGTGAGGATCTTGATTTCGCAGTGGAACCTCACAACTTCATTGGTGACATAGATACATCATGCGTAGTCTACATGGACTAGGGATGTTCATTCGAGTATACCCAATGGGGTAAAATTTTTGGATCAACAAATACTTATTCCATGTCTGATCCAGAAATTACCAGATACTCGAGTTTCAAAAAACAAAAATTTCACATTGGGTCAATAAAATACTTGAAAAAACAAATAGATCGTGTATTAGAGTTTTAAGCATGTGTTGTTTAGCCAATTTATGTATATTGCTTTTTTGATGATGTATACTATTACGAAACATATCGAAATAGTTCAAACTAAATATCTATATTTGATTTATATCCGAAACTGATTATATCTCACCGATAAGACCTAAAACTGATTATATACGTAATTGATAGTGTTCTAAATAATTTTAAACAATCTAAAACGTTACTTTCAATTTTATAAGATTACATTTATAGTTTTATGTATTATATGTTCGTCATTTGAAATTTAAAATTAATTTTCCTAATTTAGTGCTTATTTCTCTATGCTTATACAATAGTCAAAATTACTTATAAGTTGTTTTTAACTTATATATTAATTGATGACATATGTATTTGTGTTTATAAGCTAACATATAAATTACTTATAAGCTAGAAAAATAAGTACTCCGTATATGGTATGTATTTTTTTAAAATTAATTTTTTGTTTTTTTGTTTTGACTAAATTATTTACAAAACTATCTATTACCTGTTATAAATATTCCCAAATAACTTATATATCATCTAAGTCATTTTACCTACATGAAAAAAATATTTAAGTTACAGAAACATAAGTTATAAATTGCTTAGAAGTAAAACCATAACAATAGGTTTTTTTGTAAGCCGTGGAGCCTGTTCTTTAGGACAGGAAAGCCTTGAACGCCCCAACCAAAACTTGAACTGCTACGCATAATTTAATTAGCAATAAGTTAATAAATATCTACATAGAGAAACACGCCATTAATGAGTTTTTATTTTAAAATTAGTCCAGTTTGAAAAAAACACTTCTTTAGAAAGGATCATTTTAAAAAATTGATATAAATTTTAACTTTTTTGATGCCGTTAATTGATAGTTTAATTTATGTATTTTTGTTCTAATTAATAAGTATGATCTTGATAATCAATTTGAAAACAGAATGTTTCTTTAGTGCACACCTACTATTTTTGTGGACCTTCTCACGTACAAAATCTTTTTTTTATTTTTTAATTAAAAAGATAAGTGCTTATTTAAGTAATAAATAAATTCTTATTTTACTCATATATATGTCCATGATGGACTTTAAGTCTATCATAGAATTTGACTTGAAAATATAAAGATAGGACTAAGTGAATTAACCAGACCGACCAAAAAATCATTGACCGAAGACCGAAATAACTGGAATTTCAGTTTTGTTTTCGGTTAATCAATCTTAAAATTTCAATTAATTCGGTCGGGTTTCGGTTTGAAGCCTCGTTTTATTCGGTTAACTCAAAAACTGAGCCTAATATGTTTAGTTATTTATAACCTATATTATCTGATCCGAAATTAAATTATAAGCCCAATCTAATTGAAGCCCAATTCAATAGACATAACCACGCCCATTCACTATTTAGGAGCACACTCAAACCCTTCACTTCTTCTCTTCTCCAATCTGCAGCTTTCTGCGGCGGCTGAGAGCTAGATTGCGAGTGAGAGTCTGCTATTGCCGATGACAGAGTCAATTGACACTGTCGACATCCACCAATTTATCCGGTCCGATTCTGCCGTCCAAATACCGGTGGTCGCTCTTATCAGGTTTCTTTTACACTTTGTTTTGATTTTGAACCCTAATTTTTATCCAAATCTTACCGGAATGGGGTAAGCTCTAGCCGGAATTTCACTGGCCGGACCAACTACTGCGATTTCACCATCATCATCCGCAACAAGTTCCACAAGTTTCAGATCGTATCAAGTGCCAAAAGTTTTCAGTTTGTATGAAGTGCCAAAAGAGGTTTTCAGGTTGTATCAATTGCCGAAGCTTTGTTCTTTGATTTTTTCTCCTATTGATTTATGACTTTCATATATTTTTTTAAATTTCTATTTTCATAATCTGATTAGCCAATGCTCAGGCTCCGTAATTTATGCTTAATATTTGCAAGTCAAACTCCTAATTATAAATATATTGTCTAATTACTCTTCTCTGCTGTTATCTTCTATTTTGCCTTCATTTTTCTCTTCTCTAGCATTACATGGGTTCCTAATAGACCCCAATGGATGATGAGAAAGAGAAAAAGTGAAGATAAGAAGGATATCAAAAGTTTCAGAAACATAATTTAATTGAAGATGAGGGTTCTAACCGCAAAGACTAGGAACAAAAATGCAAGAGTATATTAATGTCTGCAATCTTTAGACATATGGTTGTAGTCTATAAAAGAAAGTGTTGCTGCTAATTTCAATACTTATAATGTCCTTATATTTTGATCTTTAGAATTAAAATTTTCAGAGGTTGTTGGTTTCTTTTCTCTTTCAGATGTTTATGATCCCTAGATCCAAATGGAATATTACAATAAAATGGGATATTGTCAGTTTGGTATTATCTCATTTCCCTTGGAAAGGTTCCAGTTAACTGTCTCAATTCAAAAGAAACTCTTGTGAAATTCATTGTCTTTGAAAACCTCATATCCGTCTTGATTTAAGAAACTCTTCAATGGGTACATACGTCCATCAAGCATGTTTATCAAAGAGAAAGTAGTCAAATAATCATCCAATGTCTTCAAGGACTCAACTTTAATTTACGACTTTCTCTAATCTACTCTAAATTGATTCGAGCATTTTGAATATTTCTTTTCTTGAATTTCTGGCCCTCAAAAATTTGATCATGCAAAAGGATTTTAATAAGTGGATTTTCATTCTTCGAAGATTCAGAAATTTTTGAACATTTGAAGGTTTTGCTTAAGTTTTTAAAATCCCTTCTAATAAGAGTTGAGCTCCACCAAAATCTTTTCGATCACAATGTTTCTGTGATTATGCAAGAATTGCTTTAAAAACTTAGGCAAAACCTTCAAATGTTCAGAAGTAATTTCACTATCAAATCCTAATTATATCTGATAAACAAGTAGAGCAAAGAATATGTTTTCCTTTCACAACAAATTACTTGTAACCAATCTTTTGGGTTTAGATTATTCAAATCTCACATCAAGATGACATTTGTTTAATACCACAAAGTAGATGTCTTCCTTCAATAGTAATGATGATCACCTTTAGCATTACCACTCATTTCTTTTCCAGTGCATAATCATTATATTTTATTGTAATAGTATACATCATCTATGTTAGCAAAGAATATGAACTTTTTGATAGACTTCTAACATCGCAAATGTAAGAAAGAAGTGTGCTTTCACAGAGTAATAACAAACCCTCGGTGAAAAAACATGTATATTGGAAAGATTTTGGTGTAACTTGGCTCTTACTAGAAGGGGTTTTACAAGTTTGAGAGTGGGAAAACACAAATGTAGTTTTGGTCACACTTTTATTGATGTTGGAGAATAGACATCTTAAGAAAAATGAGATGAAGAGGATGGATGAAGTTTTGACAAAATTGAAGAAAGTGTTGCTGATAACAGAGAACATGCTTTTAATACTTCTTGAAAGAATGTCATGCATGAGGTCAGATCTTGTCTCCTTCACAATTTGGAGGGTTTAATTTAATACAAATAATATATTAAATTATTTAACTAATTACTTATTTAAATATACCACTCGTATCATCAATATCCGGGTTACTCCAATCCCACATCAAGATTAAATTTTGTTCAAAACTACACATAACATCTCTCTTTAATATAATGACAACCCCCTTCATTACTCATTTATTTCCCAATGTTTTGCCATTCTATCTCTTTCATTGTAATAGTATACCATTGTAATAGTATACGTTGTCTATTTTATTAAAGAGCAAAATTTCTTCGTTCGGCTTCCAACATCCCAAGTGGGGGAGAAGAAAGCACTTTTATAGAGTGGCAATACACACCTAAATAGAAACTTCACACTCTGCCCACTTCATAATCACCAAACATGGCTAACAATTTATGGTTAATTTATGGTTGTTGCTCTAAGACACAAACACCACATCTTCTTCATGATTTCTTAGTACTTGTAATTGTAGATGAAGATTGTAAACAATTACAAGTACTAGGAGTGCATGAAAGATTTGATGTGTTTGTACCTTGGAGCATCGCCAAGTGTGTGTTGCCACTCTGTCAAAGCAATTTCCTTCTTCCATTTGAGATTTTGGAAGTCGAATGAAAAAGTTTTCTTCTTTGCTAGCATCGATGACGTATACTATTACAATGGAATAACGAGGCATTGAAAGAGAAATAAGGGGGAATACTGAAGAGGATTATCATTAAGGTTAAAGGGAGATGTTATGTTTGGTTTTGAATAAAATTTAATCTTGATGTGGGATTTGAGTAACCAAGAGATTGGTGATACGAGTGGTATATTTGAATAAATAATTAGTTAAATAATTTAATATATCATTCGTATTAAATTAAATCTCCACCAGATTGTGAAGGAGACAAGATCTTTACTCATGCATGACATTCTTTCAAGAAGTGTGAGAAACATGTTCTCTGATATCAACAACACTTTCTTCAATTCTGTTAAAACTTCCTTCTTCATTCTCTTCATCTTATCTTTCCTAAAATGTCTATTCTCTAATTTCAACAGAGGTGACCAAATTTGTGTTTCTCCACTCCCAAACTTGTGAAATCCCTTCTAGTAAGAGCCAAGCTACACCAAAATCTTTCCGATATACATGTTCTTTCACTGAGTGTGTGTTGTCACTCTGTGAAAGCACTCTTTTATTCCATTGGCGATGTTAGAAGTTTATCAAAAAGTTCATGTTCTTTGCTAGCGTAGATGATGTATACTATTACAATTGAATATAATGATTATGTACTGGAGGAGATATGAGTGGGGAGTGCTAAAGGTTATCATCATCACTATCGAAGGGAGACATCTACTTTGTGGGTTTAAACAAAATTTATTCTTGATGTGACAATTTTGAATAATCTAAAGTCTAAAGATTAGTTACAAGTAGTTTGCTGTGAAAAGAAAACATATTTTTTGATCTATTTGTTTGTTCAATATAAGTGGGCATTTGATAGTGAATTTGAATAATGAAGAGTTAGTGGTTTTGAATATCTGAAGCGAGGGAGGGATAACGTTATACATGTACTGATAGTCTTAGAGTCACTGGTCCGTGCTTTGGTGGTATATCATCATCGTTCATTGTAAGTAGCAACATCAATGACAAATGATATAAGGAGTCCAACAATGAGGTGAGCAATGTGAGTTGAAATCCAAGCTGCCGTGTTAGCATTGGCAAGTGATGATGACTGGGAGCAGTACCTAGACAGAATAAGAGGGAAAGATCATCTATAACAACACACTAAACTCAGAAGTTCATTTTTTGTTTCCCTCGACATTCAATCTCCCTATTTACAACAACCGCATGAAAAGTATTGCCGCCCAAACTATTGCCCGAAGGTCACCGGGCAACCTGCCCTATCAATTGTCCACTAACCACTGATCTCTCATTATGGAGTACTCTGTATTTCTCAACCGCTTACTTTCTCAGACCATCGCATCTCAGCATCTTCAGAGTTTTGCCTCTTCTATAGCACTGCAATTGAAGGCTAGAAAGCCGTTGGTTTGTTGGTGGAAACCAATGGATCTTCCTGCCAACATTTTCCAGCTCTGGGTTGCATCTTTTTCGAGATATGTCGTGCTTGCAGTTTTATTAGCTATTCATCATCTTCCTAGCAGCTATGTGACATGCAAATTTCAGCATCGATTTCTTCATTTTGCGTTAATTATCAAGGTTTCAATTCTATCTTCTTTTCATTTAGATTTTAATCCGCATAGAAAAACTATCAAAGCCTAAAGAAGAAGAGCTTGTGTCTTGATGAAGACGTTGATTGGTCAAGATAAGGTTATAGGGAGGTATAATTATTGACATATTACAGAGTATTTTCGACACCAATCAATAGTTTTAGTTTATTTATTTTGAGATCCTGGATACATTTCGTGTCTAATTGGGTAATATGATTCTATGAATCAACATTTGTATCAATCTTTAGAAAAAGTATTCTGTATTTACACAATTTTGAACACTTTTTCTCAATTTTTCTATCATGCGGATATTGTAATTACAAGAATTAGTGTCTTCTAAATAGTGTTAAATATTTGCCTTCCTCAAGCTCATTGAGTCATATTCGAGTATTTGTTTAACTCTAAGCTTATATTTTTCTTTTACAAATTTTGAGAATACTGAATTCAAGTTTGTTTCATGCCTTAATATCTTTTAATTCTAAAAAATATCTAAAAAATTCATTTTGGATATTCTAGAGTTATATTCAAGTAGTACTTTTAAAAAGAATATATGTTCTTATAAATTCCAAACTCCATATTTAGTTCGCAAATTGTTAATCCTAGGGCAGATCCCTAGCGGCAGAAGGGAGACAACAGTGTTCAAGGGGTAATGAGGCAGGGAGGACGAACGGCAGCACCAGATTAGAGTTTCGACCACTAACAACCTTTTCTTTTTCCTTTTGAAATTTCTGAATATGTATGGCACGATCTTGCATTATCTTCCTCTTTTCTTTGATGCAGGGATAATGTCTCTTGCTTTGGATTCTTGCCGTAGGTCAACAACGTCACACTTCAATATCACCACCACCATTTTAAAGTCGTATTTTCTTCTTTTGAATCCATTTTTAAATTTGGACTTCTCAAACAACCAATGAATTAAAAGTCATTTATCACATTTAATTTTACTGCTTTGTGATGTTTGAATATGCTATGGGTAAATGATTTGATAACCTAAAGTATGATAATATGACAACACATAAGTCTCAAAGTTGGGTTTAGACTTAAGACCACTAGACCGTTATATCGTATAGTCAAGTGTAATGTTTTCTCTAAAGCTTTTATCACTCCCTGTAGGATCATAAAGTGTTTATTACCCCAAATGTGAATCCACTAGATGCATCATTCAAAGGTTGGTCAATGCAGTTCAAGGTCAGGTACAAAGCTTGCTCAGAAGTTATCATCCCTTTGTGGTGGCACTTTAATAAATTTGTAAAAGACTCTAGTTATGATTCTAAAATGTGGCACCAGGTTCTTCAACGGTTGGTTAACTAATGAATTAGTTAAGTTAAAGTTCATTACAACATTGTCTGAAAAACCGTTCCTGCCTAAACAACCAGGCGATTGTGGCTTAGGTTTGTAGTTCTTCACACATCATTTAGTCCCGAGCCTCCCACTATTTCACACACATTGCAGGCTTATGAATGTAGGTCATCTTGGCAATATTGTTGGCTTCATTAAGGCTTGCTATTGCATTTAATGTTTTCATGATTTTTGAAGAATTTGTATCGAATTCATTGAGTTTCAATGTTTCATTGTCGTCATTTTAATTATTCGTCATTTTAATTATTTTTTAGTTTATCTTTTATCCTATGAACTATGTAGTACTACGTTACATGTTATCATGTTTTTCATCTCTTAATGGTTTCATCATGTTCAAACCATCCACAAGATAGACACTATATGATTGAGAAGATATTGCTGATTGCTCAATGTGATGAAATAATTGATTTTTTAATTCCACAAGGTTAACCTCCCAATTGCAAAAGGAGTTGCCCTATAATTCCTTTTTAATTCCTTTTTCTTGGATCATTGTATTTTATTTTAACTAGGGAGTCATTGAAAGACTCCATGTGTATGTTACTCTATATTATAAATTTCTCAAATATATGAAATGTTATACTACATCCGTCTCATTTTATAACGCCTGTTTCGGTTTACGATGTTTGACTGAAATTATTTTCAAATCATTTTATATGACAAATGGTATATAAAATTAAAAAATAAAAATTACATTTTAAAAAACTACATCAAAAGATCACAAAACTAGTAGTGACAATAATATTTTATTTTATCAAATTGCTAACAAAAATAGAGAAAGAAAGTGAATGAAGTTTGACCCTGTGAATAGTAAACAGACTTTATAATTTGGGACGGAGGGAGTAGGACGTAGACGCATTTGATTGTTTATCATTGACGAAACCTTCTACACTTAAGCGACTTTAACTAGACCTTATAAAACACATCCTAAATTGATGTTACAAATCATTTTCAAATGATAAAGTTGTCAAATAATTGATTTTTTTAATCTCATAAGATTAAACTTGTATAGATTTTGTTTGATTGTGTTAGTAAGTGCAAAATATTTTGGAGTTTATTACTCCCTAGTATATATGGGGTATCAAATGGACAGAAAAAAGGCAAACAGACAATTTAAAATGAAATTGAGGAAGTACCAAATAAAAAAATATACATGTTTTTTGGTGCATTTCTTCCTTGACAAACACACATTGTTTTGTACGGAGAATTTTACAATTACTTATTTATAATTATATTAATATTTTCCCTTTGTTCTTAAAAAATTATCGTAGTTTGACTTTTTTGGTCAAATTGGAGCAAATTTTGATCGTGAATTATGGAAAGAGTATATTAAATTAAGTATAAATTTAGTAAATATGAGTTTATTTTAAAATATAGTTTTAAATCATTAATTTTTTATAATATTTAATTATTTTAAACTATATTCAGTTCGTGCCATAATTTTACAAAAAAAGTCAAACGGTGACAATCTTTTGGGGACAGAAAATACTTATTTATATGTGTTTGGCAATATTTAGATGTATAATGCTTCCAATTCATGATACGGTTGATAAATACGATTTAGCTCTGTTCTTTTAATGCTGAATATGTTGTGGGTGCTGGAACTCTTATGCTATTTTGAGTTGGTATCTTGTGCTGATGTAAGTACTGCTAGTATTATTGAGTGTGTTTGGGAATAACGTTTGATATTAACATTAACGTTTTGGATAAAATTTCAACGGTGCAGATTAGTTTGAAAGCTAGTGTTAAATGTTGCCCGTAGATAGTCTTTGAAAATGTTAATGCTAATATCTAACGCTATTCCCAAACATGCTCATTATGTTGTTGAATTGGATAATTGATTGAAATATATTTTGCTGAATTTGGGATTTTTTTGGTAAAATGATTTGTGGTGGATAATGCAATGATAAGTGATAAAAGAATGTTTTAATTCTTCTTAGCCTTCACCATTGGGACAAACTCACATCCCTACCAGTTCATGTCTTACTCATAGTATATTGCTTAATGACCACACATTTGGACGGGGCAGAGGTAAGACAAGAATCATTAATTTTGCAAACAAAGGTATTTCAAAAAGCTAGTGGCACCATTATCCGGTGGCAACGGAACCAACAACACACTAGAGACTACTATATGTTAATTGAGTCTCATAGTTATTGATATAATGCTCCAAAATTAGGCACTATGAGAATTAGTTAATGATTCAGATGAATATTAATTATCATAATAATAATGTTTAATGAAGGATTGTTTTACAGATGTGGGTCTCACAAAGTAGGGGAATTTGCTCTGAGTTGCACAAATATTTGTGTCTTACTACGTCACAACATTGTGTGTAGTCGATCTGGTGTCTTGCTTTGATTTTTTCTTGGTTATTTGGGTGACGCATCAACTCGTCTAGTATTTCAAAAAAATCAATGAATCTTCTCGCATCAATTCAAAAAACGTTAATACAATAAAAATATTAACGGTTATATGATCCTAATAGAAAATTTACAAAATATTTTTATTCAATTTTTTGTTTTCTTTTTACACATTAAATTATTCAAGTCCATAAAAGTATTATGGCCAATACAAAATGTTTTATCAAAATATAAAGAGTTACAAATGAGAAATTATATTTGTCTTTGATCTTATTCCCTTCTGCACCTTGAATCTTCTCTACATTTCTCCTTTCATTGATTGTCGCTACACCTAGATCTTCCTTATATCATATATATTCTCTATATTTCTCCTTTCAGTATCTTCTATTGCTCCTTCTACACCTTGAAAATATATATTCTCATAAAACGAATATCTCTAGATCATAAATAAATTTAGTCAATGATAATGAAATAAAAAATATTATTAGTATAAACACAATTAGTCACAATGACAATTTATTTTTGATAAGTTGTATCCTATAATATAATTACAAATATCACCATAAACAATTAGAAATAGTACTTTGAATATGAATAATTGCCTATTATTTTTTTCTATTTGAACACTTTATAATATAGTCAGCTCTTGTTTTATATTCCATTCATTCCATAATAATTGCCTATGAATACTTTATTGATACATTGAAACGTTGATGAATGTAGACATAGTGTATGTTAACATTTCTTAAGAAAGTGTTAAACAGTTAATATGAAATGAAGAGAGTATAATTTTATTTTAGTTTTAAATATATTTTTTCTGGTTTTAAGTTAAAGTTGGTATTAGATAAATAGAATCAAAACTAACATTTTAATTTATATGTCTAATAAAAATTTACTCCGTATAATTTATTTATTGGTAGAGAGTATTATATTTATATTTATTATTTGAAAGTTTTATTATAAATGAAGATAAATAAATATAAAACTAGCTTAGGAAATAATATTATCATGAAAAATAAAGTATTTCTTCCATAATTAATTTTTTCATTGACTTCATATCAAACTATTAACTTTCTTACTCCATTTCATAAGTTAGGGGTAAAAAAATATCACATAGGCAGTCATATGTCGACTTCCTAGAGATAGGTGTGGCATTTTGATATATAAAGTATATATAATAACAGTAAACTTGGTAATATTTTACAAAATAGAATCTAAATAGAGAGTGTACATTCAAATTTTATTCGGATCCTATCTCAAAGATAAAGGTGTTTCCAAGATATTTGACATGAAATACATGAGCATAATTTGATTTGATAACATTTTTGTTAGTTTTAAACACATTTAGATTTCGAGTTGTCCTAAAATCTACATGGAAAATATAGACTTTCTTACACTTTTTATGAGCGTACAAGCAAAATTTTTTCCTTATGTAAAAAGCCCAATTCGTTTATTGTAATTATATGCTAAAGTCTATAAAATGAGTGTAGACCCAAAAACTAGATAAAAATTTGGCTTAGATTCCACATCTATTTAATGCCACTCAAAGTTATAAAATCACATTTGGGAATTACAACTAAAAGTCTACGGAGAAACAATATCCACTCCCATTTTGTCAACTTTCTTTGAACAATAATTGACATGTTTCAAAAATACTGTAATCGACACACAATAATCGGGGGTTCAAGTAACATTGACTCCCGTGTTATGTGACACCCGTCTATTTGAAGCCCTACAACCTCCCAAACCTCTTTATGGGCAAGTGGGAATCATTTCTGTGAAAATAGGGGTTTTTTAGACTAATATCATGACATAACATCAAACCATTTGATGTTCTCACAACATTTCATGCAATCTCGAAAAAGTTCTTACGACCTAGCTCTCCTTTCAAAACGCCCAACCCCCTTCCGTTATTATTGTAGCAAAACGACGAACCACAACCCCCCCTATAGTAGCATACGGGCAAACCAGGAGAGGCCAGGGGGAGGGATTTGAAAGGGTAGGAATCACTTTCAAATCGAACGGAACGATGCACGACTTTGAAATGTCCCTGGTGTCAAATAATGACGCCCATGAACGGTGTTAAAAGAACCCTAAACTCTTTTTTTTGGAAATAAAGAATACTCATTATTTATGTAGCAGTTCAGTTGAGCAATCCATGCATTACAGATAGGGCAGATTTCAGTTGTAGCCGAGTAATAGGCATGTGGATTACAACATATGCCAGTATATAATCATTAATTAATATGAATACAACAAGCCACAAAGGGCAAACAATTAATATAAATTTGAGTTGAGTGATTGCAGCAGACAAATAATCAAACATGTGAAGACAGACCATGGCCATATGCTTTGACAACTAACAGATATTGAACTGCAACACAGTTTGCAGAGGTAGTATAAGTTGTGCACCATGGCCAACCGCACACCGAGCTCACACTAAAAGACGTCTGGGTTGAAACGTCCCGGGATGGAGTTGCTTTGTTGTGCCTGTTTGAGATGCATTGCGAGCGCGTAGTTGTTAACCTGATGGACACACAATTGATTACTGAGACGTGAAGTTCTGGGTACCAAAATGCATCAATGCAAAAATGATCTAAATATCTAATGGAATCAAATTATCTTTTTTTTAACAGAGGTAATGTTCCATACATCTTGACCCCATAACCCAGTGGGTTGGGATGATTCCAGGTTTGTTGTTGCAAAAAGATACTACCTCTTTTCATTAAATGACCCTAATGACTTCTCCTGATCCACTGTAAAATAAATGAATGTGGACACCGTGTGTGTCCATAGTAATCCAACTTTTAATGTATCGCAAAAGTCATTATGGTCAATTAAAATGAATGGAGTAGATCTTATGATCTTAAAAAGTTAAGCACCATTCCATGACTTTTAAGAGTTGTACCTTGCAAAATTTTAGTTGTAATTTAACCAATGATGAATAACTTCACTTCCCTACCCTCTGATATCCCCAATCAAATAAAGGTTAAGGTGGGTTTACCTCGAGAGTTCTAAGCTGCTCTTGGTATTGAGCTAAGAGCTGCTTCAAATGGTTCACTTCTTTGCCTCTTTCATCAAATTCTTTCTGTCGGTCATGTTGTATGGAAACTGCACGTTTCAGAATATTATTCTCCTGTAGTAAAGCTTCAAGCTGTTGTTTCAGCATCACGTTCTCCTGAATTTCAAAAGAAAGATTTTCTTTGTTTAAAAAAAATGTTTTAAGATAGTTTCTTATTTAAAAAGAAAATAGTTTGAGAGATTTTCTTTTAAGAAGAAAACAAGAGTAGTTTTTAGCGCAGATAAACGTTTGTAACAGAATATTATTCTGCCATAGTAAGTAAATATTCAAGTTGTTGTCTCCACTTATGTGTAATTCTTGGCAGTTTCCAGAAAACGAAAACATTACTCACCAAGGATATGGTTGAATAACTACTCCTGGATCCTAACAAATACTAGATAATGTTAACGAAAATGAAATATGACTAATATTTTTTAAGTTTAAGTATGCATAGATTTCATAGTGTTTATTTATTTTTATTTTTTTAACCCGGTGGGAAACCATCAAAATCGATGAGGTAAGGACCAGGGAACCTTACCAAATTTGTTAAAGATGAATGGAATGTACAGAGGCCTGGTGGACCAAACGTTCTAAAAGCCACAGTGAAAAACAGTCACATATATAAATGTTTCTAACACAACACACACACATAGTTCGAACAAATGTTCTACTATCCCAAACATTTCTAATTAGTCTTATATATTGCTCAAAAAAGTAAACCCTAGGAATTTCTGACTTCTGAACGGACCCAAAGTATTACAAACTAATGTAAGTGCTGGGTTCATCCTTGGAAGTGAACTAGGGCCCAGAGTCTAAGCAGAGCCAAGATCAATATTTTTTTTATTTAAAAAATTGCAGGTTACCATGTGAGAATAGCTCCTAAAAGGTGTCAATAACAAAGTCAAGTAAGGAGTGCCCATGTGAGACATGCTAAAAAAATACCTGTTGGAAACTCTGGGTGGCAGCAGCTGAAGTGTGCATACAAATGGACTTCTCGAGAACCTCAAGGGCCCGCGAAGCACGGGCTTTAGCATCATCTATATCAGAGGCAATCATCATTTCTCTAACAAAAATGTCAACAAATTCTTCCCTATTTAAAGGGGGCTGGTTATTTGTGAGTGTTTGCTCTTGAGGTGAGACATCCCCATTACTTGTTGAGCCTGCACAAGGTGCACTAAAATAACTTTAACAACCACTGTGAATCCTGATTCCCAATTTACATGCATCATACAAAGAAACTTCAATACATAGAAATGATAGAATAGTTACTCGTCTCAATATTTTATACTCCTTTTGTACCAAACTACAAGTCCACTTTGACCAAATGCAAAGCTTAAGAAAAGTGTTGAAAAATAAAAAATGTGTGGTTGGAATTGATTTGAAGGAGAGAAATAATGATGTCCATATATTCCTTACCAAAAAAAGAAATGGACTTTTCTTTTATTTTAAGCCAGACAAAAAATGAAAGTATTGTTTATTTTGGGCTAAAGTATATAGTCCCTCCGTTTGCCAAAACCCTTCCTATTTACTATTCAAAGCATTCCGATAACTTTTGTTAGCATGTGTTTTTTCATTAGCCATTTGACAAAATAAAATATTCTTGTCACTAGTTTTGTAGAGTTTTTTTATGTTGTTTTTAAATACGGAGTAAATAAGTTTTACTATTTATTTTATAGCAATTTGTAAATAAAATCAATAAAAAAAGATGGGTTTTTGCACATTAAAACGAAATAGGAAGTGTTTTTAAAAACAGAGGGAGTACAATTATAGATGATCATTCAAATGATTTGATATCAGGGTTTGATTTAGGGGCTTGACCGCAGCCCAACCCAAGTCAGGTCCACTTTATTCTCTTCTATATGCAATTTCTAATTACAAGTTCAGTCCTGTCTCTGCCCCTGTTTGATTTCCAAACAACTTGCTCTAACACCGTAAGAGCATAGAAACATGGTATACGACCCTTCAATTCTTGCAAAAGAATGCCTGACTTTGAGACAAAACAAGATAATTTATGTATTCATTATAACCTCTGTGCTTTGGTGTAACATGAGTAAATTCACAGTTTCAACGGCTTTCTTATAAAAATAGTGTCAGGTCAAGTGAAATCTGCATAAAAACAAGCACTATGGGTTCCATTCGGAACCCGGGGAAAAATTACTCTGTATAATGCACATAGAGGGAAAATTCGGAAGGATAACTTTTGAGGGGGAAATAAAAAGATTAGATCAATCTCAATAAAACCAATTTTAGACATTTATTTGAACTCATTTTATAAATTTATTTAATGTGCTTTTTATACAAAATCATAAACTCATTTACCCAATGGTTGTATTGAAAATCATTAACACCAAAAATCAACGGCGAAAAACAACATGCAAAGCAACAATGCAAAGCACTCAGCACTAAATAATGCAAAACATTCAGCACTAAAAGGGGAAAGGAAATAAAATGCACCTTGACTCAAAACATGCCTGCTGGACTCTAAGGTGGCATCGGCCTTTCCGGCAGGTGTGGTGGCATTCTCGCCAGATCCCAAAAAAAGTTCATTTAGGCTCTTAATGGTCGAATCAAGATCATTTCCACATTCATGAAGCGCCTTTTCTAGCAACTGCAAATAAATATTTCCAAATAAAGATTCCCACACCCAAATTCACAAGCTTTTCCTATATTCTAAGTATCCCTTTGTAACATTTTTGTAAAGAAAACTGAAAACTAATCCAAAACCGAATTTCTGACAATCATATAGTGGATACATATTTTTTATTATTGATTCAGCACAACATCGAGAATATGCAAAATGCCAAAGAGAAATGGAATAAAATCACATCATCATTCCAATAAACAATTCAGAAGTCCAAATCCTCCATTCGAAACATCTAAAAACACAAACTTTGAACACTTTCTTATATTCACAACAAAAAGAAAAAAGAACCTCTTTGTCCATGCTAGGGAAGCGAGCAATCAAATGACCCAGCGGCGATGAGACGGAGAACAAACTGGCGACGGATCTGGGCGGAGAGAAAGAGGAACAGCGGATCCTCTTCGCGCTCGGAGGGGACGACGGCGATGCAGCTGACGATGGCGACGGTGACGGCAAATCCTCAAAGAAGCTCGATCTCTTGCCGCACACTATGGCAGACATGTTGGGGGGCAATCCACCGCCGCAAAACCTTCACAACAACAATCCCTCACTCGCCGTTCCACCGTTCATGCAGATCGAGTTACAGGCGAACAAAAATGGAAATTCCGAGATCAGAAACCGCTCTCCGATTCCGATCATCCACAATTATATCTTTATGTAAATGTATATTCGGGTTTTGTTTAATCACCCAAAATCCGAAGACTGTAAATTTATCTCTGCAAAGATCCAAGTTGGAGACTTAGAGGGAAGAAAACAGAGGATGGCGATTGTTTATTGTTTACTGATCTGCTAAGGTTCCTGAATTTTAGATATATCTTAGAAGAACAATAATTTAGGAGTACTATTTAAAACTAATTAAAATTAAAAATTACCGTAATCCATACTCCCTAGTCCATAGCAATTAAGGAATAAGGACTACCACGCCACATTGTCCTCCCATATTAATTTAGGCACTTTAATTTCATGATTTCCAAATTAGGTTACAATTTAAAAATTACGAGGTAAAATTCAATCTTTAAAAATTCTTTTATTTAAAAATCGTTGCATGAATAAAAAATAAATCATATATATTAAAAAATTGTATCAAAAATTTTACAAAATATGAAATGAAAAGATTTTTTATTTTTTCAAATAATTAATAGAAACTCACAAATTAAAGAAGTAAAAAGTTACTCCCTTCATCCCATTTTGTAACGCCTATTTTGACTTTAGGCCATATTTAAAGAAGGATAAAATTAAGGTTGACTTTCCAAAATTGCCATCACTTAATTTTTTAAGGTAGGTAGGAGTAAGAAAGGGTGGGTAAGAGTAAATAATCATAAATAATTTTGGGACGAACGAAAAAAGAAAACAGACATTATAAAATTATGAAATGAAAAAAAGTACAATCTACGGCAAAACGTGGGAGTAGTAAAAAATACTCCCTCCGTCCCTGAGTGTTTGTGCACTTTCATTTTTGCACACCATCCAATGCACTTCTTTAATCCATTTTATCTAGTAATTTGTATGTTAAAAAATTATAAAAATTATATATTAATAATCTATATGTTAAGACGAATCAAACAAGATCACACATGACTATTTTTAGGCTTAAACATTGAGAAAATTTGATGAGTCAAAGTGGTTAGATGAACAGTTCCAAAAGTCAAAAGTGGACAAACACTCAAGGACGGACCAAGTAAGTTGTCAAAGCTTATTTAGAAAAGAGAGAATTTTTATACTATCCATATATTCTTTTAGAAAAAGAAAAGCTCACCCAGATTACAAGTCTCAGCAGAGACAGAGGTATTACTCATAATGCGTCATTAAATTGAGAAAAATATAAATATATACAATATTTTAATCGAGTCAATAACACAAAAATATTTTAGAAAAGAATAAGATGATAAAAATAACTCATTCTGATGGTGTAAATTAGCAAGACCTGATTATTTATTTCCGAACCAGTCAGGTATAGTGAGTACTGAAAAGGACTAAACTAGAAACAAAATATGAAGAAACTACCAAAGTTAGAGTTTCATATATTCTTTTATCCAAAAATGCTGGAGTACAATGTCAACGATACCAATATATAATACCAAAATATAATTTTTCCATCCCAATTTAAGTAAAAAAAATAATTACCAAAATATATTTTCTATGTCCCAATTTAAATTGTATGTCCATTATTTATATGGAAAAAATACTCCTTCCGTCCCTAAATATTTGTCACACTTGTATTCCCGAGATAAAATATCAAGTTTTTTCAATTTATTTTATTTACATATTGGTATAGAAATAAAAAATAAAATTTACATATCAAAAAGCTACTGTACATGAAAAGTTCTTCAAAATAAAAGGTGTCAAGAATATTTTTTTTATCAAACAACCAATGAAAACGTAGAAATAAACAAAGTTCCCGTGACTGCTTAAAAAGCAAATGTTGTAAATATTTTGGGACGGAGGGAGTAAATTAAGTACCCACATCTATTTTCATATAAAATAAATTAACAATAATTTCAATCAAATATCATAAATCGGCTGATAGTAAACAGAATCAAAGATGCCCTTAGTAAACAGTATCACCAACACCAACTCATTACAGTTTATAGGCTGATATAGTAAACAGAATCAAAGATGCCCTTAGTAAACAGTATCACCAACACCAACTCATTACAGTTTATAGGCTGATATATAAGCTGTAGAGCTGCGCAACCAAACGTATAAATGCAACAATAACACAGTTCAACACAAATTAAATCGAGTAATAATAAAAGAATAATTCAAATTTACAGATGTATACAAAGTGGTTCTAGACGTATACATTAAATAAGTCAAGACGTCCAAGAGGATACCTTTATCAGAGAAAATTCTAATGATTTAACAGAGAAAATGAGCCCATTTTAGCAGCAGCATCCAAAAGGAGGATGCCAACACGCTACGGCTCCGTTTGGCACACGGAATGCAAACTATGAAATTGGAATAAGAGACAACAATTCCATTTTTGTTGTTTGGTGACATAAAAATATGTGGATTTGGAATTGGTAGTGCCAAGAATGAATTGGAATTGGAAAATTCAATCCCATCAAAATAAATTTATAGAATATTTACTTCCAATTCAATTCCAATTCCGTGTACCACACGGACCCTAAGAGAGTATTTGAGATTGTGCTTGAAAACAACTTTTGAGCTTCTGATTCATCAAAATATAGTTTAAAGTGTACGTTTGACAATCTACTTTAGCTTATGAATTGTGACTATAGAACTGAAAATTAAGCTCGAGAAGTTATTTTCGGCAAAACTAAAACTAAGATAGTATATTTATAAGTAGAAACGGAAAAACAGAGTCTTAGTTTTGCTTAAAAGCACTTCAGGAACCTAATTTGGATTTCTAAAGTCATAATCTATAAGTGGAAGTGATTGGTCAAACAAGTTCAAAAGTATTTTACCAAAGCAGAAACTTCAAAGCAACTTTCAAGCAAAACCGCAAACACCCGTATTTGTTTTTCAGTTCAAGACTTTTCACTCAGGCTTTTCCAAAAAGCCACTACACCCCCAAAGCCCCTCTAAATAACTCTCTCTCTCTCTCTCTCTCTCTCTCTCTCTCTCTCAGAGAGAGAAAAACACACAACAAAGGTCTGCTTAGTCGAAGAAAGGTGGAGAGTCCATGCAAAGATGGACTAGTTTTCTTTGGTATTGCCCATAATATTCAACCACTGCCATAGCATCTTCGCTTTCAGGGCTCAGTCCGGGCAAACTAACCAACTTATCCTTGACAGATGCTATGTCTTTGTCGTCAATGTCAAAACCGGAGAGTAGTTCGGCATGAGTTTCACGGCAAGCCAGGATGAACATGGCTGCTGTGTCCGGTTGTTGGGCCTCACGAAGTGCAGCCAATGCCTCTTGGAATGCACCGGCTGCCACGTACAAGACAAGTGCCCTGCAATTCATCAGCATTGAGATTTGAGACAAGACATTAAGAAGAGAAATTGGAGATCGAGAAAAGGATGGGAGCCCTAAGAAGCACCATACGAGTCCTGGCAGGGCGGCAGGGCCTGTAACCTAGGCAGGACTGCCGGATGACTTTCACACAAGAGGAAAATAAGGAAAAAATATATTTTATATGGCCTTAGATATGAGCGCTCTAGAGGCCTTAATTTGTAATAGTTGGTCTGCCTTGTTGCCTAGGTTTTGTGGCTTAAGCATGTGTGCTTCCTGAGCTCTAAATCTAATGTTGTCTTTACTTTATGTGTTTTTGTGCCGAGCCGGGGATCTTTTGGAAATAGCCTCTCTAGTTCCAAATAGATATAAGGTTTGTGTACCCACATCTTCTCACTACTGTGCTGTGGGAGTATACTGGGAGTGGGTTTGTTGTTGTTTTCTTATCACCTCTTGTGTTTGGGTAGAGGTAATTAAGGAGAGAAAATAAAGTTTATTTTCTAATTATCACCTCTTGTGTTTGAAAAGAGGAAAGATTAAAAAAGGGAAATAATTTTTTTATCTGAATTGTTGATTATGGAGGGAAAGCAAGTAAAAACGTACTCAAAATAAATATTAAACTGTTTTAAAGTAGGATAAGAACTCTAGAGCAGAATTAAGAATTATACCTCCAAATGTCATGTTCAGAAGACAGCACATGATCAGCCCACCGTTGCAAAACCCTTTATATTAAGGATAAAACACAAAAAATATGAATACTTCAATCGAAGTAGCAATGAATAGTCATCGTCATCACCTCAATCCCAACTACTTGGGGTGGGTGACATGAAATTTATAATGTGAATCAATTGTGTAAACTTGCTTAACACTATTAATTCTTGAAGAGAAAAAATAAAGTGGTAAAGTTTCATGTCACATGCCCTTCATGTCATTATTCTTACGGAGAACTAATGAGTTGGAATTCCAAGACTGTCATCATCATTAATAATTTAAGCTTGAATATGGAAATAAAAATGAGATGACAATAACTTGAGATGAATGTTAGTTGTATCTCATTACAAGATCATTTATGTATAATCAGCATGCAAATCATGAAACATGACCGTAAAAAGAGTAATAAATATGTGGTGCTAAGAAAGTACATTTGATCATACTCCTTCCAACCCAAAATAATGTTCTTAGTTTGACCTTAGCACTCTTATCAAGGAGTAAAATTGTAAGGCTGAGATTTATTTAGAAGAGAGACAATTAATGTGAACCACGTTATTTCTTGAACCAGAAAGAAGAAACCTATTTTGGTAAGAACAAACCGGAAAACATGAACTGTATCCTGGGATGGAGAAGTATTTCTGAATACCTTATTAAAACTTAACAATGAAAGAGTTAATCAGAGATCTAACTTGTGAATTTACTTTAATAAGATAGAGACGCAGACAACCTGGCATAATCAGATCCTTGTAAATGAGAGGCAGCTAATGTTGCAGCATCTGTCCAACATGCAGCATCTTGTAGCTGACATTTAGAGAGCAGTTAAAGATCAGCTAGTAATATGTGAGAAATTCATAAAACAGCACACCACCCAAGTCTCTGTCGACTTCAGTTCTAGCTTTCTAATCCGTAGAAACAATAGATGGGGGTTCTCAATTTCAGAGCAACTCTTACCATAAAAGACTCCCTCTGTCCCAAAAAAAAGGGTATGGGTTGACATTTTAAGTGTGGAACAACATTTTACCTTTAGTCCACTCAAAGGACAAGCGTTTACAAGTTATGAATGGTCACTTATATCCCTAAAACTTATTTCTAAGATTGTTTGCAGTAATTGACTAAACCGCTTGACTTTAAAGAAATTTTACATAAAAATTAAAATTGACTTTTTCTGTATATTTTAAATAATAGTACAAAACAGAATATATTAGCAGGCTTGGCAAACATCAGTTAGCAGTTTGTACTAAGATGTTAGACAAGGAGTTAGCACTTTAAAAAAAGATTTGATAGCTTAGTAAAATGCCAACAATTTAGGAAGTAAATATTGATATTCCTTAAATTGTTATTGCTGCTCCAAAATGTGGCTTTTATAAAGATATTGCTCATCAGAGTGATTTTTATCAAACATGTCTTGTGTAAAAGGATGACAAGTGGAAATATGAACTTGCTTCCTAGTTCAATCTCAAATAATGACAGGAAAACTGGACATATTCTTTCCTATGTAACATTAGCCCAGAAGCAATATACTCCCTCCATCCCCAAATAAAAGTTACGGAGGGAATTAGGAGGTAAAATGAAGTGTTTTTTAATTCATTTTATTTAAAAAATGATATAGAAATAAAATATAAAACTTACAAATTTAAAAAATCTTGTCAAAAGTTCTACAAACAAGAGGTGATGTGACTTATTTTATCAAATGATCAATGAAAATTGTGACCCTAGAAAGAGCAATTAGTGTAACTTTTGTTTGGGATGTAGGGGGTATTTTTTTAAATATCAAATGCTGTTATATAGGGAAATGGGGACACAAGTACACAACACCTGAGAACAAGCTTCTTGATATCTCCCAACTGCACAGAGCAGGTGTGTACCAGATAATGAATTGTCTGTTCTAACCATATTTGCAGCAACAACCTGTAGAAGTATAGCGGTTAGGAAAGATGACACAAGAAATCCAACATCAGAGTATGCTAATAGCATAAAGGAAGCAGTTAGAGAAACATGTACCTTCACAGCAAGTTCAAGTAGAGACTGTGACACCGCAGATGCAAGAGCAACGGCACGCAATGCATTTGCATAAAAATATGAGCTATCTGGAGGAGTAGACAGCAGTAAACTAACAGCAGCTTCTAAGTTTCCAACAGACACAAGTCTGATAATCAACAAACATAATAAAATATTAGATTAAAAAATGATTATTGAACATTAATATCCATAATGCATTGTGTGACTGCCAGCTAATATATATATAGAACAAGTGAGTATTCACGTGGCAGGGCAATGTCAGAAATTTCCTTCAGTTGGCTAAATAATTCTTAGCTGAGCACTATTCCTTATTGTTTCTTTATTTATTCTATTGTCCCTACATTTTATCCTACATGATAGATTAACCCCTGAAATACTGAAGTGGTTACTTGTCATTCATCAAGTATACCAAATTAGCCACCATTGCCCTGCCATGTAAATAATTGCTTATTTGATTCCCACCTCGTGAACTTTCCATCACATTCCCCAAAATAAATTTCTTTTGATATTGGTTGGATAAAAATGATTTATTTAAGTATAATAGAAAATGTGTGTATAATGACCTTGTACTGCAAACTCTTACACTACAAAAATTAGGATTTATATATTCCACAAAATAGTCGTTCTAACGTGCCCACCAATAAAGGTAAGTTATAGAGATAGGTGGTGAGACTAGTCTGATGATCTGATCAACCCCGACACATAGTACCATTACCCTGGAGCATACAAACTGTAACATAACAAATGAAAAGGTTATGGGTAACCAAGTGATGAGCACTCACTCATGAACACGGTTTTGAATAGCCTCTTCACCCTCAAGTTTCTCATGCCAAAGGATACGCTCCTTAGCACACTTCAGTAACCCTTCTTCTTCAAAAGCCATCAACCTCAATTTATTTTTACCCTGCCAGACAAATAGCCAGCTCACACTCAAGGTCATTCACTCATTTACAAAGACATGGAGGCAGTCATAGAGTGCATTTTGGATGGACTTTTTTCAAGGGAATAAGTTCTTTTTAGAGGAAAATAAATACTTTTAGTTCATAAGATCATTTGGATGGAAAATGGAAAAGGTTTTTTAAGAGTAAAAAAAACTTTTAATGCATATATTTGAAAGTAGCAATTTTTTTTAAATCACTTCAAGTGCTTAAATATTTTAGACACAGTTTAGTCTCTCAACAACAACAACAGACCTAGTAAAATCCCATTGTGTGGGGTCTCCAGAGAGTGTTTGTATGCAAACCTTACCCCTACCCAGAGCTGCCAGTTTAGTCGATCAACTATGCAATTATTAAATTTAGTCCTTGACTTTCTTCTGGACTCGATTTGGTCCTCTATCTAATTTGGACTGAATTTAGTTTGTCTATTTAGAGTCAAATATGAATAAAACTATATTGGGTCCAAATTTCACAGTTACAGATAAAATTGATGAGGAAATTAAGTAAAACTCCTTTCGTTCACATTGAACTGAGCATTATGACTTTTGAGATATATCAAAAGTTGAATGGATATTGATATACATTATGTCTAGGTTCACTCAACTTTTGATGTATCACAAAATTCATAATGGTCAGTTTGTGAATGGAGGGAGTAGTGTATAGTCTATGGACTGAATTAGATATCGAGTATCAACTTGTGCTTATACGAGAAAACACTTATGATAAGTTATCTCAAAACCATTATGCAAGATGATTAAATTATACTAGGGTTGGAAGTGCCTAGAGTTTATTGCTAACAAGTTAGATGACTAATCACCTCATTTCGTTCTTGTGATTCAGATGCTGTTTTTCCTTTTGATGATATCCGATTAAGCATAGTTGCCTCATCAAGTTCTTGGGTAGCTGACTGAGAAACTTTTATTGGAGACTTGTTAACCAACTTCTTCATCCAGTGGTTAATGGCATCAGGTAATTGCAGCCAGAAAAGTGCTTCCATTGGTTCTCCAAATAAAGCAGCGGCAAATGCAAGTCTTACTACACAACCTTTGTTGACTATACTACAATATAGCCTCACCATCTCATTATTGAGTATGCAGCCTTGGGCACATGAAATGAAATGTTACTAAAAGTTGCAGTTACTATCAATGTAGTTTTCACAAATATATTGGGAGGTTCAGATAAACAATTCCTAAGACATAAAATCAGAACACACCTTCTCTCCGATAAGGCTCCAACACTTTAAGAAGCATCTCGGGAACAACAGAGTCACCAATGCACGAGGAGTGCAACATGTAACTGCAAAGATCACTGGTGGACGAGGGCGTTTCGTTAAAATCATAATGCCCTTTAACCATGGTTGGACCAAATGTATTGAACCATGATGGCTTCAAACCCAACTGCAAGATCGTCCGCATTGCCTGTAATAAGGTAAACGAGCAAGTAATTTAAAAAACATGGTTTTTATCTTTCCGCAGCTAGTGTGGATGGGAAAAGGACTGCTCTGTTAATTTTAATGCACTAAGCTAAGTGTTACATAATGTGAACTCAACTCATGTTTATGTACATGAACACATGCCTTCCAGTTAATTGCAACACTTTATTGAATTGATTTACAACTCTTTTCCAACCAAGCACACACACACGAACATACACACATACACACACATAGAGTAATGATATCATAAGGCACATCAAACTAAATCTGCTAGGTGCAAATGCTCCCAGCCATTAGATCAATGAACTGGCTTGGTATGGTCTCATCAGTTAACTAATCTTATGGTTGGGAGCATTTAGCTCTGATAGGTTTTGTCAGACACACTGTATGAAATCATTATTTTGTGTATGTAAACCTTTTAAGTCTCGGGAGGAGAGATATATAGCAACATACCATAGCATGTGCAGTGGGTAATAGTATAGGAGAAAACAAAGGCACAGGCCGGTATCTCTCATTGATGAGTCGAGCTGCAGGGGCATTTGTTGTTTTATTATCATTTCTGCATTCATGAATAAAGAAACAATGTTAGGAGAACTGGACTTCAAGTTCTTCTAGCATCTGACTTTGAAATTTTCAAAAACTAATTTGAAAACCATAAACTTGACATTCTTAGAAAAACAGTCAAAACGCTCAACAAAATGTAGCAAAACAGCTTCATCCCTGCCACCGTCAGCAACTAGATGTGACTAAACAAGGTAACATTGAGATATGACTAAAATGGTAGCATTGATATTCTACATGTATTTATATGCACGACAATGAGAAAAGGGGGATAAAATCCCTCCTTCAGCCTGAAAAGGTGTGTGGCTTACTTCTGTCTTTTGGCAGCCCTTTCAAGCCCAACAACAACAACCCAGTAAACTCCCAAATAAGTAGGGTCTTTGGGGGGGGGGGGGTGAGTGTCCATAGACCTTACACCTACTTGAAAGTTGAAAGTAGAGAGGGTGTTTCCAAGAGACCCCCAGCTCATGTACAAAAGAATGGGCAAGCAGATTCAACATGCAGATCACATTAGCACAAACGAAGCACAAATCAAGAATTAACAAAGTATGAGTAAAGAGCAAGGAGAGAGAAGAAGTCCACATACAGACTTAAACAACAAGCCTGCATACACAAGCAATGACCAAAAGGCATAAAGACTCGCCAGCAAGAAATATGACCTAAGGCTCCCAGGACTACCCAATTACTCTGATCCTAGATCTCCAAACGTTCCGATCTACTGTCATATCCTTGGTGACATCCCGGGGTCATAGGTACCTAATCAACTCCTTCCAACTCTTCCTAGGTCTAACTCTTCCCTTTTCAAGCCCAAGATATAACATCAAAAAGATAGAGATATGCTGATTCATTCACAAAGTCTGAACTGCTTTAATAATTTGTGCAATATCTCAGTTATGTTTCCCCCTAAACTGGGTGATTAATCACTATCAGGTAAATGGTGCAAATGAATGAGAAAAAGCTAAAACATATCAAGATCCCTGTTGAGCATACATATTAACTTCAAGAAGACGAAAGCTGCTATCAGCTCCAGCAATGCACAAAATAAGTGGATCATTCTTATCAGTTCTTAAAGGCAACCAATCAAGTTCCAAAACAAGAGTTCCAGGGAGCTGAGGTTGGAGAAGTGAATTGGCCAATGGATCTGGTGAATCCTGAAAATTGAACAAAATGTGTAATAATTAGCTGAGAAACTGAGAAATTTGTTAGGTTTGGAAAAAAAAGACTTTCACAGTCCAGACTCCAAAGACCAATTAAGCGTTCATATCACTACCAAGACTATCTTAACAGCCACCACTGACATCTCATGATTTTGTTATGCAAGAGGGAAAACCTATGATGCTCATGGTTTTGAAATCTCATCTCGTTATTCCTGCATGAGAAAGTTGAGGCAGGAAGGACTCCCAACAAATAATGTTCCACTATGCTTTCTTCTTCTTTACTTGCATATATTTATGGTGCTAAATATTTTAAACAAATAATTGAAACTAAGAATTCATTTCATGTTTCCGACCTGTGCATACTTGAGATTAAGTTGATGATGGCTTCCAAAAGGGGGGAGTGGATGTCAAACAAACAAAAATGAAAGAAATAACAACCTTTACTCATCAAAACTGAATAGAGCCAAAATCGCCATGTTCACATAGCAAAGTATGTCAAAATGCTGCTATAATAGTGTGTTTGGATATGCTTTAATGAAGAGCTTATGGAGCATTGATAAGGCCATTCTGAATTTCCATAAGGCATTCTAAGGATCTTATCAGCATAAGCTGAAAAAGAATTGGTGAAGGCAGTTAAAAAATGATTAGCTGTATATCTAAAAATACTTATTTTAAGTAGCTTATCCAAATTTGGCATACAAGATTACAAGGTGTTGCGATTTTAAATGTCCCTAAATTTTAATAACTTGATAAAAACATAGATCTTGCTACAGATATGATACGTGCAATGGCGTCGATTGATCCATGTAGCCGACCCGACCTAGGGGGATAAGGCTTGGTTGTTGCTGTTGACTTTTTAATAAAAAAAAGATAGATCCTCCGATGGACATCAAAAACTGAGAGACTAGAGGATTAAAAACACCAAAACAAAGACTGGTGAACATGTGTTTTTACCAAATCATATACAGAAAATGTGTTATCATAAAAGAGAACTGCAATGCGTCCACGGCTACGATCTCCGGGAACAACTGGTGAGAACTTAATTCTCCGTACTCCTTCCCTGTGTGTATTAAATGAGGAAGATTGGCCAGTGTTTACATCCCACCAACGTATATTCCCTGACCTATCCCCCAAAACCTGCAGGATAATTAAATTACTGCCTCTTGTTGCGAAATGTTGAAAGGAAAAACATCATCAAGTTCAACATGTATTGCAGATAAATAGACTACATCAATAATTCAAATGTACCACATGAGGCAGTCGATATGCCATGGCTGTTACCAATCCATCAGATGCAGCAAATGAAGAAGACGGCCACTTTGGTCTGTCAAAAGACATAAAATTGAGCACCTATAGTCAATGAAGCCGCACATTAACAATGAGAACAAAAAAGAAAAGGTTTCTCTTGCTCCGAACCCTACAACTCTAACTCTCTAAGAGAGGGGCATACTGTGAAAAGTATAAGACTTGTTAGGAGGCTTAGGACTCATTTCTCTAAGCTTTATATGGCATTGATGATAATACAAACAGATCCCTATTTTATATTTGCATTAACTTTGCCTTTTCATGATTAAAACAAAAAGATCCCTATGTTTTAAACATAGGGGTCAGACTGCGTACATCCAACCCCCCTTACCCCGCAATGGGCGGGAGCCGTTGAGGCACTGGGGTAATGATGATGATGATGATGATGTTGTTGTTGTTGTTGTATAGCAATGAACTCAATCCCTCCGATTTGGGAGGAAGGAAGAGGGGGAAGTGAGGGAATGAGAGCCAAAAACTTAGGTTCCCTCCCGTCCACTATTTTAAAACCAAACGAGGAGAAAGATGCATTTTCCCTCCCTTCCCCTCCCTCCCCTCCAATCAAACAAACCCTATAGGTTAGAGAGGCTGTTTCACGAAGAAATCAAATGAAAGATGAAGAAAATAATGTGTCCATCCAAATAGGAAGTTAAAAGATGCGCCTCACACAAGTCAATGCAGAAGTTTCCAAAGCCCCGCCATCACTAAAGTCGAATCACTTGGTTACTGAAGCCAACTTTTATTTTATTTGTCTCAACTTGTAATCAGTGAGTAACTAATGCATTGCTAAACATGCATACTAATTAGATAACTATATTTAGATAAAATAAGTGGAGTACTCCTTCCATCCCTAAATAAACTTCTCATTCCTTTCAAGGAAAGATTTGACCTTGAGAGGGAGTATTTGAAACGGAAATAACAGCACAAGGTTATGAATCATGAGAACACACCAAAAATATTATGATATAATATTATAATCACACTAATTGCAGCAACTCCATCCTTAAGTCCAATTGATCAACCACTTGCTTATGTAGTTATATTATTTCTATGTATTATCTTGATCAGTTTCATGACTTTCATCTCACCAACTTGTTGAACGTTAGTGTAAAAATCTGTCATGTTTGATACCATTGGTAGTCAAATATGTCAGAAAATAAAAACACCTGAAGTCTCGGATCCTTCTCCCCTGAACCTCAAAAACTCCAAGTGCTCCATTTGCCAATGCAAATGAAAAACATTCTGAAAATTCATCTTGTGGTTCATCAGTGCCAGATTCTGCAATAAAATTAATCCTCAGATATAAGGACTTGCAATCACTAAGAAATAAGACAAAGAAAAAGTTAATGCTGCTACATTCTGTATGAAAATTTCAACTCACTAGAGTCCAAAGGAGATCCCTTTGGCGAAGATGTCTCCACAGATGCTGTTGTACGATCTTTAGATGACGGACGTGGGACTGTTGGAAGACTCCATTCCACTACAGTGAATGGCAGAGCTAGTGATCTAAGCTGCGTGTTAAAATTCAACATAAAACGAGCAACTCTCATGGTTTGCAGCCAAATAATGAGACAATAAGGAGAGAACTTATGGTGAAACGAGAAGATTTACTAATATTTTTTAATTACAACAAATGAATTACAAAATTGCAAAATAAAAAAGGTACTGCATCAAAAACAAAACAATACATTTTTATAACGTTTTGGTTTAGATAAAAATAAAAGTTGGTTGCTGGTTTAGAAAAGTGAAAAATAAGGCAGTGGCATTTTAGTAAAGTGAAAAATAAAAAAAAGCAGTGGTGTTTTAGTAAATAGGCCAAACTTGGTTGCTGCCTTGAAGTATGCACTACCGCGAAAGTAAATGTGCATCTCGATTGACCAAAAACATCATTTTCATCTCTCGCAATAAGAGTCATTCAAGTGCATAAGTGCATCTCTGATGGTACGGTTACCCAGGTTACACTCCTCGGTCCTTTACTCCTTACAACCTTGAAGATAATTATGAATTTCATAACATAAAACTTTGAACACATTTATGCTTAATTTAAAAAACCAACAACCCTGTCACAAACGCACTGAGGCAGTAAAAAATTTCTGTTGCACATCATTATTTTAAATCATTCAAAAACCAATTTGATATGTTTATGTAGAAAATTGTGATGAAAACTAGAAAGTAGAGGGATGAACTGATATACCATAACAGGAGTCTTTGTCATTGCCCAAACTTCTACGGGTGCATCACGAAACAATATTAGAAGGTACCTAAATTGTTTTTGGAAACTATGAGAACATGTGTGCAGTGGTTGAGAACTATAATTAGCAAGAACAAGGCAAATATTGTTCAATATAAAGAAACTAACATGTTAACTTCTTAAAATTTAAGATGCTTAAAGGAAGTAATAGATGAAACCTGAATAATCAAGCCCAATGGAAACATTCGATTAAAATATAGCGCAGTGATTATAGATAAGGATAAACCCTCAGTATATTAGCATTCACATTGGAGTAACCATCCTTCCAGTTTGTCAAGGATCAAGTATCTAGTTCCGCGATGGATAGAGACAACCTAGTATACTCCCAAATCTGTTGGGTTTAGGGGTCAAGATTAATGGAGTAAAATACCCCCAAACCATTACAGACACCAAACATCAAAATAAAATGACACACCGCAATGTGATTTCTTATAGGCACGCCAAAACTACTTCTAGATTATCCAGTAGATGTCAAAGAAAGCATGTAGTCTCCCCATAAAATAGATGATGTGCACCACAAATAATACACACACACACATATATAAAGAAAGGAAGAAGAGCAAAAGAAAAAAGTTTGATTATCAGATGTATGCTGATACGAATTTGCAATACAAGTAACTGAAGTAAGCAACATCAGCCTAGCAACAATTAAATGATTGCCCAACTTTAATGACTGTCATACAAAGACACTTCGTTTCCCGAGATAATCGAGGGCAGGTATCATTAAGGAAAATTGGAAATGACATATCCTACAAGTTATAATTAAACAAACAAAGTACATTAGCCATGTTTTACTTTTTAATAATATACCAAAATCAAAACAAGTAATGGATACAAGGTTTAAATAAGGTTTAAATGATTAAATTAGTAAGAATGTATAAATTCTATGGCACAACTTCATACAATTTTAAGAGGATTACAGGACTAGATCAAATGAAATTAGTAGCTTGTTTGTCGGCATAGCAAAAAAAATGAGCAACAAACGCATTGTCGCAAGCACACAGTCGTTCAGCATACATGCAGTAAGCAACCAACAGTAATATGCATATTGCACAGACATTTAAGAATTTAGGTTATCTACGAACCTTCCAGAAGACGAGACTCTTAGAGCTCTTATAGGTGCTCGTTCTGGCTTCTGTAGAACTCGAAATGATCGATTCAGTCCACTTCTTAGACAAGTCACAACAAGCCTATTAACGTAGCCACTAGATTTTTCTGCTTGCTGGAGGAAAAAGACAAAGCCATTGTTTCAATTAAGTAACTTCTATCAAATGAACAAGAAAAGTTCCTCACTAGATATTACATTCAGGATATGATTCAGAGGCAGTGTAGTTAGCTCTTAGGTGTGTGTGGGTGTGTGTAGATGTTTGTGCCAGTTGTTTGTGACAGCTATTTAGAAAAATTGGTTTGAAACAAAATACAAGTTTGAATATTCATTGTTATTCAGTTAATTTTTTAATATGAATATGTGTGTGTGTGTGATTCAGAGAGTTGACAAATATTTTTTGTGTCCTAAATAATTACTCCAATGTCCATAACATAATCATTAATGAAGAATTTATTAAAATATGTCAAATACTTATTAAAATATTCAATCAAGATAATAAATATAGAGTAATTAAAATGCTTCATCCTAAAATATTCACCCTTTGTCCTTGAAAAAATTCATAGTTTGACTTCATGGAGCTTAAGAAAAGTGGTGAACAGTTAAAAGTATGTGGATCAAACTTGCTTAGAACAAAGAGAAATGTTCTAAACCACATATTGAGTTCCTTAAAAGGAAATTAAGGCAGGGTGCAGTTTATTTTGGAATGAACAAAAAAGGAGTGTAAATTTAATTTGTGGGCGTAACAGAATTTAATAAAATATGTCACATACTCAATAATATATTTACTAAATATAATGAATTATTACTAATGTTATTCATATATAACTAAAATGTTAAATTTTTAGTGCAAATGTCAAACTTTAAAGATTTAAATCTGAATCGAATACATTGAAACCGTTCTTTGAGTTAGTAAGTAAGCTTTTTTAATCAAATATGAATGTGTCCAATTTTTAAAATACAAATATTAATACTCAATATTTTTTTTTTGATTTTATTCTTTTATGGGAATTATGGCCTTAGTTGGGTGTGTTATTTGTGCTAGCAAATAACACAAAAACATTTGTCTCCAAAAAGCCTAAGAAACAAGTTTTTTTGTAGCTTAGCTTTTTGGGATAAAAAATCTTTCTCCTCTTCTTCCTTTGTGGTTCAAAAGACAGCAATAAAGCCAAAGGAAGCCAGTTTTTGGGAGCAAAAATCTATCCCCAAAACATGTTCACCAAACATTTCTTATACGGAGTAACTATTTGATCAGTCAATTGCCTCAAAAAGCTCTTATCTTACAAAAAACTAGCCAGTCCTTTAAAAATGACAAAGCTCAAGTAACGTGTTTCTTACCTGTGTATAAGAAAATGACACCAATCTAGAATTTCCAAGCCACCGCAATCCCCTAATAACGCTATTATGAACAGAGAAACTAGCAGCAACTGCATTGGCATAGACATCAATGACCTCAATTGAACCATTTTGTGTTCCCAAAGCAACTAGAGGAACTGCAACAGCTGGAAAGTTCCCTCCACCTTAATTGTTTACACCACCCACTTTTAGTCCAGGATCTTCAAAGAAATATAATGACTCCTATTGGATCTTAATACACGTGTTGTATCTAATAAACATGCAAATATTAATAGTAAACACTCACGTGCCAAAGTGCCGGTCAAAGAAGGTGATGGTACAGCTAGCATACTCAGTGGTGAAGAAAGAAGATGAAGCTGTCCAACTAGGCTAATCTACATAAATTGATAATACAATGAGCTTTATAAAGATGGTGGAAAGACTTCTAGGAAAGCAAGGTACTACAAATCAAAATCTATTCGTCCATTTGAGTCTTTAGAGCCAATAAAATTTCATTGAACTGTGATTTATCGTGATTTGAAATAGTTCCACATCTCACTATTACTCATCCCTAAATAAGGGGATAGTTACCTATCCCACCTGAAGAGAGTGCAATTCGAGACACCACAGGTCAAAAATATTTCTTCATCAAGATCCTCGACATATAGCACAAGAAATTTAGCATCCAGCTCAACCAATGGAGAGAAATTGGTAGTCAATGACTTTCTAATGTTTATATGCCACCATTCTCTTATTCATTACTAAGGCACATTTATCAACAAAAGCATTACCATGATACCATCTCATGAAGCATGACAAAGAATACATAAAAGACCTATTAGGCTATTACTTGTATGTTGTTTATCCCTGTCTTCAACAGTTCAACCATAAATTGTGCAAGTTAATATTTGCTGTTTTACGGTTTTCACATACAAAAAAGGGGGTTTATCCTAGTGCCAGAAAGCTCCTTGCTTTTCAAGGGTATGGACGGAGGGTCAGAGTCTGCTGCCTTCCCATTTCACATGCAAAGAGGCTTTTCTATAAGCCAAAAAGGAAAAACCTTATTGTTGAGCCAAGTCTCAACCTCGTTTTTCACAAACTTGAAGCAAAATCGATGACTATCTAGAATGGAAAATGAGAGCATTCAATCTAGCCCACAACTTAAAAGGGGTGGGAACTTGCATCACACTTTACAAGAGTAACTAGTAGACAAAGTGAGTGTGTGCCTATGTGGGGAATAAGCTGAGCATGACCATTTCATAGCAAGAGCAGCAGAATTAAAGGAAGAACAAGTCATTCCATCCAGCTACATTTAAGGTTGGATAAGAGCTTTTTGAATTTTGCTTCCACCCACAGACGCATAGAGAAACCAACAGATCAAAAGTGAAAATCAAATTAACCTACAACATTGAGGAGGTAATTTATTTCTCTTCCCTCACGCATTTCGTTTTTCTCTTATTAGGGTGGTTAAAGCTTAGGGTTCATTGCCTAAGGACTATGGAGTTAAAAGAGTCATATTTTGATGATGCCTACGTTTTGGGTAAATAATAGATTGAATAAAAATAGCACATTAAAGCTTATTACTTTCAATAAAGTTTTGGGTAATGGAAACAGCTTCTCTGTCACATGGGTAAGGTTGTGTATTGAAGACCCCAAAGAAGTTGGGTTTATACCGGGTTCCTTAGTTGTGGGTTGGTTAAAACTTAAAATAGGTGAGCATCAGACAAATGATTGACCAACAATCGTGACTTGGCTATTACAATAGACTTCATGGGCAGAATAACAAGGGTAAAGAAAATATTGTTCCTGGACTAATATGTAAGCATGCATACAAACCTTGAACAACTCTTTGTCGTTTTTAGAAGCATTTAACACACATCCACTATTGCTAATTGCAGCATTTGATTTCATTAACATATCACTAGGAAAAATATTTTTCTGAGGATTTTCTTCCGGGATTTGAGATTTATGAACTTCCACTGCAGTGCCAGGTTTTGGTTTAGCCTTTTGAGTACTACCGGATCCTTCAGCGGTCAGGAGCCATTTCAATACTTTTCCGTCATCAGAAATGGAAATTAATGGTGTTTTAGAAATGATGAGGGATTCATCACAAAAATCAAATGGATTATCAAAGTCCAGTTCAGAAGATTCACGTCCATCTGAACAGAGTTTGCTGATATTTTGTAGTATAGCATCTGAGTGGCAAATAACAACACCAAGAACTGAGGGAGGAGGTACATATGACCCAAGTGAAGGCATCAATTCTTCCATAGCACTGATTGTATATACCTGCTCTCCTCTGTTAGATTATCAAAAAATATGTATTATCTTATCTTTAAAAAAACTAAACAAAACAGATTACATATAGTGAAAACATGGCAAAGTTTGTGGGATGAAATACACTTGTCAAAGTCATTAGAAGAAGGCATCAAATGTGTAAGTCTCTCAATTTGAATGACCATATTTATTTGTCCACGAATCCATTGTATTATGGATGAAATGGATCCTTTAGTAAGATCCTAGTCCAGTCTAGATAGTATAAGAGTACAACAACAACCACAACCCAATTGAATCCCACAAAAGTAGGGTCTAAGGAGGGTGTGTGTACGCCGACCTTACCCCTACTCGAATGTCGAAAGTAGAGAGGTTGCTTCCAAAGAGACCCCCGGCTCAAACACCACAGATAATTACGCACGCAGCCTTACCGCTATGGCGCTAAGTTTAAAACATAGAGCGGTTGTTTTCTGATGACCCGAGATGAGCATCGAAAGTTGCATTGACTAAATGCTACTTCACTATTAAAAGAAACAATCAGTTTAAAAAGTCATTTTGCTTTATTCCATCATACCCCAAAGCTAAAACAATAGTGAATCTATGGCTCCATCGGAGTATAGGAGTATATGACCATAAGTCTGAGAACTCAATTCCATATGCACCGAAATAAACAGCAATGCACAGCAGACTCAACATGGAATGAGGTAAAACAGGATGTTTTAGTCTTAACCTGACCGAGTTTTCTTTGCATACAAATTGCTGGGAATTCCGGGACACAGCTGACTGGTACACACATAAGTTACTAAAACAATTGCCTAAACAGTTCAGCTCTGCGGAAATCAGCTGGATAGATGATAGGATGAGAGTACTTAGTTGAGTAAATTTGAGGTATTATGAACAAATACCTAAAATGATTGCACTCTAATACTCTGATCTCCAAAAGCCCGAAGGTGTATATAGCCCAACAAAAAACAGTACAATTTTAGTTATTTGTTCATAACACCTAAAATGATCACACTATAATACTCTGGTCTCCAAAAGCCTGACAGTTGTAATGCTGCATACGAGATTTTTGTTCATAACCCATTAACCCCTAAAACAATTGCACTCCCATGAACAGCTGTTTGCAGCATGATTCATGTTTGTTCCTCTTAATAATGAGCTCTCAATTTTCATATGAGTAACAAAGAAAAACAGTATCATGTATCAAAACTCTGATTCTATCAAAAAAAGTGCAATGGAACCTTTTTCATTTCAAATAGCAATTTGGCATAACAGTATGATGTCACTACATGACATATTTAATCTAAAATCCTCTCCTAGTTCAAACTATTGAGAGGGGGGAGGGTAAACATTTAGTATCAGGACACTAAGCAATACTTCTTTTTGCAGACACTGCAAACTAACAGCACAGAAGCGCAGGAATATACAATTCAAACAGAAACTAAAGTTCAGTCACTCATTACTTACTTTTTCCTTTGCCAAATACTGATCATCCCATCAAGATGAGCACAATACAAAACCTCCATATTTGAATCTGGCAATACTTGTAGGAACTTCCCGCAACCTCTGGGCAACCCTGCAGAGTATAATGTAGCCTCGTACTGCAAATCAAACACTACCAGCTCTCTCGGAAAAGCAACAAAAAGTATATGCTTGGAGTGTGGCGAAAAAGCAGAGCTCACTATATAATTAGGAAATGTAGCCAATGCCGGAGACCCATTAACAGCAGCAGTTGAATCCCTCTCCAGCTTCTGCAATTCCGAGGCATCCGTATGGATTTGCAGTTCTTTATTAGCAACATCATTTTCAGAATCCCCAAATGCTTTGATTGAGAGCAAGAAGCCTTTCAGCCCGACAGCACAGAAACGCCTGGAATCGAACGGATCACGGCAAAGGCATGAGAATTGCTCCGGAGAAGCATCGTATTTGAAGAAGCAACGACCAGATGATGTGCTGTATATGCTCAAAAGTGAAGGTCCGGAAAGAGCAGCAATGGCCCACGAATCAAGCCCGGTTTGGATCCAGCAGAGATCCTGAATTCCCAGTTTCTGAGTAGAGTTGCTAGAAGTGTCTAAGAACATGAGCGGAGCTCTCGATCGCAAATCAAGGAGGCAAATACGGCCCTGCCGATCTCCGACGGAAAGAACGAGATGCTGATTGGGCGCGTCGGAGGACAGAAGAATGTGAGGCAGCGGGTGAGGGGACCACCTGACGGAAGTGATGAAGGGGGAGAGAGCGGCGGAGGATGGAGACGGAGGCGGCGGAAGCGGGATGGCAGTGACGAGCTGCATGGAGTGAGTTTCGACGACGACGACGGAGCTTCCGGATGCGAAAGCCAGGAGTCCGGTGGTGGAGAGGTCCGCGGATCCGCCATTGCTGCGTGAAGGTGGGCCTGGGATCATACAGTCCCACGATTCGCGCTGCGGAATCGACATTGGAGCTGGATTGGGAGGAATTCGGGCGGGAAGACAAGGAGGGAAACGCGACGGCGGTCACAGTTCAGTCGTGGGTTGACAGATCAGCGCGAGACATGTCCCCGGTTGAATCTGAGAAGACGGGTAGAGCAAGAACAAATACGGAGTAGTGCGGTCGTGCGGAGTAAAAATTGGATAATAAATAAAACAAAAAATGATTCAAAAAATTACTCCAATTTTCAAATATTGACACTCAAATTACACATTATTTAAAATTATATTTTTGAGTATCTTCAATTTTCTGGCAAGAATTCATAAATTTCACATTATTCAGAATATATTTAGATGTCCTTAAGATTTGTGATATCATATTTCGAATGTACATTTGGTCAAATATGCGTTAAAATTGAAAGTTCTTTTAAATTGATGAATTGAATGATTTATTTAAATTTAATAAAGGTTAATTTACCTAAATAGGACTAAAACATAATGACTTTCCCAATATATGACCATATGTTTTTATTTTCCAATGTAGGACCTTTGGTCATTATCAAGTAGTCATTATTCAACTAAATGTCCATTATTACTGAGCATTATTTCTTCCACTAAGTCATTAAGTCTTATTTAGGGAATAAAAAAGTTTAAGTCCTACATTTGGAAAGTCATTATATTTTAGTCCTATTCAGTGCAAATTTTACTTTAATAAAATAATGATTATGAAGGTAAAATTTTGTATTTGTCAAAGTATCAAAACTATTAATCCTACCGGTCAAATAGACGAAATATACCCAAGAAGTACATTACCATTAATTTTAAAGACCCTTGTTGTATACTCCGGGGTATTATAAATAATGTGAAACCTGAGAGTTTTTACCAGAAAATTGAGGGTGCCCCGACATATATTTCCGATAATGTGAGACTTCAGAGTCATTATTATAAAATCGCTGATACCTCATAGTAATTTCCTGAAAAATGATTCTCACTACTTCCCATTTTGTGTTTATGAGTACGAGGCCTCGCTTTTTTCAAAAAATACTCAAAGGGTATCTAAAAATTACTGCAAGTGATTGTCGAGATCACTTTCGTCAAACCCATAGTAGGGAGAAGAGATTCCGTCAATTTTTATTTCTTATCTATTTCAAAAAAGTTACAAATATTTATTCACCAACAAATTCTAACATTTTTAGGTCAATTGTAGTTTCAAGCAATTTAATTTGAAAGAATTTGAAATTGCAATTCATTTACCAAATGGAATATCTATAATTGAATGACTCACATTTACCTGAATTCCATAAAGTATAAGAAAATGTCTACCAATAACTACATAATCATACGTGTCAACAATGAAGAATGTCTTCCCTCTAGATGTGAAATCCTAGTTGCAAGTTTCCCCTGAAAATGGTACTGATCTTCGTAAGTTTTTGAAGAAGAAGAAGAATTTAGCTTATAATGAGTTTGAAGAAATAGAAATAGACAGATACTGTAGGTTTGACAGAACTGGCCTAGACAATCACTTACATCAATTTTTAGATACCCTTTGAGTATTTTTTGAAAAAAGTGGAATCTCACAATTATAAACACATAATCGGACATACATGTCATTCATTTTTTTAAATAAAAAATCAAAACAAAGGGTGTGTTTAGATCTATTTTTTGTGATTGCTAACATAGTCTTAAAAACATATTTTACGCATAAAATATTTTCTTTCAATAAGAAGAAAATAATTTTGTTATAATTCAAAGACAAAAATTTATCTTCTCTTCGCACGGTCCGTACACACCCTCAACACTTTTGTCACGCCCTTAGGGCCTAATCCAAAGTTTTATATTGAAGAACAAGCCGAGCCGCGGTGGGTCCACTAGACAGAAAAGTCAGGCCGGTTCTTAATATTTAGAAACAAGAAGATTGAGATTGGCTCATTTACTATAACTTAATAAATTATAAATACAAAAAGTACTAAATAATTTAAAATATTTTCAAAGTGTATATTAGTCTTTTCATCAAATTGCATTACGGAGTAATAAATAAGTTCTATATGATATATTCAATATTCTAATAATAAAATTATATATATAAAACCATACTAATATTCGTTCAAATTGCATTACGGAGTAATATTAGTCTTTTATTTTTATTTTTTATGGAGTAATACTAGTCTTTTATTTTATTTTACGGAGTAATATTAGTCTTTTATTTTTATTTTCACTAGGGGTGCATACAAATCAAATAAAATGTATTTAATTCGTGATTTGTATTCGAAAATAATGATTGGTATTCGCTATATTCAAATTCGAATCCGAATAAAAATCATATTTTAGATTCGAATTATATTCGAATTCGAATACAAATATTAATAGATTCGATTCGTTTATTATTCGAATTATTCGAGTATTATAATTTATAAATAAATTTATATATTCTAATATATTAAATATTTGTATACATATTTTAACATATTTTAATATATTAAATTTTTGTGTACATATAAATTTATATAAATTCGAATATTATAATTTATAAATAAATTTATATATATTCTAACATATTTTGACTACATGTTACATTATTATAAAATAATACGTAGTACTACGTAATATAATGTCTTTAAGAAATCTATTTTAAGAAAAAATTACTAATATTTTCGAATTCAAATATTCGAATACAAATTCAAATACGTATCTATCGAATTGAATACAGATGTTTTTTAAAATTCGAATTATATACGAATCCGAATTCGAATACATATCACTTTAATCGAATAGGAATCGAATAGTGATATATTTGCTTCGATTCGATTCGTATACACCCCTAGTTCCAACTTCGAAATACTCCCTCCGTACCTAAATAGATTACAATTTTTTTTCTCTCCTCTTGATAATTTTTGTTTGTTTACTTGATTTCATTAAGTATTTGATAAAATAAAATATTTTTGTCATCTCTTATTTTGAAGAATTTTTGACGTAATTTTTTAATATGTAATTTTTATATCTTATTGATATACTAATTTGTAAATAAAATGATTTTAAAAAGTAGGAAATTTTGTTCCGTAACCCGCAATTTGTAATCCGAGCAGTATATTTTTCAATAACCCGCCGCCTCTCGGCCCCTTTATTATAAATATGAAGATCGGCCCGATCCCACCTCTACTTTTATCTCTCCTTCGTATTGTGTTTGCTGTTTCCTCACCGCCGTGCGCCTCCCTTCTCCGCTACCGAAGTATGTCTCCCCCTCCCTCATACACATATTTTATGGATGTTTATGGTTTTTTAAGATGATTTTTTTACCTTTCGTCTTCCAATTCGGTGTTGTATAGGGCAAAAAAGCTATGGAACATCAGCTACGATTAAGAGATTCCATTGCCGAGAGTTGTTTAAGATCTAATCACCCCATACTCTGCCAATTCTGCTTCGGAGACAATCCCCGTGTCACTGAGGTATGCAATCTCTCCAATTTTGTTAAAACCTTTCCTGTGTCAGTTTTGCCAATCCACATCAGAGCCAATTATGTCTGGAGAGGGTCCTCTTGGGACTTATGCCAATCCACATAGTTTCGTGTTACGACCTTTTGCATGAAAGAGATAGCATAGAAAGATTAGATGTTAGCCTATATTTTGTTATGGGCTTTGTGATTTGGCCTAATCCGTTTGTAATTCGGTTTTGTTGCATACCTGCATGAATACTTGGTCTTGCTAATAACAAAGGCAGTTTGGTTTGCACATAATTCTACATGGCATCAAAGCTCATAGGCAACATTGTGTGAACTGTGATGTGATACTTGGCTGGATTGTTTCTGTTTCATTCACACTATTAAAAATCCAATTGCAGATGATGGAATTATTGCTTGGTTGATTTGATTCAGCCACAATAATACTCCGTATAAACATTAGATCAAACAATGGATGGAACCATGCATTTTGATTGATTAATCTTTGATCACTTGTGTATAACAGAACTTGATGAGGTTTGTTTGGGCACTATAATAGCTTATCACACAACTTAATGAAAATAATGAGGTTTGTTTGGGCTTCTAGAAGGAGTGGACTCCGGACCCACAAAAATCGGGGTACACCTACCTCATTGGCCTCCGACTGGTCGAGCAGAGCCAAAGCACATATAGGCTAAGGGAATGCATCAAAAAACCCAAACTACCCCTACTTTTTTTTAAACCTAAAATGAAGACAATAGCAGGGATATACACTCACACAGGCACACCTCACGCGCCTATACTATAATACTAAGAAAGTTTCAACAAGGTTATTATCAATAGTTGATCACTTGCTTGCTTAGTGGAAAAAGTACAACTAGAACTTTCTAATTATGTAATCATGTCGATAAGATGATTAATTTTGAAACATCAGAGCCAATTATGTTGCAAGGTTGAGTCATTTTTTTTCTTTTTGAGCTACATAACCATGTCTCGGGTCAGAAAAAGTGCTGAAATACGTTCCTGTTTTCGGTTGCAGGCGCCTTATGATAACTTTTGCAAAACATGTGCGCGACCTTTCACAAGGTTTCGGTGGAGACCTTATAAGGATGGAAGATATAAGAAGACTGAGATCTGCAAACCTTGCTGTGGGTCGAGATTGATTTGTCAAGGTTGCAGTATTGATCTATTTAGTTTGTTGCCGGATCAAGTTCGGGACACTGCAGTTCATATGTCTACAAATCATGCTGTTATGGTGAAAGCTGATGAGCCACTATCAGAGGAGGTAGAAGCACATGACCACTTTGAATCACATCCTTAGAGATTCTAACCCACACTGCCCACACCTTATTATTAGCAGGCAACGCCCTTTGGTTTGGTATCTCATAAACGATTCCAATGTTAACGTTCTGCTTTTGATCTGACTGTTCTTCCATTATGTCATTTCCATAGGCTGACTTTATTGATACATGCCCTTGATTGTTGCTAGATTGTTGCGAATTTAAAGTTCGGCAACCATTTAATTGTTGGGCAACCCTTTTGCCTGACGTAGTCATTAAAGTTGGGCAACCATTTAATTGTTGCTAGATTGTTGCAAATTTGGATCAGCACACATATGATAGTCTACTATTTTGTTTGCTCTTCTTGCTTTTTTCTATATGGATGATAGATATGTGTGTGTGAGTGTTTGTGTGTGTGTTATTTGTGGTGCAAAACGCCTATATTATGGGGGAATTTAATCTTTGGGCATATAGTGCATAGCTTGTTCTCACCACTCTTATTTATGTTGAAAAGGGGTGACTATTGACTATGGAGTCATCGTCATCATTCTCTATGGTTGTTGTTGTTCATCTTTTCGTCATCATTCATACGCCTCTAATCTCACTATATAAAACAAATAGTAATAAGAATATTTTATTTTTCAAACTATAGACGAAAATATAAAAAATAAACAAAGTTATTGAGAACCATAATACATTAATAGACTAATAGTAATAATATAAATCATTATTTTAAGAGGAGTATTAATTTGTTCAAATTTTATAAATATAGCGAGAAGGAAGGGAAAGAAAGAGAGCTAGAAATCGAGACAATTCGCACGCGCCGGTCAAAGAGGCAATACGACGTGTGATTGTTTCCCATTTGAAAGGTAGTACCTCCAACCCTGAGTATTTGTCCGGGCAACACGGCCTTGTAATTGTTTCTCATTTGAGCATTTTTTGTATATGGATGATAGATATGTGTGTGTGTGTATTATTTGTGGTGCAAAACACCTATATTATGGGGAATTAATCTTTGGGCATTTAGTTGGCATGCAACTATGCTATCTAGGACGGTAAGATTCCGTCGCCCGACAACACGTGGAGAACGACTGTTACTTCTCTCTCGAATCAGCAGGCAGCGTAACCCCTCCCACTTCCGGCTAGTTGAAGTCCCAACAGGTGGGCGGGGATTTGTCTAGCTCGGTTCCGATGAGCTACATTGATGCGGGTTATGATCATGGGGGCAGCTGTTTTTTGAGCGACTCTTTATTCATCTACCGGGACATGTGTGTATATTATTTGTGGTGCAAATCACCTATATTATGGCGAGACTAAGGTTCCGTTTGGTACATGAAATTAACAGAATTAGAACTGAATTGAAATTGGTTATAGAATTGAATTAGTTGGAATTGAGTTCTTCAATTTCAATCATTTTTTGCACTACCTATTCTAAATTCATGTATCTTTGTGTTACCAATTAGAATAATTGGGATTGAAGTCCCCTATTCCAATTCCATGACTTGAATTCTGTGTACCAAAGAGAGTCTAAATGTAATCTTATTTGAGAGAGTCAGCGTGCCTTGGTTACTTGATTGTTTCCATTGGGCTACCCTTACTTTTACTCATTAATTACTATCTGTACCTACACTTTATTTCACTTTTTGCAATGATCCAAGGACAAATATGGAAAGTCAAAACATTTTTTACTTTTCTTTAATTTACGTGTAAAGTGAAAGCGGGAAGTTTATTTTTGAACGGAAGGAGTAACATTTAAGTTCTACTTTTTTATTTATTTACAAATCTCGAAATAAAATAAAATTGATAGAACCTGAAATTCCCACGCTGTCAAATAGTGTAAATGAATTTTCGATGGAGAGAGTAAATTTATTAATAATTATATAATAATATAGTAATTGAGTTTCTCTCTTGGTTTCAGTGGTAGGAGGACTATCTGTAAGGTGTGAATCCTAGCGGATAAGTTGAGAAACAAGTATACTCCACTATAATAGAGTTACTACTATTAAAAAATTACTTCGCATATAATAATTTTGATATATACACATTATTTTAAGAAGAATAAAATTACCTTCCGACCACATAAAGAAAGGAAAAAATTCACAAACTAAAAAGATTTTGCAAAACAAAACAAACGATAAATAATACTCCCTCCGTCCCGTTTTAAATCGTCTATTTTGACTTTTGAGCATATTTAAGAAAAAAAAAAAATTGAGTTGATTTTCCAAAATTGTCATTACTTTTTAGGAGGGGTGACGATGAATGAGAAGATAAGGTGGAGAAGAGTGACATATTTTAGGGGTAGTTTAGGTATTTTACTCTTAAAAATTTACGAAAACAAGTAACAGACAACTTATTTTGGGACAAAGAAAAAAGGCAAACAGACAATTTAAAATGGGACAGAGGGAATAATATTTTATTTTATCAAATAATAAATAAAAACATGAGAGGGAGGAGTATTAATTAGTTTGTTCAAATTTTACTCCCTTCGTCAAAAAATTATCTTCCAATTGCACGTTACGTGTTTGACTAAAGTTATTTTCAAATTATTTTATATGAAAAATCGTATAAAATTATAAAATAAAAATTACATATTAAAAAATTACATTACAAAATCTACAAAACTAGGGGTGACATGACTATATTATTTTATCTAATGAGTAATGAAAATAAGTCAAGAATAAAGTTTGATCATGTAAATAGTGAACGGGAAGATAATTTTTAGACAGAAGGAACATAAATTTAGGGAGAAGTGAAAGAAAGACCAAGAGAGGTTGAAACCAAAGAGATCTCAAAGGTAAACAATTGGAATCGTCCATTACAATTCACACGCACCGATCCAATAAGCTACACGGCCATGTTATGCTTTCCCATTTAAAAGGTATGTTTCACTCGTCTTTCTCCACTCTAATGATTGTTTATGTTTTTATCTCCATGAAATTTCACAATTTGATATTTGATCTTGATATTTTATATTTTTTTTTGATAATTTAAGTCATTTTGATACTAAAACATCGAGGACACTATTTTAGATATAAAGAACATATTTTAGTCTTATAATTTAAGTATTTTTTCCATCGAAATGAATAAACACAATGTTTGGTTCAAGGAATTTAAAAAGAATAAGAAAAGAAATTAAGACGGAAAGTAAATCTTCGTGTGGGGGCGATCGGGACGGGCGGTCTACTTTTTTAAGAAAGAAAAAACTATTAACAGTATGTTTGGTTCAAAGAAAATGGGATGGAAAACAATTTTTCTTGTTTGGTTAGAGAGAAAAAAAAGGAAAAAGAAAAGAAAATAAGAAGACAAATATTACTAAGGGAATGGAAAACCAAATTTTCCCTCATTTTTGTGAGGAAAATGAGAGAAACTCATTTTCTTTTCTTTCCTAATTCCTTGAACCAAACATCGTGTAAATAAACTGGTAACATGAATACATGAATAAAAGACATGAAGGAAAAAGATGGGAAATGGGCATGACAATTCACACGGCACCGAAGAGGGGAGGGGCTCTTTCATTCCCCCATTTCAAACACATCAACAATAGTAAAAACTTTGACTAGTCTAAGTTCTCCTTCATTGTCACTACTAACACTTTAAGTAGAAAAAGAAGGTACTGAGTGCATTTTGTGTGGGTATATAAATTAGAGCACTCAACTTAGTAAGCTCGTATTATCATATCAGAAAACAAACAAACAAACATACATACAGATATGGAGTCTTCAATATCAATAATATTTCACCTATACATACAGGTGGTGCTGGTGGTGTTGGTTTCTTCATCCTCATCTCATTATTCGTCTTTGGAGAAGACGAGACGACGGTGCCACGATGAAGAGAAGGCTGCCTTGCTCCAATTCAAGCACAGCTTTGCCAGCACCAACCAATGCAATAATGGTGTTCATCCAAAACCAAAACTGGAATCATGGAAAGAAGGGGGCGACTGCTGCTCCTGGGAGGGCGTGGAGTGTGATGAACAAACTGATCATTATCATGTCATCGGCTTAGACCTGAGCCAGAGTTGCCTCTTCGGTTCCATAAACTCCAGCAGCTCCCTCTTTACACTCACTCACCTCCAGAGGCTGGACCTCTCCTACAATGACTTCAACTCTTCTCACATACCCTCCGCAATCGGAAACCTCTCCCGTCTCACTCATCTCCACCTTACCGAATCCAACTTTTCTGGCCAAATCCCACAACAACACCTCTCCAATATCACAACTATGGTTTCCCTTAATCTGTCTTCAAATTCCGGATTGGAACTTAATAGTCTGAAAGGACTAGTTCAACACATGAGCAACTTGAAGCATCTCCATCTATCAGAAGTGAACCTCTCTTCTTCAGGTGTACCTCACCTCCTCTCCAATCTCTCATCATTAGAATCTCTAGATCTTCTTTACTGTGAGCTGAAGGCTATTTGCCCAACTTCCGTTCCGGGAGTCCTCTTCAGACGTTAAGTTTCTTCGGAACAAGTTTTGGGGGAGTGTTGCCTCCCTCCATTGGGAATCTCACCTCTTTGAAAGAACTATACATGGACACTAGCAATTTTACAGGGGACCTGATGTCACTCGGTAATCTTACCCAACTGGTTTCTTTGGGCATTTGGGGTGGTAATCACGTCACCCCGGATACTCTCAATACTTCTTCATTGTCGTGGATTGGTAAGCTCACCAAGCTCACTGATTTGTCCCTTCAAGGTTTGGACTTGACGGGTAAGATACCTTCTTCGCTCATGAACCTCACTCGACTTACTGATCTATATATGTCTCATAACCGACTTAGTGGTCCCATCCCATCTTGGTTCATGACCCTCCCTCAACTCAATTCCATTCACTTGTCTCACAATCAACTAAGTGGCCATATCCCGACCAATTTTAATCACGTAATTCAGGATTTGGATCTTTCCTATAATAATTTCGAAGGTTCTATTCCTACAAATCTATCCACTCTCCGTAACCTTTCTACTCTCTCACTTCATCATAACAGATTGTTTGGCTCGGTGGATATAAGCTTGTTCTCTCACCTCAAAATTTTAACTGAATTAAACTTGTCATATAATCACTTGTCATTGAGCCTAAAAAATATTAGTTCAACAAATGACTACTTTCCAAAATTAATGTTTTTAGAATTGGCTTCATGTAATATATCTGAATTTCCTACATTCTTGCAAAACAACAAAAATATATTGGAATGTCTTGATCTTTCGAATAACCGTCTCAAGGGTCAAATTCCTCCGTGGATTTTTTATCTCGGCCAAAATTCCAGAGAGGGTCTCTATTTGAACCTCTCTCATAACCTTTTTACTGGCTTTGAAAGGGAACATTCTCTCTTTCATCCTCGGGTTAAAATAAGAGCTTTAGACTTAAGACATAATATGTTACAAGGTTCTCTCCCAATCCCACCACCTTCCAGCACTTTCACATTTTCATCCTATCTAATTTCAAATAATAGTTTGTCTGGAAAACTTTCACCTCTCATTTGCAATTTCATATTCCTTGAGCATCTTGATTTGGCATTCAATAGTTTGAGTGGAACACTTCCTCAATGTTTGAGTAATTTGAGCGATAACCTTTTATTACTGGATTTGAGAGGGAACAAGTTTGACGGAAGTATCCCGTTGATGTGGAGAAATGGATGTCAACTGAGAATGATAGATATGAGTTACAATCAGTTACAAGGACAGTTACCCAGATCATTGACCAATTGTTCACAGTTGAAGTTTGTTGATTTTGGCAACAACCAAATAAGAGATACTTTTCCATTCTGGTTGGGAAGACTTACAATGTTGAACGTCCTAATCTTGCAGTCTAACCAATTTCATGGTGTCATTAATGATGAATTTGCATTCTCAAACCTTCAAGTCATTGACTTATCCAACAACAGATTCAAAGGGAAGTTACCATCAAAGTTCATTAACACCTCGAAGCCCATGAGAGCCTTAAATACAAGTCACACGACGAACTACATGGAGCTAGACTTGCATCCGACTTACAGGTGGGGTGGTGAAGACTTCGGCATATTTGATTACTCAGTGATCTTGCACAACAAGGGTTTGGAAATAAACTATGTGAAGATTCCAAATATTCTTTGTACCATAGACTTCTCCTCCAACAACTTTGAAGGGGTGATTTCAGATGTGTATGGAGATCTCACGGGACTTCAGGTGCTAAATCTTTCTAGAAACCATCTCATTGGGAACATACCATCTTCTTTCTCCAGCATGAAAAATTTAGAATCTTTGGATCTCTCCCTAAACCATCTCTCGGGACAGATCCCTACGGAGCTCACAAAACTCACTTCTCTTTCATCATTCAACGTGTCATTTAACAATCTCTCTGGCCCCATTCCACAGGGAAACCAGTTCTGTACCTTTGACTCCAAGTCATATGAAGGGAATCCTGGATTGTCCTTTGAAACTTGGAATAAGCAGTGTGGAAATGCAAGGTCTTTGCCTCAACTGCAGCAGGCTCCATCCCCTACAGAAGATGATGACGACGAAGATGACTCTAAAATAAAGTGGATGATAATATCAATTGGATTTGTTAGTGGTTTGGCTGTTGGAGTGATCCTTGGGAACGAGTTGACTACGAGAAAATACTATTGGTTCGTCAAGACTTTTGCAAGGAAACAAAGAGGATATGCGTGAGAGGAGAAGCATATATATATATATATACAAAGCATTCTCAGTTGTGTTTGGAGCTCAAAGAGAAATAATTGGTTATGTACTATGTGTGTAATAATGTATTTTATCATTATCAAGTAAAGCAATTCGATCTATGTTAATAATGTTTTTTTGTTTTTGTTTGCTTGATAAGCATTGAGGTTCTCCACATAAATGATGTTAGAGAACAGAAATGAGTTGAGGGCTGATGATGCTGCCCACAAATGATGTTTTCCATTGAGATTCTGATGTGGAACTGAGTCAGATTGTTGTCTTCCCATATATATGTTCTTTTGTCTATTTTTCAGTTTGCTTTTTTTTCTTCATTCTGTTACTCGAACAAGTGCTTTAAACGATTTATTCAGCAGAGTTGATGTGCTTACTAACCATGAAAAAGCTCTATGTCAAAAACAGAAAATCTTTCATATGGGCTAACAATGACTTTTTTTAACGTTTTTGTCTAACATATTCATCTTTGTTTTTGCCCAAACCTATTGGATCATCTAGTTCACAATAATTGTTAAATTATTTCATATAAACTCTTTCTTTTAGGTTCTAACTCTTAACTTCCAACATTTTCTAACTGTTTCTAATTTCTTTCAGCTCGTTCAATTTCTTCCAACTCCTTTAATCTTCTTCCAACTTCTCCTAGCTTTTTCTAACTCTTTTTGGTTTCCTCCAATTTCTTCTATTTTTTTCCGGAGGATTGAGACTGTTGTGAAAATGAGTTATGTTCTTTGTTCTCAGTTTCTCACCATCTTCTCATTTTCTTCCTATATGTTCTTAGGCTATGCCTTCTTTATTTCTTTCTTTTGGTAACATTCTGGACTATTTAGATTGCTCATCTATGGATTAATCATGTGTGGTTGGACAGGGTTTTGTAGAAATTTATATACTCTCTGCAGTTTTTTTTTGCCATTAAATTTTCATCCCCAATGAAGATTAAAACCCAGTTAGATATAGGCAACAATTCAAACTTATAATCACTTTTAACACGAAGAATCACAATTTCTCAAAGTGCTTTGCTTGACCACTCTTTTCACATTTTCCAATGTGAAAATATCATTACTTTCTCACCACTCTTTTCAGGTATTCCAATGGAAAGACATCATTACTTTATGGGGAAGGGTAAAAGTTTTTTTTTAGAAAGAGTAAAGTACATGAAAAAGTGTAACTTAAATAAATACTTTATTGGAAAGTGTAAAAATTTATAGGAAAGAGTTAAAGTTTATTAAAAAGTATAGCTTAAATAAACACACTATGAGAAAGTATAAAGGTTTATAGAAAATAATAAAAATTTATGAAAAAGTATAATAATTTAAATAAATACTTATGGAAAAGTAATAATTAAATATATTAACTGTCGGGTACCTCACATTGACTTGACATTTTAATTGATTATGTTACGGTACGCCATTTTTCTTCAGCATTTATTTTAAGTTGATTTAAAAATATAGTGTACAAGGAAGTCTTTCAAAACTTTTAATTTCGTTTTTGTCTTCACTATGGATTCCTCAATATTAGTATATACTCCGTAATACTTTTAATGTTTATATTGAATACAATTTCGTTGTGCTGTCTTTATATACACTATAAATTTATTTTTTTAATTTCTTTCACTAATTCAAAATACTGTCCGTGCAACGCACGGGCTAGAGAACTAGTATGCACAAAAAAAGACATCTCCCTAAAACAGTTACCTCTGTTCAAAATTCAGATGGAGACCAGAAGAGCTGCCATCCGCTTCCATTCCCACATTGGAACTATATTACTAGTAAGGAAACATCGAAGAAGAAATCGGAGATGGATGAAGTTCGTCTTTGTCACCTGTAAGTGTGCCGGGGACGATGACCCACCCAACCAAAATCTGTCTCTAATTCGTCAACAGTGGGAATACATTTGTCTCTGTTTCCATTTCAAACACATTATAAGAAAGTAGTAGAAGAAGAAAGACTAGGGATATTAGTGAAAGAGGAGTAAAACATACCTGGTCCCTATCTTCATTTGATACATGGAATTGAAATTTAAATTTCATAGAATTGAATTGCATAAAATTGAATTCTAATTCAATTTCAAATTCTTTAATAGTTATAATTAGAGAATTGATATAGAATTATATTCTATTATAATTCCACATCTTTGTTTGGTAGCACAAAATTGTTTATATAAAATTATATTTTGGGCTTTTAGCTATTTATCGTTGGTATGAGTTTTGTTGGTAGGATGTGCTTACCGAATTTTTAATTTTAGTTTTTCATTTATAATTTAATGTTAAAATTTTTAAATTTCAATTTTTAAAATTTTAATTTTTAAAATTTTAATTTATAATTTATAATTTGGAATTTTAAATTTTAAGTTTGAAAATTTTAAGTTTAAATTTCAAAATATAAAATTTAAGTTTAGATTTGTCATTGGTTCAAATCCGATAAGGCCATATCCTTTCAAGTATTTTTTTTCAAAAAAACATGAACTCCAAATTCGACATATTAAAAAATTTCAATGTTCTTCTCATTTATTGTATAGATTTCATACGGAAAAAAAAAGAAGAAAATACCTTATAGCTTATAAAACTTCAAAATTAACAAATTGAAGACAAAGAAGTTGACCTTATTTATTTAATAATGATTTAATATGCTATTCTTATACCTCATCCGTTCTAAAATGATCTTCCTAGTCCGGTTTGATTATAGGTGTAAACTTAAAAAAATTATACATTTTAAAACTACATCAAAAGGTCTACAAAACAAAAAGTAACATGACTATATTATTATTTACCAAATAACTAACAAAAATAGATAGCGAAAATAATTATAATTTGACCATGTAAATAGTGTCTGAAAAGATGGATGGAGGGATGATTTTACATTTAGAGTAGAAATATTTAGTTACATACATATTGAGCATGAAGAAAGACTATCTTGATTTAGCTGATTTAATAAAAAAAGAAACTTAGATTCGTAACTTTTTAGTAGGTGCTCTGAAGATAAATGGTATTGGGTAGTCAGTATAATTGTCATCGATCGATTAAATTAGTATTTATTACTCCGTATTATAGATCAGTAAGGTTTTTAAAATATAAAATAATTTAAAATGAGAATTTAATTACATTCATGAACTGACCCAAAATTTTTAAGGGACCAATATGTAAAAGTTGGATCTTCGAAGCCCATTGGAAGGTGTTGGGACTGCGCGTGCCCTCACCCCAACCCCGCATTAGTATGATATTGTCCGCTCTGGGCCAAGCCCTCACGGATTTGTTTTTGGGCACTTCCCAAAAGGCCTCATACTAATGGGGTTGGGTGAACCTATATATTTTGGTTCATTTACTCCTACTTATTCGGTGTGGGACTTTGGAGGAATCTCAACAAACCTCCCCTCATCCAAGGACCACACAACTTCCGACCTCCCCTCCAGCGGTAATCCATTTTTCCTTTTATCTGCTAACCATCTTGCACCGTCGCACACTCTTTGCGGGACACGCCGCCCGACCTCCTGTCGGGAAGACTTTCGACGCAAGACTCGAACCGCAGATCTTTCCTTCGCTGGGCTACACCATTTGATCCGCCAAATCATCTTGTACCGCCGTGACTATAACTTCACGGGACGCGCCGCCCGACCTCCTCTCGTCGGGAATAATTTCGACACAAGGCACCACCTGCAGATCCTCTTTCTTGGTCTTGGTCCTAGTTACACCGTCACACCGAGATTTTTCCACACTGCACAGTCCGCTACTCCCGCCCGCAAGAACCTAGGCTCCGATACCACATGTTGGGTCTGCGCGTGCCCTCACCCCAACCCCGCATAAGTATGATATTGTCCGCTCTGGACCAAGCCCTCACGAATTTGTTTTTGGGCACTTCCCAAAAGGCCTCATACTAATGGGGTTGGGTGAACCTATATATTTTGGTTCATTTACTCTTACTCATCTGGTGTGGGACTTTGAGGAATCCCAACAGAAGGCACGGTTCAAGATACATGAATAAATACTTTAGCTCATTCTTTATTGTTACGCTGATCAGGTCCTGAAGTGCAAGGAGATTTTACCCGGCGGTGTAAATTAGTAGGTTTGTGGACATTGTGGCTCTTCACGATGGCTTCGGAGTAATTGGTTTCATGTTATGACAATTTGAGCTTGCCCGATCTGTTCAATTACGGCCTTATAATGACATCGCATTCATTTGACGTGTCATTTAATAACAATTTCTCTAGCCCTATACCACAAGGAAATCAGTTCTGTCCCTATGACTCCAAACCATATGAAGGGAATCTTGGACATGTATTTTATCATTATCAACTGATGCCATGCAAAGTATGTTTGGACAAGATGTTTTTTCTTTTGTGTGTGCTTACTAACCATGAAAAGGATCATATAAAAACAGGGATAAATAATGACTACTAATTATGGCATTGATGTTGTGGAAATGGGTCATATTCTTTATGCTCATCTCATTTTATTTCAATATATATGTTCTTTATAGTACAAACAAGTGATTGTTATTCACCTGAACTAATTAAAGTTCTTAAATACTACTCCCTCCGTCCCGTTTTAAATCGCCCGTTTTGACATTAGAGCATATTTAATGAAGAAAAAAATAGAGTTGACTTTTCGAAATTGTCATTACTTTTTAGGAGTGGTGACGATAAATGAGATGATAAAGTGGAAAAGAGTGACTTATTTTAAGGGGAGTTTATATATTTTACTTTTAAAAGTTTATGATAACAAAAAACATGCAACTAATTTTGGGACGGAGAAAAAAAAGAAGACAAGTAATTTAAAATGGGACAGAGGGAGTAAGTTTGATTGGTTCTAATTGGTAAGCTTGTGTATTTTATAAGCTTGATTGATTTTAATTGGTGATGACTTTGGGGTATCCTTGTTTTCTTCATTTTGTTACTGAACTAAGAATCATGCTCGTGTGTATTGTCCAAGACTTCAAGTTATATGTAACTTTATACATCAAAATCATTTTATAAAGAGCATAAAAATAAATTTGTAACATTTTTTAGGATAAAATACAATTAAGTACATTGTACTTCATAGATAAATAAATGACAAATGAAGGATCACTAGTACAAAAATGACCAAATAAATCGCCTCATTTGCATCGTTAAGCTAAACAAACGATGTAAATGCAAAAAAAAATTCGTGTATCGCTTAGCTTTTGGATCGGTTATCCGTAATAACCGATGCAAAAGGTATTTGAATCGGTTATCACGGATAACCGATTTAAAAGCTGACCATCTTTTGAATCAGTTATTAGTAATAACCGATTTAAATACCTTTTGAATCGGTTATTAGTAATAACCGATCCAAAAGAGTGTGATAAAATTAGCCAACCATACCTTATCCTTCGCGTTTTTGAAAAAAAAAACCTCCAATTCCGTTCTTCGTCTTCGTCGTGCTCTTCGTCTTTGTCTTCGTCGTGCTCTCCGTCGTCTTCAACTCCACACCACGCTATCGCCTTTCCCATGTCGCCCCCAAATCTGGTCTAATTGCGCCGCTTTCGTCCACCTCATCTCGACGTTCGCCGTTGTAAGTGTCGCTGTCGATGAACATTTTAATATCCTTTAAATGCTTTGTAAAAATGAGACTCCAATCTCTAGAAGGTTGGTATGTGATGTTGTTTATTCCTCTTTTTGACACCTATATAATTTATGATATGGGAAGTAAGAAATTAATTTGGTAGAAGCTCACTGAGTAAATTTAACTATAGAAGAGAAATCTTCATTTTTATAATACTATTTTTTCTTAATTCTGTATCTTTTTTCCTCTTCATGTACAACAAAACTTTTAAATAATTAATATGATACACTCTTTGCCTCTAAAGAAAATTTTATAATTTTTTATTTTAAATTTAAAACATTTTGTAATGTCCATAATACTTACATGTGTTTTAATGATTTTTGTAAAAAATAAATAAATAAAAAACTGTCAAATATTTTTTGTAAATTTTGTTTCGGGATCACAGGACCAATAGTATTTTTACTGTATTTACAATTTTTTGAATTAATGCGAGGAAAAAGAAAAAATGTACTATTATGTTTTTTAAATTAATTTTTTTATTGTAGAATTGCTAATCCATGTTTTTAGATTTTTAGTAATACGAGATAGAAGAATCATTGTTTTAATCAATGCGAGGGGAGAGTCATACTAGTGTGTGAGATAAAAAAAATCATATTTTTCATATAATCGAAACAATATCGCTCAATTCGTGCAATGTACAAGAATGTATTAGCTTTAAAATTTGAGATGAACCCAATAAATTTACCTTTTTTAGTGATATTGATTCGATTACAATGTACTATCAATTTAATACTTTTCAACTCAATAATTTTACACGAGTGCATAAAAGGAAATCCTGACGTTCTCAACCCAATAAATTTAGAATAGTGTATAAAAAGACCTCACACATCTAATTCATGGCATGTTTGAACTTTTTCTTTTACTTTTTTTTTAAATTTAATTTAATAGGCATGTTTTTCATTAAATAAGGGCAAGTGTGGTATTATGCATTCTTATGTTTGTCATTATGAGTGTATACACTATGTATTTGTACGAGTGACTTTATACATGGACATGTGTGTCAGATCGGAGAATAAAGAGAGCAACAACGCTCCTCATGAGCTCCAGTTGCTTGGCAAACGGTGGCCGGCCTCTAGCACGGCGGCTGCTACATGTGACGGTAGTTGCGAATCCAGGGAGAAGAAGAGCAAAGGCAACACCACTATGGGTTGAGACTTGCTTCTGATTGGTGGCAATTTCCTTCTCGGCGGCGGCGATGGCGCGCATCATGAGTCTGAGAAGACTGTGGTCTAGTCAACTCTATTAAATGGATTTAATTTAATACGGAGTATCTAAATATATTCTATTTTGGTTTATTATCAATGTTTTACTATTATTTATTTTAGTCCTTAACCAGTGTATAGTTGAGTGATGTCATTTTAGATCTCGTCTAAAACATTTAGTACGAGTATAAATTTTAAATATACGAAATATACATTTAATTTTTATGTTTATATCAATTTTTAAATAAATTAAATTTCAAATAGTTTTTAGTAAAAGATACTCATATCAAGTATATCAACTACCTTATCTTAAAGGTTAAAAGCTACCAATCCAAAAAATTACTCAAAAAATGACCGGAACAGTGATTACTAATTACATCAGTGACCGGAATGTATCTGCAGTTTTGGACTGTGATTTTCCCCATTTCCATTTTCTAAGCTCTCCAGTTTTGGCGCAGACCACAACTACTCAACAAGAAACTCTTCAAGCCTCGTCCTCCACGTTTTGGTAGAGATGGGCTAAATACAAAAAAAAAATGGAGCAAAATTGGGATTTAAGTTTGTTGGGCTGCCAAAATGGAAAAGGTAAATGGTCTGACTTGGTCTCCTTCTCTGTATTATCAATTGTATTTTTCTCTCATAATATTTATAAAAAAAAATATGAACATTGGTATGCTGTGAGGATTGAGTATTCCATTTTTAACCTTAGCTCGATCTTTGCAGCATTCATACTCCTCTGCTAAAGCTGCTGCGTCTATCTATCATATATAACAGTGGTATTTTTTGCTTTTTTAAAGAAGAATATATTTGTTATGCCTAGAGATAGGATAAATTAATGGAATAGTTGTGACAGAACTAGTTAATTAATTAATAAAATTATCCAACTAGTTAATTTATCTAAGAAATGTCTACAACTTGAAATCAATTCATATTCCATTTTGTCAAACAAATTGCTAATTTGCCCAATTAAACTGAAATCAATTAAACTTTTTGAATTTAGAAGACTTCCAACGCCAGTGAGTATACTTTAATAAAAAATTTATCTTAACGCCAATCTACGTGAATACGACACGGTAATAAATAGATCTCTTATGGAGTGAAATTTACTACCACTAAAACTCTTTCGTCATAAGTGTTCTAATATGTATAGTAGTTAGTTTGTTTTATTTAGTGACAACTTGTTTGTATGCTAATTAAATTGATTTCAAAAATACAAACTTTCTTCGTGAGATCGACCCTTACTTGCCCTAACTATAGTTTTTAATTGAATATATCTTGGAGGTTAGCTAAGGTTATTTATAAATTTTTAATTTCTTTTGGATCGCACGACGAGTCTTCAACAATATTGAAAAAGGGTGACTATTGACTATGGAGTCATTGTCATCATTCTACTGGTTGTTGTTGTTGTTCATCTTTTCATCATCACTCATAAGCCTCTCATCTCACCATGTAAAACAAATAGTAATAAGAATATTTTATTTTTCAAATAATAAACGAAAATATAATATGAAAACAAACAAAGTTATTGAGAACCATAATAGATTAATAGACAAATAGTAATAATATGAAATATAAATCATTATTTTAAGAGAGAAGGAGTATTAATTTGTTCAAATTTTATAAATATAGCTAGAAGGAAGCAAAAGAAAGAGAGCTAGAAACCGAGACAATTCACACGCACTAGTCGAAGATGCAACACCGTCATGTGATTGTTTCCCATTTGAAAGGTACTATTTGTGTTCCTGAGTATCTGTCTAATTTTGACATTTTTTGATCAACCGCCGTTTTTAATATTTGGCCTATATAAAGAGAGAGAGACAAAGGAGAACAATGTTCCTCCTTTCTCTTTTTTTAGAAAGGAGAAATAAATAAACTCGGTAACATGAATAAATGAACACATTCAAGTAAAAGACATGAAGGATAAAGATGGGAATTGGGCATCACAATTCACAGGCGCCGAAGAATAGCAAAAAGTTTGACTAGTCTAAGTTCTCCTTCATTGTCACTAGTAAAAGCTTAAGTAGAAAAAGAGGCACTTAGTGCATTTTGCGTGGGTATATATATATATATATATATATATATATATATATATATATATATATATATATATATATATATATATCAGAGCCTTATTCTATCACTTAGCTTGTACTGTATTATTATCTCATATAAAAAAAAAAAGAGTTTAAAAACATACATACAGATATGAAGTCTTCAATAATATTAATAATATTTCACCTATACTTGGCTGTGGTGCTGGTTTCTTCTTCCTCATCTCAGTATTCGTCTTTGGAGAAGACGAGGCGACAATGCCACGATGATGAGAAGGCTGCGTTGCTCCAGTTCAAGCACAACTTTGCCAGCATCAATCAATGTGATTGGCCTTGGGTTGATGTTCATCAAAAACCAAAACTGGAAACATGGGAAGAAGGGGGCGACTACTGCTCGTGGGAGGGCGTGGAGTGTGACGACCGAACTCATCATTATCATGTTGTCGGATTAGACCTCAGTTTGAGTTGCCTCTATGGTTCCGTAAACTCGAGCAATGCACTCTTTACTCTCACTCACCTCCAGAGGCTGGACCTCTCGTGGAATGACTTCAACTATTCTCACATACCCTACGCAATCGGAAACCTCTCAACTCTCACTCATCTCAATTTGTCCGGTTCCAACTTTTATGGCCAAATCCCACAACACCTCTCCAATATCACAACTATGGTTTCCATTGATCTGTCTTCAAATACCAGATTGGAACTGCATAGTCTGAAAGGACTGGTTCAACACATGAGCAACTTGAAGCACCTCCGTCTATCACATGTGAACCTCTCTTCTTCAGCTCCACCTCACGACTTCCCCTCAAACTTCTCATCTTTAGAGTCTCTGGATCTTTTTGATTGTGGGTTAAAGGGTGAGTTTCCCGCTGCCATTTTCAATCTCCCAAACCTCAAGATGCTCGATTTAAGTCGCAATGATGATCTCAGAGGCTGTTTTCCCAACTTCCGTTCGGGGAGTCCTCTTAAATTGTTGCGGCTCTTTGATACAAGTTTTGGGGGAGTGTTGCCTCCCTCCATTGGGAACCTCGCCTCTTTGGAAGAACTAGACATCAGCTGTTGCAATTTTACAGGGGACCTTCCGATGTCACTCGGTAATCTTACCCAACTTGTTTATTTGGACATCTCAGGTGCTGATCCCTTCACCAAGCTCACTTATTTGTCCCTTGACAACATGGACTTGACGGGTGAGATACCTTCTTCCCTCATGAACCTCACTCGACTTACTTACCTAGTTATGTCTCATAACCGACTTAGTGGTCCAATCCCATCTTGGATCATGACCCTCCCTCAATTCAATTCCATTTACTTGTCTCACAATCAATTAAGTGGCCATATCCCACCAAATTTTAATCTCCTAATTCAGAATTTGGATCTTTCCTATAATAATTTGGAAGGTTCTATTCCTACAAATCTATCCACTCTCCCTAACCTTTCTAATCTCTCACTTCAGCATAACGGATTGTTTGGCTCGGTGGATCTAAGCTTGTTCTCTCACCTCCAAAATTTAAAGGAATTAGTATTGTCATATAATAACTTGTCATTGAGCCTAAAAGATATTAGTTTGAAAAATGACCACTGCCTTCCAAGTTTACAGTTTTTAGAATTGGCTTCATGCAATCTACTTGAATTTCCCACATTCTTGCAGAACAGCAAAAATATATTGGAAGCTCTCGATCTTTCTAATAACCGTCTCAAGGGTCAAATTCCTCCGTGGATTTTTTCTCTCCGCGAAAACTCTGTAGAGGGTCTCTATTTGAACCTCTCTTATAACCTTCTAACAGGTTTTGAACGAGAACATCCTCTCCTTCATCCCCGGGTTAAAATAAGAGTTTTAGACCTCAGAAATAATAAACTACAAGGACCTCTCCCCATCCCACCACCCGATTCCTCCACTTTTTCCTCTTTTCTAATTTCAAACAACAATTTATCGGGTGAAGTATCACATCTCATTTGCAATTTCACATCTCTTGTACATCTTGATGTATCATTGAATAGTTTAGGTGGAAAGCTTCCCCAATGTTTGAGCCATTTTAGCAATTCTCTTTTGTTGTTGGATTTGAGAGGAAACAAATTTGAGGGAAATATTCCGTCAACATGGAGAAATGGATGCCAACTGAGAATGATCAGTATGAGCCAAAATCAATTGCAAGGGCAATTGCCCAGGTCATTAGCTAACTGTTCATTACTGGAATTCATTGATTTTGGCAGCAACCAAATATTTGATACTTTTCCAGGCTGGTTAGTTACAGCAAGTGAGTTGAAAATTCTTATCTTGCGATCTAATAGTTTGCATGGTGTCATTAATGATGATTTTGGTTTCTCAAATATTCAAGTCATTGACTTATCCAACAATAATTTTAGAGGGAAGCTCCCATCAATGTTCATTGATGCGCCGAATCTAATGAGAGCCCTTAATGTAAGTCGACCACTTGAATACATGGAGCAAGATTTGAAACCACCTAGCTTTTGGGATTATGAAGAATTTGGCTCATTTGATTACTCATTGACCATGCATAACAAGGGTTTGGAAATGAACTATATGAAGATTCCAAATATTTTTTGTGGCGTCGATTTCTCCTCCAACAATTTTGAAGGGCAGATACCTGAAACATTTGGAAATCTCGCAGGGCTTCAGCTGCTAAATCTTTCTAGAAACTATCTCTGCGGTCAAATACCGTCTTCTTTCTCCAACTTGACAAGTTTAGAGTGTTTGGATCTTTCCCAAAACCAACTCTCAGGGAACATTCCTATGGAGCTAACAAAACTCACTCCTCTTTCATCATTTAACGTGTCATTTAACAATCTCTCTGGCCCCATACCACAAGGAAATCAGTTCTGTACCTATGACGCCAAATCTTATGAAGGGAATCCTGGATTGTTCATTGAAACTTGGAATAAGCAGTGCGGAAATGCAAGGTCTTCGCCTCAGCTGCACCTGCAGCCTCGACCCGCTACATTTGATGGTGGCGACGATGATGTTGATTCAGAATATGAGTTTAGAATGAAGTGGATAATAATATTGATTGGATTCGTCAGTGGTTTAGTGGGTGGAGTGATAGTTGGGAACGAATTCACCACAAGAAAACACGATTGGTTCGTCAAGACTTTTGCAAGGAAACGGAGAGGGTAGGCATAAGAGGAGAAACATACGCTATATATAAGCATTCTCAGTTGTGTTCTGAAGTTGGACAAAGATATAAATGGTTATGTATCATCTGTTACCATGTATTTTATCATTAGTTATCAAGTGAAGCAATGTGATCTACGTGAGAAAAAAAGAAGCAACTTTTTTGCGTGTTTTATAACCATGAAAAGGCTCATATAAATGTGACTGATTGTTTTCTTCCCATATGTTCTTTTGTCTATTTTTCAGTTTGCTTTGCTTTTTTCTTCATTTTGTTACTCAAAGGAGTGCTTTAAACAATTTATTCAGTAGAGTTGGTGTGCTTTCTAACCATGAAAAAGATCTAGTGTAAACAATGACTACTCAAACTCTTCAGGAATTCAGAGGTTTCCCATTGAGTTTTGGCAGGATTGAGACTGTTGTGAGAATGAGTCTCCTTCTTTATACTCAGTTTCTCACCATCTTCTCATTTTCTTCTTATATGTTCTTAGGCTATGCCTTCTTTATTTCTTTCTTTTGGTAACATTCTGGACCATTTAGATTGCTCATCTATGGATTGATTATGTGTGGTTGGATAGGATTTTGTAGAAATATATAATCTCTGCAGTTTTTATTTGCCATTAATGAAGATTCAAACCCAGTAAGCTATAAGCAACAATTCAATCTTAAATATCAATTAATTATTGCCCATGAATTCAGAAAATTGTTGCCTAAATCTGAAGCAATTAAGACGAAACATACATCAAGTCATAGGATTATGTGTCAAGAACATCACTTTTAACACACAAAGAATCACAATTTCTCAAAGATCTTTGTTTGAATATATGCACAAAAAAAGACATCTCCCTAAAACAATTACCTCTGTTCAGAATTCAGATGGAGACAAGAAGAGCTGCCATCCGCTTCCATTCCCACATTGGAACTCTTTTACTGAAAAGGAAACATCGGATAAGAAATCAGAGATCGAAGAAGTTCGTCTTTGTCACCTGTGCCCACCTGAGCTAATTAAAGTTCTTAAATACGGAGTTTGATTGGTTCTAATGGGTAAGCTTCTGTACTTTAAAAGCTTGATTGATTTTAATTGGTGATGACTTTGGGAGTTTGGGGTATATATGCTTTTTTTCTTCATTTTGTTACTTGAACTAGAATCATTCTGGATTTCTGGTGCGTATTGTCCAAGACTTCAAGTTATATTTAACTTTATACATCAAAATCATTTTAAAAAGAGCATAAAAATGAATTTGTAACATTTTTTAAGGATACAATACAATTAAGGACATACGGAGTAATACTTTATAGATAAATAACTGACAAATGAAGCATGAACATTTTAATATCCTTTATATACTTCGTAAAAATGAGACTCCAATCTCTAGAATGTTGGTATGTGATGTTGCTTATTTGCCTTTTTTTAACACCTAATTTATGACATGGAAATTTAGAAATTAATCTGGTATGAGCTCACCGAGTAAATTTAAATATACAATAGAAATCTTTATTTTTATAATAATATTTTTTCTTCATTCTGTGTCTTTTTTCTTCTTCATGTATAACAAAACATTTAAATAATTAATAAGATAGACTCTTTACCTCTAAAGAAAATTTTATACTCTGTATTTTTTATTTTAAATTTAAAACATTTTGTGATGTCCATAATACTTTTACGGGTTTGAATGATTTTGTAATTACAAAGGAAGCAAAAAAAAATTAATAAAAAACTGTCAAATATTTTTATATAATATGAACAGACTTGATATTAAACATTAAAAATATTTAGAAAATTTGAAATCTGAATTTTTTTTAAAAGTGATGGGAAATAAGGGCAATGACTAGGCTTACTAAGGCGCGAGAAAGACGATGGAAAGAATAAGTTGGAGTGAATTTGGTCTATTAGAGTTGAAAAAATACATGTCTGCATTTTAACTGTTCACTTAATGCAAAAAGGACGCATCCAAGTAACACTAATGATCACTACCAAATTTAGGAGTAATGATGTAAATAAAAGAGAAATGTGAGAGTAATGGTGTAAATAAACAAATTTGGGAGTATTTATGTAAAATCTGTAATTTCTGGGAGTATTCTTGTCAATTTCGCCTTTAATTTAATACGGAGTATCTAAATAAATTCTATTTTGATTTATTTTCAATGTTTTACTCTTGTTTATTTTAGTGCTTAACCCGCGTATAAATGAGTGATGTCATTTTAGATCCCGCCTAAAGTATTTAATATAATCTTTAAATATACGGAATATAATTTAATTTTTAAGTTTACATCAATTTTAAATAAATTAAATTTAATTTGTTTTAGTAAAACATACTCGTATCAAGTATCAGCTACCAATCCAAAAAATTACTCAAAAAATTACCGGAACAGTGTTTACTACCTCTGTATCTGCAGTTTTGGACTGTGATTTTTCCCATTTCGATTTTCTAAGCTCTCCAGTTTTGGCGTAGACCACAATTACTCAACAAGTTTGTGTGAAACTCTTCAAGCCTCGTCCTCCACAAAGAGGTAAAATTACTTCAATTTAGAGCAATTTTGGCAATATCTCTTGTAATTAATGTTAGTATTTTCACAATGATTCTTTTGACCGATTAATTTTTCATTGGTAGTATTTGATAATAGAGGACTAAATAGGGAAACCCCCTGTTATAAAAGACTAATTATGGAATTTACTCTAAATTTAATATCAATATATTTCTAATGAATCATAATTTTGAAATATCAAAATTTTATAAAATATACCTATGTATAAATATAGTTATTAATGGTCAAAATGTAACATTGGAAATCGTGACAAGTCAAATGAGAAGAAAATTTCCGGATATAGTGAGTATATAAAGTTTTAATAATTTTTTTCTTTTGATTTTGTCATCAGATTTATTTTGATATTTCAATTTTTAAATTTTAATTTTTTTTAACTTTAATCTTTTTTACTTCTAACAGCCAAATCCAAAAGATACTCTCTTTGGCTTTCTGAATTTTGACTTTTCAGATCAAACTGGCAAGTGAAAAAGCCATTATTTAAACACCAATTTTTGTTGTTCAATTAGTGAGATAACACTTTTTAAACTATTAGGTCTTCTATGTGACATTTTAACCATTAATATGCATGTATGTATGTGTCTATATATATATATATATATATATATAGAGAGAGAGAGAGAGAGAGAGAGAGAGAGAGAGACATATATATAATTAATAAATTTTATAAAAAAATATAATATTTCAAAATTATAATTAAAGACAAATCAAATAGTTTAAATTTATATTATTATTCAACATATTGTTTTTTAAATTTCATGGTCAAAGTTTTTAATTTTGATCCTAAAAAATCGAATTAAAACTTTTTTTGGAACGGAATGATTGATTCAATTTAAAAATAATATTTTTAAATGACATTAGCATGTGTAGATGAGTTAAATTAAATACGGATAAAGAGATAGGCCCATTATGCAATTTTAAAAGTTAAAATGATGTGGCTAAAAAGTCCATATGGAAGCAATTTAGTAGGAGGACATCCATGCCCCTTCATTAACAAAGGCACCGGAGAAATTTCCTAGGATAAATCAATGGAATAGTTGTGACAGAACTAATCACTATCCCAATTAATTACTCCATCCGTCCTATAATGATCTTCCCAGAGCACTATTCCAACTTCACGGGAATTTATATTTATTTGTGCTTTTTCATGGCCTATATGATAAAATAAAATATTCTTGTCACCACTTGTTTTGTTGAACTTTTGGTGTAGTTTTTAAATATGTATGTTTTATTTTTTATTTCTATACCAATATTTAAATAAAATAGATTGAAAAAACTTGGGATTTTTCTTCGTTTTGCGAACCGGGAAAATCATTATAGGACGGAGGGAGTAATTAATAAAATTATTCAAGTAGTTAATTTATCTAAGAAATGTCTACAACTTCCAATTCATATTCCTTTTTGTCAAACAAATTTCTACTTTGCCCAATTAAATTGAAATCAATTAAACTTTTTGAATTTAGAATACTTCCAAAACCAGTGAGTATACTTTGCCTAACTACATTTTAATAAAAAATTTATTTTAACGCCAATCCACGTGAATACGACACGGTAATAAATAGATCTCTTATGGAGTGAAATTTACTACCACTAAAACTCTTTCGTCATAAGAGTTCTACTACCTTCGTCCCATTTTATATCGTCTGTTTCGGTTTACGATATTTGACTGAAATTATTTTCAAACCATTTTATATGACAAATGGTATAGAATTAAAAAATAAAAATTACATATTAAAAAACTACATCAAAAGATCTACAAAACTAGTAGTGACAATAATATTTTATTTTATCAAATTGCTAATGAAAATAGAGAAATAAAGTGAATGAAGTTTGACCCTGTGAATAGTAAACAGACATTATAATTTGGGACAGATAGTTAGTTTGTTTTATTTAGTGACAACTTGTTTGTATGCTAATTAAATTGATTTCAAAAGTACAAACTTTCTTCTTGGAATCGACCTTTACTTACCCTAACTATAGTTTTTATTTGAATATATCTTGGAGGTTAGCTAAGATTATTTATAAATTTTTAATTTTTTTTGGATCGCACGATGAGTCGTCAACAATATTGAAAAAGGGTGACTATTGACTATGGAGTCATTGTCATCATTCTACTAGTTGTTGTTCATCTTTTCATCATCACTCATAAGCCTCTCATCCCACCATGTAAAACAAATAGTAATAAGAATATTTTATTTTTCAAATGATAAACGAAAATATAATATGAAAACAAACAAAGTTATTGAGAACCATAATAGATTAATAGACAAATAGTAATAATATAAAGGAAAAAATATCTCAAATAATCTCACCTTTTAGTGCTCTTTCAAAAATAATCTTATTTTTCACTCTCACCAGAAATAATCCCACCTTTCTGCATGTCTGCGAGTTTTGGGTCGCCGTTAAAAAACTAACGGTCACTTAACGCAAATTTTGAAAAATGCCCGTTTTTCGCAAATAAATGAAAGGTGAGATTATTTTAGGTAAATTCTCCCTTTTTCGTTTTTTAATTTCTTTAAATGTAATTTTATTTTATTTTTTTGGAAAAAATACCAAATTTAAGTGTTTTTAGAGTGAAACTAATTGTTTTTTTCAATAACCAATAATATGGTAATAATTAGAAAATAAATTGTTCTACACAATAGAGCTAATTTATTAACTTCATAACTAACTACTCCGTTTGAAAAAAGTGTTCTTCTTTTGACTTTGTGTAGAAATAAGAAAGTATTAAATTGTAATTGACTTCCAATTTTGCCCTTGATGTGATAGGTAAAAGTAAGATGTGATAGATAGATTATTAGAGATAAAATATGATGTGATAACTAATTGTTTTTTAAAAAGTAAGGGTAAAAGTGATTTTTTAATAGAAAGTGGAAGTGTTTTGTTGGAAGGGAAAAAATGAAAGAGGAAATGTTTTTGATAACGGATGGAGTACATTTTTTTGTAAGTTGCATTTACTGTATTTTTTTTGAGCTGCACTTCAAATTACTTTTTGATACTACATTATTATTATTTCTTAAAAAAATGGCACTACAAAACTTATGAAAAATTTTCGATAGTTCTATATAAATATTTTTTTGTGAAACAACATTACAATAGTTGTGAAAATAACACAACAATTTTTTTCTCAAAAATAGAACTTGTATTGCAATTTTTCCATGAATACTCTGAAATATTTATTGATAATCTTATATTGCAATAAAATTTTCTTCCTAAAATGGAACTACCCAATTTGTGATTTTTTTAATAACTCAATACAAATTTTTTCCCAAAATAGTAATTCAAAAGTTGTGAAAATGACACAATATTTTTTTCTCCGAAACGGAACCCATAAATTTTATAAATCACTACAATTTTTTTTATTGTAATTTCTTTCTTGATCGATACTCTGAATTATTTTTGATAATTCAATACTATATTTTCCCAAAACAATTAACAAAATTTGTTAATCGTTAGACAAATCTCTAACAAGAGTGTATTGTTATATTTTTTAAAATATTAATTTTAAATTCAAAACTAAAAAAGTAAAAAGTAAATTTTTCTAAAATAATCTCACCTTTCATTTATTTGCAAAAAACAGGCATTTTCAAAAACTTCCGTTAAGTGGCCGTTAGTTTTTTAACGGTGACCCAAAACTCGCACACATGCGAAAAGGTGAGATTATTTTCGGTGACAGTGAAAAGTAGAATTATTTTTGAAAGAGCACGAAAAAGTTGGATTATTTGAAATAATTTTTATAAATATAGCTAGAAGGAAGCAAAAGAAAGAGAGCTAGAAACCGAGACAATTCACACGCACTAGTCGAAGATGCAACACCGTCATGTGATTTTTAATATTTGGCCTATATAAAGAGAGAGACAAAGGAGAACATTGTTCCTCCTTTCTCTTTTTTGAGAAAGGAGAAATAAATAAACTCGGTAACATGAATAAATGAACAAATTCAAGTAAAAGACATGAAGGATAAAGATGGGAATTGGGCATCACAATTCACAGGCGCCGAAGAATAGTAAAAAGTTTGACTAGTCTAAGTAGAAAGTTTGACCAGTCTAAGTTCTCCTTCATTGTCACTAGTAGAAGCTCAAGTAGAAAAAGAGGCACTTAGTGCATTTTGCGTGGGTATATATATCATAGCCTTATTCTATCACTTAGCTTGTACTGTATTATTATCTCATATCTATAAAAAAAAGAGAGTTTAAAACCATACATACAGATGGAGTCTTCAATATCAATAATACTTCACCTATACTTGGTGGCGCTGGTGGTGTTGGTTTCTTCATCCCCATCTCACTCTTCTATGGCACCCTCTGTGTCGTCTTTGGAGAAGACGAGACGACGATGCCACGATGAAGAGAAGGCTGCCTTGCTCCAATTCAAGCACAGCTTTGCCAGCACCAACGAATGCTATAATGGTGATTGGAGTGATGTTTTTCATCAAAAACGAAAACTGGAATCATGGAAAGAAGGGGGCGACTGCTGCTCGTGGGAGGGTGTGGAGTGTGGTGATGATCACCACCATGTCGTCGGATTACACCTGAGTGGCAGTTGCCTCTATGGTTCCGTAAACTCGAGCAATGCACTCTTTACCCTCACTCACCTCCAGAGGTTGGACCTCTCCTACAATGACTTCAACTATTCTCACATACCCTCCGCAATCGGAAACCTCTCCAGTCTCACTCATCTCAATTTGTCTGGTTCCAACTTTTCTGGCCAAATCCCACAACAACACCTCTCCAATATCACAACTATGGTTTCCCTTGATCTGTCTTCATATTCTGAATTGGAACTTCATAGTCTGAAAGGACTAGTTCAACACATGAGCAACTTGAAGCACCTCCATCTATCACGTGTGGACCTCTCTTCTTCAGCTCCACATCACGACTTCCTCTCAAACTTCTCATCTTTACAGTCTCTGCATCTTTCTTCATGTGAGCTGAGGGGTGGGTTTCCCGCTGCCATTTTCAATCTCCCAAACATCAAGATGCTCGATTTAAGCGGCAACCCTGATCTCAGAGGCTATCTGCCCAGCTTCCGTTCGGGGAGTCCTCTTAAATCGTTGCGGCTCTCTCACACAAGTTTTGGGGGAGTGTTGCCTCCCTCCATTGGGAATCTCGCCTCTTTGGAAGAACTAGACATCGGCATTTGCAGTTTTACAGGGGACCTTCCGACGTCACTCGGTAATCTTACCCAACTCGTTTCTTTAGGTGCTAATAACTTCACCCCAGATACTCTCGATACTTCTTCATTGTCGTGGATTGGTAAGCTCACTAAGCTCACTGATTTGTTCCTTAAAGGTTTGGACTTGACGGGTGAGATACCTTCTTCACTCATCAACCTCACTCGACTTACTAACCTGTATATGCCTTATAACCGAATTAGTGGTCCCATCCCATCTTGGATCATGACCCTCCCTCAACTCAATTCCATTGTCTTGTCTCACAATCAATTAAGTGGTCATATCCCACCAAATTTTAATCACCTAATTCAGCATTTGGATCTTTGCTATAACAATTTGGAAGGTTCTATTCCTACAAATATATCCACTCTAAGTAACCTTTCAACTCTCTCACTTCAGCATAACAGATTGTTTGGCTCGGTGGATCTAAGCTTGTTCTCTCACCTCGAAATTTTAAAGGAATTAATATTGTCACATAATAACTTATTGTTGAGCCTAAAAAACATTTGTTTGAAAAATGACTACTGCTTTCCAAGTTTACATATTTTAGAATTGGCTTCATGCAATCTGCTTGAATTTCCCACATTCTTGCAGAACAAAAAAAATGTATTGGAAGCTCTCAATCTTTCTAATAACCGTCTCAAGGGTCAAATTCCTCCATGGATTTTTTATCTCGGTGAAAATTCTGAAGAGGGTCTCTATTTGAACCTCTCACATAACCTTTTAAATGGTTTTGAACGAGAACACTCTCTCTATCATCCTCGGGTTAAAATAAGAGTTTTAGACCTAAGAAATAATAAACTACAAGGATCTCTCCCAATCCCACCATATTCTTCCACTTTTTCCTCTTTTCTAATTTCAAACAACAGTTTATCGGGTGAAGTATCACAACTAATTTGCAAATTCAAATCCCTTATGCATCTTGATCTATCCTTCAATAGTTTGGGTGGAAAGCTTCCCCAGTGTTTGAGCCATTTTAGCAATTCTCTTTTGTTGTTGGATTTGAGAGGAAACAAATTTGAGGGAAATATTCCGTCAACATGGAGAAATGGGTGCCAACTGAGAATGATCAGTATGAGCCAAAATCAATTGCAAGGGCAATTGCCCAGGTCATTGGCTAACTGTTCAATACTGGAATTCATTGATTTTGGCAGCAACCAAATATTTGATACTTTTCCAGGTTGGTTAGTTACAGCAAGTGAGTTGAGAATTCTTATCTTGCGATCAAATAGTTTTCATGGTGTCATTAATGATGATTTTGGTTTCTCAAATATTCAAGTCATCGACTTATCCAACAATAATTTTAGAGGGAAACTCCCATCAATGTTCATTGATGCGCCGAATCCAATGAGAGCCCTCAATGTAAGTCGACCACTTGAATACATGGAGCAAGATTTGTATCCACCTAGCTATTGGAATTCTGAAGAATTTGGCTCGTTTGATTACTCATTGACCATGCATAACAAGGGTTTGGAAATGAACTATTTGAAGATTCCAAATATTTTTTGTGGCATCGATTTCTCCTCCAACAATTTTGAAGGGCAGATACCTGAAACATTTGGATATCTTGCAGGGCTTCAGCTGCTAAATCTTTCTAGAAACGATCTCAGCGGTCAAATACCGTCTTCTTTCACCAACTTGACAAGTTTAGAGAGTTTGGATCTTTCCCAAAACCAACTCTCAGGGCACATTCCTATGGAGCTAACAAAACTCACTCCTCTTTCATCACTTAACGTGTCATTCAACAATCTCTCTGGCCCCATACCACAAGGAAATCAGTTCTGTACCTATGATGCCAAATCTTATGAAGGGAATCCTGGATTGTTCATTGAAACTTGGAATAAGCAGTGCGGAAATGCAAGGTCTTCCCCTCAGCTGAAGCAGCAGCCTCCACCCGCTACATTTGATGGTGGTGACGATGATGTTGATTCAGAATATGAGTTTAGAATGAAGTGGATAATAATATTGATTGGATTCGTCAGTGGTTTAGTGGGTGGAGTGATAGTTGGGAACGAATTCACCACAAGAAAACACGATTGGTTCGTCAAGACTTTTGCAAGGAAACGGAGAGGGTAGGCATAAGAGGAGAAACATACGCTATATATAAGCATTCTCAGTTGTGTTTTGAAGTGGGACAAAGAAATAAATGGTAATGTATCATCTGTTACCATGTATTTTATCATTAATTATCAAGTGAGGCAATGTGATCTACGTGAGAAAAAAAGAAGCAACTTTTTTGTGTGTTTTATAACCATGAAAAGGCTCATATAAATGAGACAGATTGTTTTCTTCCCGTATGCTCTTTTGTCTATTTTCAGTTTGCTTTGTTTTTTTCTTCATTCTGTTACTCGAAGGAGTGCTTTAAACAATTTGTTCAGCAGAGTTGGTGTGCTTTCTAACCATGAAAAAGCTCATGTGAAAACAGAGATCTTTCATATGTGCAAACAATGACTGCTTAAACTCTTCAGAGGTTTCCCATTGAGACTGTTGTGAAAATGAGTTTTATTCTTTATACTCAGTTTCTCACCATCTTCTCATTTTCTTCCTATATGTTCTTAGGCTATGCCTTGTTTATTTCTTTCTTTTGGTAACATTCTGAACTATTTAGATAGCTAGCTCATCTATGGATTAATTATGTGTGGTTGGATAGGGATTTGTAGAAATTTATACTCACTGCAGTTCTTTTTTGCCATTAAATTTCATCCCCAATGAAGATTAAAACCCAGGTAAATCTAATTAAGCAACAATTCAATCATACACACACACACACACATATATTATTGCCCATGATTCCATGAATTCAGAAAATTGTTGCTTATATCTAAGGCAATTATGAAGAAACATACGGAGTACCTCAAAACATAAAGTCTAGGTCTCAAGAACATCACTTTTAACACAAAAAATGACACCTTATCAAAGATCTTTGTTTGATTACCTCTGTTCAGACTTCAGATGGAGACAAGAAGAGCTGCCATCCGCTTCCATTCCCACATTGGAACTATTTTACTGATAAGAAACATCGAATAAGAAATCGGAGATGGATGAAGTTCGTCTTTGTCACTTGTCAGTGTGCCCGGGACGATGACCCACCCAACCAACATCTGTCTCTAAAATTTTAATTTTTACTCCGTAATTTTTAATTTTTAAAATTTCAATTTATAATTTTGCATTTTAAATTTTAAGTTTGAAATTTTAAGTTTAAATTTCAATTTTCAAATTTTAAATTCGTGGTTGGTTCGAATCCGATAAAGGGGCCATCCTTTCAAATATTTTTTTTAAAAAACATGAACTCCAAATTCGAAATATTCAAAAATTTCAATGTTTTTCTCATTTGTTGTATAGATCCTTATAACTTAGAAAACTTCAAAATTAACAAATTGAAGACAAAGAAATTGACCTTATTCATTTAATAATGCTTCAATCTGCTATTCTTATACCTCATCTGCCATAAAATGATCTTCCTAGTCCGATTTACGAGATTTGATTGAATTTATTTGCAATTCAATTTATTTGATTATAATTGAAAAAATTAAAAATAAAATTATATATTTTAAAACTATATCAAAAGGTCTAAAAAACAAGATGTGACATGACTATATTATTATTTTATCAAATAACTATCAAAAATAGATAACAAAAGTGATTATAGTTTGACCATGTAAATAATGTCTGAGAAGATTATTATAGGATGGAGGGAGGATCTTACATTTAGAGAAGAAATATTTAATTACATACATACTGAGCATTAAAAAAAGACTATCTTGATTTACTTTTAGACTCATAACTTTTTAGTAGTTGCTCTGAAGATAAATGGTATTGGGCAACATGTATAATTATCATTGATTAAATTAGTACTCCCTCCGTCACAATGTATTTGTTCAGTTTGATTTTTTCGTGTCAAACTAAACAAAATGCAATATAAATTGAGAGTAATTGGAGTTTAAAGTTTGTCCATTTTGATTCAAAAAAGTCAAACTAGACATATAAACTGGGACGGATGTAGTATTTTTTAATATAGATTAATAAGGTTTTTAAAATATAAAATAATTTAAAATGAGAATTTATTTACGTTCATGAACTGACCCGAATCTTTACTGGGGCCAATATGTAAAAGTTGGATCTTCGAAAACCAATGGAAGGCACGGTTCAAAATACATGAATAAATAATTTAGCACATTCTTTATTGTTACACTAAGGTCTTAAGGTGCAAGCAAATTTTACCCGGTGGTGTAAATTAGGTGGTTTGTGGATATTTGTTGCTCTTCACGGTGCTTTCGAATTAAATGGTTTCAATTATGACAATTTGAGTTTGCCCGATCTCTTCAATTGCGGCCTTATAATGCCATCACATTCCTTGCTCCAATTGCTGTTTTTGTTTCTATCTTCTTTATTTATCCACTATATTAGTTTTGTTGTTTTTTTTCACCTACTTTTGGTGTAGGAGCTATTTTCCAATTTATCCTTTTTTCAAGGGTTTCATAATTGGAAATTGAACTCCTTTCATATGGTAGGAATTTCCGGTACAATCAGTGCTGCCCTGCTATGAGTTATTCCTGGTGCTACCGTACTCATTGTCGTCTCGTATTGTATTTTTATTTTCACTTCCCAACTAATAATAATAATAATAATAATAATAATAATAATACAATAGAAGAAAAATATATGTAAATAATTTTCAACTCACGTATAATGAAACATTACAAATAACTTAGAAAGAGTAAGTGACCTCTTTGGAAGCTTAAATTTAGATTTGACTAAATTTAGATGTATAAGAATCTAAGATATTTAAAGTTGGATTTGGGTGAAATCATACCCTTCCTCCGTAATTCAAAATCTATAGCATCTCTATAATTGAGTTTTGGCTCATTAAATGTCATAGTTTAGCAATCCATTCTAAATTTCTAATATTTGTGGTCAAAGGGACTTGCTATATTATACCACACTTGGTAAATTTTATTTTTAGATTCTTATATATAACATACCTCCAGAGTTAGTTTTTACATATTTTAAAAAATTATTAATTTTACGAATAGAGGTATTGTTAGTGCCTTGATTATATTTGTTGTCATTTTATGACAACAAACGTTGTTGTCAAAATAACTGGAGTGTTAATAAATAAATGTTATAAAATTTTGAGATATCAAAAGTACATTAAAATGAACTTAATTATATTACGGAGAACATTTTAACTTTAATCAGTTTTTTCCTAAAAGAACATAAAAAGACTATTTGTACAAAATTATCCATAAAAAAGAAATATGAGGATAATGGCCCTGTTTGGAATTTAGCTGCTGACGGATAGCTGTTCGTGTTGACTGGTTTGAAAGGCTAGTTGAGTTGGTTGTTGTGACCAATCAATTATACTGGCCATTGATAAAAATTGTTTGGCAAACTTAGCTTTTTTAAAATAGCTTTTATAAATTAAATTAAATTAAATAAAAATTTCACCTATATAATTATATGGTATAACATGCTTTGCAATATATGTTCTTTATTTCCTGAATTGAAATTTTAAGCTATATATTGTTCTAAAGTCATTATGGTTTTATTTATTTATGTATTTTATCGATCAATTAATAGAATAATTTAATTATACGGAGTATCATATTTTGTTTCAAAAACTTTTGATGTAGTTATTAAATATATAATTTGTTTGTTTCTACACCAAATTCTCAAAAAAAATCTGAAAAAAAAATATTTTTCTCACAAATCGATACATGAATTTTTCATGGGGAAGGACTATTTATTTATTTACTAGTTATTTATATATTACTTAGTTATTTATTTATTTAGTTATTAATTGATTGATTGATTTATTTATATATCAATTTTTTATTTATATATTTATATTTTATCATTTTTTTTATTTAATTACAAAATAAATAATTAGTTTTTTTATTTATTCATTAAAATTACATACAATAACAAATAATATATAAACCTATTTTCCAAAAGCCAAACTAAAATGCTATTCCCCGTAGTTTTTTAAAATTTGGATTTTTGGATTTAAATAGCCAACTCTTGCAGCCAATTACCAAATACATTTTTTGGTCGTTTGATCTGTCAAATCTGTTAAAATTAGTCAAAACTGCCAAAAGCAATCCTAAATGCCAAAAACAAAATATGCCCAAAATTTGATAATAGAAAACTAAGCACAAGAACCATGAAATTTAATCTCCATCCACCAACTTTGTTGATGCTCTCAATGTTTTACAAGGGCTAACTTTTTTAAAAGATAACTACTATCCCCGAGAGCCTCCTCACGCCCGGTCGAATGGTTGTGTAGGAGAAGTAAATTAGACTTTGATCGTTGATTGATTACATAAAATAAAAAATAAAGTTTGGATCTCATAAAAATCATAGTTCGGATAGTTGTCTCATTTAGCAGTAATCGAAGTCTTAGGACTTTGGCACTTTTGCCAATTGCCCAACACTCACTGACTCACCTGCTGGACTAATTTTTTTACTGATATTTGAAAATGGCTCGGTGGTGTTTGTTCGGTGGTGTTTCTAAAAGGCCTCGGATTGGGGCTGTGATTTGCCTCATTTCAATCTTTGAGCTCTGCAGTTTTGCCGTTCACCACCATGTGCAAGTTTGTGCAGAGAGGTAAATTTACATAATTTATTTTAGAGCAATTTTGTGAATATTTAATGTAACCCTGTACTATTTTTACATAAATTTCCAATGAAAATTGAAATTGTTGGGTAGCTTTTTGAAAATGCTAGAGTTAAGGCTCAACATACTCTCTACCCCAAATTAAACTTCCCATTTTTTTTGCAATGACTTTAAGAAAAAGTAAAAATTGTCTTGAGGTTTTTGCAAAACAGATTGAAAAATACTTTCTTTAAATATGAATTAACAAATGACAAGTTTATTTTGGCCTTTTTGGGACAAACAAAAAAAGGGTGAAAAGTTTATTTTGGTCCCCCCCCCCCCCCCCTTTCCCTTTGCAAACTCAATTCTACCTGCAGTTACCATTGAAAAAAGAATAAGAGATTTTGTTCTGCAATTAAATAGTGAGCATAACATAGGAGTTAGTGAGTATAGACATTAGACATGAACTAAAGAATACAGTTGGAGAAAAAGTTGGCATTAAGGTAATTAGGTTGAAGTTGCACATGAATATGGGAAAAGTAAATGGTTGACTTGAGTCTCCTTTTCCATATGAGAAAAGTCTTCCATTCTAATTGGATTAGTCAAAAACTACCATTTGTATTTTTTCTCATAATAATAACAATCCTTTGTTCTAAAATTAACTTCCAAGTTTAAACTTTTTAAATTTTGACCGCAAATTACAAAAAAATTAATTGAATTTTTATATAAATTTGTTACCAATAAATTCATTTTGAAACATAGTTTTGAAATATATTATTTTTATAATATATATTTAAATAAAAGTAGAGATATTAATAGTTTTAGTATTGCATTGGAGACCGTCAAAAGTCGTATTAGAAGTTAATTTTAGGACGAATGGAGTAGTAAAGCAGAGTGGTATGGTGGGAGGATTGAGTCTTCCATTTAAGCTTAGATTGATCTCTGCAGCACTCATAATATATTTGCTAAAGAAGAGAAAAAGTTTGTGGGGTGAGTATGGAGTCATCATCATCATCATCATTCAACTTGTTGTTCATCTTTTCATCATCATTCATACTCATTTTCATCTCTCAAAATTCTGTGGAGGCATTCATCCACTCATCATCATCATCATCATCATCATCATCTTTAAACAAGAAACGTTGTCAAGACGACGAAATGGCAGCCTTGCTTCAATTCAAGCATCATTGTCGGCATTTCGATGATACAATACTAGAATCATGGAAAGACGGGGGTGATTGCTGCTCGTGGGGCGGTGTCGAGTGTGATGAACAAACTGATCATGTGATTGGCTTAGACCTTAGTAAGAGTTTCCTCTTCGGTTCCATAAACTCCAGCAGCCCCCTCTTTACCCTCACCCACCTCTAGAGGCTGGACCTCTCCTACAATGACTTCAACTTTTCTCACATCCCGTCTGCAATCGGAAACCTCTCAAGTCTCACTCATCTCAACCTGTCCGCTTCGAACTTTGCTGGCCAAATCCCACAACACTTCTCCAATATGACCACTTTGGTTTCCCTAGACCTGTCTTCAAATAACGGTTTGAAACTTCCTAGTCTGAAAGGACTAGTTCAACACTTGATCAACTTGAAGGAGCTCCACCTCTCAGAAGTTTACATTGGTTCGGTTGTACCCAACGGGCTCCTCTCATCTTTAGAGTCTCTGCATCTCTCTTGCTGTCACCTAAAGGGGGAGTTTCCCGTGGCCATTTTTGATCTCCCAAAGCTCAAGATGCTTAATCTAAGTCGCAATCCTGATCTCAAAGGCTATTTGCCCAACTTCCATTTAAAGAGTCCTCTTCAATTGTTGGATCTCTCTGAAACAAGTTTTGGCGGAGTGTTGCCTCCCTCTGTTGGAAATCTTGCCTCTTTGGAACATATAGACATCTCCGGTTGCGATTTTACAGGGAAGCTTCCAATGTCACTCGCTAATCTTACTCAGCTTGTTTCTTTGAATATTTGGGAAGGTAATCACTTCAGCCCTGATACTTTCTCTACTACTTCATTGTCTTGGATTGGTAAGCTCACCAAGCTCACTCATTTGAACCTTGCACGCTTGGACTTGACGGGTGACATTCCATCTTGGCTCATGAACCTCACTCAACTTACCGAGCTATATATGAATGATAATCAATTTTCCGGTCCGATCCATTCTTGGCTTATGACCCTCCCTCAGCTCAGCTCTATTAATTTGTCTCGAAGGGGTTATTCCAGATGCATTTGGAGATATCGCGGGGCTTCAGCTGTTAAATCTCTCTGGAAACCTTCTCACTGATCACATACCGTCTTCTTTCTCAAACATGAAGAGTTTAGAGTGTTTGGATCTCTCCCGAAACCAACTCTCAGGACACATTCCAGAAGAGCTCACAAAACTCACCTCTCTTTCATCATTCGACGTGTCCTTTAACAATCTCTCTGGCCCTATACCACAAGGAAATCAGTTTTGTACCTTTGACTCCAACCCATATGACGGGAATCCAGGACTGTCCTTTGAACAGTGTGGAAACACGAGGTCTTTGCCACAAGTGCAGCAGCCAAACCGCCATCCATTATAGATGATGATGATGACGACGATGATGATGACGAATTTAAAATAAAGTGGATGATAATATCCATTGGATTCCTAAGTGGTTTGGTTGTTGGAGTGATCGTTGGGAATGAGTTTACTACAAGAAAACACTATTGGTTCATCAAATACTTTTTCAAAAGGAAACAGAGATGGTTGTCGTGAGAGGTGAAGCATATTGTAAGCATTCTGAGTTCGGTTTGTGGCTGAAACAGAAATAAATGGTTATGTATTATATTATCTGTATAAACACTATCAAGTGATGCAATGCAAAGTATGTTAGACAAGAAGATGCCTTTTTTTGTGTGTGCTTCATTATTAACCATGAGAAAGCTCATATACTTTATAAGCTTGATTGATCTTTAATTAGTGATGACTTTTTAGCGTACGCATGTTTATTTTTCTTCCTTATGTTACTTGAGTGAGTGAGTGAAAGAGGTAAATTTACTTGCATTTAGAGCAATCTTGGGAATATCTTTTGTAATTAACCTTGCACTATGTTTGGTTCAAAGAATTTGGAAGAGAAAATATAAAAGAATGAGATGGAAATCATTTTTTTTAGTTTGGCTAGAGAAGAAAAAAAATGGAAGGAAAAGAAAATGGGAAAGGAGATTTACTGAGAAATATTTAAAAGAAATTTAAAAAAACTTTTCTAGGAAAAGGAAACAAAGATATAAAAAAGAGTTAAAAAATGGAAAAAAAAACCAAATAATAAATGAAAAATAAGAAATGAGTATAAGTCCCCCTATGGATTAGAAAATATTTAAAAGAAATTTAAAAAACTTTTCTAGGAAAAGAAAACAAAGAGATAAAAAAGAGTTAAAAAATGGAAAAAAACCAAATAATAAATGAAAAATAAGAAATGAGTATAAGTTCCCCCTATAGATTAGAAAATATGCACCAATGCCCAATACTCGCTGAAAGATGATTAGAGAGGGTGTGGGTGTAGTATTTTGAAACCACGGGGGCTTTAGTCAAACTATGAAACTTAATCTGAAAGGGGGAAAATATCTTTTTATTACTTTTCTTACTGGCCTTATTTTTGCTTGGGGAGGGTGGTTCGGTTTACTGATCAAAGGCCCTTTATCCTTGTCATTTTCTGAAAGCTCTTTGTTTCTTATTGGTGGTGATTGTACGGCCTCTCTGTATTGGGACTATGAGTCTCTAGAGCCATTCTTTTTATCACAAGTCTTATTTGTCAAGTTTTATCACTTCAGCCACCAACATGGAAAATGGCAGTGGACTTTACTTGGTCTTTCCCCTCTCCTGCAGTCAGAATGGAAAAAGAAAACTTTAGTCTTCAGTTTTTTTTTTCTAAGCATAAACTATACAGGAAGTATTTGTTAAAGACCAGAACAACATTGTGTGATGATGGAGTCTTCCTTTTGCTTGGTGGTCTTGTTTTCATGTCTCACACTCCTGTCTCATTCTATGTTGTCACAGTGTCTCCCCTCCCTGTCTTTGTCGTCTTTGAAGAAGAAACGCTGCCACGACGATGAGATGGCTGCCTTGCTCCAATTCAAGCACAGCTTTGTGATCAACACCAATCACTGCTATGATCATCAACAACAACAACATAAACTGGAATCATGGAATGAAGGGGACGACTGCTGCTCCTGGGAGGGCGTGGAATGTGATGACCGAAGTGATCATGTCATCATCTTAGACCACAGCCGGAGTTGCCTCTATGGTTCCATAAATTCCAGCAGCGCCCTCTTCACCCTCATTCACTTCCGGAGGCTTGACCTCTCAGGGAATGACTTCAACTCTTCTCACATACCCTCTGCAATCGGAAACCTCTCCGGTCTCACTCATCTCAATCTGTCCTATTCGAGATTCGCTGGCCAAATCCCACAACAACAACTCTCCAACATTACCACTTTGGTGTCCCTTGATTTGTCTTGTAAACACGGGTTGAAAGTTGGAAGTCTGAAAGGGCTAGTACAACACATGATCAGTTTGAAGGAGCTCCATCTCTCTGGTGTGGACATCTCTTCTTCAGCTGTGCCTGCTGACCTCCTCCTGAATTTCTCATCTTTACAATCTTTGCTTCTTGCTGCTTGTGAACTGCGAGGCGAGTTTCCCGTGGCCATTTTCGATCTCCCAAAACTCAAGATGCTTGATCTAAGGGACAATAATGATCTCAGAGCCTATTTGCCCAACTTCCGTTTAGGGAGTCCTCTTCAATCGTTGTGGCTCTCATATACAAGTTTTGGGGGAGTGTTGCCTCCTTCCATTGGAGATCTTGCCTCTTTGGAATATATAGACATCTCCCATTGCAATTTTACAGGGAAGCTTCCGATGTCACTCGGTAATCTCACCCAGCTCGTTTCTTTCAAAATTTGGAAAGGGAATCACTTCAGCCCTGATAGTCTTACTACCACTGCATTGTCATGGATTAGTAAGCTCACCAAAATCAATTATTTGGGCCTTGGATTCATGAACTTTACGGGTGAGATCCCATCTTGGCTCGTGAACCTCACTCGGCTCAAAGTCCTCGACTTGTCTCACAATCAATTAACTGGTCAAATCTCATCCAATTTTAATCACCTAATTGAGGCGTTGGACCTTTCCTATAACAATTTGGAAGGCTCTATCCCTACAAATCTATCTAACCTCCATAACCTTCGGTTTCTTTTACTTGATCATAATAGATTTGATGGCTTTGTCGAGCTAAGCTCATTCTCACACTTCAAAGATTTAAGTTCTTTAATTTTGTCACACAATAGTTTATCATTGAGCATAACAAACATCAGCACAAAAAATGTTAACTTCTTTCCAAGCTTACAATTTTTAGGATTGGCTTCATGTGGTCTATCCAAGTTTCCTGCATTCCTCAAAAATAACAAAAACACGTTAGAGTATCTAGATCTTTCTAATAATAGACTGAGGGACAAAATTCCTCCATGGATTTTTGATCTTGGTCAAAATTCGAAAAGTGGCATCTATTTGAACCTTTCTCATAACCTTTTAGCTGGTTTTGAACAAGAACATCCTCTCTTTCATCCTCAGGTTAGAATAAGAGCTTTAGACCTTAGGCATAATATGTTACAAGGACCTCTCCCAATCCCACCACCTTCCTCCATCTCCACTTTTTCATCCTATCTAATTTCAAACAACCATCTTTCAGGAGAAGTTTCACATCTCATTTGTAAATTGACATCCCTTCGATATCTTGATCTATCCTTTAATACTTTGAACGGAAAGATTCCTCATTGTTTGAGCAATTTGAGCGATTACCTTTCATTGTTGGACCTCAGAGAAAACAAATTTGATGGAAACATTCCGTCCATGTGGAGAAATGGATGCCAACTGAGAATGACTAGTATGGGGCACAATCAGTTACAAGGGCAATTGCCAAGGTCATTAACCAACTGTTCATTGCTAAAGTTTGTTGATTTTGGTCACAACCAAATAACTGACACCTTTCCATTTTGGTTAGGAACAATTACTCACTTGAGTGTCCTTATCTTGAAATCTAATAGTTTGCATGGTGTCATTAATGATGGTTTTGGATTCTCAAACCTTCGAGTCCTTGACTTATCCAACAATAGTTTAAGAGGGAAGTTGCCATCAAAGTTCATTGACACCTCGAATCCCATGAGAGCCTTAAATGCAAGTCGAATGGTGGGATACATGGAGCAGTCCTTGGATCCAAATTCTGCTTTGGTTTATGAAGATTATTACAAGATTATATTGCAGTTTATGGAGCATACCCTAGAACCGATCGAGGGACTGAATGACTCTGAATCCGTTTGGCGATTTGAAGAATGCGGTTCATTTGATTACTCAATGACCATGCATAACAAAGGTTTGGAAATGAACTATATGAAGATTCCAGATATTCTTTGTGGCATAGACTTCTCCTCCAACAATTTTGAAGGGCATATTCCTGATGCTTTTGGAGATCTTGTGGGGCTTCAACTGCTAAATCTTTCTAGAAACCATCTCATTGGTCACATACCATCTTCTATCTCCAACATGAAAAATTTAGAATCTTTGGATCTCTCCCAAAACCAACTCTCAGGACAGATCCCTACGGAGCTCACAAAACTCACGTCTCTTTCATCATTTGACGTGTCATTTAACAATCTCTCTGGCCCTATACCACAAGGAAATCAGTTCTGTACCTATGACTCCAAACCATATGAAGGGAATCTTGGATTGTCCGTTGAAACATGGACTAAGCAGTGTGGAAATGCGAGGTCTTTGCCACAAATGCCGCAACTTCAGCCGCCATCCATTGATGATGATGATGATGATGATGATGAATTCAAAATAAAGTGGATGATAATATCGATTGGATTCCTAAGTGGTTTGGTTGTTGGAGTGATCCTTGGGAATGAGTTTACTACAAGAAAACACTATTGGTTTGTCAATACTTTTTCAAAAGGAAACTGATATGGTAGGCGCGAGAGGGGAAGCATACAATAAGCATTCTCAGTTGTGTTTTGAGCTGAAACAGAAATAAATGGTTATGTATGATCTGTTATCATGTATGTTTGGACAAGAAGATGTTTTTTTTTGTGTGTGCTTACTAACCATGAAAAGGCTCATATAAAAACAGAAATAATTCTTATGGAGTAAATAATGACTACTAATTATGGCAGACACCATTGATGTTGTTGTAGAAATGGGTCATACTCTTTATGCTCATCTTCTTCTCAGTTTATTCCAATATGTTCTTTATAGTACAAACATATTGGAATAATACACACTCTCCGGACAGATTCCTATGGAGCTCACAAAACTCACTTTTCTTTCTTCATTTGAAGTGTCATTCAACAATCTCTCTGGCCCTATACTGCAGGGAAATCAATTTTGTAACTATGATCCCAAGTCATATGAAGGGAATCCTGGACTGTCCCTTGAAACTTTGGATAAGCAGTGTGGAAATGTGAGGTCATTGCCTCAACTGCAGCACCCTCCATCCAAGACTGATGATGATGATGGCTCCAAAACCGACTTTAAAATAAAGTGGATGTTAATATCGATTGGATGCATAAGTGGGTTTGATTGTTGGAGTGATCGTTGGGAATGAGCTGGCTACGAGAAAACACTATTGGTTCGTCAAGACTTTTGCAAGGATACGGAGATGGTAGCCATGAGAGGGGAAAACATATTACAAGCATTCTTGGTTGTGTTTGGAGGTGAATGAGAAATAAATGGTTGTGGTCTTGTGAATGTGTTTTATTACTATTGCATTGTCTGTTATAATGTGTGTTATCTTCATCAAGTGAAGCAATGCAATCTATGTTTTACAGAAAGAGGCATTTTTTTGTGCTTAAAATGGTGTCATTTATGGCCAAACAATGACTGCTCAAACTTGTGCAGAATCAGAGGTTTCCAGTTGAGTTTTAGCATATACCGAAGACTCTGGCATGATTAATTCTTCTCTGAAAATGAGCCGTACGTGTCCTTTGTAACATTCTATGGATTTATGTGTGTGAGTTTTTTCTTCTCTTTTCCAACAGTTTATGTTCTAATGGTGTTTCTTGTATTCATATTTGCAGAACCATCTAAATTATGTCCCAATCTTTAAAAACAGTTTTTGTTTCAAAGGTCTTTCTTTCATCATTACACACACAAAAAAGAAAAAAAAAGACATCTCGTCCATGAAACCATTTACCAGTGTAGGGAATTCTTCAAATGGGGACAGAAGGAAGATAGGGGAAATGGAATGGAAAACATTATATTCAATTCCCACACGGGAATAATTACTGATACCCAAACATGAATAAGAAATTGGAGATGAAGGTCCTTGTTAGGGTCAACCTTGTGTAGTATCTTTCCTTTATCTCCATGGGCATGTGTTTCAGATGATAAAAATTCCAAGACATTTTTCAGAAAATTTCTTATAATATTTCTCATCTGAAACGCATGCCCAAGAGTGAATGATAATGATATTATTTTTATTTTTTAACTCATAAATTATACTCCTTTTGGCTCATAAAATCCTTCTTATTTGAAACAAATCATGTCTTTAAAATGAGTAATTTTGATATTATTTCTTAATTATGGTTCATCTATCATATACATCTCATCCTACTCTATTATAAAGTAAGAACAAAATTAGAAAATAACACTAAAATTGTTCATTCTAAAAGTGTCTTTTTTTAAAGAGAAGGTTTTATGGAATAGAGAGAGAAGTGGAGTACAATACCACAAAACTGCGCTATATTCAATGTATGTATGAGAAATCAAATTATTTTTTAAAAAAGTAATTATGTTTTATAAAGTCCTTTGGTAAATAGGGAAAATAATCGTCTAAATTAATATTTTCATTTTACTATTCTTATGTCAATATTTTTATTTTTATTTATTTTCGTTAGTTATTAAAATTCTTTAGTAATTATGAAAATAACTCTCCATTCTAAATTAATATTCTCAGTTTACTATTTATATGTCAACTTTTACTATTTTTATTTTTATTTATTTTCGTTAAATTTTTTTAAAGTAATACAGTCATTTCATTTTTGTTTTATTATAAAATTTGATGCATTCACAACACTAATACTAATATATACTTAAAAGTAATACAGTCACAACACTAATACTCCGTATATACTTAAAATATCCAATATAGCAATTCCAAATTTACCCTTGCATTCCACACTCTCAAAAAATATGTTTAAGATGATATACATGCATCCACACTGTCAAAGCATGATCATTCCACACTACCAAAAATGTGTTTAGTTAGTGTACAATTCCAGAACATGGGCATAACACACTGACAGAAAGTGTAATCCTTTATATATAATATTTGGGAGTTAAACTTCTAGAAGTTCGACATGTGGCAGGCTACTTGGCAAATTTTTTTACACATTATCAGCCATATTTGATGACTTAAGTGACTTGGCAATTTTAACTTAAAGTATGAAAACATCTTATTAGAGCAAATATTCATTCCCAATTATTGCACATATGAAAAACTTTTACGAGATATATGTAAATTAATTATAATTAGGAGGTTATAAATGTTAATTATAAAAAACTTTCAATTAATTGCTAATGACATTTACTGGCTAATCTTTCCTTTTATTATAAAATTTGAGACTCTGGCTTACATGATATTGGCATGTCACGAGCTAATATGACAATTTTAATAAACCATCTGTTGTCTATTTATTATTTTAATGAGTTGGTAATTTTAATCAATATACAGAGTACTGATTTGACATTAATTTATTTTATTTTTTATTGATTAAACATAGTGACTAAATTATTTGTCTTTTTGGTTTCATGCAGTTAATCTTAAGAATTAGTAACTCTATTGTTTTTAACACTCAGTTCATTTTTCAAATCAGATATGTTTGACCAATGAAATTTTTTATCAAACATATTTTTTATTTTGAGATTATAGTCTCATTTTTAATATTTCAATTCATTATATATTTATATAAATAATTATTCAAGCATTTGACAGCAAAGCGAACTGAGACAGTTAATGAATAAAGCTTTTAGAATTATTTAAACATACCAATTTATTTACCATATATACGTATAGGGGGGCGGTAAAGAACACTTTCTATTTTGGATTTAGAATTACTCCCTTCGTCCCCTTAAGATCTTCTCATTTTGACTTTTTGTTCTTTTTAAGTAGAGTTGAAAAAATGTGAAAGTTTATCATAATACCCTTAATGAAAATGGGTGGAGTGTATTAAATGAGGTAGGTGAGGTGTAATAAATAAAGTGTGGATAGTTGTGGTATATATTTTAATTGTTAAAAAAGGTAATGAAAAGATCTATGGTGGACAAATAAAAAGGGTTAATGAGAAAATCTATAAGGGACGGAGGGAGTATATTTTTGCATAAAAGAGTGATTTAGATCCATCCATTTTTATAAAATAATTAATTATGAACCTACTTCTCTGAATGAATTTTATTAATTTTATATTTAGGTTAGTGGTCTTATGCTAAACAAAAAGAATGAGTTTGGTTGCTACATATCTTGGAAAAAAATGACCATGTTAAAACTCCTCATTGTATAAGTATATTTAATCTTCTCATTTAACTTTTAACGCTCTCCAATACAATATTTTAATCATTAATATCAATATTTAAACTTATCGTATCTTATGAAAATTCATATTTCAAAACAACGTTTTAAAAAAGATTGTTGGTATTGCATTTATAGATAAACAAAAATTGTTTGTTCACATATCGAGGCCAATCTTTATCTTTATATATTAAATTTAAGAGTTAAACTCATAAAATTACAATAACTGGTGAGTCTACATGGCAACATTTTAACAAATCATCCGTCACCTATACGGATTACGAAATGCCACTATAATTATTTTGGGAAAAAAACTAAAATAAGATTAAAATATGGAGAAAGTGCCAAAATATGAGTTTCATATTTTTTTATCTCCAAAATATTAACTACAATACCAATATTGTATTATATAGTGCTAAAACATTATGAAATGGTAATATACAGTGCCACAACATCACTGTGTAAACTTTTTTTAGGAAATAAAAATATTGAACTCTTATTCTGGGCATAAGATTTATGTCTTACTTCTATTTGATTGATTTTTTTTTAGTTTTGTCTAGGAAATATATACAGAGTAATATATATGGAGTAGTAACTACCAAAAGTTTTCTTCTACACTTATACTACCTTATATATCTTTTTTTATTTTACAAAATCATAATCTTTCCTTCAACTTCTTGGGAACCTCTTTGCATACCTTTCTTTTTTCTTCTATAGTGTAGATAGGTGAAATTATGAAAACTATTGTGTAATTGATGATGTACTCACACTTCATTTGATAAGTTTAAGGGAGGGCATCATTAGTAATCTATTTCCCCTGTTCCACAAAACCCTTCTGGTTTTGACTTTGGGGAAAAATAAGGAAAGTGTAATTTTGGTTGACTTTCCAATTTTGCCCTTGATGTGATGGGAAAAAGTAAGATGTGATAGTTTGGTTATTAGTGAAAAAATATGATGTGATAGGTAGGGTATGAAAAAGTAAGGATAAAAGTGGTTTTTTGATAGAAAGTAAAAGTGTTTTGTGAAAAGCAAAAAAACGATAGAGGAAGGGTTTTGTGGAACGGAGGGAGTATTTAAAAAGAAAATTGATAGCATTATTTTTTGGTGAATTATATTATTTTCCATATTTTTTGCGGAGCTTACGAGAACAGATTTCTAATTTTGTTGATCGGAACTCCAAAATTTATTATTTAGCTACTAAAATGAAGAGATTCCTTTTTTCTATATAACAAGGTTAAAGTATACAAAATTTGACCAAAAAAGTCAAATGAAACTATTAAATCCGAATGGAGACTAATAAGATCGAGACTAAGTTACAAGTTACAACCACATCAAAAAGAATTATAATTTTAAAATTATAATTATTTGTATTTTGATAAAACATTTTGTACATTGACGAGAATACTATCAAAGGCTTGAATGATTTTGCATTATAAAAGTGAAAAAGAAAAATTTGCATATGATCTTATGAGATACTTATCTATGATGAATGAATATCTGCACAATATATACGATGAGATAATGGAAGTTGTGACAATTGAAAGAGGAGGTTTCTTTTTTATGTATGATTAGAGTGGAACTGAAAAAATATTTTTTTATGGAAATCAGTGTTTATTTCTCTAATGGCAAATGATAAGATTGTCTTGAATGTCACATCCAGTGGTATTGCGGCATTGCTTTTTCATGGGGGAAGGACATGGGTAAATGACATTACACTTGAGATTCTCAATCTCTTTGGGCGATTACATAACGTGTGCCATCAAACAAGAGAGTCTGAAAGCAGAACTAATCCAACAAGTAAGTCTAATAATATGGGATGAAACATGTATGATGAATAGATTTATTTTTAAGGTGCTGGATCACAAAATGAGAGATGTAATGAATTTCTCTAATAAAAACTCTAGAAATGAACCATTTAGAAGGAAAATAGTTGAATTCGGAGGGGGAAAAGTAGGACTCAAAGGGAAAATAGTTGTACTCAAAGGTGATTTTTGGCAAATTCTTCCTGTTTTACCCAAAACTTCAAGAGAGAAAATTGTGAGTACTATCATCGATTCTTTAAAATTATGGTCGTATTTTAAAATTTATATGTTAGCGAAGAATATGATATTACATTCTTCTACGTCCTCTATCCCAAATAGGGACACAATTTTTTTCTGATTGGATAATTAAAGTTAGAGATGAAAAACTTAGACAAGTGATTGATGAAATAACAGATCTTAAAATTCCACATAAATTATTAATTCTAGACACAAGTTATTTTGTGAAGAGTATAGTGGACTTCACTTATCCTAATTGAACCTATTAGAGAGTATGAAAATTTATTCATTTTTTAGGATAGGGCACTAATGAATCATGCTTGAGGTTGTAGAAATGGTAAATGAATTTGTCATATCCCCTATTCCCTAATATAAAATGGTGTGCCTGAGTTTTGATTCTTCATGTGAGGCCGATTCAGATGTAATTATTGATGAAAATTAAATAGCAACTAAATTTTAAATGAAATCAAATGTTTGGGGATCCAAAACTACAAAATAATCTTAAAAATGGGTTAACGATTTTGATATTAAGAAACAGTGACCAAATATATGGATTATGTAATGGTACATGATTAATCCTTCAAGAGCTGTGAAAGAATGTTGTTGGTCTATTGTGGTTTTGAGAAATCGAGTCAGCAAAAAGTTTACATACTCCAAATGAAATTGATACAATCTGATCTAGGACTACTCTTGAAGTTATTTATAAGGCAAATCTCAATAGTCTTATATTTTGCAATGACTATCAACAAAAGTCAAAGTCAAACATTGTCATTTCTTGCATTACTTTTAACCAAGTTGGTATTCACTCATGGTCAGCTTTATGTTATGGTTCCATGAGTGAAGACAAAAACACAATTAAAAATATTAGTTATAGATGACAATGATATCCTTGCAACTATATCAAAAAAATTATATACCCTAAAGCCTTTCAAAAAGTTTAGTATTAAAAAACTTGGTTGAATATACATTCAATTCCTTAAATATTGTTTATTCTATTTTGGAATTTTTGTATATTGTATTAAAAATCATAGGAAAATATATTTTCTTTATTCTGGGAAAAAATATTGCATTAAAAAAGTTCTAGAACCAATAAAAATTTTGTTCGACCCCGTGCGTTGCACAGGTAAAAATACTAGTTAACTATTGTGAACAATAATACACTGCTCAAAACATGTGCATAACACACTGCCAAAAACTGTAGTTAAGTATTGTGAATAATAACACACTACTCAAAACTTGGGCATAACACATTGTCAGAAAGTGTAGCCATAACATGTTCATTCCACACTACCAAAAAAGCTGGTATACACTTCTAATTTCGTTTATGAAATGTGTTTAAGCAGCGAGGAGTAACACGATGGTTCTAAAGACTATGTACAATGAATGAGAATAACATCCTAAAATTATGAATTTCAATAAATATCGTAAATGAAATAATTAAAATATTGCATTATAATAAAATAGTATGTTTGGAAGAGATCCACGCCATAAATAGTCAAATATGTGAAAAACAATAAGTAGTGCTACATGTATAATATTAGGTGTCTTAGAGTGCTACATTCGGTGATTTTTAATTTTAATTCATGTCATCAATTTATCCAATAATAGTTTTTGAAAAGATTTCATCAAAGTTATTTGATGCGTCAAATTCCATGAGAGCATGAGAGCCCAAAATAGGAGTTTACAATGTCATTGTTATATTGGCACACTCACTAAATTGTCACATTGTAACTGTCACACCATCACCACCACACTGTCGTCTGTCGCTGCCGGCCGCTAGAGTACTGTTACATATTGCCGACAGTTGACTGATAGTGTTGTGGTCTGTCAACGCGTACTCATACACCACGATGCCACTATACTCTTATTTTAGTCTCAAAAGACTCTTATTTTGGTATTTTCAAACTTTTAACTCTTATCGAAGAAGATTTCTTATAAGTGAAATTTGCACTAAATAGGACTAAAACATAATGACTTTCCTAATTTAGGACTTAAACTTTTTTATTCCCTAAATAGGACTTAATAATGACCTAGTAAAAGGAATAATGTCCATCAATGATGGACATTTAGTTGAATAATGACTACTTGATAATGACCAAAGATCTTACATTGGAAAATAAAAATATATGGTCCTATATTGGGAAAGTCATTATGTTTTAGTCCTATTTAGGTAAATTTTTCATCTTATAAATCATATGAAGATTCTAGATATTTTTGTGGCATAGATAGACTCTAAAACAAACTAAATTTTGTTGGGTGTAATTAGAAGGGGTGAGGGTGGGTTCGGCTTGAGTCGGAGTGGGAGTTTACCGAAGGAGTAGGAATCATCAATTTTTTGAACGGAGCACCGTTAGTGCTTTAATCGAGACCCATATCATATGATGACGTGGGAGGCTGTTGTCATCTGTCAAAATTTATGAAGCCAAGAGAAAATTGATGTGAACCCAAGTAATTCTTTGATTCTGTCCTTAACACTATGTTTGATTCAAGGAATTTGGTAGAAAAAGAAAAAAAATGGTTTTACCCCATTTTACTCACAAAAATGGGAGGAATTTGATTTTACTTTTTCTTAGTACATTTTGTCTTCTCTTTTTCTTTTTCTTTCACTTTTCTTTTCTTTAATTTATTCTTTAACCAAACAAGGAACATGTTTTCCTTCTCATTTTTCTTTTAACTTTCCTACTCAAATTCCTTAAACAAAACATCGTGTAAAAGAGAACCAGAGATGGCGTGATTTAAAAGATAGATATCTTAAAACAAAGATGGGCGGATTTAAAAGGACCAGGAGAGTAGTACATTAGACGTGGACATGAACAGAGCCATTTTCGGCTATGGTCCAAACATCAAACTATGTTTGAAGAGAGAAAAACTAAAATAGAATTAAAATATTGAAAATATTCCAAAATATAATAGTCATGTTTTAATTCTTGAAATAAGACTTAAAATGCATTTACATTATCAAATATGATCATGTACATTACCAAAAAGTAGAGTAATGTGCACATGTATAATATCACATTATCACAGTGCGAAGTTCTATTTCAAAATAAACGTGAAAGTTCTATTTTGATATTTTTCTCTATGTTTTAGTCCTATTTAATGTGATTTCTAATGTTTGAAGTGGGGGGGGGGGGGGGGGGGAGGTTGATTCAATGTTTTAAACATATTTCATTTCATTTTAACATAAGTTCACATATATTTTTCAAAACCATGCCATTGTGTTTTGTACATAGAAGAGAAAATATAGAAACAAATACGGAGTAATTATTTTTTTTAAAGGAAATGAAAACATAATTTTGAGACTCTTGAAAGAAGTGGAAAATTATTCCAGGACTGAATGAAATAATTAAATTTATTCATGATTCAATTTGTGTATTGCGGGATTAAATATGTGCAGTCTTTGATACCATGTTAAATAACTAATTGAACCAAAAACATAATTTCATGGTTAATGGGTAAAGATTTTCGTTACTAAATATGTCCCAAAAAATCTTTCTACATTTTAATTTTTGTGGTTAACTTTCAACACACTTTGATCATTAGTAAATTGATTCTCTTATTTTGACAAGTACATTTCTTGGCATATTTTATAACAATAAATGCAATTGGAGTACATATGATGTTTCCTTCATAAATTTAATAGTTTCCACCTTGCCCCTACCTCAATCCTCTTCTCCTCTCCTTCCCCCTCCCCTCATTTGGCTCTCAATCAGTGATCCGAGAGGAGAGGTGCAGGAGGTTTAGACGAGTAGAAACTATTAATTCTACGAATAGAGTATTTTTAATGCCTTGATTACATTTGTTGTCATATTATAACAACAAATGTTGTTGTCAAAAGAACTGAAGTGTTAATAAAAAATGCTATAAAATTTAAGATATCAAAGTACATTAAAATGAACTTAATTATATTACGAATTACATTTTAATTTTAACCAACTTTTTTCCATAAAAGAAGATAAAAAGACTATTTGTAAAAAAGATATCCATAAAAAAGAAATATGGAGATAATGGCCCTATTTGGAATTTAGCTGTTAGCGGATATATGTTCGTGTTAGCTGGTTTCAAAGACTAGTTTAGTTGGCTGCTTTGACCAATTAATTATATTGGCCGTTGATAACAATTATTTGGCAAACTTAGCTTTTCTAAAATAGCTTTTATAAATTAAATAAAATTTAATAAAAATTTTACCTAATTAATTATATGGTATTACATGTCTTGCAATATATGTTCTTTCTTTCTTGAAATAAAATTTTAAGCTATATATTGTTCTAAAGTCATTATGTTTTTATTTACTTATGTGTTTTATCGATCAATTGATGGAACAATATAATTATACGGTATCATATTTTGTTTCAAAAAACTTTTGATGTAGTTCTTAAAAATATAATTTGTTTATTTCTACACCAAATTCTCAAAAAAAAATCAGAAAAAAATATTTTTTCTTGCAAATCGATTCATGAATTTTACATGGGGAAGGACTATTTGTTTATATATTATTTACTTATTTAATTATTTAGTTATTAATTGATTGATTGATTTATATATCAATTTTTTATTTATATATTTATATTTTTATCAATTTTTTATTTAATTACACAATAAATAATTTATTTTTTTATTCATAAAAATTACATACAATAACAAATAATATATAAACCTATTTTTCAACAGCTAAACCGAAATACTACTCCCCGTAGTTTTTTAAATTTTGGCTTTTTGGATTTAAATAGCCAACCTTTGCAGCCAACTACCCAATACCAATTTTGGCTATTTGACCAGTCAAATCTGTTAAGATTGGTCAAAACAGCCAAAAGCCATTCTAAAAGCCAAAAACAAAATATGCCCAAAATTTGATAATAAGGAACTAAACACAAGGACCACGAACTTTACTCTAAACCATCCATCAACTTTGTTGATGCTCCCGTTTTTTACAAGTCTTTGATAACTTTTATAAAGGATGAGCCTTATCCCCGAGCGTTCCCTCACACTGGGTCACATGGTCACTGAGAGATCGTAACTTAGACTTTGATCGCAGATTAGTGACATATAGTGGATCATGCATCTAATAAGAGGTGATATGTTCTTTCTTTACTGAAATAAAATTTTAAGCTATATATTGTTCTAAAGTCATTATGTTTTTATTTACTTATGTATTTTTATTGATCAATTAATAGAGCAATATAATTATACTATATGGACTATCATATTTTGTTTCAAAATATTTTTGATGTAGTTCTTAAATATATAATTTGTTTATTTCTACACTCAATTCTTAAAAAAATTAGAAAAAATATTTTTTCTCGCAAATCGATTCATGAATTTTACATGGGGAAGGACTATTTATTTATTTACTATTTATTTATATATTATTTTGTAACACCATAATCCGTCCAGGTCTGTAGCCCCTTTCGGACTAAAGTATTGATTTGGTAATCGTGATAATTTAAAACATTTCAAACATTTTTATTTATAAATAATATTCCATACATAATTGTAGAAAATACGGAGTGTTTAATAATAATGCGGAAGCGACTTTTAAACATGTCTCATAACAACATAATTATTTATTTTGTTCAATGATCCACCACGACTGTCTCGCCCCTTCTGCTGCCAGGAATCAGCCAATCATTCATTCTACCTACCTGCGTGTAGCAAATAAAACACACTACACGCTCATCAGTGAAGCTGAGTAAGCATATCTAAAGCGTCGAACATCCAAATAAATTGAATCTTAATTCATAATCAACCATTTGATATCATGCACACAATATATGATTCAAACATTCATGATATTCTCAATATTTTATTTCAAGTCATTTGATATTCAATATCTCAACCATGCTCTTAAATTATTCTTAATCTAAGGCCAAATCATTTTATAACAAGCTCTTAGCTATTCCTAGTCTAAGGCAACATTTCTAACCAGACCCTTAAACTATAAATAGTTTAATGCAGAACACAAGAATCGATAATCCACCCTATGAGTCATGCGGATTACGTACCAACCGAACAATGATTTGTCGGGTGGGTGATATCCGGTCTGGATCCCGTACATACGTTTTAACCCGAAATATGAATTGGTTAAGTAGGTATATCTTAGAGTTCTTCTAGATATCCTTAATAATCATCATCAATATAGAAGTGGATATATCTTAGAGTTCTTCTAGATATCCTTAACAATATACACTGTTTTCATAATCAGCATTAATTCATTTTTAATCATGACTTAATCATCAATAATCATTTTAATCAGTAGGTTTATCATTCATAATTATCCATAATAATTATTCATCATAATGATCATTCAACATAATATTTAATAGCAAACAACGGCCTAGTCTCGGGTGTTAACACCCGAACTTATCATCATGCATCACATAATGTTTTATATGTCAAAAACATCATTTATTATACAAAATCATATTTAAATTGTTCATAATTAATTAGTATTTTCCAAGAATATTTCCAAGAATATTTTCGGGACACTGGAATTGAGGAAAAATCAATTTATTCAATAAATTAATATAAAAATCGATTTTTAAATATATATTAATCTATTAAATATATAAAAATCGATTTTTCAACATATTTTAATCGATTAAATTTGTAAAATCGATTTTAATATTTTTAATCGATTAAATACCAAAATCGATTTTATACCTTAATATAATCGATTATTATTATTTTTTTATTTTGATACGTGTTATCTGAACAAGTTTTAATCGATTCTTAGGAAGAAAATAATCGATTTTCGATCACTGTTCGTTGTCTTCTACCTTCGCTCCATTTTCGGACATATCAATTTTAGTTACCAAACTTCAATTAAATTATTTAGAAATGTTCTCCAAGGTTCATAGATCATTTTAGAATCATTAAAACATATTTTTAACATCAAATTCAAGGTTTATGATTCTTGGTTCTTCAAACATGTCAAACACAAAACTCAACCAAATGACCATTTATGAACGTAAAAACAACCTATATGAACATTCTAATCTTTAGATATATCTACGGGCTTACCTTGAAGCGTAAGGGAGGTTTTGAAGATTTTCCGGCGAACCTTCCGGTGACTCTATCTCACTGCTCCGGCGACCTCACACAAAGATGACAGCACCAATGCACTCTACTCTCAGCAAGGAACAATATAGAAGGAAGAATGAGTTGTTTTGGTGATGAAATGAGGGAGTTCGGTTGTCCTTAAATAGCCAAGTGAGGAAGGAAGAAGACATGGGTTGCAGCTTCAGTGATTGAGCGACGATTTGGAATCGGCGTAATTGAACAGGACGCCGTTTGGTGTGTAGTCCCTGATTGGGATTAATTTTGGTTCCAGTTAGGGTACACTTTTTGTTCCAACTTTCTCCAAATTGAAATCCGATTGAACCGTTGGGATCAGACAGTCAAACTCTACATAATCATATGATTTTCATTATTTATTGACAAACTTTAGAATTTACTTATTTTTGGGTCCTTCTCAGTAATTAATTAATTATAAATTAATTAACTCTGATAGACCTATTTTTGGGGCGTTACATATTTAGTTATTAATCGATTGATTGATTGATTTATATATCACTTTTTTATTTATATATTTATATTTTTTATCATTTTTTATTTAATTACACAATAAATAATTTTTTATTTATTCATAAAAATTACATACAATAACAAATAATATATATAAACGAATTCTCTATGGTTGCGATTTTACAGGGAAGCTTCCGATGTCACTCGGTAATCTTACCCAACTTGTTTCTGTGGACAATCTTATTTGGGGAGGTAATCACTTCAGCCCTGATAGTTTCACTACTAGTTCATTATCATGGATCGGTAAGCTCACCAAGATCACTCGCTTGGATCTTGGAAACAAGAACCTGAAGGGTGAGATCCCGTCTTGGCTCATGAACCTCACTCGACTTACTGAGCTAAATATCAATGATAATCAACTTACTGGTCCAATCCCATCTTCCTTTGTGAACCTCACTCGACTTACTCGGCTATATATCAATGATAATCAACTTACTGGTCCGATCCCATCTTCCTTCGTGAACCTCACTCATCTCACAGACATTGACTTCTCTCACAACAAATTATCTGGTCCATTCCCTTCTTGGCTCATGAACCTCACTCAGCTCATACACGTTGACTTGTCGAACAACCAGTTAACTGGTCAGATCTTGTCCCAATTTAGTCGCATAATTGAGTGGTTAGACCTTTCGTATAATAATCTGGAAGGATCTATTCCTACAAATCTATCTAGTCTCCATAACCTCAAGTTTCTTTCACTTGAGCGTAATAAGTTAGTTGGCTCCGTGGAGCTAAGCGCATTCTCTCGCTTCCAAAATTTAACTTCTTTAATCTTGTCACATAATAATTTTGTATTGGGCGTAAAAAACATTAGTTCAAAAGATGCCAACTACTTTCCAAGCTTACATGTTTTAGGGTTGGCTTCATGCAATCTGCACGAGTTTCCTACATTCCTACCCAACAACAAACACACATTGGAGTATTTGGATCTTTCTGATAACTACTTGAGAGGCCAAATTCCTGCTTGGATTTTCGACATTGGTCAAAATTCTTATAATGGAATCGATTTGAACCTTTCGTATAACCTTTTAAGTAGTTTTGAACGTGATCATCATGTATTTCATCCAAGGGCTAGAATACAAACTCTAGACCTTAGGAATAATATGCTTCAAGGATCTCTCCCAATCCCATCTCCTTCCTCGTCCTCCCTGTTGTCCTACCTAATTTCAAACAATAATCTATCTGGTGAAGTCTCGCCTCTCATTTGCAGTTTCACATCCCTTTGGAATCTTGATCTATCCTTCAATAGTCTGAGGGGAAAGCTTCCCCAGTGTTTTAGCAAATTTGGTGACACCCTTTTAGTTTTGGATCTTAGAGGAAACAATTTTGATGGAAATATTCCGTCAATGTGGAGAGATGGATGCCGACTAAGAATGATTAGTATGAGTCATAATCAGTTACAGGGGCAGTTTCCGAGATCATTAGCCAATTGTTCAATGCTTGAGTTTGTTGATTTTGGTAAGAACCAAATAAATGATACTTTTCCATTTTGGTTAGGAACCCTTGCTCACTTGAGTGTCCTTATTTTGCGATCCAACAGTTTGCATGGTGTCATTAATGATGATTTTGGATTCTCAAACCTTCGAGTAATCGACTTATCCAATAATAGTTTCAGTGGGAAGTTGCCATCAAAGTTCATTGGCACCTGGAATGCCATGAAAACACCAGATTCAAGTCACTCTATTGAATACATGGAGAACTTGATTTTGTCAAATGTGAGTTGGACTTCAGGAGATGGCTCATTTGATTACTCAATGACCATATATAACAAAGGATCAGAGTTGAATTATACGAAGATCCCAGTTATCTTTTATGCCGTGGATTTCTCTTCCAACAGGTTCGAAGGACATGTTCCGGATGTGATTGGAAATCTAACGCGGCTTCAGCTGCTAAATCTTTCCAGAAACCATTTCAGCGGTCAGATACCACCTTCTTTCTCAAACATGAAAAATTTGGAATCTTTGGATATTTCCCGGAACCAACTTTCAGGACAGATTCCAACTCGACTCACAGAACTCACTTATCTTTCATCATTTGACGTGTCGTATAACAATCTCTCTGGCCCTATACCACAACGAAACCAGTTCTGTAACTACGACTCCAAATCATATGAAGGGAATCCCGGATTGCGTGTCGAGACTTGGAGTAAGCAGTGTGGAAATGCGAGGACAATGCCCCGACTGCAACAGCCTCCGTCCATTACAGAAGAAGAGGAAGACTCAGAATCAGACTTCAAAATAAAGTGGACGATAATATCAATTGGATTTGTTAGTGGTTTAGTGGGTGGAGTGGTCGTTGGGAATGAATTCACCACAAGAAAACATTATTGGTTCGTCAAGACTTTTGCAAAGATACAGAGATGGTACGCCTGAGATCACGGGAAGCATACATACTGATAATCCTCACCTGTGTTTGGAATCAGAAAGAGAAATAAATGGTTGTGAGTGTGTTTAATTGTTGTTGTTATGTATTATCTGTTGTAATGTATTTTATCTTTATCAAGTGATGCTATTTGATCTATGTTAGATGGTTTTTGGGTGCGTGGTGTGCTTAATAACCATGCAAAAACTCATATAAAAACAGGATCGAGCCAAATTGTTTGCGCTCATTATCTTCTCATTTTCTTCCAGTATGTTCTTTTGCTTAATTTCCATGCATATCTGACTTGAGTTTTTGCATTAAGCCGGTGATGTACAGTGCAAATTGTATTGTTCATCCAGGTTATTGTAGTCTAGCTTGGTTTGAAGTTTTTTCACATGAAGGCATGCACCAGCTTATAACAATCAGTTTTAGTAATCTATAAGCTTGCTTGATTTATTTTAATCGGTGATGAGTATTTTGGTGTGCACTAGTAACATTCTGAACCATTGTATTCCTTCTTTTTTTTTTAAAAAAAAAATTGCTTCTGTTACTTAAATGAGTGCTATAAACAGTTTTCTCCGCAGAACTGAAACTTCATTCGGCTAAAATGGTTTGAGCAATTTTCTGTGTTGTCACTTTGCATTAAGTTGTTACCTTTGGATTTGCAGTTTTTATTTGACACCCTTATTAGTAAAATTAAATTATATACTTGATCTCTTCCAATACCATCACCTTTTCCCTACTTTAGTTCCTACCTAATTTCAAACAATAGTTTTTCAGGAGAAGTTTCACATCTGATTTGCAATTTAACATCCCTTGAGCATCTCGATTTGTCATTCAATCGTTTGAGTGGAAAGCTTCCCCAATGCTTGAGCAATTTTAGTGATTCCCTTTCATTGTTGGCTCTCGGAGGAAACAAATTTGATGGAAGCATTCCTTTGGCGTGGACAAGTAAATGCAGTTTGCGAATGGTTAGTATGAGCTACAACCACTTACAAGGGCAGTTACCGAGTTCATTAGGAAACTGTTCATCCCTAGAGTTCATTGATTTTGGTAACAACAAAATAAATGATACTTTTCCATTATGGTTAGAAAGTGTTACTCCCTTGAGCATCCTTATCTTGCGATCTAATAGGTTCCATGGTGAGATCAAAGATGGTTTTGGATTCTCAAACCTACGAGTCGTCAACTTATTCAACAACAGTTTTAGTGGGAAGATGCCATCGAAGTTCATTGAGACCATGATTCATATGAGAGCATTAAATGCAAGTCTCAAGATGGGATACATGGAGCAGCTCTTGCTACCAAATCTCTTCCAGCCTTTTGAAGATTTTGGTCCATTTGATTACTCAATGACCATAATCAACAAGGGCTTGGAAAGGAACTATATGAAGATTCCAGATACTCTTTGTGGAATAGATTTCTCTTCCAACAATTGTGAAGGACAGATTCCAGATGCATTTGGAGATCTTGCGGGGCTTCAGATGCTAAATCTGTCTAGAAACAATCTCAGCGGTCACATTCCATCTTCTTTCTCCAACATGAAGAATTTAGAATCTTCGTATCTCTCCCGAAACCAACTCTCAGGACACATTCCTATGGATCCTACAAAACTCACATCTCTTTCATCATTTGACGTGTCGTATAACAATCTCTCTGGCCCTATACCCCAAGGACACTAGTTCTGCACCTTTGACCCCAAATCATTTGAAGGGAATGTAGGATTGTTTGTTGAACCTTGGAATAAACTGTGTGGAAACGCGAGGTCTTCGCCCCAACTGCAGCAGCCTCCATCCCATTCAGAAGAAGAAGGCGATGACTCGAAATCAGACTTAAAAATAGAGTGGATGATAATATCGATTGGGTTCGTAAGTGGTTTGGTTGTTGGAGTGATCCTTGGGAACGAGTTGATTGCAAGAAAACCGTATTGATTCGTCAAGACTTTGGCAAGGATAGGGATACGGTAGGATTGAAATCAGGGGAACCATACATATTAATCACTCTCAACTGTGTTTGGATTCAGAAAGAGAAATAAATGGTTGTGGGTGTGTTTTGTTGTTGTTGTTGTTGTTATCATTATCAAGTGGTGCAATATGATCTGTATATGTTAGAAAAGAGGAGGTATTGTGTATGTTTTGTGTTCATGCTTTTATAACCATGAAAAAGCTCATATAAAAAGCGTAAAATGGTGTCACCAAAGATTCTGGCATGGCAGGATTATTGTCACCATACCTTTCTTCCCATATGTTTTTTGGGTCTGCCTTTTTTGTCTTCCTTCTGCTTCTTAAATGAAGTGCCATAAACATTTTTTTTCGCAAAATTGGATCTTCATAATACTATAATGGTACTTCATCCGTCCTATTTTAAATTGTCTGTTTTCTTTTTTTGACCGTCCCAAAATAAGTTGTTTGTTTCTTATAATAATAAACTTTTAAGGGTAAAATACCTAAATTATCTCTAAAATAAGTCACTCCTCTCCACCTTATCTTCTCATTCATCACCACCCCGTAAAAAAGTAAGACATTTTTGAAAAATCAACACCACTTTTTTCCTTCCTTAAATATGCTCCAAATTTAAAACGGACAATATAAAATGGGGCGGAGGGAGTACTATTTCATTTGAACAATATCATTCTATGTTGTCACTCTGCATTAAATGGTTACCTTTGGAATTTTGATGTGATTTTTTACTTTTTTTTTTGTCAAAGTTTACCCCTTTGTATTTCGATATAAGTATGATATCAATAATTTTTTTAAGAAACGTAACTTTGAAATATTGAATGTTCATAAAATATATCCATGTATAATTTTTTTGCTTGCTTTTTAAATCATAAATCATAATTCGTGGTGCGGAGTGTAAAACTAGATTTTGTGTAAAAGAATTCAGCTAAGATCGTGTTTGGGTAAGTTTGAGTTCGAGTTTAGAATTGAAGGTTTCCTCGTTTTCGGGTTGACTCGACATGTTAAGCTTCATTTTCAAGATATTTATATTTATAGAGAAAAAGACTAAAGTAGGAGTACAATGTTAAAAATGTACCAAAATAGGAGTTCCATATTTTTATTTCTAAAATAGGAGTTAAAATGGACTTATATTACCAATCATATTTCTAAAATAGGAGTTAAAATGGATTTATAAATAGGAGTTATAAACATTTCTTATTTTGATTTTTTTTAATAAAACAGTAACATTTTTTATAATATAAATGGTAAGAAAAATATATTGACTTATAATATAAATTCAACATAAATGAGTACATCTTAAGATGCAGTCCTTTTGATATATCAAATTTTTATATATCTAGATTACGTTTAATTTGTAATAAAAAAAGTATCATTGTTTAAATAAAAAAGTCAAAACAAAAAAAGGTTAGTTTGACTCGAAAAATACACCAGCCAACTATCCCTCACCCCCATGTGCCCAGCCCCCAATCTCCACCCATTTCCTTCTTCACTCGCCACCTGCCATGAACTTTGTCCAACCACCCTTGGCCCAGTCCCCCATCTACCATGCATCACCCTTATGCTATTAAAATATAATTGGAGTATTAAATAGTCTCGAAATATCTTTTTCAATAAATTTTTTTAAATATTTATAATAGAAACTAATTTATTTCCCTTCCTACTCAACAACGGAAAATATGATTGAAAACAAATTTCTCTAAAAAAATTATTTTTCCAGAGAAATATTTTTTCTCCAATCAAACCCTCTTACCTACCGATGACACTCTTACCCAACGATGGGAACATCATATCCATTGGCATGTATGTTATTATCAATTTAAAAAAAGATTGGTGTAGAATACAAAACTAAAATAAGAGGCCGTAATTAAATAACAGGAAGAAATTAAATAAAATAATAACCAATAACAATATAAAAAACAGTTCAAAAAACCAATCGTAAGTGAAGTAGGTTAGCATTGAGATTGGGGAAGTCTTGCAATTTAAAAAAATAAAATAAAAGGGTGTTAAGGCTTTGTTTGGTAACAACATTTTCGATTAGCGTTAGCGTTTTGGATAAAATTTTAACGGTGCAAATTAATTCTGAAAACGCTAACGCTAAAGGCTACCGTCGGATAGCTTTTTCAAAACGCTAACGCTAATCTCTGACGCTGATGCCAAACGGGGCCTAAGTTTATGTACTATTAAGTGATACTACCTCCGTCCCAAAAAACATGGGAGTTTTGGTTTTGGGGAGAGATTTAAGGGGAGTGTATTTTGGTAATGAATTTCCAAAATTGTCCTTTGATGTGATGGGTAAAAGTATGATTTGATGGATAGATTATTAGTAAAAAGGTATGATGTGATAGGTAGAGTATGAAAAAGTAAGGGGTAAAAGTGACTTTTTAATAGAAATGAGAAGTGTTTTTTGGGACGGATGAAAAAAGAAAGGAGAAAGATTTTCTGGGACGGAGGGAGTATAAGAAGTACAAGTGTCAATCAATGAATGAAGGAGTAGGAATGCAATCTCCATTGCAAAGGCACCAAAGAAACCCGCTTGAAGTTATCAATGAACAAAGTGAAAATCTTTTCAAGTAGTTTTCAGAACTCTCAAAATGAATAATATGTTCTAAGAGAAATACTTCCTTTGTTGGGCAAAACATGCGAGCTAAACTTTTCCATCTATCCCAAAATATTTCCTTATTTATCATATCCTTTTTTCCCTTTGGAAAAGGGGATGTGGTCCAAAATTCTTCCATTCTTCCAAACAACACAGGGGCTATTACTTCACAATATCTTTTTTTCTTTATCACAAAGGCAGGAGACCAAAAAAACAAAGTGAAAAAGTGGAATCATCACCAGGATATCCTTTCCAAATTGAATTGGATGCAAACCATTCACTGGGAGTAGTGGTCATAGTCTCGCATGTACTGAAACCCAGCGTCTTCAAATTTCTGAGCAATCTCTTCACGTAGCTTGCCATGGAAAGGAGGAGCTCGACACTTCAAAATGTGACTCGGACCCATAGATTGGATCAGGCCATCTTTACCAAATGCAACAAGAGTCTCGTGTCGCCCGCATAGAGGATGGAAGTATTCATCACAGAGTTTAGCTGCCTTGGATGGGTCTGCACGGCATACCAACCACCCCTTTTCCATCAAGTGTTTATCACTAGTGCGGCTGCCATCTATGCTTACAGCAACCACCTCAACAACATTTGAATGCATTCCTTTGATATTATTTTTGTACCACTTAGCCAGTTTATCACCTAGAAATTTCTCCTCTGTGTACAGATAAAGAACAACAGTCTTGTTCTTAAGCCCATTTTCCACACGAACCCTAACGAAGGAGCTGGAACCACGCTTGCGACAAGCATATTCCAATGGAAGAAGTAATGAGTTCAATCTCAGTCCCATTATCCTTTGAAACTCCTTCTCAACCAAATTCCTCCTGGTGAAGGGATAACCATCCATGCCAAAGTCGCGGATAATTGATAATCCATAGGGATCCACATAATTCTCAATGGGATCCACTATTAAAAGACCTTCCTCATGGCTGCCATTTTCACACATTCTACTTAGCCTATGGGATACGGTGTTGTTGAAGGGGAAAAAAAACCAGCCTAGCAGCTTAAGTTTTGCAAGAGCTTCAATGATCCACCCCTCATGCAAGTGTGGGGGCACCTGCCTATAGAAGGGGCAGCAAACCACGACAATCTCCAGCTCATAATTTTGCTGTCTACATTCCTCGTGAACCTCCCAAACCTTCCTTAAACTTGTGCAATCAGAGCACACGTAAAGCCACACAAATTTCTGTTTAAGTTTGGAAATGGTAATCTGAGCATCCTTGAAAATATTGAATAGAACATCAGTGTCACTAAGGCCCAAAAGATCATTGAGGGAGAGAACCTTCAGAACAGAATCGCTGCGTAAACAAATATCCATTCTCTCTGGTGTAAAGGGAAAGCAGTCGTGTTCATTCCCTCCAACCTGAGAAAAGATGATGGGCGGGCCATGGTAAAGAACCTTGTGAGATGGATCTAGAATCAAAAGTTTGGGCTTGCCATCAAACCCGAGTGCTGAGCAAATGGACTCACGTCGACGAGACTCATGGAAAGGGACAGCATGGCAGGAGAAACCCGACAAGAAGTGTAGATAGGCAGAGCGAGAATGAGTGAAGCCCTCCCTCATCATTGGCACAACCACCAGCCCGCAATCATCTCTCCTGGAGAGCTCGTGAGAAGCTAATGCTGTGTGATACACCATCGGTCCATCCACTGAGCACCATAGCAAAGGCACATACACGCAACAAATCATAATGTATCTACCGGTTAGGTCTAGTGTAGCATTATTCTCATCATTGCCTCGTGTTTTGCTTGATGCAGAGCCCATAAAGCTTTCCCTACCAGTAGCACTGTTGAAACCCCAGAGGGTAGGCCCCAGCAAATCTAAAACATTCACTTGTTTGCCGCATACCTCGACATTGGGCATATCATGTAGCAAGGTATCGGGATAAATGGGGAACTCGGTGTCAAAATATGACCCCATCTTATGTTCCTTACTTAGAGCACCGTCGGAAGTATCAGCAGCAGGGACCGATATCAAACGCTTGATGTATTGTTGTCTACGCCTGGACAGATTTGGAAAGGATATCATCTCTTCTAACAGCTTCACTGTGCGGTCTACACAACAAACATAAATTGAATCGAATCAAAACATCAACTTCAATGAAATTATTGAACGCGCTGAAAAACGCAATTATTTCTCCGGATTTGATCTATGATCGATGGTTTAAACTGATTACCTGATAGAAATGTCGGTACGCCGGGACGCTTGAAACGGGAGTCCGATTCACCATTCTTACCCGACGGATCTTCATCACTCCGACGCCTCTCTGCCTCCATTCTCCGATCATCAATCCCTCTGATCTTCGTTTTGGGTTTTAGAGGATTTTTTACGGAGCTTCAGTTGCGATTATACCCCCATTAATTCTCGCGCCAACACGGATTAGCATTACGCGTGCAAAATAAAAAATTTAAGAGCCATGCAACAAGAAGAGAGTAATGCTAGAATCACAAACTACTGGGACACAAATTACAAAAACTTACTATTTATGTATCTCAATTTTCATTTTGTAAGCATTTAATATCACTTTATTCAATTGGAAAAGTACAAAAATAGCAAGTTTGTGTAATTTATGTCCTAGTAGTTTGTGACTCTAGCATTACTCAACAGAGAATAGAATGATTGATTTCTACGGGCCAAACAAACAAAGGTTTGGTGGAATGAGAAGAAAATGATTTTCATTTATTTTTCTCTCCAAAATAAGAGAAATTTAGTTTTTCTACTATCCTAATACATTTTACTTTCTTATTTTCTTTTCCTTTCTAACAAAACAAGAAATATTATTTTTTATCTCATTTTTTCTCTCTTTCAAATTCTTTAAACATGTTAAGGAATTAACTCAATCAAAAGGTCGAACTTATAGTTGTGGCCCAGGAATAATTTTATATAATCTAACATTATAAAATTTAAGATGAGGTAGGGATCACTACACTGGACCCTAAGACCCTTGGACTGAACCACATTAAAAGATTAAATTCAATTGATCAGTTAATTTAACTCAAGAGCTTATATACCAATTATTTTACTCTTGGACTTCCGATGTGGAATGACACTCTGACACTCTCTCTCAAATGGATAATCGGGCAATTTTGAATCTAACCAGTTGACCACTAGCAAATGGACTCTCTTCCCCTTGATTTTTTTGAGCGCCAACACCTAAAGGACCACGAGCCGCTGCGTATTGACATCCAGACGAGCAATCGTGTTAAATAGGCCATGAGTCTTTGGTTACATACTCCATACGGACAACTGGTCTTTGGTTACATACTCCATACGGACAACTGGGCTAAAGACTAGGGCCGCTAGGAATGAAACGGACACCTTAACAAACGAGGTGGGCTAAAATTGGCTCTAATTCCATGACAGAATTTAAGATGGAACCCACTTGGGTTGAACCATATTAAAAGATTGAATCCAATCCATTAGTTAGTTTAACTCAAGAGCTTATATATCAATTTTTTTACTCGTGGACTTTCGATATGGGACGACACTCTAACATAACCAAACATACATAGTGTAAGTATATGTCATTCATGGTAATTGTGTGATTTTATTTTTTGCAAAATTTAATGTATCATGGTATACTCAAATTGATTTAATTTTACTAAATCCATCTCAATTCGTTTTTCAAAATGGTTCCCTATTTCGATTTTCGACTAATGAGAAGTATAAGGAGTATATAACATGATAAGTAGTGATGCATTAGGGATTTTTCTTAATCCAATATTATTTGAACAGTACAAGAAAGCCCAATTTTATCTGGCCCAAGATATAAATCAGGTTAATTATTCAAGACAGAACCAGAGATATATGGACATAAGAATATATTTGAAGTGATGTGGAGACATTTGGCGGGACCCGTGGAAAACTATCACATGGAAACCACATGCTGCAGATGGGCTTCACATGGACAATGTCTCCTCTTGTCTCCATTAATTATTTCCTTCTCCTCTTTAAATGCATGCTACGAAGGAGGGAAGATGGAAGCCAATTTCCTACTAGTTCTACTATTATTCTTCATTCTTCTCCTTCTCTTAGCATGAAGCTCCATTAATGGCTCCAAGCTCCTACAGTGATGTATATGTAAATTCCCCCGAGATTAATAAAAGTTCCTCCCCTTTGGCATAGCACCGCCTAAAAAGGCCCGTGGTTTTCTCCCGATTTGGGTTTCCACGTATAAATACTTTCTCTCCGCTTTATTTATTTATTTAATTTATGGATTTCGCTATTCGGTGCGGTGCCGACCCGGTACCGATTTCTTCGGGTCGGCGCCCCGAAAAAGCGGTTCCATCACTCGCGCCGACCGTGGGACCGGTCACAAAAAATTTTGTGCTCCGAGTCCATAATGGAAAAAAAAAAGTGAAAGAGAGAAAGTAAAAAAAAGAGAGAAATAAATTTAAAAGGGAGACATCGGATCAAAAAAAAGGAGGAAAGAAATAAAAAGAGTGGTGGTCTTCCTCCTCTTCGTCCGCCATCAGATCTGGAGCAGTGAATCAGTTGGCAGCGAGTAATTGGCAGCGACGGAGAGCCCCCAATACAATGAATTTCATCTGTGGCGAGCCACAAACAGCGGCAGCGAGCTCCCACTTCCTCTGGCGAGCCACGGACAGTGGCGGCGGCCCTCCGACGAGCTCCCACTTCTTCCGGCAAGCCGCAGACAACGGCGGCGGTCCTCCGATGAGTTCCCACTTATTCCGGCGAGCCACAGACGGTAGCCGCGGGTCTCCGAGGAACTCCTCCTTCCTTCGGCGAGCCGCGGACCGCGGGGAACTTTCCGGCGAGCAGCACGCATGCGGTAGGGCTGCCGGCAGTACCCTCCACCAGGGTCGGTGAGCATCCTCCCAGATCGGCGAGCCGTCTAGCGTGCTTCACCTCCGACGGGATCCAGCGGCGAGCCATATCACTAGCAATTGTCCACTCCGGCAAAACTTGGCCCGGAAGAAGCAAGCTCCCACTTCCTCCGACGAGCCACAGACGGCAGCGGCGGCCCTCCGACGAGCTCCCACTCTTCCGGCGAGCTGCGGATGGCAGCGACCGCACTTGCTCCAGTTCGTCCATCAAGCTCCCCTTGCTCCGACGAGCCTCATCGATAACAAGCGGGCCTTCATCTTCGACTAGATCCAGCGAGCTCCAACTTCCTCCGCCAAACCACGGACGGAAGTGGCGGGCCCCTCTCCGTGGTCCTCTCCGGCAGCCCTCTTCGGTGGTCCTCTCCGCGGTCCTCTGCGGTGGTCCTCTCCGCGGCCCTCTCCGCGGCCCTCTCCGCGGCCCTCTTCGGCGGTCCTCTCCGGTGGTCCTCTCTGTGGCCCTCTCCGGCGGTCCTCTATGCGGACCTCTCCGGTGGTCCTCCCCGCGGTCCTCTCTAATGGTCCTGTTCAGCAAGCTAGGGACGCATCTTGAGCACTCAAGCTTTAAAGGTCCCAAAAACAGATGTATCTAGCCTTAAATGGACCGTTCCAACTTCAAGGACCCATCCAATGGACAGATTTTGCCTCAAATGGACCGCTCCATCCTCATGGCTCCTTCTGATGGACGGATTTGGCCTCCAGTGGACCGCTCCAACTTCATGGGTCCCTCAAATGGACAGATTTTGCCTCAAATGGACCGCTCCATCCTCATGGCTCCTTCAGATGGGCGGATTTGGCCTCCAGTGGACCGCTCCAACTTCATGGGTCCCTCAAATGGACAGATTTTGCCTCAAGTGGACTGCTCCATCCTCATATGTCCTTCCCATGGACAGATTTGGCCTCCAATGGACCGCTCCATCTTCATGGCTCCTTCACATGGACGGATTTGGCTTCTAGTGGACCACTCCAGCTTCATGGGTCCCTCAAATGGATGGATTTTGCCTCAAGTGGACCGCTCCATCCTCATTGGTCCTTCACATGGACGGATTTTACCTCAAGTGGACCGCTTCATCCTCATATGTCCTTCCCATGGACAGATTTGGCCTCTAGTGGACCGCTCCATCTTCATTGGTCCTTCCGCTTCATCCTCATATGTCCTTCCCATGGACAGATTTGGCCTCCAATGGACCACTCCATCTTCATGGCTCCTTCACATGAACAGATTTAGCTTCCTGTGGACCGCTCCATCCTCATATGTCCTTCTCATTGACAGATTGGCCTCCAATGGACCGCTCCATCTTCATGGCTCCTTCACATGGACAGATTTAGCTTCCTGTGGACCGCTCCATCCTAATATGTCCTTCCCATGGACAAATTTGGCCTCCAATGGACCGCTCCATCTTCATGGCTCCTTCACATGGACGGATTTGCCTTCTAGTGGACCGCTCCATCTTCATAGGTCCTTCACATGGACAGATTTGGCCTCCAGTGGACCGCTCCATCTTCATAGGTCCTTCACATGGACGGATCAAGCCTCAGGTGGTCCGTTCCGAGTTGTATAAGTTGATAAAAGTAATAATGTAAAAGAATAGAAAGTAGAGATCAGTAATTAGATCAAGTTAAGTGATCGGACTACTGGAGATAGTCATAGACTCCCATACCAAGGTTGAGGAAAGATAGGATAAGGAAAAGGATTGGGGCTTAAGGATGGGCTGAAGCCCAGCCCATTAAGAACAAGCTACCCAAAAGGAAGGAATCCTATAAAGAGATTAGAGTAGGCCCCCCTTCAGTTCGAGGGACAGGGACGAAGAGTAAGGTGGACGGAGACTGTCTATAATTCAATAAGAGTGGAGCGCCCAACCACCGTCAGATAGATATCGGGTGGGGGTTTAGAGGCTCCCAAAGAATATTGAAAAAAGAGCCCCGAGAAAAGCCCTCTTCCCAGAGGCAACGAATCCCCGAGAGAAGTCATCTCCCAAGAGGTACCGAGCTCCGAGAAAATTCCTCTTCCCCGAGGCACCAAGTCCTCTTCCAAAGAGGAACAAAGTCCCGAGAAAGTCCTCTTCTAAAGAGGCACAAAGTCCCGAGAAAGTCCTCTTCCAAAGAGGCACAAAGTCCCGAGAAAGTCTTCTTCTAAAGAGGCAGAAGGTCCCGAGAAAGTCCTCTTCCAAAGAGGCACAAAGTCCCGAGAAGGTCCTCTTCTAAAAGGCACAAAGTCCCGAGAAAGTCCTCTTCTAAAGAGGCACAAAGTCCCGAGAAAGTCCTCTTCCAAAGAGGCACAATGTCCCGAGAAGGTCCTCTTCCAAAGAGGCACAAAGTCCCGAGAAGGTACTCTTCCAAAGAGGCACAATGTCCCGAGAAGGTCCTCTTCCAAAGAGGCACAAAGTCCCGAGAAGGTACTCTTCTAAAGAGGCACAAAGTCCCGAGAAAGTCCTCTTCCAAAGAGACACAAAGTCCCAAGAAGGTCCTCTTCTAAAGAGGCACAAAGTCCCGAGAAAGTCTTTTTCTAAAGAGGCAGAAGGTCCCGAGAAAGTCCTCTTCCAAAGAGGCACAAAGTCCTGAGAAGGTCCTCTTCTAAAGAGTCACAAATCTCTGAGAAAAGTCCTCTTCCAAGAGGCACCAAATCCCCGAGAAAAGTCCTCTTTCGAGAGACACTAAGTTAAATCCTTACCCACGAGGTAACGAGACCCTCCAAAAAAAGAAGGTCCTCTTGTCGAGGTACCAAGAAAAGTTTTATCACATGAGGCAACCCACTGAGTCATATAGTTCTGAATCTGTCTCGTTCCCCGAGACAGACTCAAAACTAGGGGGGCATGTGATGGATTAGGGATTTTTCCTAATCCAATATTATTTGAACAGTACAAGAAAGCCCAATTTTATCTGGCCCAAGATATAAATCAGGTTAATTATTCAAGATAGAACCAGAGATATATGGACATAAGAATATATTTGAAGTGATGTGGAGACATTTGGCGGGACCCGTGGAACACTATCACATGGAAACCACATGTTGCACATGGGCTTCACATGGACAATGTCTCCTCTTGTCTCCATCAATTATTTCCTTCTCCTCTTTAAATGCATGCTACGAAGGAGGGAAGAGGGAAGCCAATTTCCTACTAGTTCTACTATTATTCTTCATTCTTCTCATTCTCTTAGCATGAAGCTCCATTAATGGCTCCATGCTCCTACAGTGATGTATATGTAAATTCCCCCGAGATTAATCAAAGTTTCTCCCCTTTGGCATGGCACCGCCTAAAAAGGCCCGTAGTTTTCTCCCGATTTGGGTTTCCACGTATAAATACTTTCTCTCCGCTTTATTTATTTATTTAATTTATGGATTTCGCTATTCGGTGCGGTGCCGACCCGGTACCGATTTCATCGGGTCGGCGCCCCGAAAAAGCGGTTTCCATCAAGTAGACTTTCCAAAATTTGACCTTGATGTCATAAATAAAATAACACATATTGAGTACATTTTTAGTAAAAAAGTATAAGTAGAGTAAGAATTAATAGTAGCAAAAGTAATTTTTTTTATAGAAAATAAAAGTATTTTGGTAAAAGAAAAAAATCTAAAAAAACTATTGTAAAAAATACGAGGAGTAACATTTATAGCAAATTCTTATCTAGTCACCACGGAAAACGTTTTGTTTTCAATAGTCATCTCACTTCGAATATTTATATCGACCCGGTTCCATGGTCACTGGATTCCATGGCCACGGAAGCCATTGCCCCCCTACGAAGTTCCGTTCATAAAATTGATGATTCCTACTTCCCGGTAAACCCCCCGCCAAGTCCCGACTCAAACTCATTCTCCCACCTACGTCAATTGCACCTCGCAAGCATAACTGACTTTAAAGTCAAAAGTTTTGACTTTATGCTTGCGATGTGCAATTGATGTAGGTGGGGGGATGAGTTTGGGTTGAGACTTGGTGGGGAGGTTACCGGGGGGTTAGGAGGGGTAGAAATCATTAATTTTAAGAACAGAGCTCCGTAGGGGTAGAAATCATAATGTCTATCCTATATAACTCTATATTATGACATTTTAGATACATTGGATTTTGATAAAACATGGACAGACATTATGTTCACCTTCATTTTATTTTTAATATATCTAGAAATTTTATTAGACAGTCATTTAGGAATTTAAGGACAATATAATTTTAAATAAATAAATGAATATTATTTTAGATATCATTTTATTACCTAATTAGAACTTTTGACATATTTTTTTAATATGTAATTTTTATTTTTTATCGATATACTGATTTGTAAAAAAAATAATTTCAAAAAGTGTGATATTACTCCTCTTAAATCCCAATTTGTAATCAAATTGGATGTAAAATAACAAAGCACATTTTATTGATTGAATAATAGAAAAGGAATACAAATTATGTATTTACAGGTTGAGGAATATATTCTAGAATCCTCCACATTAATGTCTAATTATATAAGGTAATACTATATAATAATAACTCTAACTATAATAGGTAACAACCATAATTATAATATATAATATTAAATATATTAAATAAGTGATATATTTAACATGCTCCCAACATCCTGAACGGTGAAGGTTGAACGCCAACTTTACTTGAATCGTGACCAGAATTGTAATCAGAAGCTAGAGGCATATCTTCGGCTAGAATAGACTGAATGCATCCGGCCTAGAAGAGAAGAAGAAAGATTGCCAGGAAAGAGATGTGAAAGCGCTAATGAGGAGAGGAGAAAAGCCGCTGCGAACAGACTCATGCTGCTGACGTCGAAAGAGGGAGAAGGTTGACGCGCATTGGAGTCGTGCGCGACTGGGTTAGAGAAGGAACACAAGGAATGAGGTACTGCCGGAGATGCATGTTGACCGAAGATCTACCCACTAATTGTGCCTCATGTTACTCTCGAGTGAACATGTGCGATCTTGGCGCCAGGAGAGGCCGGTACTTTGGTGGAGTAGGAATTGATTTAGACCTCTTCTTTTTTAAAGTCCTCGGATAACAAAAAACGAGAAGACTTTGTAGTTTCAGGAGATGGTGAAGAATTTGGATCAGAGGAAACCAGTGATCTGGCGGGCAGCGGTTAATGGTGGTGCCTCCCGCCATAAGCGAAAGCGGAGAAATTTAGGTCACCAAGAACGGTGGCTCTGATACCATGTAAAATAACAAAGCACGTTTTATTGATTAATAATAGAAGAGGAATACAAAGTATGTATTTATAGGTGAAGGAATATATTCTAGAATTCTCCACATTAATGGCTAATTATATAAGGTAATACTATATAATAATAACTCTAACTATAATAGGTAACAACCATAATTATAATATATAATATTAAATATATTAAATAATTGATATATTTAACATTGGAGACGTAGGGAGTAATAGGTAAGGTAAGAATTAATTAGGGTAAAAGTAGTTTTTTAATTGAAAAAGAAAAGAATTTATGGAACAAAAAATAAAGAAAGAAGAGTTTAAGGGATAACTAAATATATTTTTGTACAATATTTAATCAAAGAAGTTTTTCGTGATACACACATAGGGCATGTTCTCCCAACATATTATTTATTTTTATTAAAATCATTTGAAAAGATCAGATCAGAAATAGTTTTATACTCCCTCTGTCTCACTTGAATCTTTACATACACTATTCATTAGGTTAAACTTTATACACTTTTTTCTTTATTTTCATTATTCATTTGATAAAATAAAATATTCATTCAACATCTAGTTTTGTACTCCCTCCGTCCCGAAATAGATTACAATATTCCCTATTATTTTTGTCCCAAAAAGGATTACAAAGTAAATAACTTTATAGTGAATTGACTCTTTTACCCTCCTCTTTTCTTTTCTTCCAGCCACTATTCACATTATTCATCCATGTGAGTGTGAAAGATATTTGGAGGATTTGGGGGGCAATTTGGGAAAAAAATTGATTTGACTCTTTCTTGATTTCAACTAAAAGGGAATTTTGTAATTTAAAGTGGGACGGAGGGAGTAGATCTCTTGATGTAGTTTTTGAATATATAAGTTTTACTTCTTTAATTTTACATCTACAATTAAAAATAATTTGAATTGAAAATAAAGTTGGTCAAACATCGTAACACGAACCAAAAAGATTCAAATGGGACGGAGAGAGTACTTAACTATAATCAGATCCATTTAGACTAGATTTGAAACTATATTTTTCAGAATCGAACCAGTGATAAAACCGGTCAAGACATTGGTCGGTCCGACCATGAAGTGGGCCTCGTTGTGATAAGAGGAACAACAACCGAGCCCCACTATGGGGCTAGACCTAAGACATCCCAAGGAGGATAGTGTTACGAAGAACATGACCACGAATCTGCACCGAAGGAGAAAAACTCTGGACATTACTTGATCTTTGCACTTGTAAGCCCCTTCCCAAGACTCCAAGAGTAATACGGACTGATTTCATTGTCCCACACCGATTACATGGGGGACTTGGTGATAGGTTTATATGGCTAAGGATTCTCCCACCTTAACAACTAGTTTTTAGGGTGTGGCTCTTCTTTGTGCTCTATCATTGGTATCAGAGCCAACTCGGAGTGGTGGCCTACGGAATGCTGGCCCACAGAGTGGTGGCCTGGTGAAACCAGCCGTGACCAACGTGGACGTTGGGCCTTATGGGGGTCGAATGATACGGACTAATTTTATTGTCTCACACCGATTAAATGGGAAACTTGATGATGCATTTATATAGTCAAAGATTCTCTCACTTTAACAGCTAGCTTTTAGGGTGTGGTTCTCTCTTGTGTTGTATCAAATACAAAAATGTAACGGAAAAAAAGACCAAATATTGGGTTATACAGACTAACATATATTACCACCTGTTTTTTATTAGGGAGATATTCCCCAAAAAATTGCTGCCAAGTACCCTCTATTTTGTGGTAAGAACTGCCAGGTACCTCTAATTTTTAAAATATACTCTCAGGTACCCCAAATTATAAAAAAATATACCAAGAGGTGATTTTCCATCCATTCTTCATCCATCCCTCCTTTCTCCGTTAAGTGTACCACCATCATCATCATCATCCTCATTCCAGCACCACCATCCCATTTCTTCGTACATCCTCCTCTTCTTTTTCTTTCTTTCTTTCTTTCTTTCTTTCTTTCTTTCTTTCTTTCTTCTTCTTCTTCTTCTTTCTTCTTCTTCTCCTCCTCCTCCCCCCTTTCAACTTTCGATCTTCCAGACCCCCCCCCACCACTCACCCTTATTTCTTTTTCTTCTCCTTCTATTATTATTATTATTATTATTATTATTATTATTATTATTATTATTATTATTATTATTATTATTATTATTATTATTATTATTATTATTTAGTTGTTAGGCAAGGTTCTCATGACATTGCCCGGCAATGTCATGGGATGACCGGAGGGCGCTCCGATGTCCCGTTCGTAAAATTGACAGTTCCTACCCCACCTAACACCCCGGTAAACCCCCCCACCCTGCCTCGACCCAAACACAGGGGCGGAGGAGGGGGGGGCATGCCTGGGCAACTGCCCCCCCGGCGAAATTCCGGCGAACTAGGGTTAGTGTACCCGAGCGGCGATGGGAGGCCGGATTTGCCCCCCCAATTGTCGCAGCGCCGCAGGTGTTCTCCACTGCTCCAGTGAGTCGTGACCGATCGAAGAAGATAAGCAGTTGCCAATAAAAAAGAAGACACAAAACGTCGTCGTTTTGATATTGGGTTTAAAAAAATTATTCTGACCGGGTCAACAGCCCAAATGCCCAAATGCCCAATTGACCAAAAAAAAGGAGTGGCGCAGCAGTAGCAGAAACGGAAAAAGGCCTCAAGCAATTATTCCTTCTCCATGGTCGGCGAAACTCGAAAGTCGAAAGAGCACAGGGCAGCATTGGAGATTGGAGAAGAAATCCAAAATTCCAAACGCAGTGTCGAAGGATTCTTGAATTCTTCTGTGCTTCTTCATCCAAACTTCAGACTTCTCATCTTCTTTCTAGGTATGTGTAAATTTTAATTATCAAATTATAAAATTTGTTTCTTAATATTTGAAATTTTTGAATATTACTAATTTATGTTTTGAATTTAGAATATTTATTTTGTTTCGTGATTCTAGTGTGTTTGTTAATATTTAAATATTTGATAAATCTTAATGTAATTTCAAGTTCTAGAGATTAAGAAATATATGAAATTGTTGTTTTAAGATTATTGAAATTTTATTTTGTTACTTTATTCTTGGATCAGGAAATTTTGAGACGTGAGATGGATAAATTTGTTATTAGACAAAAGAAGAATCTAGAATTTGTAAGTGATAGAGATAATAAAAAAGAAGCTTCTTCTTCTTCTTCTAAAGAGAAAGAAAGTGTGGTTTCAAATGATGATATTATTGCTGATCCGGGATTACGAAAACCCATTAATGATTTTCCATTGGAAATTAGAGATGTAATAAGGAGAAGATACTTAGCAAAAGGTCCTTGTAAGCCATCGATGGATAAATTTCCACAAAGTTTGACGGGCAAGAACAAAAGACAATTTCAAAGTTATTGGTTTGATAAGTTTTAGTGGTTGGAGTATAGTGTCGCCAAGGATAGACCATATTGTTTGCATTGTTATTTGTTTTCGAATACAAACAAAAATGGGTCAAAGGCTTTTACTGAAGTTAGATTTAACAATTGGAAAGATTGTCCAAAAGCATTTGTTGACCATGAAGGAACCAAAGAAAGTTCTCATTCTTATTGTAGAATTAAAGTTCAACAATATCTTAATCAAAGAGAGAACATAGATTATGTCTTTTCAACTAACACTGATGCCATTGAAGATGATTATCGTACTCGGTTAGCAACTGTTGTAAAAGTGGCTCGATATCTTTTGGGGGAGGGCTTAGCTTTCAGGGGACATGATGAATCTCCCGAATCAATCCATCGAGGTAATTTTCTTGAGCTCATATCTTGGTTTTGTAAGACCAATGTAGCTGCTGAAAAAGTCATGCAAACAAATGCTCCTAAAAATAATCAAATGACTTCTCCTACCATTCAGAGAGATATTATTGAAAGTTGTGCAATGGAAACGAGAAATGTCATATTGAATGAGATAGGGAAAAAAATTTTGCTCTTTTGATTGATGAAGCTCGAGATTGCTCTATGAAAGAGCAAATGTCAGTGATTTTGAGATTTGTGAATGATAAAGGGGAGGTTATAGAACGTTTTCTTGGATTAATTCATGTTGAGGAGACTTCTGCAAAGTTTCTTAAAAAATCAATTGATGAATTTTTTGCAAAACATGGATTGTCTCTTTCAAGACTAAGAGGTCAAGGTTATGATGAGGCTTCAAACATGCGCGGTCAATTTAATGGGTTGAAAACACCTATTCTTAATGAAAACAAGAATGCATACTACATTCATTGTTTTGCCCACCAACTTCAGTTAGTTATTGTTGCGGCTGCACAAGATAGGGAGAGTGTATTTGATTTCTTTGAAAAGCTATTGATGATTGTTAATACAATTGGATCCTCGTGCAAATGGAAGGATTTTCTCCTTCAAGTACACGAGGAGGAAACTTTGCATCGCATAGAAACATGTGAATTGTCAACTGGAAGGGGGCAAAATCAAGCAACATCTTTAGCTCGACCAGGTGATACACGTTGGGGCTCTCACTACAAAACTCTTGTTCGTCTCTTTGATATGTGGAATGCTATTGGTACAGTGCTAAATTCGTTACACATGCATGGTGAAACACCCAAAATTAAAAACAGTGCTGGTGGTATTCTTGATAAAATGGATTCTTTTGAGTTTGTTTTTATTGGAAAGTTTATGTTGAAAGTTCTAGGTATGACTAACACCTTATCAAAGATATTACAAGCACGAGATCAAAATATTGGTTGTGCTTTGAATATGATTGGTGTAGTAAAAAAGAACTTACAAGATTTTAGAGATCATGGTTGGGATGCCTTTTTGAAGGAAGTTAGTGAATTTTGTGAAGAACATGTAATTGATGTACCTAACATGGAAGATTATCTTCGTGGGCGATCAAGAAAGAAGATGAAAGGTGGTGAACCCATGACAAATTATGTGCATTTTCGTGTAGAGATCTTTGCAAAGGTATATTACTCTTATTATTTTTAAATGTTGATATCTTTTTTGGAAGTATTTTAATATCATAATATACTAAATAAGTTGTTATTATTATAATTATTCTTTATTTGATTTTAGGTGATTGATACTCTTGCTGTGGAAATGGATAGACACTTTACAGAGACAAACACAAATTTACTAAGATGTGTGATGTGTCTTGATCCTTCTAATTGCTTTGCGAGTTTTGATCAAGATCGGCTATTGGAACTTGCTGTATTATACTCAGAAGATTTTAGTTCTACTGATCGAGTTGAGCTTATTCATGAACTTCAAAATTACATTTCGGATATGAAATCGAATAAAGTTTTTGCTAACATCTCCAATCTTGGAAGTCTTGCAAAGAAGATGGTGGGGATGAATTATCACACATATTTTCCTTTGGTATATCGGCTTATAGAATTGGCATTGATATTACCTGTTGGGACAGCTTCAGTGGAAAGGAGTTTTTCTGCGATGAATATTGTCAAGACTGATTTACGCAACCGTTTGGGAGATGAGCTTTTATCAGATTGTTTGTTGTGCTACTTTGAGAAAGAAATTTTTAAGAGCATCGATGATGAAGTTATTATGCAGCGCTTTCAAAAGTTGGCATCTCGAAAAAATTTTCTACAGCCTAAAACAACTCTTACTCCTTTACACAAGTAGAAGGAATGTTTACTTGCAATTTGCCAATTAAGATACTTACTACTTACTATTATGTATTTTGTTTATTTATTAAGTGAATTTTTGCCCCCCATGAAGTCTCCCCTGGCTCCGCCACTGCCCAAACACACCCCCCCACCCCCTTCAATTGCACCCCACAATTGATTTTGACTTTGGAGTCAAATTTTGACGTCAAAGTTAAAATCAATTTGTGGGATGCAATTGAAGGAAGTGGGGGGTGTTCGGGTCGGGCGGGGTGGGGAGATTTACCGAAGGGGTTATGGGGTAGGAACCGTCAATTTTACGAACGGGACACCGGGTGGTAATTTTTTGTTTTTCTACTATATTTTTAACAAAAAAAACTAAAGCTCCCACCAAAAAATTGTATTCTCCATTAATCTTTCACAATCTCCATTAATGTAAAAAAACAAAAAATTACTGTTTGGATCCCCTAATTTTGTACTAAGAACTTTCGGGCACCTTCATTTTTATAGTGAAACTATTAATTAATTTTTAATAATGATAATAATGAATAATAATAATAATAATAGAAAAAGAAAATATTACTTCATAATAATAAATAGTAGAGGTAGAAGAAAATTATACTTCGTAATAAATAATACTCCGTAATAATTAGTTTTAATATTAAAAAATTATTAATATTAGTTTTTAATATTAACAATAATAATTTAGAAGAAGAAAATAATACTTTGTAATAAATAATAATAATACTTTGTAAATAATAAGAAAGAAGAAGAAGAAGGAAAAAAAAGAAGAGGAGGATGTACGAAGAAGATGGTGGTGCTGGAATGATGATGATGATTGATGATGATGGTGGTGGTGGTACGCTTAACAGAGAAAGGAGGGATGAATGGAGAATGGATGGAAAATCACCTCTTGGTATATTTTTTTATAACTTGGGGTACCTGAGAGTATATTTTAACAATTAAAGGTAACTGGTAGTTTTTACCACATAATAGAGGGTACCTGGCAGCAATTTTTTGGATATTCCCCAACTTAAATGTGAAGGAATTTACACCTTTGAACGCCGAGACAAAAATTTGAACACATAATTTCATTACATTCTTAATAATTACTTGTAACAGTCTTGTCAGTTCAATAAAAAGACATCAACGTAAAGAAAGGAAAAGAAAAACCTTTGAAAGAGTTATAATTCACTCAATAGTTGTTAACAAAAAATGAGTCACAACTCACAAGTCACAGTAATTGAATTAAATTATTAAACCTATCTAACTAACTGAATACAGAGTATAAGATACTTTAATTATTAAACTATATAACTATCATGGACATGAACTCCAAAATCAATTGCATACCAAACCCTTCAGAGTAAACTGTAGTCATATCTCCGCATGTAAAAAGACCCAGCACAATCAAATTGCCGGGCAATCTGTTCAGGTAGATTGCCATGGAAAGGAGGAAATTGAGATTCCAAAATGTGATTCGGATCCATAGATTGAATCCGGCCATCTTCACCAAATGCAACAAGAGTCTCGTGTGGCGCACATAGAGGATGGAAGTATTCATCACAGAGTTTAGCTGACTTGGATGGGTCAGCGCGGCATACAAACCACCCCTTATCCATCAAGTCCTCATCACTAGTACCCATACTACCATCACCTATGCTTACAACAACCACCTCAACAAAATTTGAATGCTTTCTCTTCACATTCTTTTCATACCATGCAGCTAATTTATCAGCTAGAAACTTTGTCTCCTTGTGCAGATAAAGAACAACAATCTTGTTCTTAAGCACTTCTGTCAGAGAAACCTCAACGATGGAGCTGCTGGAATCACGCTTGCGACAAAGATACTCCCATGGAAGTAGTAGTGAGCTCAACCTCAGTCCCATTTTCCTTTGCAATTCCTTCTTGACTACATTCCTCCTGGTGAAGGGATAATAGTCCATGCCGAAGTCAGTGATGATTTGTAATCCATAGGGATCCACATACTTTTCAATAGGGTCCACTATGAAAAGACCTTCCTCGTAACGGGCAAGATCACGCATTTGACTGAGCCTAAGGGATAAAGTGTTGTTGAAGGGATAAAACCACCAGCCTAGCAGCTTAAGACTTGCAAGAGCGCCAATGATCAAATCCTCGTGCAACTTTGGGGGCAACAGCATATCAAAGGGACAGCCCACCACCACAATCTCAAGCTCATACTTTCGCCGTCTACACTCCTTGTGAACCTCCTGAACCTCCTCTAAACTTCTGAAATCAGAGCACACGTAAATCCCCACAAACTTCTGTTTAAGTTCTGAAATAGTAGTACGAGCATCCTTCGATATATTGCATAGAACATCAGTGTCGCTAAGGCCCAAAAGCTCATTGAGGGAGAGATCCTGCAGAACAAAATGACAGTTGACACCAACATTTAGTCTCTCCGGAGTAAAGGGAAAGCAATCATGCTCAGCTCCTCCGAACTGCTGAAACATGCAGGGCGAGCCATGGTAACGAACCTCTAGAGATGGATCTAGAATCATAACTTTGATCTTGCCACCAAACCCGAGTGCTGAGCAAATATACTCACGTCGACGAGAGTCATGGAAAGGAACAGCATAGCAGGAAAAACCGGACAAGAAGTGTAGATAGGCAGAGCGAGAATGAGTGAAACCTTCCCTCATCATTGGCACCACCACCAGCACGAAATCATCTCTTCTCGCGAGCTCATGAGAAGCTAATGCAGTGTGATAAACATTGGGTCCATTGGTTGAGCACCAAATCGAAGGCACATACACGCAACAAATCATAACGTATTTACCCTTTAGAATTAGGGTGCTTTCGATGTTAACATTCTCTTTGCATGCTGTTCTGGATCTGGGGGGTTGAATCCTTTGAGGATTATGACTATGCTTCCCTGGTTTGAAACCCCAAAGCGCACCCATATTCGGATCGCACAAACCCGCATAACATCTGAATTTGGTGGGCTGAAAGTTAGGAACATTTAGGTTGAAACCCAAGAGGGTATCCCCTAGCAACTCTAAAACATTCAGTTGTGTGCCTACCTCCACATTGGGCACACGTAGCAACGATTCGGAATAAACGGGGCGTTCGGTATCAAAATATGAGCCGATCTTATATTCCTTACCTATGGCACGGGGGTCGGGGAGTTCAGAAGTATCCTTAAAGAAGGTATCCAAGACCGCAAATTTGATGTTCTGTTGTACACATTTGGATACATTTGGAAAGGATGCCTTCGTTGCTAACAGCCTCAGCGTCCGATCTACACACAACAATTGAAACACAGCAAATATAATGAAATTGAAGCTTATATGGTTATATAATCACAACACTCTTTGATGGTTTACCTGAATAAGCTCTGTCCAACGTCGATGGGCGGCGACGCTTCAAACTGAAATCTGCAGCTAAGTCCAATTGAACCGGGTCAACTTGAATCAACTCTCTACCATCAATCGCAGCTAACCGGGATGCGCTCTCCTCTTCCATTCTTTGATTTCTTTCTCACTTCAATCCAGCCCCCGAAACCCTAGCCCGACTTCTCTCCCTCCCTTATTTTTCAAAGAGTAACACACTCCCCTATTCGAATTTGATTGACGAATTTAAGAAAGGAGTACTCCATTATTTAGTTTAAACTTAATTTACTTTATTTGTTTAATTTTATTACTCATTTAAAAAATAATAAAGTATCTAATTTTATAAAAAATTTAATGTAGTTTTACTACTACTACTATTATCATCATCATCATAATCATCATCATTATCACATTATCTTAATTAATGCATTTAAGATACAAAAAAATATTGTTATTTTTCAAATACAAAAAACTATTTTTGCAAAAAAATAATTATAATATAAAGTTAGAATAAATATAAAAATATTAAATTTTAAAAAGTTTTTGTGGTTACGTTACACCTCAATTTATTTATGGAGTATTTGTTACTAGTATCACACCCGTGCGTTGCACGAGTCATTTTTATGTTATTAAATTCAAATAATATTTCAATGATAAAAATGAAATGCAATAGAATATATAGATTATATTATTTTAAGGTAAAAAACATCACTGTTTGACAATTTTCAAAAGACTTCTTTATAGACTACATTATTTGTATAATTTGTGGGAATATTGTCTTCATTGCATATCAGAATCTTTAACCTACTACAATTAGTTAGGGGGTGTTTGTTTTTTCTGCGGGAAAAGGTCTGCAGTCTGCGGACCACTACTGTAGACATTTGCAGGAGAAGTGGTGGACCGAAGGTCTGCGGTCTGCAAGAAGAAGACTATTTGTTTTTTAATGTCTGTAGATTGCTATATAAATTAATGGTAGTAGTGTACGGTGGTGGTGTATGGACGATTGTGGTGGTGGTGGAGGGTGGTGGTGGACGTTGACGGCAGTGGTGGTGGACGGTGGTGGTGGTGGCGGTGGATGGTGGCGGTGGTGGTGGACGACGATGGTGATGGACGGTGATGGTGGATGGTGGTAGTGGTGGACGGTGGCGGTGGACGGTTGTGGTGGTGAAGAGAAGTAGGAAAAAAGGAGAATATGTTAGAAGACACTGGTTAATGTTTTCTCCAAGAAAATGCCAGGAAGACCTTTTTGAGTGAAATGTCTTCCAAAAAACAAACAATCTGCAGAGCCCATAATCTGCGCGCGTCTGCGCGGCGCAGACAAAAGATGCCAGAAGGTCTTCTAGCAGAAAAACAAATACACCCTTACTTTTGAGACAGCAACATAGAGTTGTCCATGACTAAACACAGGTTTCTGTAACAATAGTCCAACATGTTTGAGATATTGTCCCTAACTCTTGTTAATCGTTATTGCGTACGAAGTAACCACATGAAATTGTCTACTTTGAAACTAGAATTGAATTCTTGTATCGGAGAGTGTAAATGATAGTATTGAAATAATGACTTCTTCACCCATATGACTTCCTGATAATATTTTTCTTGTATTGACTGATTAGCCAACTGGGTTACTATCAACCGTGTACCATTACATAAACTCATTGAATGATCAATATTTCTCAACAACATAATGTGCGTGCCTACCTTCAAAGTTAACTCATGATTCAGTACACCAGAAACACGATTTTTATTTAAGAAGGGTTAAATTTTTCGAAATTGGGTGTATAATTATTCTTACCATTATTATTTTTTACGAAATTATGTGTATAATTGTATAACTTACATTTTTTAATTATTTCTAATTTTTAATTAATACGTTAATTATTATAAATATAATAGTTATATTAACTTCACGCTTAACATTTTATATTACTCACGTTAATTATTATAAAAATAATAGCTATATTAACTTCACGCTTACACAAAAAAGGTTAAAAATAACAGTTACTTATTCTTGCAAAACTTTTGGGCGTTTCCAATCAGTACTCATAATAACGTTGGTTAATTATTATTATTATTAGCATATAAAACATAAGTCAATACGTTAATTTTTAGCATATAATAAATCAGTACTCATAATGACATTGGTTCTTACCATTTTATATTAGAGTAATTTACCTAAATAGGACTAAAACATAATGACTTTTTCAATATAAGACCATAAGTTTTTATTTCCCACTGTAAGACGATTGGTCATTATCTATTAATCATTATTCAAATAAATGTCCAGAATTACTTGGACATTATTCTTCTCACTGGTCATTATTAGGTCCTATTTAGAAAATAAAAAAACATTTAACTCCTACATTGGCAAATGACTTATGTTTTAGTCTTATTCACTGCAAATTTTTCTTTATATTACTCACGTTAATTATTACAAAAATAATAGCTATATTAACTTCACGCTTACAAAAAAAGGTTAAAAATGAGAGTTACTTATTCTTGCAAAAAAATTTGGACGTTTCCACCAAAGAATTAACGTTGGTTACTTACCATTTTAAAACCATTTTGGACATGTTAGTGTCATTACTTACCATTAGATCTAAGTACCAGTATAATGTTACTTACCATTTCGTTGGTTACTTACCAAACAAAAACTTTACTATAATTTGGTCACTTACCATTTTAATCTCACAATTGCCATTTATAATTGTCACTTCTTTGGGCGGGAAAACTATATGTTGACTCCATCTCTTTTTAAATAAAGTATGGATAAATAATATATTTGTAATTATACTTTATACTCCGTATATTACTTAGGGCTGGACACGGTACCGGTTCGGTACCGTTACCGGCGCTGGTACCGACCGTCCTCGTCGGCCGTTTCGTCACCCGGTACCAGGAACCGGTACCGGCACCGCCTCACTCGGTACCGGTTCCGGTGCCAACATTTCCGTCCCAGAACCGGCGGTACCGGTACCGGTTCTGGTACCGTACCGTGAATTTTTTTTCTTTTCCGGCAGTTCAACCATCGCCCTCAACTCAAGCAGCCGCTCGAACTCTCGATTCTCGAAGAACATTGAAGGAAGAAGCACGCCAAATGGCCAATACTCCATGGCCCAATAGCCCAATTTCTCAAAAAAAAAAGAAGAAGAGAACGGAGTACCGGTACCGCAAGAAATTGGTGACTATGGCGAGTCGGCGACTGGAAACTATTGGCGATTATGGCGAGTCGGCGACTCGAAACCGCAAGAAATTGGTGGCCGGTCTGGTACCGGAACCGGTACTGCCGGTCCGGTCACGGTACCGGTACCAAGGGGTGCCTGAACCGGCGGTTCCGGATCCGGAACCGTCCCGAAACCGTACCGTGTCCACCCCTAATATTACTCCGTACAAGATTTTGTTTTAAATATCAAACATGTCACATAATGTAATCAAACTTATTTTTCTTTCATGATTGACATCTTATTTTTACATTTTTTAAGTTTTACTCCAATTTTAGTATTTTTCTCTAAACTACTTTGACTTACCATTTTTTAAAATAAAAATCAGAAAACTGAGCAAATTTTAATTAATAAAGGGAATGGTGAGATGTCTTATATAAAGTTAGATTGATAAAACATTCTATGTCAGTATTTTATCCATAATTTTTTTTACTATTGTTTAACATATTGATGTTTTTCGGTTTTATCATTTAAGTTAATATACAAAAAATTGTCTTAAGTTAAAGAAAAAAAATTATGAGTGTGAATCGGAAAAGTAATGAGATGGGAAAAATAATTTATAAACTATAGTTATGAACATAGCAGTTGTAATAATAATAAGAGTAAATTCCATAATTAGTCCTTTATAACAGGGGGTTTCCATATTTAGTCCTCTTTTATCAAATATTACCCAAGTGGTCCTTCTTTTATGGGTACCTTTCCACAAATAGTCTTTTTTTGATCTTCTATCATGTTGGTGTTAATTTGAGGGCTAAAAATGTAATTTCACAATGATAATATATCTTTTTTGTCATAAACAGTTCCAAAGACTGTTCCGTTTGCGTCGTTTGTAAATTACAGTCGCTTTTTACGACAACTATAGTCTACAAATGTGATCTTTCGTCAGAATCTTAGCCCACAATCATAGTCATTATTTTTGTGTTATCCGCTTAACCAATATCAGAACACGTCACTTGACATAATGTTGACATCAAATTATACTTTTAGCCTTTAAATTAACACCAACACGGCAGAAGATAAAAAAATGACCATTTGAGGAAAGGTACCCTTAAAGAAATGACTACGGGAGTAATATTTGATAATAGAGGACTAAATATGGAAACCCCCCTGTTATAAAAGATTAATTATGGAATTTACTCTAATAATAATAACAACAACAATAATATTCACATTAAAAATATATCATTTTTTGAGTAATTAGTTGGGGAGTAAAAAGAGTTTGAAGAAAATAAGAATAGTTAGAAGGAAATGAAAAACTGGAAGAAGTTTGTAGAAAATAAAAAAAAATAGAAGGAATTGGAATAAATTGTAAATTAAAGCCCTAAAGAACCTCCTCTAGATTTTGAAATTTAATAAAGTAATTTGCCAAGAGATATTGATGGAAAATCGAAGAGCGGACCAAAAAAGGATCCCTGCTGCGTGCAGTTTTCTCTCACCGAAAACAGAGCATTCTGTATTTCCGAGCCGGTAGAATCAGAGTCAAGCTAGGGTTTTGGGTGCAAGTGGGAGAGAATGGAGCTGAAGGGGCGTCGGAGTGATGAAGATCTGTCAAGTTCGAAGCGTCGTCGCCTATCAGGTTGTTTAATTTAAATTCTCAAAGGTCAATTGTGGACTAGTTACATGTATGTTCAATTAATTTACAGCCTAAATCGCATCAAATTTTGATTTGATTCAATTGCTGTGTAGAACGGACACTGAAGCTTTTAGAGGAGAAGGTATCCTTTCCCAATGTATCCAAGTGTCGAAGGAAACGCAACAAACTAGTCTTCTCCTGCTTCGGGGATACTCACGAGCTCCCTGACTCACTTGCCCTAAATAAGGAATATAATATCGGCTCATATTTTGACACCGAATGCCCAGTTTATTCTGAATCCTTCCAATATGCACCAAATGTCGAGGTTGGCAAACAACTGGATGTTTTAGATTTGCTCGGGGATAACCTCTTCAGTTTCAGCACTAGTAGCCACAACGTTCCTAGCATTCTGCCCACCGTATTCACAGGTTATGTGGGTTCATGTGATCCGAATAAAGGCACGGATAAGGGTTTTAAACCAGGCATGTGCATGCCTAACTCGGGCATGAGTAGGCCAGGTAAGGGTAGTCGTAATCCTCAAAGGATTCAACCCCGCATATTGAGACGTTGTGTTAATGTTGATAAAGGTGTTTTGGCCTCAACCTCAAGCACAACAACAGGCAAGGAGAATGTTAATGTCGAAAGCACCCTGAACCTAAAGGGTAAATATGTCATGATTTGTTGTGCGTATGTGCCTTCGATATGGTGTTCAACCGATGGACCCGTGGTTTATCACACAGCTTTAGCTTCTCATGAGCTCGCGAGAAGAGATGATTTCGTGTTGGTGGTGGTGCCAATGATGAGGGAGGGTTTCACTCATTCTCGCTCTGCCTATCTACACTTCTTGTCGGGTTTTTCCTGCCATGCTGTCCCTTTCCATGACTCTCGTCGGCGTGAGTACATTTGCTCAGCACTCAGGTTTGATGGTAAGCTTAAGGTCGTGATTCTAGATCCATCTCAAAAGATCCTTTACCATGGCCCGCCCAACATGTTTTTTGAGTTTGGGGGAGCTGAGCATGACTGCTTTCCTTTTACTCCAGAGAGAATGGAGAATTGTTTATACCGTGATTCTATTCTGAAGGATCTCTCCCTCAATGAGATTTTGGGCCTCAGTGACACTGATGTTCTATGGAATGTTTTGAAGGATGGTTGTATAACTATATCAGAACTTAAACAGAAGTTTGTGGGCCTTTACGTGTGCTCTGAGGGTACAAGTTTAAGGAGCCTTCAGGAGGTTCACGACGAATGTAGAAGGCAAAAGTATGAGCTTGAGATTGTGGTGGTGTGTTGTCCCTGCCATAGGCAGGCTCCCCCAAAGTTGCATGAGGAGTTGATCATTGAAGCTCTTGCAAGTCTTAAGCTGCTAGGCTGGTGGTTTTTTCCCTTCGAAAACACCGTGTGCCACAGGCTAGGGCGAATGTGTAAAGGGGAGCGTTATGAGGAAGGTCTTTTCATAGTGGATCCTATTGAAAAGCATGTGGATCCCTATGGATTACCAATCATCCTTGACTTCGGCGTGGAAGATTATCCCTTCACTAGGAGGAAATTAATTGAGAAGGAATTGCAAAGGAAAATGGGACTGAGATTGAACTCATTACTACTTCCTTGGGGAACTGTTACTGCCTCACTTGATAGCCACGACGTATTTCGTTTTCCGACGGGAATGCTTGAGAACAAGATTGTTGTTCTTTATCTGTACATAGAGCCGTGGAAACTTCTAGCTGATAAATTAGCTGCATGGCATAAAAAGAATATTAAAAGAAAGCATTCAAATGTTGTTGAGGTGGTTGCGGTAAGCATAGATGGCAGCGGCGCTAGTGAGAAACACTTGATGGATAAGGGGTGGTTTGTATGCCGCGCTGACCCATCCAAGTCATGTAAACTCTGTGATGAATACTTCCATCCTCTATGCGGGGTACACGAGACTCTTGTTGCATTTGGTGTAGATGGCCGGATTCAATCTATGGATCCGAATCACATTTTGGAATCTCAATTTCCTCCTTTCCATGGCAATCTACGTGAAGAGATTGCTCGGGAATTTGAAGACGCTGGGTTTCATTACATGCAGGGCACATTGATGACTGACTAATTTTGAAGGGTTTGCATGCTATACTGATTTTTGAATTGATGTCCTGATAATTATTTAGGTCAACCATTTAAATTAATTATTGTGATACATTTTTAGTTAAAATAGTTTTGTGAAATTATGACCCTTCTTCAAGGGTTTTCTTTTCGATTCTTTTCCTTGATGTTTTTTTTAACCAACCAGGTAAGAATTTGTTGTGGGTAATGATTTTTTATTTGTTTAAAATTTTGTGAGGGCATTCAAAGCTATGAATGAACTCCTTAACATTTAAGTTGCTGAATATCTTCCTAGCTAGTAGTATTATACTATTATGTCCAATAACATTATTATAACCTAATATTTGGTCCTTTTCTTGTTTGTTACTTCTGTCTTCCTCTCCGATTTAGTGCTAAATACACTAGCAACTCTTGCGTATGGTTTTGAATACTCTCTTGAACTTTGTAGTCTCACTCTTTGTGTGAAGCATTAGAGCATTTGAAATACCCGTGAAGTCCTAGAGGTTTCAAAATGTGATTGTAAAATTTTTCTTTGTCATGTCAATTTTAATTTACCTCACAGTTTCAAACTAGGGTTACAAGATTCTATTTTTAAATTTTTTAATTCACATTTTGTTAAATTAAATTAATAAAACTTCATTAATGAATATGAAAATAATTTTTCAAATTAAAAAATTACATTCAATAAAAAAGAACATTTAAATAAAAAAATCCTAATGAAAAAACTAAGATAAAATTATATTTGGCTTTGATTTTTTTCTTCTCTTATAAAGCGTATGTATGAAGCTCGTTAACGTATCAAGGTTGCTTTTCATTATTTCAATCTCCTCCTCTTATCTCTTTAGAGAATTCACAATGACCAGATGAATCATGCTTGATATTCTCGTGTGTAGAGCAATGCACTCCCTATCTAGCATTTTAGGACCAATGGTGCAACGTTTTAAATTGTTCAAGGGTTTTTGGTGATGCCCTTGAAGATGATGCCCTCTTTCCCTTTGCCTTATCCCTACCGACGGGTTGTGTCGGCTCTAGAGGGGTCGGAATATCATCGTCGTCACTAAACAACATTGACATCCAACGAGCGTTAAACCCCCTAGACCTACTATAATCATCGGACTCCGATGTCTTTGGCCAATTTGATCGAGAGACCTCATTCTAGACCAAAGCCCACCTTGGGCGTACACATCTCTCACACTTTCATATTTGAGAAAGATGTACTCCGTATTATACTGGTCTTGATACGTGTTCAACGTCATTTTTAAAACATCTTGGTCACTAGCCTCCCCACTTTTCCGAGTGAGGATGGCAGAGTTGTAGATACCAACGATCTTATTGACTTTTGCAATCAAGTCGTGATATTCAAAGGAGATGACATCGGCGCTATGATGGGGCTCGACATTTATAAGAGGGTGAAATTTAGCCATTACCCTACTCCAAAAGCCGTCTGCATTTTTAGTCGTCCCTAAACGCGAAAAAAACTTGCAAGCAAAAAAAATATAAGTAAAAAAATTAAGAAAAATTGCAAAGTAAAAAAATTAACCTTTAATCGGCTCTTTAGAAACGTTCACCTAGGGCTGGGTCGGAAAAATTGAAAACCGAACCGAAAAAAATCGAAACGAGCTAGAAAAAAAACCGAACCGAAAAAACCGAAACCGAATGTAAAAAAACCGAACCGAACCGTTATTGTTTGGTTCCGTTTTGGTTTTTACTTTAAAAAACTGAACCGAACCGAATAAACCGAACTTATTTATATGCTTCTTTTTTATGTATATGAGTATATGTGATATGTATAAAAATCATATAAACAAATATGCAAATATATTATTAGTTGATTAAAGTTTTTTAATTAACTATTAATTAAACATTTTAACCATGTTATAAACTTTAAAAAGTCTAAGAGATATAAATACCAATAACTAATCCTAATATACAATTATACTCCGTATAATATTAAAAATTAATATGAGTAGTTAACATACTTACATAAAAAAACTTTGATGTTATAATGTAAATAAAAGTATTATATAAAAAAAAACATAAATTCTCTATAGTTGATTTACATACGATATCTTTAGGACTATTTGGAATCTCCTAGATGTTTGTTAGGCACTTGACACATATTTTGTATGTAAAATTGAACCGAATAGAACACTAACCTTCCGTTCGGCATTTTTGTGTGTAAAAATCAAGCAAAAAAACCAAACCCAAACTTACGTATTGTTATTGTTTCGTCGAGTTAGTATTTAGATAATTTTTAATGCTTATAAGTATTTACTTTTATAAACCAAAAAAACCGAAATAAACCAAAATAAAAACCGCATAAAACCGAACTGAATAACCAACGGGTTACATATTTTTTATGTAAAACCGAACCGAACCGAACCGCCAACTTACCTTCCGTTTTGTCTTTGGTTTTGGGTAAAAACCGAACTGCCAAAACCAAACCCACCCCTACGTTCACTTGGGTCGCCACCCACACTTGCTTTGCCGCCCGACTTGTGGAGTCTTCATTGTGCACGACCTTTAAATTTTCGGATTGGTTTCGTTTCAGGGACACTCTCAATGGGTGTGGGTTTGACCGTTCCCGAAATTTGTGATGGATTTGGTAATAATTAGCATTGACACTTGAGAAATTGCAAAAGTTATGATCCAAAATATGCCTTTGGATAATATCTAGAAATATTAAAAAAATAAATAGGTTGAGAGAACAGATTGAGAAGAGTGATTTTTAAAATAGTGAGGGATGGTTAAATTAGAATTTGGAAAAGATAAAAATAGAAAAACTGACTGTTTGACGGCGAGTTTGGGGGGAGAGGAGGGAGGGCAATGTTCCACGTTGTTGTGGACACCTATGTGGCACCCCCGAGCCATCACGACGCACCACAAGCGACCACACCGCATGGTCTTAGGGAGGAAAAAATACATTTTCTATCGGAGTAATGCTAAGAGTACACTAAACATTTGTGCCCCATCTCTACCCACACATACCTCCCTTATCCACCTCCCAATCTTCCTTTCCCATCTTTTAGGGTACACCACCTCATTCATTCATTGTCTCCTGCAATTTTACAAATCAACCTTTGTCTCCGGCGGATAGATCTACAGTTCTACACCAACTAGGACCGGTGGTCACCATCAAAATCTCATTTACTTGGGTAAAATTTATGGACATTAATACTCAGCAACTCTTCATTTTTTCGCTCTCTTCTTTCATTTCTCATTAGCACTTTCATTTTTATATTTTTCAGGTGGACAACATGAACATCTTGAACTGGCTAATCTGTGGTAAGAGCTAGGTTTTACGGTTCTAGTAGATTCAGTCATTTACATATTATGATATGGTTCTAGAAATCTTTCCAAAATCATGTGTGTAATGAACTTCACAATGGCTTAGTCAAAGTGATTTTGCCAAAATCAGATGTGTAATGTATTTGGAAAGCACCTAAATTTCTCCCAATTTCTGAGATTTCTTTTTCTGGTGTGGTTTCAGTCTTTTAGAGTAATGACTTGCATATCCTCACAGGGTCCATAAACCCACACAAGGTCCAAGCCCAAAATGTTGTGAGGGAACAAAATTATAAGGGCCATATGCTAGTACGAAATTACAAGGCCTTGAATGTAAATAATTTGTCAAACCCAATCAAGAACCTAGAAAAAATTAAGATATTCCCTCCGTTTATCAAAATTCTTCCTCTTTCATTTTTTTTGTTTTTCTTAAAACACTTCTCTTTTCTATTAAAAAACCACTTTTACTCCTACTTTTTCATACCCTACATATCACATCATACTTTTCTTCACTAACAACTAAACTATAACATCTTACTTTTACCCATCACATCAAGGACAAAATTAGAAAATCAACTACAGTACAATTTAACACTTCCTTATTTTTTCCCAAAGTCAAAAGAAGAACCGTTTTGAGAAACAGAGGGAGTAGTTTTTATCATATCAATCATAAACCACTAACAGTGCATGATGATGATGATAAAAATAATAAAAGCAATAATAATAAATACAACAATAATAATAAACAATTAATAGCTTCACCACTACTTGTCTAGTTTTGTTTCCAGTGAGTAGGTTTTTGTTTTATTACTGTGTTACATGGTGGTGTCCTGCTGTATTGTGTCATATGGTGATGCATGGGACTTGTAGGGAGAGTCTCAAGGACAGGGCAAAGACACAGCCAATCGCAGGGTGGAGTACACTGAGGTATCTCTTGTTGCCCACCCCACTTTGGTGGAACCCACCCACCACCACCCTACTCCAACTGCACCCAATCCCCAATCTACTCTAGTTGCTCCCTCTCCCCCTGTGGTATTTTTTGCCATGTTCACATCTGCCAAAGCATTTGATGCTATTGGCAAGGGGAGGCTGACAGAAGGAATTTGTAAAAGAGAGTGGCTGTTACATGGGTTATGGCCCAACCCGAAACAAGCGACAAAAATAACTAAAGATCATATAAAACCCGAAGACTTGATAGAATCTAATCCTGCAATAGAAGATGCTTGGAGATCTATTGACAGGAAGCGGACATCAAGGGAATTCATGGTAACCCAGTGGGCCAAACATGGCGTCTACAACCCCAGGCTTGATGCTGTAGACTATTTTAATCTGGGCGTGCTAGTGAACCAAGAGGGAAAAGAGCTTGAAGAGAACATCGAAAGGGCCTGTATGTACTGAGTAGTTTTTATATTTCCTTATGTTTAACATTCATAATTTTTAAAACTAGACTTGCTTGAATACCTAATTATTCTTGAGTTGTGTTAAACAGATGCAGAGATATCAAGTTCATATAAAGGGCCCGTGATTGAAGGGCATGATGAAAGGACCACTTGGCGTCCAGTCTTGGTGTCGGCGCTCTCCGAGAGGCTCGAAAATATTTATGGTTGTCGGCCAAGCATCAAGGCCATCAGAGTAAAAGGAAAACTTCTTCTGCATGAGATAGGCTTTGAGATAGAGCACGACCCAAGCACCGCAAGCTACAGAAAACACAACGTCGATGCATCAGAGCTTTATAAATCATGCCACTCAGAAGACATGATATTGATGTAGAGGTGCCTAATGTGTGTTTTATTTGAAGTGTTTGTGTTTGTTAAATATCTACTGTTATGGTGCTCTTGTTAAAGTTTCCTATTTGCATTGCTAGTAGTTGTGCTTGGACTGATGTCTATTCTATTTGAAGTGTTTTGTTTGTAGGTGTTGTAGGAACACACCTTAATTTCATCAATATTAGTGATTATACTTTTAATGACTCTGTCTTATACTTAAACTTGATATTGTATCCCTAAATGCATGTACACTTAGCCTTGGAGTAAACACGAGCAGCTCTACGAAAGGTAAATTTCGAAAGGTAAATGTGAATATGGCTGCGTTTGGAAAATGGCAGTTCGGCCAAAAATCAGCTGTTCTGACCGACAACGGCTGTTGGACTATTTTAACAGCTAAAGTTGATGTTTGGCAAATGGAGGTTACGGACGGCTGTTGAGTCTCCAAAAGCCAATTTTTGAAACGCTAGCCTCCTTAATGTTTTAGTTTGGCAATTGCTATTATTACTTTTATGTCCTTATTTATAAAATGCCTTGTTGCAAATCTGATCTTGAGGTGGACACAAAAAAAGAAAAAGAAAAAGAAAAAAGGTGTGGAGTTTGTATTTGATTTTTTAAAGCAAGGAATGTACGAAGCAATTTTGTGTGTGGCTATTGAGCAAAGTAAAATTATTTTTACCACTTTATACTTGAATATAAATATTTTGAATACGTAAGTATTAAGTATGTATAGAGTAATTATTTATTTAAAGTTAACTAAATATATATATGAAGAAAAAGAATGCTTAAATAATATATTATACTCTGTATTATATTAAATAAATTAAAGTCTGCGTATTTTATCAAAATTAAAAAATTTAAAATTACATACAAATTAACATAAATGGATGGATGTCCTTTTATGTAATTTCACTTACAAACAGCTAATTATAAACAGCTAAAATTGCTAAACACTTCAAATTTAACAGCTAACAGAAACAGCCGGTCAAAACAGCCAACTCAATCAACCATTCAAACCAGCTAACATAAACTACCAACAGCTAACTGCCAGTATCCAAACAGGGCCTATGAAACTCTAGAAGAGCAATGTTGATTTGTCATATTTACCTAGTAATAAACATTTTGCATCACTATCCTTATTGTTCCTTTATTTAATTTAACTTGCATGATTGGAAATTTTACTTATATTCCAACGATTTAGAGCAATCATAGCCCCATGGACAACTGGACGAGTGAGAATACAATTTTGTTGGAGCAATCTATCTGAAAGTATTTTGCTTTTGGTGATTAAAGTTGTTCATCATCGTATATGTGGTGAACCAAACTTATTGTGCTTCACTTTTATTGACTTTATTATTGACCAAAGTTAAGATGAAAGGTGCACTATTTAAACAATGAGCTTGAACCTGACAAAAAATGGATCCAACTTGTTTTTGTCCCAAGACGGGCCCGTCTTGAAATTGGGGACAATAGTTTTAATTTTGGTGTTTGGTAGCACAAAAATATGTGAATTTGGAATTAGTAGTGCTAAAAATGAATTGGAATTGAAGAATTCAATTCCACCCAAATCAATTCTATAGAATTCTAACTCTCAATTCAATTCTAATTTCATCAATTCCATGTAACGGACGCTTAATTTTTTGCAACCGCTTTTCAATCTAAATTATACTCATAAAAATACAGAGTATCACTTTTGTCAAATGTTAAAAAAAGAATGGGAAAAATGGAGTACTACAGATAAATATTTGCGGTAAAATGATTATGGGTGTTTGCTAAAACCACTACTCCTATTGCCAAATCCACACCTGCTATCATAAATGGATAACTATATCCTTATAATTGCAAAAATGGGATAGATAACGTGGGCTAATTTAAGGGTAAAATTAGACATTTATTATATATGGGGTAGATTTAACCAAATGAAAAGTGCATTTAACACCATTTGATTATATAATTCGTTAAATGACTTGAAAATTGGTTATTAGTACAATAACAGCTAAGTAAAATTCCACATAAGTAGGGTTAATGATGGGGAAGGTGTGTGTATGCATACTTTATTCATACTCCAAAGTATAGAGATTGTTTCAAAGAATCCCCAACTCGAGCAACATAAAAAGCACATTGCATGACAAAGGATCGAAGAATCAGAGAGCAAACAAAGGTAGAGAAAAAACACAAAGAGAGAGATAAACAGCACACAAAGCACCACTGCAATACACACATCCTAAAAGAGGGTAAAGAAAAAATATCCAATTGACTGTGAAGTAATAAGGATGTGTTTGGTACACGGAATTAGAATAGAATTGGGAGTTGAAATTCCTTAAAATGATTGGATAAAATTGAACTCTTCATTTTCAAATCATTTTTGGCACTATCAATTTCAAACCCACACATTTTTGTACTACCAAAAAGCAAGATTGGAGATGTTGTCCCCAATTCCAATTCCAATTCCATAGTTTGAATTTCGTATAACAAACGGAGCCTAAATATAATACAAGTCTCAAATTACCATTAAAGTTAAAACCAAACCACATAAAACGTCTCAAAACTATCCAACCGCATCCAAGTTAAAAAAATAAAACAATTTAAACTACTTAATTGTGCATTTTCAAATACTTCCTCCGTCCCTTAAAGTCCTTCCCATTTTGACTTTTAAGAGGATTAAGGAAAGAAAGTTTTTGTGTTGACTTTCCTAGAGTATGTTTGATGTAATGACTTAAAGTAGGAGGTAATAGTTAGATTATTACTAAAAAGATATGATGCCATTGATATGGTAATAATTAGTAGAGGTAAAAAAGTTTTTTTAAATGAAATGAGGACTTTGTGAGACAAAGAAAAAAGAAGTTTATGGGACAGAGTGAGTACACATTTGAAAAATAAGAATGCATGTGGTGCTTTTGAATGTGAGATCTAAGGGCCATATAAATTTGAAAAACTAGAAAAAATCAGGAAAAATGAGGTGACAATTTTGTAATTAAATTGAATTTTGTAAAATGCACTATCTTCTTTGTAAAATGCATCATTCTTATTTGTTTCACAAGGTCCATTCTTACGGGAAACAATAGTCTGTCTATATATATATATATATATATAGACACACACACACACACACACATATATACATATATATATTCTAAAGTTCTTTCAGAGCTTAGATCTAATGCTTATGATGCATATGTTTCCGTTAAGGAGAATTGGATTGTAAGGGCGGTTCTCATCTACGTCTAACCATAGTATTGGATCGATTTTCGGTATCAGATTTTAACCTTTAATTGATAAAGTGTATAAAGAAACAATTGAGCGTAAAGGTGAATAGTAATCGTAATCGATCGGAAACTGATACGTACCCGTCGGCGACCTGCTCCGGCGAGGCGATGAAATCTACGCACTGTTTGTTCTCTCCTTCCTCCGCTCTCTTTCTTATGATACGGTTGCGGCTGGCGACAGCGATTAGGAGGGCTAGGGCACCTATATATTTTTATTACTACCTATTTATGGTAGTTTTTTATGTTTTTCATGCTGCGATATTTTGCACTTAACCGTAAAAAAACAAACAAAAAAGTGACTGACTACTGACAAAATCCCCCCTCTCCCCACGGGGTGGACACGATACCGTTCCGGGATAGTTCCGGTACCGCCACCCCATGGCACCGGCACCGTCATCGGACCGGCGGCCAGTGGTGGAGCCAGAGCGAAACTTCCTGCGGGGCACTAAACTAAACTACAAAAATTAGGAGGCAGTGCTCCCAATTGAGCCTCTATTTTTGTTAGTCTTCCTCCTTGAGCCTCTATTTTTGTTATTTCGTACTCCGTATATTATTTCACTAATCCATACTCTCTTTACTCCCTCCGTCTATAAATAGATTTCCATTTTTTTTTCTCTTTCCTTTTGATAAATTTTATTTGTTTACACGATTTCATTAAATATTTAATAAAATAAAATTTTCTTGACACTTCTTGTTTTGTAAAACTTTTTACGTAGTTTTTTAATATGTAATTTTTATATTTTATTGATATACCAATTTATAAATAAAATAATTTCAAAAAGTAAAAAATTTTACTCCGTAACCCGCAATTTGTAACAAATTGGGGACGGAGGGAGTATTTTAACTCTCCTCCACACATTTTGGTATTTATGACATACTAGTATACGGAATAACAATTAACAACTATTTAAACCAAGGTTCCTAGCGCAAAATTATCGGGCGTAGGCTCCTTATTAAAAAAGATTTGAAAACGGCATCGTTTTCTAAGGAAAAAAGCTTTTGGATCGTAGAAGAAAATCAGATCTGTTGCACCGCAGGCGGGGAGGCACGCCATTGCCGGTCATAGAAGCTTATCGCCGACACTATACATTATACCTCTTAATCAGCAGTTCGCCGGGGGCACATGCCCTGACAGCCCCCCCTCTCCTCCGCCCCTGACCGGCGGTACCGGTACCGGACCTGCCGTTTCAGCCCCCTCCTCTCTTTTTTTTTTTTTGCTTTTTTTAAAATGTTTAAAGTATAAAATTGTAAATTTACAATTGTTTAAGGAAAGAATGAAATAAAAAATCTAAAAATGTAATTGTTATTTAAATATTTTAAACTACACCATCTAATGACGGTCCCATTGTTATGCCTCCACGTTGACGTCGTTGCTGTGCGGTGTAGGCTCCTCGTCCCCGTCCAGATTATCCAGTCATGCTTCATCAACATCCTCGAATAGATTATTAGAGTGGGGAGATTCGCATACCCTCTATCAGAATAAATCTGGTCGATTTCTTCGTCCGTCATACCGTCTTCGATGAATTGATCGGGGATTGTAGGAAAAGAAGAGATGAAGTGTCTTTCTCGAGAACCACGTGAGGTCGAACCGTCGGAGGTGGCTTTAGTTTTGCCCCTCTTCAAACTTTGGTTCATGGTACCCATATCCACGGACCTTCTACCAGACTCTCTCGACATTTTAATATATATTTTTTATATAAAAAAATAATATATTAAATTTTGAAAATTTAAAAAAAAATCGATATTTTATATATTAAAATTTCAAAAAATAAAGAATATATTTAAAATAAAAATTATATATTTTTTGATATTAAAAAAATATTAATTTTCGAAAATTTAAAATAATTTCGAAATTCATATATTAAAATATAATATATTTAAAAAGAATATATAAAAAAGATAATAAGATATTAAGATTTAGAAATTGAGAATTTGATATTCAAGTGTTTCTTTACGGTTCTTTGCCTTATCACTTTTTTTATGAACTATTAGGATATCAAATTTAGGGGCTGTTTGTTTCAGCCTCTTAATGGTTCAGATGTCTGAATGATTCAGCACTTAATGATTCAGACTGTTTGTTTCAGCCTCTTAATGGTTCAGATGTCTGAATGGTTAAGAGATTTGTCTCTGAATGGTTAAGTATTATACAGAGTCTGAATGGTTAAGAGCTGTTATCTGAATTGATCAGACATTTGCGTCTGAATAGTTAAGCAATATACTAGCTCTTAATGGTTCAGACCTCTTACTGGTTCAGCACTTACCCATTCAGAAGTTGCCAAACAGCCCCTTAGTTGTAATATTCAACTTTGTTCATTTAAATAAAAACATTTTAGAAATTATAAGAAGTTATAAGTTTCGTTTACATTACATACAATATTATATTATTCATATATTAGATTTAGAAAAAAATCAAGAATCGGCCTGGAACCGGATCCAGAACCATGGGTTCTGGAGTCGGATGGGGAACCAGCTACGATGGTGCCTGTTACTATTCCACTAGGTGGAATCTGCCGGTTCTAGAGCTAGAATCGGACCGGAATTGCACCGTGTTCAGTCCTAGCCCGTATTTAACTTAGATGACAACCTGGAGTAATAATGTTAAAACGAGTAATTTCTCACATGAGTGGCAGCAATTGTTAAATCTCAAAGTATTAAATATGCTTTTTTTCATTTTTTATCTATTTTAAAAAAATTAAACTAATTCACTTTTTCTTTAGGAAAGGAATAATCCTTTTATTATCTTCAAAATATATTTAAAGCACACTTTTTTACAGACTTTTCAGCTAATAATTTTTATTTTTTAAATTTTAATACTCCCTCCATCTAACAATGTTGTTTGAAAAATGACAAACATTGTGAGATGGATGGACACTTTTTTAATGCCCCGTGGAGTTAATGATATTCCAAACTTAGTTGCCAAATTTTTATAGAGATGGCGTGTACATATTTGGTGGCACCTATAGAAGATGTCTAATAAATTGAACAAAACAAGAGTCTTTAACTTTCAAAAGTTCATGGTCAAGACCTCGTGATAGATTTGTGAAGGTTAATATTGATGCATCTACAGGCTTGGTTGACGATATGATGGGAGTGGGTTTCATCGCTCGCAATGACCTTGGAGTTTTTTTGGCGGCTAAAAATAAATCTTTTAGGGGCAGCTAGCTACGGTCCCAGGGAGGCAGAAGCGGTGGCAGTTAAAGAGGCCCTTAGTTGGATCAAATCAAAAGGTTGGATGCAAGTAGAGATCGAAACCGATTGTAAGGAGGTTGTGGATGCACTGAATAACTCTTCTGATGATTGGTCTTATTTCTCTTCGATTATTACTGATTGTAAATCTCTATTGACTTCGTGCGATGAGATATTTCATTTTCACTTTGTATATCGCTCTGCTAATGAAGCAGCGCATATACTAGCGCGAGCTTCTCATTCACTTCAGAGCAGGGGAGAATGAAACTTTTCTCCCCGCGACTTCATCATTTCATTAATACAAAGTATAATTTTATTCCCTTTGCTTCAAAAAAAAGCTCATTTGACTTCAAGGCAGAAAATGTACTCCGTAGAAAGGAATAGAATGGGGAACACTAGAGAAAAGAAAAGGAGCCCCCCCCCTCCCCTCTCCTCTCCTCTAGTCCTCTTTAGCCTTTTACTTCCACAATATATATACATACATTTAATGTGGATGGATCTTTGCACGGGTGGTCCTCCCAAGGATTGAGGGGTGCTGCGACCTCCCCAACTAAATTTCAATTTTTCTTTCACTTTTCTCTTTTAGAGAATTGCTTTCCCATTTTCCTAACACTTTTAATAATATTTTTTTGACACTTAGAGGCTGTTTGGCAATTTCTGAATCGGTAAATGCTGAACCAGTAAGAGGTCTGAACCATTAAGTGCTGAACCAGTAAGAGGTCTGAACCATTAAGAGCTAGTATATTGCTTAACTATTCAGACGCAAATGTCTGATCAATTCAGATAAGAGGTCTTAACCATTCAGACTCTGTACAATACTTAACCATTCAGAGGCAAATCTCTTAACCATTCAGACATCTGAACCATTAAGAGGCTGAAACAAACAGTCTGAACCATTAAGTGCTGAATCATTCAGACATCTGAACCATTAAAAGGCTGAAACAAACAACCCCTTATTATAATTTAAATAATTATATACTTTTTTTTATAAAGTATATTATATTCATGCCAATTGTTTTTGTATACTTTTTTAAATATTAATATTATACTTTTATGAAAATAAATTAAATTAAAATTATTTTAAATCAAATCTAGTAAGGAGAAAATAAAATTCAACTAATTTTACTCCTTAGTTCATTTCAGTGGGGTATTTGCCTTTTGCGAAAGGATGTGTTGCCTTTGGTGAAAAAAGGGAGTGGTGGGGCTTTTTGCACACCATTTGAGGGCTTTTCCACATCACACTCTCCCGGCCCAAAACAGACCACTCATTGTTCATTTAAAAAAATGACTTCAAAGAATGCACTAAAAATTACTCTCTCTGTTCCACTATATTTGTTCACTTTTATTTTTGTACATTATCCAATGTACTTCTTTAATTCATTTTATCTTGTAATTTGTATATTAAAAAATTATAGAAATTATATATTAATAATCTATATGTTAAGATAAATCAAATAAGATCACACATGAATATATTTAGGCTTACACATTGAGAGAATTTGATGAGTCAAGGTACTTAGATGAATATTTCCAAAAGTCAAAAGTGGATGAATATAGTAGGACGGAGATAATACTCCGTAATATTAATTTCCAATCATAAAATTATACGGAGTAAAAATTTTATGTACTGAAAACTAACATTACTGTCTAGTCGTGGAAACAACAAATGATAGGACCAATATCAAGGAGAAAAAACAAGGTATAGATGAAACTGGATATCTGGGATGCACCGTAGGACAAAGAAAGTTATTTTTATTCTAGTTGTATAAATATTCCATGTTTTAGTCCCCAATGGGATTTTCTTTTAAATCTAACATTAAAATATAATCTTCTCACGAAAAAAATTGTTGGTAACAAATTATTGTATGAGAGTTACTAATGATGTCAATTTGGTCTCACCATGGAATGTTTGTATCATGATTCATCAAATTATATCTTATTTCATATTTCTTACGCTTTTTCATTTAACGTTTGACAAAATAAACACAATTTTGTGGTATGCTTGGGAATATAAATTTGGATTTCAAATCTGGATTTGTCTCAAATTCATGTTTGGAAAATTTAAAAATTTTGAATTTGGATTTGAGTCAAATTCTTTTCATTCATAACAAAGCTTAATTTGAAATCCATATACTTCTCTTTGTCATTTGAAATTCAAAATTTCAAATTTTGGAATTGAAATACATGAATCGAATTAAAATATTAGTTGCTAAACACTACCTTGTATAATTTTTCGGTAACTTGTTTTTATATTTAATATTTTTTAAGTTTATACGGAGTACTAATTTTGAAACATACCGAATGCAAAATAATTTAAAGAACAGAAATGAAAATCTTATTATGGAAGGGAGGGGATACTGCACAAAAGCAAAGAAAAAAAGTATAATGAAGTAAAAATTACACTCTTCCACCCTAAAATAAATTTATAATTTGACTTCATACTTCTAAAAAAATACCCGGATTGAAATTTTTTTTTAAAAAATCTAAAATTTATTTATTTTGGAAGCAAAAAAAAAAGAAAGATGAACACCTTTGGGAAAGAGGAGCATCCCCTTTCTCTATCTCTGTCTCTCTCCCACACCACACTTTCTCCTTCAAAAAAGTTCCACACTTTGGTTGGGAGAGAGCGCCCAAGTATCCATGTAAAAACGACTGATGAGAAATTGCTTTTCTTTGTAAAGCAGCTTTCTTTGGGATTCTGTGTGTAATGTGATTCTTTGGACTTGTACTGTACAGCAAGAGGAAGACAGAGAGAAAGAGGAGGGGAAGATGCCCAGACCAGGTCCTAGGCCGTACGAGTGTGTGAGAAGAGCATGGCACAGTGATAGGCACCAACCCATGAGAGGATCAGTCATTCAAAAGATTTTCAGGTGATGAATGAGCCCCTCCAACTGTTTCTTGATGTGCTTTCTAGGGTTTTTGTTTCTGTCTTTGGGTTTTTGATGATGTTTCTGAATGCCCACCAACTGTTTGATCAGATGCGTACACGAGAGACACAGCGCGGTTACTAAGAAGAACCCAGAGTGGCAAGTGAAGCTCCCAATTGTGGTCTTCAAAGCTGAGGAAATTATGTACTCCAAAGCTAATTCTGAGGTTAAATTTCCCCCCTTTCTCTCACTCTCCACATTTTGTGTTACATTTTCGTTGAGGATTCGAACTTCTGTAAACCATTCAGGCAGAGTATATGGATCAGGAAACTCTCTGGGATAGGGCTAATGATGCTATTGATGTGATAATTCGGAGGGACGAGAGTACAGAGACTGGGCAGCTCTTACCTCCTTGTGTTGAAGGTACAACTATTTACATGTAAAGTTTGCAACTTTACTTTCTCCATTATTTAGAATTCAGTTTTGGAACCCTGCTGATGCTCGGGGAAGAAGATAGGGAGTAAAATTTCTTGAATAAAATTGGGAAAAGTGCAAAAAATTGGTTCAAATGTTATATGTCAATCTTAATTTTAATTTTTGTTTACCCTCTTTGTTCCTATTCTCTACCATTTTCCACATTCCAAACATATTGCACATCAGGTTTTCTAAGGAAATGGCCGTCTCTCCACATGAGAATGACTCACCATATTTACACCATTTGCTTTTCACCATCTGTGGTGTGTTGGATTTCAAGTGTGGCTTTGTTTCGTTTATTGGGTTGAAATCAAACAGTCCCACTTAGGACTTTCACTTGTAAGACAGACATTTCCTTAGGAAATTACAATTACACATTGAGCAATTAGACTGAGACCTTTAATGCAAGTTTTGCCTTTTGTGAACTTTGGTGTGTTCAGCTGCTCTTGTTCTTGGCTGTGTTGCGGAAAAGACACCCCGGAGCCAACGGAACATTAAACCGAGAAGCTACCTACCCCCAAGAACTCAAGAACATCATCCTATGTCTCCCAAAGTTATCAATCACACTTCAAATGATTGCCACTCCAACTCACTCTCTCCTCATTCCTCAAGCCACCCTATACTTGGAAGACCCACACTTAATTCGGTCACTTTGCCTTCAGAATCTAATAAGCCGGTATCACCTAACACGTTAAACGTGGGTGCAGTATATCCTCTATATCATGGAACCAATTTCTCACCAAATCTTTCACTGTCAGGCTTCCATGGGCCTACAAGCAATCTGATTTATGGCAGGCCCAATTATCCTGAGGCCAACCATTTGAAGAATTTTTTCTCCAAATCTATTGAAAATAATGCTCAAAATGAAAGAGCGGTTCTTGGTGGTGGACCCCAAGAGGAATGTGATTTGTCTTTGAGGTTGGGTCAGTCTTTAGACTGTGGCCTTCATTTGGGAAACACTTCTGTCCGGCCAAGTGATGATTCTAATGAAAGAGGCAAGTCCAAAGTTGTACCTGCCATTAATTAAAGAGAGTTTTGTTTCTTTAGACGGGAATCTACAAACGATTCTTCTAGATTTCCCACGAGTTGGCAGGACTCAGAGCGGGAAGGCCAGGACATGGGGTTGATTCCTAGGAAGCGTAAAGAGGGCCCCACTTTTGACCATTTCAGTGGTCAACTTAAAAGACCAGGTTTGTAGACAATCACGTATCATAAGTTGTATTGTAATTTTTTGAGGAAGGAAAATTTTGGGAGGCCCCCAATGCTTTCATCAAAAGCTCGCATTACTGTTTCTGCATATAATGCTTAACTATGAAGATCTATATGGTGTAGCAAATAGAAGGAAAAGGCACTAATAAATTCTTAAGCTGACAATATAGAGGGAGAAAGAGTGAGAAGAAAGAAAAGGTGATAACAAAGTTGGGTTTTGCGTATTGTCTGGTGGGGGAGGCAGAAGAGAAAATAAGAGAAAGAAAAGTGTTTTTGTTAAAATAACAAACACTATCATTCAATCCAAAAATGATATGAGAGTATAGGATACAACAACAACAACAACCACAACAACAACAAGCCCAACAAAATCCCACAAAAAGAAAGTACAGGGTAAAATTGGAAAATTAAAAAAAAACCCTTTTCTTCCCACAATAAGAAAGACAAAAAAAGAGGTAGGCCTCAAGTTTTTAACTTTCTTTTCTCTCTTTTCTTTCCATTCCAAAGGTAGACCCATTTCTCTATTTCCCTCCTCTCTATTGCTTCTCTTTTTCCTTAGAACCTAACACCATTAGAGGACACAGGCGAAAAAAGGCATTTTAACACATTTCAGACCAATTTTGCTTATGGTTACTGCACTAACTTACTAAAGGGATAAGAGCTTATTTGGAATTTGGAAGATGCAATCGGCATATGTTTTTTTCTCATTGTTTTGCAATTTCAGTGCCACAAATTTTGTTTAAATTACCAGATGTGTGTTTTTGTGAATCATTAGCTATTGTATTGTATCAAAATATTATTAGGTAGTTACATGTAGACTATTCACATTGATTTTAATGCCAGCCTAGATTGTGAGTTTCTTATTACCAATTATAGTTTACTATGTGTACCTTTCAAATTCCTCTTATAGAAGTTGGAAGACAAAAATACAGTAAGGCTTTGTTTGGGTGAGGAAAGAAATTGTGGTTAGTGAACAAAGAAAAATGTAATAGTGGGATTTTATTAGTGAATAAAAAGAAAACTGTGGTAGTGGGTTTTTGTACATTGTTTGGTAGGATAGAAATTTGATAGCAAAAGAAGAAAAAAAGGTGTACGTACTTGAGAAAAAGACAAAAATATCTTTAAAACTAAAAATGCCATGAAGAGGAAAGATTCTATCCCTTTCTTTTAATGAGAGGAGAAAAAGAGGGAATGTTGATGTGACCTACAACTTCTTTTTCTCTCTCCATTTTCATTGCTAACCAAACAATACAGAAGCTTAGTTCCATTTATGCCATTTCCATTGCCAATGGAGATAAAATAGTCGTAATTGACAAATGTTTCATCTTCAAGTAAACGATGGACGAATTCAAAATGACACATTAAACTTTCTTTAGGGTCAGCTTGGTATACGGAATTGGTGGAATTGGAATTGAAATTTTTTGAGATTCAATTCCACAGAATTGAATTCACCAATTCCAATTCATTTTTTGCACTGTCAATTCCAAATCCACATAATTTTTATGCTTCCAAACACCAGAATTGGAATTCAAGTCCTCAATTCCAAATCCATAATTTGAATTCCGTATATCAAACGGGGCCTTACTCTTTTACTCTCAATGAAGTTCTAGGGAGTAAATGCGGCACTGCATCAATATCTAACAAAAACAGTTTCTATGCATTTGAAAGGAGTACTGCTGCGTAGATTTTGATCCCCAGATCCCAACTAACTTTTGATTATATTGGGTTATTGTTGATCTTGTTCCATTTATGATCTTGTGCTGACCTAAAGTCATAGGATTTTTTCATGCTGTCAATATTATAAGTCCTTTTATGTCTGTCCTAGTCTCAACAAGAAGAAACGAGCCTCGTTCCTTAGATTTTGTGATCATTTATTTATTTGTGGTTAAAATCTGGGATCCATAGTAGACAATTGTTCTATGTAGCAGACAAATCTTTGTGTACAAAGTACATAACCTTAATTTTTTTTTCATTGTTCCAATTTCATGTGGATGTTTTATGAGCATTTGGCATTCTTTTAGAACTTGTGATACTCTTGGAACATAGTGGGTGGTAGCCTGTCTCTACATTTCCAGTTCTAATACAATGTGCATTTGAGAATCCATAAAGGTATGATTTATTTGAAATGGCAATTTTCCTTCTTTAATGCTCTATCATTGATAATCGTGTCTGTCTGTGTCTGTCTCTCCAAGCAATGGGGCACCCATGGGGGCATCCATGGGGGCACCCGTGTGGTGTTACCCTAGCTTTATTCTTTTTTAAACGAAGATTATCTATTATTATTGATGCCCTCCCCTCCCCTGGGGCTGTTGAATGTCCTTTAGCTAGAAATATGGATGCTCTTTTACTAGCAGAGAGGATTAGAAAATTTAGATTTTAGCTTTAAGTAGAGAGTACCCTCTTTCCCTATTTGTTTGCCACATTGAGATAAAATATTAAGTTTTTTCAATTCATTTTATTTAACAATTGGTATAGAAATAAAAAATAAAATTTACATATTTAACAACTACATGAAAAGTTCTTTAAAATAAAAGGTGTCAATAATATTTTAATTTATCAAATAATCAATGAAATCGTATAAATAAAGTAAAATTTTCGCGATTGTTGAAAAAGGAATTGTGACGTGACGGAGGTGGTAAATAAATAAATGAAATTATAAATGAATAAATTAATAAATGCAAGGTTCTAATAATTTACACGTGGTGTGTTCATTATGTAGAGATTATTATCTATGAACAACTTTTGTTCTTCCCTTGGGATATATTGGTCATAAAGAGCAAAAAGTTGACATGATAAAGGCAAAAAAAAGAAAAAGAAAAGATGTTTTTTTTCTTTCCTTTTTCATCACACTCCAACATGACAGCTATTGAGCTATTATGTCATCTTGCCCACTTTGGGTATAGTTTCCATTTAGGAGCAGAAACAACACAATTTCACGGGCTTCCTGCACAACCAAAAACCATGGGCCAACCAATACTTGCATTTGTCCACTTTGTGAGTTTATGTTTGGGACCTTTGATACGATACGAGTTTTGAAATTTAATTTGAACGTGTTTGGAGAGATCTGAGATGATCGCCGTTAATGATGGTTGATGACGGTAGTGGTGGGTGTTGGTCGGCGATTAAGGAAGATATCAAAACACCCGGGTTACTATTTCCAAATGCGAAAGATATCAAAATATTTCCTCCGTCAAGGAATGTTCTTCTCGTGTTAATTAGAATTGTTATGCTCCCTCCGTCCTAAAATTAACTTTTTATTTAACTTTTAACGGTTTTCAATGCAATACTTTGACTATTAATATCTTTATTTTTTATAAAAATATATATTATAACAATAATATATTTCAAAATTACATTTCAAAATAAATATATTGATAAAAAATTATATGAAGGGGGTGACGGGTGTGTTCGGGTCAGGGTGGGGTGGGGGGTTTACGAGTAGTAGGAATCGTCAATTTTACGAACGGGACACCGGAGCGCCCCCGGGTCATCCTATGACATTGGTTCCCAATGTCATGGGAACCTTCCCCATTGTGATATGGTAGATTGTAGTGATAATAGATCTGAACTCTATTTAGACTTCATCAGACACCAAATGTGTTCTGATATCTTAAGATATTAGAATTTATACTTTATTTGTTCATCAAAAGGGCTCTAAATGTGTATATAAACATTGGATATACACACACACAAAACTTAATGAAAGTAACAAAGAAAGAGACAAACAAAAGTAACAAAGAAAGAGACAAACAATGCAATTGTGCAAACAAGGGTTTTATTCAATTCAATCAAATAGTACAAAGTTATGAATTCCACACAATATAGCTTAGAAAAACCACACATCAACGATACTGAAACAAGAATGGACCCTACGATGCTCCGTTCAAAACAAAAAACGTTTTAATACAATGCCGCTAGCAAAAACGGTAAAAATAGTACACTTGAAAACATGGTTGCGCGAGTTGAGCTGGATGGCGGTGGTGGCGATGCCGGATTGGAACTCGGAGACGGGGTGGTTCCGGCTGCTGGCGGAGACGGAGACGATGAATTAGAACCCGGGGCCGGGCTGCTCTTTGGCGGGGAAGACGGCGGCGACCCCTTGGCGGCGGAGCTGACGTTGACCGTTAACTTTTGGCCTATGGTGCAGTGGAGTGTGCAGATGAAATAGTGCTCGCCGGTGGAATTGAGCGTAACGGTCGCCGGACCGTTAGATTCGAGCAGAAGCGGATTCCCGGCGGTGCATGAGTCGTAATCTTTCTTGGTTTTCACACTCGCCACCGTGTGTGCTCCGGTGGTGAATTTGAAGACTGCAATTTTGTATTTTTTGTTTTTTGATTAATAATACTTCGTAAAACATAAGATTACCACAAACAAAGAGACGGCTCACTCTAGTACACGAAATTCAAATTATAGAATTGGAACTAAAGACAATAATTCCAAATTTGTTTTTCTGTAACACAAAAATATATGGATTTGAAATTGGTAGTGACAAAAATAAACTGGAATTGGGAAATCCAATTCCATCTAAATCAATTCCATAGAATTTCAACTTCCAATTCAATTTAAATTCCGTCAATTCAGTGTACCAAACGGATCCCAAGAGTATTTATAGAGGTTTAATTTGAACTGTTAAACTAGACCAAGTTAACTCATCCATTGAATAAAAATTAAATTGCATTTTAATATAAAGATGATTCTATTTTATTTATCTTGCATACAAATTTAAAAATATTACTCTCTTTTGGTTTGAATTTAGTTATTAACTTCTTACTTTGCAATTCACTTTCCATGTTAAATAAAAGTTAAAAGTAATTTTTCACGGTATAACAGTCGAGTTTTGTTTTTGATCCATCTAATTAAATTTCTTTTTGTTTAAGTCATTCTTACAAAAATATTCTTACAAAAAAATATTAATAAAAACGGTGAATGGGAAGATCATTTTTTTAAAAAAAATGGAAAGAAATAATTAATGATAACAAAGAGGTAGAAAATATAATTACCCAAGACATCTCCAACAGAGAATTTGAGGTTTTTTGCCCAATCGGAATAAGTGGTGGCGCCATTAGAAGGTATAGTCCAACCGGCATTATCCCCCACGTTGTACGTCGTCGTTCCAAGCGCCCCACCTGACGTCACTAAGATTAACATCATCATCAGGAACACAGATTCCATCCTAATGACAATAATTAACGTTAATTGTCTGTGTTCTAAGGTCTCCCCTGTGGCAATATGTAATTATTTGTTTTTTTTTTGCAAAGAGAAAATCAGATTAAGATTTGGGAATTAAGGATATGTGGGTGTATATATTATGTATATGCATATATAGTCCGTATATATAGCATAATAATAATGTGAATATGTGACAAGTCAAAGAAAGTGTCTCATTCCTTCATGGAGTGGTTTAAAATGGTTGGGACTTCGTTGTCATATAGACGTGTGGAACATGGCTTACAACGCAAGACGACTCGGTTTTGTGAAGAATGAGAGGTAGGTCAACCCGAGGACCGGTGTCGGGAGCGGTTAGATCGGCGGGAAGAATTGCAGGGTTCCAACTGATCTAACGACCCCGGTCAACTTTTCTTGGTGGACCCCACACCCGGGTTGGACAAAGAATCTACACACATTAAAAACGGGATTTGTTTGTGAATTTATTTTTTCCGTATGTGCATTAGAAATGCTCCTAAGTCGGAGCGGAACATTGGAAGAAAGTACTTTGATAGGACTTAGGTTGTTTTATCGCAAACCAGAGTTGCAATGTTAACAATGACAAGTTCACAATGAATTGACAATACTAAAGACAAACGATGTAATGTCTTATTGTGTTAACGACACAAACACCCGAATTCTCTCAAATAACAAATTTTAATAACTATTCGGTCTACTTATTTTTTTTAACTCTCTTTGTCCATTAATTTCTTTCTCACATTCCTTTTTTGACCGTCCAAAAATTTCTTTCCCGTTTATTATTTTGACAAAATCTTTTAATGAATATATCCTTATATCCCACTTTTTCACTACAATTTTCACGTCATTCCATCACATCAAGGGCACAACATGGAAAACCTTTACACTCTTTAAATTTTCTTAATTTTCGTGCCAAGTCAAATCGGGAAAGAAGTTTTTGGACGGAGGGAACTATTTATTACTCGTCCGTCTCAAATTTAAGTTGTACTCAGTATGTTTATTAGGATCAAACTTTATTCATTTTTTTACCTATTTCAGTTACAAATTGGAAAAGATAATATAGTAGTGTCACATCATGTTTCGTAGAGCCTTTGATGCAATCTTTTAATATGTAATTTTTATTTTTTAATTTCACCACAATTCTTAAATACTCCGTAAAATAAATTGAAAATAGTTTTAATTAAATATCGTAAATCAAAATATAGAGAATTTAAATTGAGACGACGAAAATTCTTAATTTTTGTAAGTCAAAGAGAAATTGATTCGAGGACATGAGAATGCAATTCTGCGTTGAATTGTCCAATGTCAACTAAGAATACAAAATAAAATCATTAGTCAAATAATTATAAAATGCACCCATATTGTTTGGTTGGATGACTTGGTTACAATGATCTAGTCTTCTCTCCTTTTTCTTTTTCGCTAATGTAATTATACTTGTCAAACTTAGGCAGCTAAAGAGGATAACACCAACAAGATAATTGTCCCTATTTTATTTAAAGGAAAAGTTAGTGTATAAAAATTTTGTATACTAGTATATCACAGACAAATACAGACAATCATTGACGCTACATGCAAAAATAATGGCTATCTTCACATGTGGGATATACTGTGTCCTAGTTGAGGACACTCGTACTCATTTCTTATTTTTCGTTTACTATTTGGTTTTTTATTCTTTTTTAAATCTTTCTTATCTCTTTATTTCCTTTTTCCTAGAAAAGTTTTTAAAATTTCTTTTCAATTTTTATAATGTTTTAAAAAATTCAAAACTCTTTGTGTTTGAAATAAAAATCAAGTAACATATACTTCATCTATCTCAAATTTAAAAATTTCACTTTTTGTTTTCTGATATGCGGTAATTTTTTGGTAAGTCCAAAAAGAAAATCTATATTACAAAAATAAAAAATTAAAATATGCAAAAAAAAAACAAAATGAAATAATTGAAACATGCAAAAAGAGTCTTATACAAAAATAAATTTTCAGAACGCTTAAAAAAGTCCTTAGAATTGATATGCCCAAAAAGGATTTTCATTTTATTTTTTATTTTATTTATTATTTATCCCTCATTTTTTAAGTTCTCAAAAAAAGTTTTTTACTTTTTTATTTCAGAAAACAAAAAACAAAAATTATTAGTTTTTGAGATGTATAACATTTATGCCTATATACTTAAGAAAAAGGTGATTAGCTCACCTACTGATGCACTGAAGTTATAGGGTTCGATTCCTACTTGCCGCCTTCAACTTTTAAAATTTTAAATTTAAGAAAAAGTGGGTTTAGCCTCAAATGTTGGACATGAGTTCAAACCCCTTTATTATTTTTCTCTGAAATATTTTTTGTTTTGATAAATGACAAACAGGATGATGAAATTCAAACGATGATCGAAAATTTACTTTTCGTACCGAGAAAAGAAAAGAGGCGTATCAAGAAGTTTACGGCGATAAAAATTGACGATCACCCCTACGAAGATTTTTCAAGTGAAGTGAAGACTCCGAAGACTTTTTTTTAATTAAGTCTAGGAATCTTTGTAAGGACGACAATTTTGTTGCACAAACAAATTATTTTTGAGGGATAAAAATTATTTTTTTTTTTGAGTCAGTTGAAAAATTACTTTTCCTCTGTCTAAAATATTTTACTGAGTCAGTTGCAAAATAAGTGTGTCAAAATTTCTTAAAAACATTTTTTTTAATACACAATTTTTTTTGGTAAGAAAAATATACGTTAAATATTTTTCGTATACATTGTTTGACACACAAAATAATTTTTGGAGTCTTTTTCTCCCCTATTCAAATTCATTGAATAAGGGTTATCAATGATCGTGCATTGATTCCCGTTGTCTCAAACAATCGTATGAAGCCAAAGGCTTCAATCGCAAATAGGCTTGAGCCCTTTATGTTTGCACGGTATTTTGAATTTAATCGATTTTCTCTTCCTTTTTAATCGATTAATAGACTTCTAGTTGGATTCCCAGAATCGCCCAATAATCGATTAATTCCCTTCATTTAATCGATTAGTTTGGGCAGAGCAAACTAATCGATTTTTCGTTTCAGTTTAATCGATTAATTCCAATTTTGTTTTCAGGCATTCTCGCCTCTGTGTATCGTAATCGATTTAATTATCCATATTAATCGATTAATATTATCTGGTGCATATCATCAGCTCTCTTCAACGGCTTTATTTTCCTCAGCCTATTTAATCCCTCATTCTTCTTCATTTCTACACACCTCTTGCACTCCAACATATTTCCATGAGCTATTCATACTTTGCTTCATTTTCCTCATCAAAATATTGTTTTTGAGAGTTAGAAATATTTTTTCTTTGAGTGCTATAGAAGTTGTCATCCATAGAGCTTAAATCTTTCAACACTACTTTGCTCAATTGTGTGAGCTTTCATTCTTGTGTTGTAAACTCAATTTCATTTGAGTGTTGTTCTTAAGACTTGTGTGACTCAAGTCTTGTTGTTGTAAGAAAGTGAGGCTTGTGTGATTCAAGTTCTCAAGTTGTACCGGTTTTTCAAGCACCCGTTGAAGCTTGAAGATTAGTAGGACTTTCGAGAGAGTCTCTCGGAGGACTGGACTAGCCACGAGGTGGTGAACCAGTATAAATCCCGGTGTTCTTCTCTCCTTACTCTCCTTACTTTTTCCTGCGATAATTTTTACGAAAAACGTACATTCTTGAAAACAACTCTACCCCCTCTAGAGTTGCACTTTTGTCTAACATCAAACTGCCCAAGCGGTGCCAAGTCGCCCAGTTCGCAGGGTCAGACATGTTTAGGTGAGTTGTGGGGAAAGTGGTTCTACTCAATGAACCGGGCGTGTTTGGGTCACGGTCTAACTAGTTGTACCAGCCGGTCCGGCTTTATTTTCAAAACACTAGGCTGTCTATATTTGTCATTTATCATATCAACTTTAAATCAAACACAAGCCCTACAATTTCAGTTTGTCTCCATATCAATCACAACCCCAACATTTTTTTTAATGTTGCCTTCTATCGGCGAGACAAAAAGTCACTCTGTAGCACAATTAAAAGTGGAAGGGAAATTTTTCAAATTCAAAAACACAAATCATCACTCGCGTGGGAGTGTTGGTGGCGGTTGCGCGATCCCCCCCCCACCCACCAAAGCGTTCTAGCCGTCTGAGCCGTCCCAACGTGGATCAGATTGCAACCTATATAAAGGGCCTGCAACATGGTACATTTTATAATATGTTTGTTGCATAGGTAACATAGATAGTTGATATCTCTTATCAGAACAGACAGCCCAAGCTACACTAAATATAAAAGACATACACTTTAAATGCATTATCCTTAAATAATAACTTTGTTAGAGAAACAAATTGAGACATTACTTTTGTTATCCCTAAGATTGAACAGTTGTTCTTGACACCATTGGGGTTTGATTGAGTAGAGTTGATGCAAATGAAATGGAATAATTTTCTTGGCTTCGTGAAAAAAAAGTCGCAAGTGTTAGACAAATCTATGGATAATTAGGCTTTAATCTCCAACTAAAGCCTTTCTATTTTCAACATTTACTTCCAAGTTCCAAGTATTCTAGTCTCAAGTTACTTATCTCCATGTTCAAGTACCCGGTTCCCGTATCCTTAATGATCGGTATGTTTTAATACAAGTTTCAGTCACCTATTTCCATCTTCGAGACTTCAAACACAATGTCTAGCTTCGTGACTCCAATTCTCCGTCATGTTTAAGGTGAAAAGAACAAGGGCAAGCAATAGTATTCCTTGAGTTGACAATAAATACACAATTTACTAATGTGTTAACAGTTAAGAATAATTTTCAGCCTAACTCACCCCAAAAATGCTCTCAAGAGGTGATGTTTATCTCATACACCCTCCATTCCATATTAAATGTATATTAACACTTTTTTGGTACATTGAAATATGAATGAATGTAGACATAACGTATGTCTATATTCATTTATTTTTGAATGCATCAAGAAAGTAATAAAGACGAGTTAAAATGGAATGGAGGGAGTACTTGTTTAGGGTTTCATTCATTCATAATTAGCCAATGTAGGATAACTCCAACGCCCCCACACAGACAGTATCGATTAGTCCATCTTTTTCGTGGGGTCATTCATAGGGTGCCTCGCTATCATGGCTATGGGTCAGGTCATATAATTAGATCGTATGACTCTAATACCATGTTAAAGAATAATATTCAAGCGAAGTCGGCCCAAAAGAGCCATCAAAATGTGAGGTTTACCTCACGATTCATTCATTCATACTTAGCTGACTTGAGATAACTCCAACACATGAAATATTAATTACTCCGTAGTTAATCCATCGATGAATCTTTCAATAAGGGAAAATGAAAAATAGGCCGAGATTAGATTGGCTTTTACAGATGAGTATATTTACGGGTGTTACCGTAGTTCTCGGGTGCCATCATTGTCAGAATGCAAAAATTCTTAGAAACATAGGAAACATCCTAAGCATGCTTGAAGAGTTTCATGCTGAGCCAGTGGAAATATACAGCAACAACAAGAACAGGAAGCGTCAAAGGTACCAGAAAGCAATAGTATCTGAAAACAGAGGAATCCAATTCAAAGGTTTATGGACATGATTTAACAACAGTATTTGAGATGGTGACGTCCTAAGAAAGAAAGGAATTCACCTGTCATTTTGAATGGCTGCTATTATAGGATTACCAGAAGCTGGAAGAAGCTTGGACAACCCAACAGCGAAAGCAAATAGAATGAATGAAACGGAGCCGAGAATAAGAAGCATCCATCCTTGAAGTTGGGACCCAAACTTCCAGGGAGGTGATGATGATGATGAGCCCAGATTGGTTTCCTGCATGTTCATTCTTTCAGGCATATCGTCGAACGCCTGGTGGTCAACAAATTCTTGAGTTCGTATAACCGAACGCTTTATGTGTTTTGGGGCTGTCTAATTTAGATACCAAGTGTAAGGCGTGTCCTAGCGCCTACAAATTAATTTATTATTTTCCTTAACTTAAATCCCCTTTTATGAATTAATATTCATTAAAACATATAGATAGGGCAAGTAAGGGTCGATTCCACGAGTAAAGATACCTTTTAGGTTATGAAAATCAGTTCACTTGTCACTTTTATTTAATAAAAACAACTAACTAAAATCTAAAAATAACTAACTAAAGGATATGGGGGGTTTGAATGATAATTTTAAAAAGGTAAAAATGCAAATAAAATAAAATAAAATAAAGATAAAGGATAACAGATCAGAGATACGAGATGGAACCACAAAAGCAAGCCCAACTCACAAGACACTCAGGGAGAAAACAAACACACAAAAACAATCACACAATAAACTTTATAAAACGTAGACAGTAATAATTAACTCAAACCATTTTGAAAATACTTATAGTTTTTAATAGAAAATAAAATGAACAAATATGATTCTTTAATTTATTATGCCATGATTCTGAAATTAAACTGCTAATTAAACTCAAGGTCAAGCTGAAGAAGAGGTCCATCTGCGGTTCTTCCCTATTCTCTGTAATATAGCCTATGTTAAGACCTGCCCTAACTCTAGACTCCACTATTCTTAACAACCCAAGAACCTGCCCCCAGATTTAATTAAAAATAGAGCATTAAGTTCTTTGGAAAACATCACTTAACAACTATGCAGTAGACTATATCTATTTACCATAGCCAGCTTGAAAACTCTGATTAATAAAACCGGGTGGGAGCCAATTAAGTATTAACCAGGTGACACTTGTGTTTTGAAAATCTCGGCTATTAACGTACTTAAGATCTTAAAACTGTCAATTTGGAATTAGATTTTAGGTGGCCATCCTAAATTTGTCTAACCCAAGCCTAAAGAAATTCAGTTTTCAAACACCATTTTTGAGTTCAAACCAACCATACCACAAAGGCTTAAAACCTCTTCAAAGCCATACTGCTCAACAAAGATTTGAACCCAAGATTCAATTCCTTTGATGAATAAAAATGGACAAGAGAAATTAAATAATTTAAGAGACCAATTAACCAAGAAAAAGAATTTGAACAACAGGAATCAGCACACACAAACACACAAATTCTGGACAACAACATACGTGAGGAAGAAATTGAACCCAAAAAAGGCATGGAAATCCATTCAAACAAACATTCTGCCAATTTGGAAAAAGCAAGCTATTTGTTTCAACAAATCAAACTCAGCCAATAATTATCTCTAATCATAAAAGTTGAAAAACCAAACTGGTAGTGCTAAAGGATGGCTTCGGCCTTTTGGGAAGAAACAACCCAATCACAAACACAGACTAATTAAACATTTGTTCGAATGAAAAACAAAGCAACTGTAAGCATCAAAACAGCCTAAAATTAATGAACATAGGAAGAATTGGGGCTGGACCGAAGTCCAGACCCCCTAGAGGACGTACCCTCCCTGCTGTTTCCTCGCTCCTCGCAGCTGCCTGGTGCGTCTTCTTCATTGTTTGTTTTGGGCAGCTCTGGACTGGGCTGCGTAATGGCCAATTGGGTCAAGTCCCAAGTGACTTGGCCCATTAACTTATTCATCTGATTCTTGACACCTCCGGGATCTAAACTTGGCATCTCCACCGAGCTTTTTATGCTTCGCAAAACGATTTATAAGACCTACGTCAAGGTAAATAAGATAATAAAAATAGTGAAGTAAAAGAATACTCAAAAGAATGCATTTTATGATTAAAATATAAATAGTGGCCTAAATTGCTATATAAACATCATAGCGATTAAATGCGTATAAAATGCACCTGGAATATACTAAAACGGGCTAATATGGACGAATAAAATATGAGATTTGAGGACTTATCACCAAGCAAACCAATTACTCTCTTTATTTAAAAAAGAAACAAGGAAAAGAGGATTAACCAAATCAGCATCTTTTCAAATTCAAACTTAATTGGTCAAATATAAAATAAGATTTATCTATGATCTCGATAAAGATGTTATGCAAAGTAAAAACTAAAGACCTCATATATACTCTTTTTGTTAAGAGTCAAATCCGACCACAATATTTTTTTACAACATTTATCAACCACCTAAGCTATGTCACGAACATTGCTTTTTATATAAGAGACTACCAAAGTATAGTTAACATTACATACTTTTAAAGCTTAATACACTAGAAAAAAGATTAAACTAAGAGTAAAATATAGAAAGAGCATCAAAATAAAAGTTTCATATTTTTATATCTAGATAATGATTTACAATACCAAAAATATTAACAATATCAAAAAACAAAGTTGAATACCAATATACAGTATTGAATTGCCACAATGCAATAGTTTTATTTTGAAAATAATAATATTGAACTTCTAATTGGGGATGTGATTAATGTTTTGGTCCTAACATGATAGATTTCTTTAATAAATTCTCCAACAATAATTCTTGTGGGTTTTCACGAGAGTCAATTTGGTTTTTTCTAAGCATTCACTTAAATAAAAAATAATTTCTCTGTCCTAGAAAAAATGGGAGTTTTGATTTTGAAGGGAGATTTAAAGAGAGTGTATTTTGGTATTGAATTTCCAAAAATGTCCTTTAATGTGATGGGTAAAATAATGATTTGATGGATAGATTATTAGTAAAAAGGTATGATGTGATAGGTAGGGTATGAAAAAGTAAGGGTAAAAGTGACTTTTTAATAGAAATCAAAGATATTTTTTAGGACGGATGAAAAAAGAAAGGAGAAAGGTTTTCTGGGACGTAGGGAGTACGTCTAAGCTCCATGCATAGTTGTGACATTAATGCGGATTCCAGCTCTACAAGTGAGGTTTTGAATAACAACACAGTAGGAGATTCCTGCATTTCACATCACCTTTGACATTATAATATTGTATACACATTTTACTGTATATATATGTGAGATACTATAGTGTCAAATGTGGTGTTCCCCTAAGTTTTTTGTTTGAATAAAGTGTGTTAGAAATTATTGTTGCAACCATATGTTCACCAACCAACGGATCAGTCCAATGACACCCGATAGGATAGTCACAACCATATGATTCAAGGAAAAGTGTTGAAAGTAAAAATGATAAATATGAAGTTCTAATACTTGGATACTGATTTTGGTTCCTTTGAACTTCAAAGACGACTCTTCATGACTATGATCGATACATCATATGCAATGACAAAAATCGAAGACAATCATTGTCTCATGTAGGCATGTTAATATAGAAACGAGTATGTAGTGGTGACTTGTGAGTAACTATATGTTGGCTTATAAGGCGACTAATTGCCAAGCTGTGTTATTAAATCCGAACCGGATCGGGCAGCCCGACCGGTCGAACCGTGACCCAGACACATGCACAACCAATGCGATGCAACCCCCAAAAACTCAGAAAATCCGGAAAAAATTAGGTCGATCCGGATAAACTCGGGACCCGTCCTCTCCGTCGGGTCAACCTCCGATCTGGGTTTAAAATCATTGTTGCCAAGGAGATGAATACTTTAATATGCAATGGAAGAGTGCAAGTGTAACATAAAACAACATGTAAAACAATAAACAGCCATCATTTCTAATGAAGGTTCAATATTTTCTTCTAAACCAAACAAAGCCAAACGCGTCCATTATATCCCAACATGTACTAATGAAGGTGATATACTAGATGCGTTTGGTTTGTAAGGAAGACGAGCATATATTGTAACAAAAACACCACGTACATCAGAATGAATGTACAAAAATATAATTTATCGTTGAACGACCTGATTACTTCTCTTTATAAGAACACTTATTTCATATACATTCCTCATAACTCGATAGAACAACAAACAATAGCCTAAGTAAACTCCGTAAGGTACCATAACTACCATCGCAAATCTTCTAATAAAATTTGAATTCCAACCGATCATTTTCATGCGCGCCAAAATGAATCCAAAAAATGATGATGTTGCCATAGTAGTAGAAATAGCATCGAAGCCACGGGCACTAGCAGCGAGACAACGGACGTTTGACCTCCCGCTCCCTGAAACACATCGCCCGTTCACAAAAAGACCAAAAACAAATGAGTTCATAATACAACACAAGATTCTATAGGCAAAAAAAGGTGAAAGACCACAAAGGCACTAAAATAACCCAATATTGTGTATAAGCCTCTATGGATATATTGAAAAACAATGGTGTTCAATATATATTTTACCTTTTATGTGTGTATATATAAGCAGCAATAACTATACCAACAATTAACTAAAATCTCACAATAACAGATCAAGAGCCAAAGTACATTACCTTCAAGAGAGAAGACGCTGCAGTCGACGAGTTTGGCAACCCACGAAACCCGATATCATAAGAGATGTTCCCATCGGCTTTGAACAACCCATAGTTCTTCTCGGACAGTTGTCCGGGTTTCGAATCCTCGTTGAACAGTGCAAAAATGTAGGCCTTCAGAACGCTCTTGGGCCTCAAAGGCGTCCCTTTCCTCTTCGCGAGCCTCTTCCTCAGATTATAGTTATATGTCCGGGCATTCTCTGTCGTGGCAGCCGGCTCGTTTGTGCCGCCATGAGAAGCCCAGCCCGTTTCCGTTATCACCACCTCCATCTTGTTGAACCCTGCGTCCTCCAAAGCCGCATATGCCGCGTCGATCTGCGCATCCAGTAGGTTGTCATAGTAAAGATTCGATTTTTCGTCGCGAATTCCTTGGTTTGACTCGAACAGTGCGTAATTGATGTCGATCTTGTCGGAATTGTACGTGTATGCGAGAAACGGGTAGGCGTTTAAGCAGAAGGGGGACCCAATTTCGGAGAAGAATTGGAGAAGGGGTTTCATGAGGTGGGAAACGGAATCGGTGAAGATGCAGGAGGACGGGGGGAAGGAATCGGCAAAAACAGCCTGGGAATGCGCGGTGGTTATCTGGATCTGGCGGGCGAGATCAAGGTTCGAAGTGGCGTTGTGGATGTTCTTGACGGCGTTTAGGAGGGAGGTAGAAAGTTCGTAATCGCCGCCACCGAGGACCTCATTTCCAACGGCAATGCCGACGATGTTGGTGTCGGGGAGGAAGGCGACGACATTGTCTTTGACCCAGCTGAGGGCGCGGTCGGCACTGGCAGCGACGGCCATCACGTCGCCGTTGGAGAGGCCGATGACGAGCTCGAGGCCGGAGTTGCTGAAGGCCTTGATGACGCCGTGGTCGGCGTCGTAGATTCTGACGTTTCTGATCTTCGCTGCTTTGAGGAGCCTGACGACGTCGTCTGGCTCCGGAATGTTGTCTGCAATTCTGCCGTAGTTGATCCCGTACGTTCCGGTGAACGCTAACGCCGTTTGTCGAGCTGAAAATCAAGAACAGGCAAAGAGACTCCATCAAAGCTTCTTCCTAATACATTAAAATTTTTTAAATACACCTAAAACTAAATGCATATGAACATATACTTAAATGTAAATAAAGAATCAATTTTAGAAGTCATATCAAAATAAAGAATCATTTTTCTTAGCAAAATTTCCCTTTCCTATCACTTTCTTTAGTTCCAAGCACAGCCAAACCAATAAGTACTAGATACTATCCCTTTCCTATGAAAATGTTTTCTAAATTTCTAATTGATTCTTCAAACATTTTGTAAAAAAAGAGTTTCTGTTTTCAGAATTACTCCATATTTTTTTTGGTACTCTTCCATATAATACACCAAAGATTAATCATAAAATTATCAAAAATCCAGACTTTGACTGAATACTCAAGAAAAGAAAAACTCAAGCAAATCAATGGAAGCGAAACATTAACCAAATACATCAAAGATTCATCACAGAAACACATCATAAAAGAAGAATTGAAAGTAAGAGTTACCCTTGTGATTGAGGATCATGAACAGCAGAATCATGGATCGCAGAAGAACATCCATCCCTCCAAAGCCCAAACGACGCCGTTCACTATCCAGTTCAAGAAAACCCGCCGGCCATTTTTACTTTCTTCAAAGCTCACGCCTTTCTCAATCGCCTCAGACTGATCTCTTCCGAGGCGACGAATAGATCACCAAGGCCAACCCCACACACAGAAAACGCAATAAATCGAGCCTATGAACATGAAACAGGCAACAAAAAACCGATCTTTCTTTAAATTAAGAAAAAAAAGATTCTTGGGGTATTTTTGGGGTGGGAGATTCGAGCTTTGAAGGCTCGTTTGGGCTATGATTGAGTGCGATTATGAGCTTTTTATAGAGAAAGAAAAGAAAGAGTGGGAGTGAGTGAAGTAATTTGCAGAAGGAGAGCTTTTTTTTCTTCAGGGTGTGAATGTGTTGGAGGCGAAGGGGTGAAACTGTGAAAGTCTGTGTAAACCTCCCAATGGAAGAAAAAGGTTGACGCGGATCTGAAGAACGAGTAGAGAAGAGAGGGTTGAACCGGGCGGGCGGCGGGTCAAGGAAGAAGTGTGGGCTAAGAATCTTTGAATCTTCAATTCAAAAATACTCTTCTTTTTTTTTTGAAGGAATTCAAAAATACTCTTGTTGAAATAGATAACGGCCCATGTTTTCCGGTAAAAAGAAAAAAAAAACTCAAAGACTAAAGTGAAATTAAATTATTCTAGTTATTCAACCTTCTCCTATTCAAATGGTACATTTTAATTTTTGGACTTTTGTTTTAAGTATCAGTGGTCTTTTTTTGACAACCCTTGTTATTGTATTATGACAACAAGAACCTACGGTGTTTCGTTCAAAAAATTAATGATTCATATCCTTCTAAACTGCCTACCTGCCCCTCACCCCAGTAGCCCCCTCCTGTCCCCCACCCTAAAACGCTGAATGACTAGAGTGTTTCAAAAATTTATAGGAGTATTTCAAACTTTAGTTTCAATTTTTCATACTTCAAGCATGTATGCTAAAATCCTTACTTTGAGCAGGTTTATCAATTTCTCTTTTATTCTGTAGTGATTCTTTCGCAGTTCCATAAAAAAATTACTCAAGGTTTTGATTTTATAAAAATATTAAACAGTAAAAGTTATATATTGATGATGAAAAATAAGCTAAGGTGATTTTTTTTTGCGAGACAGGTGGATGCATCATGCATATTTAGATATTTGAAGTTTAGTTTTTTTATTTTTGAAGGAAGAAATTAAGTTAACTTTTTAAATTTGGTACCTAAAAGTTAAGTGCTGAACTTAATTTACATTTTTTTGGTAGGGAGTATTATCTTAGCTTGGTGGGAGCATAAAAATATGGAGTGTGAAAACCTTCCAAACTAAGGCAAAAGAGGCAACCAAAAAGTAGAGGCTGTTATGTGCAGTTTGCATTTCCAAAAAAAATGGTATATTTAGTAGATACACTCTTTTGATTTAGTGGCCCAACTTTACACTTAGCCATTCTTTTTGTTGTATATTTTTGATCAAATGAATCATTAATCATTCAATTGTACATGATGAAAAATATTGTCTAGCTCAAAACCTCAAACAGTTCAATCACAATTATCTAATTAATTAAGAAGAATATGTGACAAGAATTGTGTTAGGGGACACTAAATTGGCGATACTATTTTGACCTCAAACATTATACACACACAGATAATAAATGTTTGTGCACAATATAAATATTAAAGACATACAAAAGTAATGTATAAATTACAAACAAGTGAGCAATCCTAATTTTGACAATATAAATCTTATTTTTGTAAATTGTTTTATTGACCACCTTATTTTTATACATAAAGTATGTTTTAGTTTTAATTAGACATTTTTGTTTTTTTAAGGGCACTTTGAAAACATATGTTGAACCCACAGACATCGGTAACTAGTAAAGGAAAAATTTGTCTGGAGACGTAACTCAAATGGTCAATATAATGTAAAATGATATTATGATTGCCACTTTTGACTAAATCAAGAACATATTTCATTCATTATTGGTAAATTAGAGTTAGAACCCTCAATGATTGTCTAGGCCTAACCCAATTTACCAATGGGTTAGGCAAAAGCTTTGGTTTCTTTTTAAAGATAACCCAATTTACCAATGGTAGGCCACACTAGAAATTTCATGATGACTGAAATGCCCTCACACCACAAATCTCTCCAAACATGGACTTATGGATATCCTCCTATCCTCTATCTCCCCTCTCATATTCTATCAAATTCCATACCACCAAAGTAATCAAAAAAATAAAAAATAAAAATCAGAAAAAGGAAAAGAAAAGGAAAAGATGGCAATCTGTGTGTCAAATGCAAAACCCTTCATCCATTCCCTTCCATCTTCGTCTTCACCATTTCCAATTCATACCCAGAAGCTCAATTCTTGGAGAAAGCCCACACTCTGCAGATCTGTAAAGGAGTCACCTTTTCCCCATCCAAATCTCATCTCAAGGAGAAGAAGCCTTTCCCTTTGTCTCACCACGAGTTTTCTGCTCTCTTTGGGTGGCAGCCATGAAAGACTTGAAGCTAATGCTGCAATTCTTGAGGCTGAAGATGATGAGGAACTGTTGCAGAAGGTGAAGATGGATAAAAAGAAGAGGGTTGAGAGACAAGGGTTGATCAGTTCATCTGGTAAAGATACAGGTCATAACCCATTCTTCTGATGCAATTGAAGAAATTAAAAAGAAGAGCCAATAAAATGCTTAGTTCAAATACTATTTTTTGTGTGGTTGATTCTAGTTCTCGTTGTAATTTCATCTTTGTTACATTTAGCGTTGAGCTACATAGACCATTTGACCAGGATGAGGGTTATATTGTATTATGACTGGGGTTCTATTGACACCTAACTCTGGTGCCATAATAATATGACACCAAGTCTATTTGAAGGTCCTATGATCTTCCATATGATGGTTAAAATCTCTTAACTGCCACAAACCCCATAGCCCATCCCAGGCATTCCCAGCTGATATGCTATTGCATTCACAATAGCATATCCGTGAAAAAAGGGGCTGGGGCTGGGGCTAGGGGTTTGTAGGGTTAGGAAGTAGAAATCACTTCGAGGTTGAACAGAACATAGTGGGACCATCAAATGGACTAGTGTCATACTATGACCCTGGCTTGGTGTCAAAATAATTGGGCTGAATATGTCAATTTATGTTCTTATATTGGGTCTATGTGCGACTGTGCATCCTTAGTTGTGAGTTGTGTGTACCCTATGAAGAGACTTGCTAAGGTTAGAGGGATTTTTGGAGTTGAAAAATGCCAAATCTTATTCTTAACCTCGATGATTCTCTCAACAGTTTAATCTTTTATGCACTTCCATTTGGTTGCTGACTTGCTGCAGATTCTTTATTACTTTATCCTAACTGTTCTAATCATGATACTGTTGTATAACTTTTTTTTTGTATTATAAGAAAAAATGGTAAATAAACCTAGCCCTTTTACAATGAGCTCACTAATTGGTTTTGGAAGCAGTCTGTCTACTACCAAGTAGGGTAAGGTCTCTGGGATACACGCCATCCCCACACCTTATTTCCCACGGGATTTTATTGGATTTGTTGATGATGTACGGAGAATATGATAAAATGGGTCCCTTTACCACAACAAACCCGGCAAAATCCCATAAAAGTGGAGTCAGGTGTGTAGAGGGTATGGTGTATGGAGACCTTACCCTACTTGCAGCAGGGAGGCTGTTTCCAAGAGAAGAAATGGATCCTTAATGATCATATATATGCATACATGGTTTTATAATGCTAACTTATTTTGCAGCACACCTGCAAGATCTTGTCTACAAGCTGAACAGAATTGGTGAAGCCATCGACAAAAATGATCTCCCTGCTGCAAGTGGTGTTCTTGGCCAAGATCTCAAAGCAGATTGGGTTAAGAACGTTAATTTGGCCTTAGACAAGGTTTCTTGATCAATCAAGTTACTATTTTTACCTTTTCATTAATGTGGTGAATATCTTTGTTTTGAATGTTTTACTTTTCCCCTACAGTTCAGCATAAGCCCCCAAGAGAAGGCTGAGGTAGATGCATTCAGCTCATCATTGGCTTCTCTGATTTCATCAGGTATGATTGGTTATGTTCAAAGTAATTGTGTTAGAGTATAAAGCCTTTCTTGAACCTACAACAAGTTGAAGCTTGTAGCTGTCTAGCTGAGTTGGTTTCTTGATAAAGTGTTTGGTTAAACAATTTGGAAACACACTTTGTGATTCGAAATCAATACTATACAAACCCCAATGTCATAATATAACACTCGGTCCATTTGAGGGCCTTATAGTGTTCCATTCAACATCCCTCAGTGGGTCACAATCCATTGTCTATTTAACGGTTGATTGTCACCCACTCGGGAAGGGGCGAGGTCAGATTAGGGGAGGAGCATTTGTGGGGGAGGGGTTAGAGAGTGAAAGAACCACTTCGCGACCAAAACGATAGTCTTTTTATTCACGTGTTTTGACAACCGCTTGACGTGATTTTTTTGCCAGTGGAGAAGAAAGATTTTGAAGCATCAAGAGTGGCATTTGTAGCATCAGCAACTGCATTTGAGAAATGGACAACCTTAACAGGTCTTGCTAGAGAGCTTAAAGGAATCTGAAAGATTTATTCTCCATTTATTTTACAATGTCTTAGTTGTATTTTTGAATGATTCGAAACTTGTCTGCAAACACCAAATGTTCACTGGTAAGGTTTATACTTATTGCAGCAGAATGGATCACTATAATCTGCTAGCTATCAAGAATGTGTTGTAAATGTTCATGTTTTTTGGCATGTGATTCATGGAATATCTTGTAAAGAAATGTTTGTTTCAGAAATTTCTATGAAACTCTAGAGAAATTTATAATTTTTCAATTCATGTTAGAGATAAACTAATAATTTAATAATTTTTTTAATGGTGCAGATTAATTCTAAAAATGCTAAAATAAAGCTTAGGTTTGCTTAGCTTCTTTTAAAGAGTGATTACTAGTAATAATTTTGACAACAGAATTTAAACATATTTCAAATGTGTTCTCAGCTTATGTTTTAATGTATCTTTAAAAAATTACTCCGTAGAAATCAGACACTTCGAGCATTTCAAATGGTTTTTTTTTCAAATTAAAATTTTTGAAAATTATTTATCAAGAAGTTAGTGTCAAATGCTCACCATCACCACTACTTTATCACAAAACTAATTAAAGAGTAATTTACTATTGGTAATTTTTTTACACCTTGGTTCCCAATGTCATGGGATGACCCGGGGCGCTCCGGTGTCCCGTTCGTAAAATTGACAGTTCCTACCCCCCTAACTCCGCCAGTAAACCCCCCCGCCCCGCCCCGACCCGAAAGCACCCCCAACCCCCTTCAATTGCACTCCACAAGTTGATTTTGACTTTGGAGTCTGACTCCAAAGTCAAAATCAACTTGTGGGGTGCAATTGAAGGGGGTGGGGGGTGCGTTCGGGTCGGGGCGGGGTGGGGGGGTTAGGAGGGGTAAGAACCGTCAATTTTACGAACGGGGCACCGGAGCGCCCCCGGGTCATCCCATGACATTGGTTCCCAATGTCATGGTAACCTTGCCCATTTTTAACGTCCTTTGTTTAATAATTTTTCACATTTTTCTTTTTGATTCGTTTATAAATTCCGATTTTCATATATGGCATTTTAAAATAAAATTTATGTCAAAATAGAGTGTAATGCTAACTTCACACATCATTTGGATAAAACCACTCCATTTAATAACAAATGGACAATTTTGTCTTTCAGCTCTTTTCTCTCTTTTTTTAAACAGTTTAAGGTTAAAAACTTAAGGGTAATTATGTTTTTTTTAAATATAAATAGAGTAGATATAGCCAAATGAGAGGTGGATTTAACAATAACTTAAAATAAATTGCTCTGTATCAAAGACGGTCAAATCAAGTAATTATAGGAGTAATAATGTTTGAAAAAACAAAACAAAAAAAAACCCTGCATTATTTAATCTAACAGACCAAAAAAATTGGCAATACACCTACATAAAAAATTATACTCCATAGATGAAGTTCTCCTTACAAAACCAAAAAAGAAAGAAGGGTAACTACTAGAATATCAGGTAAGTGAATAAAAGACTGCAATTCTAACAAACCGCAGCATTGAAACACAACCTTGTCTTCCCATCTCCTCCCCCAAAGTTAAACTTAATAGCATCTGTTGCATCAGCAGGGGCAGAAAGACTGCTTGTAGATGGGAAAGAGAAGACGAGTGCCCGCGAGGATTTTCCATTGCCAAAGCTGAAAGAAGGAACTGTATCATGAGACGGCGCGATCTTTGCAGCAGATGATGATGGCATTGAAGGGGTGGGGGGTTCGGAGAGCGCACCAGATGAGGCAGGAACAGGGAAGGTGAACCCAATGGGTGGGGTGGTGGAATTAGAAAATATGTTGTTTCTTAGATCAGGCTTGTTTATGGCTATGGCTGTCAAGTTTGGTTTTGTTCCAGAGGTATGGCTATGTGGGGCCGTTTCTTTTTCAGGGCTGGGCCCCGCTGGGTCGGATAGTGTGGAGGTTGAGGAGGCAATCTGCCCGTTGCTCTGTTGTTGGAAGAAAGAAGACCGGTTTTGTGGGGTTTCTCTTGGCACAATATCAGTTAATGGATTCTGCATAGGGAAACAAATCAGTCCAAATCAGTGTTGAGTGAAATTAGTGCCTTATTACTCATTGCTGAAATCCCCTTTGTTATTAAGAGCCCATTTGGTGAGTTTTAAAAGATTGATATGATATGACTTCTCAATCGGGAAAAGCGATATGAGTTTTGAAATCTAAAATGAAAATATTTAAAGATATTTGACAAGCAAGGGTGTGCTTCGTATTTAATTTTGAAGGGTAAAACAGGAAGAGTTTAACTATGCTCCTAAAACGTTTTATCAAGACAAATAAAGGGATAGCAAAAAACTTCATACCTTATAAGAATTCGGGATGCTGGGAGGGGAGAAAATATTCAATTGTGAATCTGTTGAGAATGACGAAGGGCCAGCATTTGAATTAGATACATCTAAACTACTGTCGCCGAAATTCCTCTGAACAGTGCCTTTATCACTATTTTCACCCTTCAAAGATTTTGTGGACCCCAACTCAGTCCTCTTCAGATCTGCATTCTCAGATGGTCTTGCATGAGAAGTAGCCAGATTCAGTTCATATGCCTTCTCTTTAGGTGTTGGCTTGTGCCTGCTAATGTGCTCTAATATTATTCTACTTGCCTCATTTTGAACAGTCTTTGAAGTCTCCTCGGTGTGGCCAATTTCCTTATTCTTTGTGAGACTAGGCAAGAATGTTTTAGGAACAAGTGATTTTTCGATTTCTGATGCGGCTTTAGAGGGATTCAGGAAAATGGATTTCTTGGGCCGAGGTTCTGTACCAAGCTTGTTGCGTATTCTACGGATAGGTCCAACCGATCCATAACCTTGGTCAAACACAGCAGTCTTTGCCCTTTCCTGAAGTTTGCCAATAAAAGAGGTTTAAATAAGGTAAATACTTGGCCTGCTATAAAAAACCCAGAAGAATCCCACAAAAAGTAGGGTCTGCGAAGGGGTGTGTACATAACACAAACGAGGCATGCTATCATTATTTTGAGGAATACAAGTAGTTTTAGAGTATATGAAATCTCTTCCGCTTGAAAAGAGGTATTTGAAAGAAAAATGGGAGAAGTGCCTTTAAGAGTTGAACAAATCAGTGAAAGCACTTGCATTAAGCAATAATTACTGCTTTTTCAAAATAAAACCCCCTTGAAGTATGCATAAGTGGTCAAGTGAGAAGGAACTTATGATAACAGAACTTATGTTATATGGCACAAGTAAGATGAATGTGAGAACTGAGAAGGTTACCTGTGTACACGCTGACATTGGAGATTGTTGAGAAGACTGTACAGAAAAATCAAGGCCCCTGCTATTAGTTCTAGACTTAGATAATAAAGTTCTAGAATATGGAGTCCTGGGAAAATCATGGAGCCCATATCTGCTTCTCTGATTCTGTGGTGTATTGAGGCCCTGATTACGCTCTGAGGCCATGGTGCCGGGCCAACAAGGTGATGGTTTAGGTAAAGGTGGTGGAACAAAATTTTTATATGCATTCTCTGGATCTTGTTGGGCTTTGGTAAGGAAGCTGCGATGGCTAGGGCTTTGATCTGCCATTCGGCTTCCCATATACGCTTTTGCAACATCTATGGGAGACACACCAATTTCATCTTTCACCTGATGAATTATAGTATATTCATAAGGCACCAATTTCATAAGGCATCCCACTATCCAATTATGCATGTAATTTAAGCACAAGAGTATATGCACGTGAAAATTATATCGGAGCCTTGAATGTCCTATTGCTAAATTCAGTTGAACTTGCCTCTTTTCGATATAAAAAAACGTCAGCTATAGACCCGCCTGGAACATGGAAAATGCAAAAGAAAATAGGGGCAAAAATGCATTATCAATTTGGGAGAAAATAAGGATGCATTTCAGACTCAATAAATCAATTTTAGGTATTTGTTCAAAGTCCAACCCATTATAATCACAGCTCTGTTAGGGTGATGGGCCATGACTCAAGATGTATGCAACCTTACCTCAGTTAAAAAAAGAAAGAAAGGCTGTTTCAATTATCCCCTTGATGCACTGCTATATTTAATGTGCTACATTTAATGTCCAAAACTTCATAGAAAGTAAGAAGCATGGAAATTTTATAACTCCATTTTGATTTAGTCCATTATTTACTCGAAGCTAAAATGTTGTCTAAATAACTCTATTTACTCAAGTGGCAGTGTGAATTATGAAAATCTATTTACCACTCAAATTTGTTTCCCCTTCGTATTTTACAAGGTAAAAAGAAACTGAAACAATCTATTTTTCTTATACCACACCTAAGTGCTACATTCAACTCTGAGGTCCTCATTGCATAGACACTTTTTTTAGCACTGTAAAACACACGCATGCACACAGTCACACACACACGCAGATATATATTCACTTTATCAGCTTTCAGTCAAGCAAACCATAAACAATACAAGTATCCACAAAATGGTTGATGGTAGCAAATGACTCACCTTTGTCTGAGGCAAAGGTGTCAAAGGTCCACGTAGAACTCTGTTCACATCTTCAGTACTTTCAGTTGCTTTTCTTGGTGTACCATGCAATAAAAGAACTCCTTCGCTATCTCTTCCTGAAATCATGCTTGATTTGTCCTTTTCTAGATCATCAGTAGCTCTTGCTTTCAAAAGTTCAGTCAAACGGATTATTTCTTCCCTGCATAACAATGAAGACCAGTTTGAAAACAAGCAAAACCATACCAAATTTAAAAATATACCACACGTGCACATACAAATATAGGCCATGTTCTCTAGGACATAATTCCGCTAGTAAGACTCCAAACTCAAACCTTTAGTGGAAAGTCCTAGAGAATGAGCTCATAATCTTTTACTTGAAACAAAACAAACCCTCTTTTCAAATAATACTATCCCAGAGTATTTGTCCACTTTCATTTTTACACACCATCCAATACACGTCTTTAATCCATTTTATCTTGTAATTTATATATTAAAGAATTATAGAAATTATATATTAATAATCTATATGTTAAGACAAATCAAACAAGATCACACATGACTATATTTAGGCTTACACATTGAGAGAATTTGATGAGTCAAAATGCTTAGATGAACAGTTCCAAAAGTCAAAACTGGACGAATACTCCGGGACGAAGGGAGTATAACTCAACTAAAGTTGTGCCCATTGGTGAGAGATTGCTAATAGAACTAAAAGAGTCAGTATTGACAATTTTTAGACTCAGTTAAATAATGTACTAAATCAAATGGCACATTAAACTTCATTTTCTTCTTATTTTATATGAAAATTAACACACTCGCCTCTAGAGCTGGCAAATTAGTCGGTCAAGTTAGGTTCGGATTCGGTCATTTCAGATTCAGATAACATTGGGTTCGAGTTGAAAATTACTTGTTCATGACTCAGTGTCATCGGGTTTGGGTCGACCCAATAGGTTATGAAATTTATTTTTAGAATATTTAAATTCATACTAGCACTTGCATTTTGAACTAAAAATAAGAAAATATCAAAATGCATATATTAAACCTCTTATAATTTTTTATTTTGAATTTTAAATTAGTTTTTAGTTATATTTAACAATATTATGAACAAAAATAAAATATCAAAATAAAATACACGATTTTGAAAAACTCTTATGTTAGCGGGTTGGATATGTTTGCTTTGGGTTCGGTTGGGTTTGACCAATTTTTAGGAGGCCACTTCGGGTACGGTCAACAAAACCTTTGTTCCAAAGGTAGTACTTATTTTTTAGTCGGGTCAATTTTTGCAAGGTCTACTCACCTCCAAAAGTTCTTCTTTTATGGAGTTGGATAAATTTGATGTCCTAGTGCAAGTAAAAACTAAACTAGGGATTGATGGTGTAGTGCAGTTTTCCAAAAGTGGTATAAACATAAAGATAAATCTTCAACAAAAAGAAATTCATAAAGCTAGTAGAGTACTAGAGTTCTAAAAACAATACAAGAAAATAAAAAACCATGAACATTAATAGTTGTGCTACGGCAGTACCTAGAAAATGATTTCCCTTTCATTAACTGCTCAATTCTGGAAATCTCAGAATCATCATGAGAGTTCTCTGGCCTAACATGCCCCTGGTTTTGATCTTGAGATATTCCATTCTCTTTTTCTATAAGTTCATTGGCATCCATTCTTACACTAGATACAAAGGCTGCAGACTGCAAAACACAAATTCCAAACATTTTAAGGACATTCATTTCACCTAGAAAGGCCATCTAAAGAATATCAGTTAAACATATATGGTTTACTTTTCCACTTGTTAATTTAGTTTCACATTATGATTTCAAGAACCTCCCATGTACAAGAAAATGTATTGTATTTCTCTAGTATACTTTGATAAAGTACAATCATGATCTATGTTTCACTGGGCATTATGGAAACAGTTACTCAAGCGGGGATAGGAATGGGGAAACACCAACATTTCCATATTTCAAAAAGGATTTGGCTATCAGGATTTCCCCAAATATCTAAACAGGAACGGTTTTTTCCTTTACAAACACAGGAACGTTTTGAAACAGAAAACAACACTTCCTTGAAGAATGCATGCAACATGGATCATGATATCTCATCAAAAGAGTTGAGCCACAAAGAACATTCATTTCCATAGTTATTCATTGCAGGTTTGCAGGTAAAAAAAGATTTAGCATCATATCAACAATCTAACTAGTTCCAAAACGTCCCATTACTTCTTTTTCCTATGATACACATCCCCAATTCATTTTTCCTAAAATAGGTCCACTTTCATTTTTTATATCTCCACAAGTCCATAATATATTGCTCCGCGGTGCACGGATAAAGAATATATTAAATGCTTACAGTTGAAGTGCACTTCTCTTCATCTTTTGCACTTGGTATGACCTCCTCACCTTCTGTATCCAATGAAAAGAGTAATTCTGAGTTTGAGAGCAGAATAATCATAACACATAGAATATTATTGATCATTATGTAGGTAGAAAAAAGTGGGAAATTTATGAGCATGCCACTGTCCAAAAACAGGATGCACAAACCAAAACAGTAAACACATTGGGATCTTTAATTTCCCCTATGTTTATGAACACAGATCCAATACTGATTTTTGCACATGCTTCTTCTTTTGACATTTCCAAAAAGGGGTGCAACTGATTCTACAATGATATTGGAGATTTGGAGTGTATGTTTGTGTTAGCATCACAAAACAGTAGCTTTTCTCGATCTGATTAATCTAATTTCAGCAAATCAACAAGAAAGCAAACGTAATGTAACCAAAACATCAATTGTTGACTTTTTTTAGTTTTAAAAATTTAACCTTGAAAAAGATATGAAGGAAAATTAACACAAAAGCCATCATTTTTTGAACTTTTACCTAACTAAAGCATCATGGCCTCATGGGCGCATAATCTCACATAATTAAATTTTGATACTACAAATTTACAAACCCTAGAATATCTAAATACGAAGCTCAAATATTGAAATTAAAAGCTAAACGAGACTGAATTTTGATGCTCAAAGTAAAACTACTAAAATCAAACAATAAACTTTAACAAGCTGTAACTAACCCGCACTAGCATTTAACTGCAATAAACGCGTAGGTATTTCATATATGCGCAAAAAGAGAAATTACCGTTGCTTGTGGTGATAGGAGGTAGAGGGAGAGCATCAGAAGTCGCCCTGGAGAGGAATGACGGGATGATTCTAGTGGCGGTGCCGGATATCAGACGGTAGGCCGGATCGACGAGTTTCGATAACCATCCGCCGCTGCCGGCCTTGTTCACCGGCGCAGCCAGGGGTCGGGCGTAAGGACTAGGAGGTGGCTTCCTCGACGGAGGCTTTTTGAACTTCCCCCCGGCGCCCCTATGCTGTTCTCCGTCATTGTATATCGCCGCCGCCGTAGACGCATTCGCCTCCATCTGTCTCTCAGACGGCGAACTCTGGCCACGCGACGGATCTCTTATAACTTAAGCGGATCAGCGGATGCATTATCTACTTTCGTTTTTTCTCAAGTCAACTGTCAAAAGGAACTTTGAACATGTGCAAAGTAAAAATAAAAAGGAAGAACGACTAAAACATTGAAAATATATTAAAATAAGACTTTCATGTTTTTATTCCTAAAATAGGATTTACATTACCAAACATGCTCATATACATTACCAAGAAAATATAGTAATTCGCACATGTACACTGCCACATTACCACAATGCAAAGTCAATTATACTACCTCCGTCCCAGAGTATTTGTCCACTCTCATTTTTACACATAATCCAATACACTTCTTTAATCCATTTTATCTTGTAATTTGTATATTAAAAAATTATAGATATTATATAATAAAAATCTATATGTTAAGATAAATTAAACAAGATCACACATGACTATATTTAGAGAATGTATATGGTACATCCGGATGTACCTAGAAATAGGTACATCTGGGTAGTACTCATTCTCAAATAAAATAGTACTCATTCTCGTACAAATATAAACATTCATTTCGAAATACGTGATACTCATTCTGAAATAAGATAATACTCATTTAAAAATAAAGAGGTACTCATTTTTATACATTTATCTAATATAATTATAATAAATAGCATAATATTCATTCTTAAAAAAAACAATACTCATTCTCAAATAAAAAAATGCTCATTCTGAAATAAAGTGTTGTTCAATTTTTTCACAACAGTACCATCAAGCTTCTTCATCCCTAACCTTTACCCCGATCCTTATCATCAGATTCATTACAATCCCCAAATCTCTTCAACTTCTTCAGTCCCACCCACCTAGGGTTTCCAGGCTTCCTGTAAAGCCGCCGCCACAATCACCATCCCTCGTCGCCCTCTCCATCGTTTTCGCATATTCCCAATCGTCGCGCCTCGTCGTAGCCTTTCCTTCGCCGGCCTTCTTCGATCGTCACCCTCCTCTCTTCCTTCGCGAACTTCTTCGATTCTTCGCTCCTGTCGCTTAATTCCGCCGGCTGTACGATTCTTCCCGTACCTGTACGATATAATTTGCGCTATATTTAGGTTTACACATTGAGAGAATTTGATTAGTCAAAGTTCTTAGATGAACAGTTTCAAGAGTCAAAAGTGGACGAATATAGCGGGACGGAAAAAGTAAATTATTTTACCTAAAATTTTGAATTATGTCATTATGTATTTGGAAATTTGAATCTAAATCCATTGTTTGAGAACTCAAAAACTTTAGATTTAAATTTAGACAAAATAGTTTTTATGATATGTTAAAGAACTTCAATTTAGACTTTAAATATGGATTTGATCCAAATTAATGTATAAAATTCATAGAATTTGGATTTGAATTTAGAATAAATTTTTTCAGACTACATTTGGTACACGGAATTCATATTATAAATTAGAACTAAAGAAAAAAAAATTTAATTTTACTGTTTGATAGCATAAAAATATGTGGATTTAGAAATAGTAGTGCCAAAATGAGTTGAAATTTGAGAATTCAATTTCATCCAAATTAATTCCATGAAATTTTAATTTTTAATTTAATTTCAATTTTATCAATTCCGTATGCAAAACGGACTCTCAATTCAAAACAAACTCAATTACATTTCCCCCCTATCATATACAAATCCAAATTTAACCTTTCTTTAATTTACAATTTACAATAAAAAATATCTTTTTTATGCAACAACAATTCTATACGTATTAACAAGCTCCTATCTATATTTTTGCCAACTTTAAAATTGAAATTCTAAAAGTGAAATTATATAGTTTCCAAATAATATTTGGATTTTGGAATCATAGGATTTCAAATATTGAAATTGAAATCTAAGATTTCAAATGCATTTAATTCTCCAAACACTATCTTAATTCAAAATAAACTCATTTATTCAACAATAATTCTGTACATATCAACTCGTTTCCATCATCATCTTTGTCAACTTCAAAATTTAAATTCAAGAATTGAAATTATATAATTTTCCAAACATCATTTGAAATTTCAAATAAGGGAATTTAAAATAATAGAATAGAAATATAAAGTTTCAAATAAATTTTAGTTCTCAAACATTATCTTAGAGATATTTACTTACCATAGTTACAGCCATATTTAGGGCTTATTTGAAAATAGCGCTAGAAATTAGCGTTAGCGTTTTGGATAAAATTTTAACAGTGCAAATAACTTTAAAAACGTTAACGCTAAACGCTGACCGTAGATAGTTTTTTCAAAACACTAATGCTAATAGCTTACGTTATTTCCAAACAGGCCCTTATATGTTCATGATCTATCCAACAACTAATTTTTCCACTGAACTAATCATTTCGGTATCACTTCACGAAGTTTAAGAGAAGTGATAAAAAAAAGTAGTGATTGTAATTTGTTTGGAAGAAAGTGAAAGATTTTAAAACACATTCTTTTTGGGCAGAAGAAAAAAGGTATGACGATTAATAATTCAGGACGAAAAGAGTAAATTTCTGGTTATTTATTACTCCGTAGTAAACATTATGTCGTAGGACTTCAGGCGCTACCAACTCTTCTAAAACCAATCGGTACGTGTTAAAAGAGGCGCATACCCTAGCCTTATAGTGTCGTTCAAGAAAAATAATGTACTCCCTCCGTCCGGATTTCAAGTTCCCGGTTTGACTTTTGCTCATTTTTAACAAGGGTTGACTCTAAGCATAATTTGTCCAAAATGCCCTTGGCACCAATCCCTCACTGGCTTGTAACTGCCCCAACTCGAATTACCGCCACCGCACCCCATCGTCGCCCCAACTCCCACTACCATCAGCCCCACCGCCGCACCCAACCTATCATCACCGTCGACCCACCATCATCAATCCAACCCCAGCATCACCGCTAACCCCCGCTACAATCGCCGTCAACCCCCGCAACCATCGCCGGCAACCCCACCTTCGTCGCCCACCCTACCATCGCCCCAAGCTGCCACCATCGTTTAACTTGGGAAAAGAGAAAAAGAAGTAAGGGAGAGAAAGATGAGACGAAGAAGAAAATGATGATGATATTAAAATCATAGATCTGCATAGATCTATTGCAAATCTTCACAGATCTGAGAAGACAAGCAAGGGAATGAAGGAGGGAAAAGAAGGAAAGAAAAAAGGAGTAGGAGTCAATTTGGGGGGAAGAGGAGGGATAGAAAAAAGGGAGATTTTTGTGGAGAAGAAGAAGAATGAGAGAAGAAGAAGAACAAGGGATTGGGTGGGGGAAGAGAGACAGAAGGATGAGAAGATAGATTAGAAAGAAAAAGAGTGGCTGGTGAGGGATAAAGAGCCGAGAAGAGGATTGTGATTTGTGAGTGAGTAGGGAGGGTATTTTTGGAAGAATGGGTATGAAAACGTATAATGGGAACTTTACTTCCGGACAAAGAAAAGCGTAGAATGAGAACTTAAAATCCGGACGGAAGGAGTAATAAGTTATGAAGTGAATAGATTAGCTCTATTGTGTAGAATAATTTATTGTCCAATTATGACCAATTATCGCTTATTGAAAAAAATTAGTTTCACTCTAAAAAAAATACTTAAATTTGGTGGGGTATTATTTATAAAAACATTTTTAAAAAATACATTTAAATTTAACGTTAGAATTTTTTTTTAAAAAAGAATTGACCTAAAATAATCTCACCTTTCATTTATTTGCGAAAAATAGTCATTTTCCAAAAATTCTGTTAAATGGCCTTAACCTTTTAATGGCAACCCCAATCTCGCACACATGCGCAATGGTGGGGTTATTTCCTATTACAATTTTAAAATAATTTTCTCTAAATATAAACATCAAGGTGTTAGACTTTTTTTAAAATTACTCAGTAACTCAAAAGCATTACAAACTTATCCAAAGCTCAAGCGTTAATTACAAAAGTTGTTCTTGGATTCCATGTCAACCTCGTGTTGGCTCAATATTTTTAGTTAACGTCAAAGCTTTAAAATAAATTTTTGTAATCACTGTTTTAGAATGTGAAAGCTAAACATTGTTTTAATACTACTATGGCAATCTCAATACCATGTAAATTGCAGTGCTTATGTCAAAGGGATGTGGCATTGATTTGGCAAATTTGTAGTTGAAATGAAAAAAAAGGGGTCTAAAACTGCACTTCTTTGAGAGAATGGGAGTTAAGAAAAGTCCAGTAGCTTGTAGTGAGACAACTAGTCTAAAAAAATGGACTCAATCCATTAGAGTCTCTTTGTGCCATCAAAGAAAAAAAACTTCTCTCTAATTAGTTTAAAAAAAAACAATTCACTGAATAAGCCCATATTGAACTGTACCAAGCTGAAGAAACCAAACCAAAACCTCTTTTCAATATGAGTACTAAACAACCAAACAGCAAATGCTTTCTAACATCTTATTGTTGCTTGCATATACTTAGATAAAAAAACACACAGCATAAGAGAACACACAAAACATTAACACTGCAAAGTAGAGACACATCCACAACCATTTTTTTCGCTTCCAAAACCAAAACACTGTACTACGGATCGACTGAGAATGCTTCCCCTGATCTCAGGCCTATCATATCCCTATCCTTGCCAAAGTCTTGACGAACCAATACGGTTTTCTTGCAATCAACTCGTTCCCAAGGATCACTCCGACAACCAAACCACTTACGAACCCAATCCATATTATCATCCACTCTATTTTCAAGTCTGATTCCGAGCCATCGCATTCTTCTTCTGTAGGGGATGGAGGCTGCTGTAGTTGAGGCAAAGACCTCGCGTTCCCACACAGTTTATTCCAAGGTTCAAAAAACAATCCTACATTCCCTTCAAATGATTTGAGCTCAAAGGTACAGAACTGGTTTCCTTGGGGTATAGGGCCAGAGAGATTGTTATACGACACGTCAAATGCTGAAAGAGAAGTGAGTTTTGTGAGCTCCACTGGAATGCTTCCCGTGAGTTGGTTTTGGGAGAGATCTAAAGTTTCTAAATTTTTCATATTGGAGAAAGAAGATGAAATGTGACCGCTCAGACGGTTTCTAGAGAGATTTAGCACCTGAAGCCCTGCGAGATCGCCAAAAGCATCAGGAACCTGCCCTTCAAAAGTGTTGGAAGAAAAATCTATTTCACAAAAAATATCTGGAATCTTCATATAGCTCCTTTCCAAACCCTTGTTGTTTATGGTCATTGAGTAATCAAATTCACCAAAGTCTTCCCCATACCAAGAGGAATTCGGTACCAAGCCCTGCTCCATGTAGCTCATCACGCGACTTGCATTTAATGCTCTCATGGGGTGCGAGGTCTCAATGAACTTTGAAGGCATCTTCCCACTAAAACTATTGTTGGATAAGTTGATGACTCGCAAGTTTGAGAATTCAAAATCATTATTAATGACACCATGCAACCCATTAGATTGCAAGATAAGGGAACTTAACTGAGTAACTGTTTCCAACCAAAATGGAAAAACATCAGTTAGTTTGTTATTACCAAAATCAATGAACTCCAGTGAAGAACAATTTGCTAATGACCTCGGTAGCTGCCCTTGTAATTGATTGTCCCTCATACTAATCATTCTCAGTTTGCATTTACTGTTCCACGCCGAAGGAATGCTTCCATCAAATTTGTTTCCTCCGAGAGCCAACAATGAAAGAGAATCACTAAAATTGCTCAAGCATTGGGGAAGCTTTCCACTCAAACGATTGAATGACAAATCGAGATGCTCAAGGGATGTTAAATTGCAAATCAGATGTGAAACTTCTCCCGAAAAACTATTGTTTGAAATCAGGTAGGAACTAAAGGAGGGAAAAGGTGGTGGGATTGGGAGAGATCCCTGTAGCATATTATGCCTAAGGTCTAAAGTTCTTATTTTATCTCGAGGATGAAAGACAGGATCATCTTGTTCAAAACCAGTTAAAAGATTATTAGAGAGGTTCAGAGAGAGACCCTCTTCAGAATTTTGACCGAGATCAAATATCCATGGAGGAATTTGACCTTTGAGATTGTTATCTGAAAGATCTAGATATTCCAGGGTATTTTTGCCGTTGTGCAGGATTGTAGGAAACTCAGAAAGATTGCATGAAGCCAACCCTAAAAACTTTAAGCTTGGAAAAGATATGACGTTTTTTGTGCTAGTGCTCTTTATGCTCAATGAAAAATGATTGTATGACAAAATTATAGTAGTTAACTTTGTTAGGTGAGAGAAAATGTTTAGTTCCACCCAGTCAATGGTTAACTGATTGTGAGACATGTCGATTTCTGTAATCTGAGTGAGGTTCATGAGCCAAGATGGAATGTCACCTGTCAAGTCCAAGCGTGCAAGGTTCAAATGAGTGAGCTTGGTGAGCTTACCAATCCATGACAATGAAGTAGTAGTAAGACTTTCTGGGCTGAAGTGGTTACTATCTGGGGAGAAATAAACACCATAAGGTTGGAAGGAAGTATCACCCCATAAATTAAAAGAAACAAGTTGGGTAAGATTTCCAAGTGACATCGGAAGTTTCCCTGTAAAATTGCAATAAGAGATGTCTATATCTTCCAAAGAGGCAAGATTTCCAATGGAGGGAGGCACCACTCCCCCAAAACTTGTATAAAAGAGTTGTAACGATTTAAGAGGGCTCCCTGAAGGGAAGTCGGGCAAATAGACTCTGAGATCATGATTGTCACTTAGATCGAGCATCTGGAGTTTTGGGAGATGGAAAATGGCAACGGGGAATTCACCCCTGAGTTCACAGTTAAGAAGAAGCAGAGACTCTAAAGATGAGAAATTGGAGAGGAGTTGAGGTACGAGTGAAGAAGAAATTCTCACGTCTGATAGATGGAGCTCCTTCAAGTTGATCATGCGTTGTACCAGTCCTTCTAGACTATGAACTTCCAATCCGTGTGCAGAGACATCACCCCTGACATAATTAAAGGACAGATCGAGGGAAACCAAAGTGGTTATATTGGAGAGCTGCTGTTGCGGGATTCGGCCTGTAAGGTACGAGTGCTTCAAGTTGAGATGAGTGAGACGGGAGAGGTTTCCGACTGCAGAGGGTATGTGAGAATAGTTGAAGTCATTGTTGGAGAGGTCCAGCCTCTGAAGGTGAGTGAGGGTAAAGAGTGCATTGCTACTGGAGTTTATGGAACCGAAGAGGCAGCTCCCACTGAGGTCTAAGCCGATGACATGATCAGTTCTGTCATCGCACTCCACACCCTCCCAGGAGCAGCAGTCGCCCCCGTCTTTCCATGATTCCAGTTTTGGTTTTGGATGAACATCATGCCAGTCATTATAGCATTGGTTAGTGCTGGCAAAGCTGTGCTTGAACTGGAGCAAGGCAGCCTTCTCTTCATCATGGCAACGCCTCTCCTTCGACTGGGCCACCACCATAGAATCAGTACTGAGAGAGAGGAGTATGAGTGATGATGATGATGAAAACAGTAACAACAACAACACCAAGTGAAAGTGAAATGAACACTCCATCATCAAACAAACAGAGAAACACTACTCTTACTGTACTGTTCTTTAGCGTACAAATAATATACTACTTGCTGTAATATATGTTATGAGATAACACAACTGATGATAATGCTCTGATTTATATATACCAAGAAACAAACATATCATGTGTTTGAAATGGGAGACAATTCCAATTATTTGTCCGTGTTTGGTGTGTGTGAATTCATTAGTCCATTTTATACCATATATCAAAGGGAAAAACACCATATGGACAGTAGGAAACCATGGTGGCAGGCATTGATGGAGAAACTGGTTCTGGTCATCCCATCACAAACAACATTCACACTCCTCTCCCTTTTGGACCATTTTCGAATCTTTCGTCTAAAGTAAAAAAAACCGTGGCGATTTTGTACTATTTTCTATCTAATAGCTCTTACAATCCAATCACTCTATTCTTAAAAGCAGGGGAATTATTTTCCCGCCCAATACACTCATCTCCTCCGCCGTCGATATGAAAGAACAAATAAGATCTCCGGCTATGATTGGTTGTGTAATATTACCTATTTAGAATAATAAATTAAAGGAAATTTTGCATACATAATCACTCTATTCTGATAAAAAAAGAAGGGAGTAATTTGTTTCCTAACCAATTTCGCCTAATTACTTGATTGTGATAAAAAAAAGAAGGAACGGTGCAAGAGATTTTTCATATTTTGTTTCCTTTTTAAATAGGTAATTATTTATGCCTAATTATTACTACTACTATTATTATTATTATAATTACTTGGGATAATTTACGCCTGATTATTTTATCAAAAAGTAATTATTTATGCCTAATTAAATAGGTAATTATTTATTTAATCACTCTATTCTTAAAAGAAAATACTTTTAAGAATAATAGAATGATAAATTAAAAGAAATTTCGAATGCATAATTACTTAATTTTGGTAAAAAAGGAAGGGACTAATTTTGCAAACAAGATCTACGTTGTTTCCTTTTTAGAATAATTTTGCATGCATAATTAATTAATTACTCTATTCTTATTTAGAATGATAAATTAAAGAAAATTTCGCATGCCTAATATATTTCTAAAAAGGAAAAAAAATATAAAAAATATTATTTATATAAACTTCTTTTATACTACCGAACTTTTTTATTAAATTCTAATTGATATAATAAAAAAATGATTACCATTCAACTAAAAATAATATTTGTCCATAAAAGGTAATAATCACGTTAAGTTGTAAATTTTTTAATTAATGCATTAAATTTACAGTTTGGTAATTTATGTAATTTCCAATTAAGAAACAAACCATTTTAATCGTACAAACCATTCGTTTCCTTTTCGGAAAGAAATCAAATCTAAAAGAAATGTCAAAGTAATACATAGAAATGGTGGCACATATAGTAAGTGTTGAATAAATAAATGATAATTAAATCATAAATCACCGTGTAATAAGAATAGATCATGTATTACCGTGTAACAAGAATAATAATATTAATATATCGTGTAATAATATTACCGTATTTAATCATTATTAATTTATTACCATGTAAGAAGAATGATAATAATATACTGTGTAATAAAATTACCGTACTTAGTCATTATTATCGTCTAATAATTATAATCTAAGAAGCTTTCAATTTAAAAATATTTCCATTTAGAAAACATGGCCAAACTTAATATTACCATATTTAATCATTATTAATTTATTAAGGTGTGATTATGTTAAGAAAATAAGCTTTCAATTTAATTATGTTTCCATTTAGAGATTCGGTGCCAAATATTTTATAAAGAATTTTAAATATATAAGTTTATGCATTTAATTAGGAAGGCACAATTAAAAAATCAAAATAATAAATAATAAAAGAAATTAAATATAAAAATATGTCAAAGTAATACATAGAAATGGTGGCATATATGTAAATATGTTAAGTGTTGAATATAGAAATAATAATTAAATCATAAATTACTTTGTAATACTGTGTAGAAAAAATAATAATACAAATATACCGTGCAATAATATTAATGTATTTAACCATTATTAATTTATTGTCGTGAAAGAATAATAATAATATATCGTGTAATAATATTATCATACTTAGTTATTATTATCGTGTAATAATTCTAACCAATAAGCTTTCAATTTAATAATGTTTCCATTTAGAAATTCAGGCCCAAATGTTTTATGGAGACATCTTTTTAAGTGGTGTGCCTTTAATACATGGAAACGTATTGAATAATATATACCTTTATATGTTGAACAATCAACCATTGTTTAATAACTTACCCGGAAAAAATTAGATGCATGGAAATAGAAAAATACTTTAATTTTTTTCATACTTTAAATGCAGTCATTCTCAATCACTAAAGAAGTCTTTAAATAAATAAATGTTTTAAAAGTTTAATATATAAAAAGTTTGATATATAAAAATTATACGAGTAATGTAGAAAATCATGAAGAAGTCTTTAAATAAATAAGTATTTTAAAAGTTTGATATATAAAAATTACTATGAGTAATATAGTTTAGAAAGAAGTCTTTCGTTATTTGTAAAACAATTAATTTTTGTAACTTAAAATAATAAAATCTTTATATTCTACTCCCCCCGTCTCAAAAGAAGTTCCCTTATTGATTTTTTGGAAAATTAAGGGAGGGATATTTGGTGTTGACTTTCCAAAAATACTCTTGATGTGATTGATAAAAGTAAGATGTGATAGATAGATTATTAGTAAAAAGATATGATGTGATAGGTAAGGTATGAAAAAGTATGTGATAAAAGTAATTTTTTAATAGAAAAAGGAAGAAGTTTGTGGGACAAAGAAAAAATGAAAGGGGGAGATGTTTCAGGGACAAAGGGAGTATTAGATAAGAAATTATATCCTTCAAAAATGATCTTAATTTAGTAATATAAGTATGACCCGTGCAACGCACGGGAGTGATGCTAATTTTTCTTTAAAATGGCTTTGGGGACTCACAGATGTGGAGTAAGATCTAATCAAAGACATAGAAACAATGTTTGTAGATGAAATATTCTTAAAAATTCAATATGTTTTAATATTATTTAGGTAATTCCTTGAACAAAACAGCATTATCATATTTAATTAATTGCAAAAACCAGTTGGTATTTTTAAATACGCGCAAAAAGAGAAAGTACAGTTCCGGCCGCGACGGGGATGATTCTGGGCGGCGGTTGCCGGATTAATTCACCGGCGCATGGACTGGGTGGCGGCTTCTTGAATTCCCCTCCGGCGCCCCTGTGCTGATCTCCATCATTGTATATGGCCACTGCCATAGAAGTAGTCGGGGTCTCGCTAAGTATTGCACTGCACCCTTAGTCCGGTAAGACCCGAGTAGTATCCATTCTGAAGTTAAGTGGTACTGATTCTCATACAAACATAACAGTTCATTTGAAATAACGTGGTACTCATTTTGAAATAACGCAGTACTCATTCTGAAATAACGTAATACTCAATTTTATACATTTGTACAATATTTATTTATGAATAACGAAATACTCATTAAACCTAGTAGTACTCATTTCCAAATTTCATAGCACTCATTTCATGAAAATCTAAAATGTTGTTGAAGACCATATTCTAATTAGAACAGATTTGGAATTAGAGCTTCGCCTACCAGAACTTGGAATCGCGGAATAGCGGATCCTAAGAGCATCGCCGATCGATTTCACCCAAACCTGCCGCCTTCATCGCTGATCGATTTCGCCCTCTGCAGATCTTCCTTCTTCATCACCGCAGATTGATTTAGTCTGCCGCAATAGATTCTTGCCGCAGATCCATTTCACCTTCTTCATCGCCGATTTCCTTTAGCCCAAATTAAACGCCGGCTGTACGGTTCTTCCCGTACAGCCGGTTGTACGATATAAATTGCGGTAAGACCCTCTCCCTTCTAATTAAAGTTTAATAAATGTATTAAAAAGTGAAAATATGCTTAGAAAATTGGATAAATTGTTATGTGGTCCTAAGGTTCCCATGAACAACATAAAAGACAGAGTTTTTTGAAAACAGAAAAGATAGAATTCTAAACTCATAAAATTTTTGAGGGAGTTTATATTTTAGATGTAGACATGTGGATAAGAGAAGTAAAACTACTCTATAATTTGAGACGAATTAAAAATAAAAGAAAGAAGATCTTCAGGGATGACATAAGTATCATTTAGTTTTACATATTGAAAATGATAGTTAATGACAACGTTTAATTTTAATTTTTTAAAATTAATTGTTCATTTTAGCACTATTAAAAACTATTTTACAATATGATTTGAGTGCCTCTTTTGATAACCATTTCAACATTTAGGTCCATATTTGGAAAATACTATGTAAAAACAACATTTAGCCTTAATTTCTTTCAAGTTAACTTATAATTTTACTATAATAAAATTTTATCCAAAATACGAATGCTTACTAAAACATATTGTTTCCAAACAAAGACGGGTTTTTTTGGGAAGAAAAGAGGAGAGGAATTTATAGTGGACCACCCATTCCATTTTTTAAAAAGATTGAGAACTTTGTTTTAAACCAACTACAAAAAAAGTGGTAAGTTTATTTTGGGACAAATAAAGTATCTATTTTTATATATTTTCTCAACTTATTGAAGAATAATGACTTAAAATCCTCTTTAGGGTTGGAAAAAAAAGACTAAAATATGAGTGAAATATAGAAAACATACACGAAATGCTTTGTAACATCTTATTGTTACATGCATATACTTGGATAATAAAACACAGAGAAGAAGAGAACATACAAAACATTAACACTGCAAAGTAGAGACACATCCACAACCATTATATTTATTGCTCTTCCAAAACCAAAACAAAACTGATCAATTGAGAATGCTTCCCCTGATTTCAGGCTTGCCATATCCCCATCCTTGCCAAGGTCTTGACGAACCAATGCTGTTTTCTTGCAATCAACTCGTTCCCAAGGATCACGCCAACAACCAAACCATCGCGAACCCAATCAATTTTAGGGGTCATGTGCGATTAGTCACTCTACACACCCTCCGGGCTACCCATGAATAATACCACAAGTGATGATAAGGCTCTCTCATTTATACCTAGAAAAACATACTGTATAATATAATGTGTTTGAAATGGGAGACAATTCCAATTATTTGTCCTGATGAGTTTGGAATGGGAGACAGTTCCACTTACGTATATTCATCCAATTTTTTTGAAGTATTAATGTACATTTTTCCTTCAAAATATTTTTACATGCCTCATCACCTACAAAATTTTATTTGGTCACACATAGGTGATTTGAAAATACTTATTTTATTGATACTCCGTATTTAGAAACTCAAGATGTATCTATAAATAAATTTTAGTTCTCTGAAAAATAATTCACCTAAAGTAGAGCGAGGTGAAAATTAGTCATGATTTTAGTAGCAATAAAAATTAAACAGCTCCACAAGACTAGAGCTTAATTCACAAACAAGTTGAGAAGAGCAAATCCAAAGGTGAAAAGACTCTACCAACCTTCACTCTCCATGGAATATGTTGGGGATTCCTCTAAGTCCCACACCGGAGGGAAAAGAAAAAATGGACCAAAATATATAAGTTCACCGAACCCTATTAGTTTGAAGCCTTTTGGGAAGTGCTCAAAAACAAATTCATGAGAGCTTGGCCCAGAGTGGGCAATATCATACTAATGCGGGGTTGGGGTGAGGGCAGGCGCAGTCCCAACATGTGGTATCGGAGCCCAGGTTCTTGCGAGCGTGAGGCGGACTGTGTAGTGTGGAAAAATCTCGGTGTGACGGTGTAATAATAGGACCAAGACCAAGAAAGAGGATCTGCAGGTGGTGCCTTGTGCCGAAAGTCTTCCCAACGAGATGAGGTCGGGCAGCATGTCCCGTGAAGTTATAGCCACGGCGGTCTTCTCGACAGGAGGTCGGGCGACGCGTCCCGCAAAGAGTGTGCGACGGTGCAAGATGGTTAGCAGGTAAAAGAAAAAATGGATTACCGCTAGATGGGAGGTCGGAAATTGTGTGGTCCTTGGTTGAGGGGAGGTTTGTTGGGGATTCCTCCTGTTAGACGCCTCGCACACCTCTAGAGGGAAGGTGAATAGAGGTGTTGCCCAAAAGACCAGTTTTTTACGCGGAAACGTTCTTCACAAATATTCAATAAAATCAATGCACCACAAACAAAATAAAGTGAAGGATAAGAGCAATGCACACACGATATATACTGGTTCGGCCTAATGCCTACATCCAGTCCCCGAAGCAATCGTGCCTAGGCCTTCACTAACCCGTCAAACTTAACGAAGTTTGACAATCCGAATACAACTCGAGAACTTGATTTCACAAGCCTCTTATCTTACCACCGAAGTTTTGATTTCACAAAACTCGGGATTTCTTCCACCTAACGTTTGATTTCACAAACCGTTAGGATTTCTACCACTTGGTGTAATCCCAACACCAAGAATACAAATCCCTTACAATAAAGTAAGAAAACAAATCGCAACCGAGTAATTCTCCCAACACGGAGTAGATTGTTGCAAATACAATGAAGCCCTTTAGAATATGGCAATATCTCTCAAAGACTCAAGCAATGAGGAAAAACTCAAACAAGAAATGATTTAGCAATCAAAACAATTGCCTTGCTTGGATATAAGGAGGGGATTGAGTAGAATCTCTTTGGATATTCAAAGGATATGTTTTTCAAAGTGTTCTTAGTGCTCTTATGAAGATAATCACGAAAGTAGATAGTTTATAGAAGTTAGGGAGTGGATAGGGATGAAAAGAGTTCAAAAAACTAGCCGTTTGGTAGTTGAAACTGTCGACTTATTCGAATAACTCAAGAACTATTCGAACAGTTTGGATCAATCGTGTGGCTTGAGAAACCAATTCTTATTCGAATAAATTGGGATTTATTCGAATAAATCAGATTGAAAAACCAAGACTTATTCAACTAGTTCTGGATTTATTCGAATAGTTTTAAATTTATTCGAATAGTTTGCTGGAAAAAAATGTGTTTTAAAGGTAGGATGATAAGGGAATGAACCTTAGAGATGCCATACTCTTTAACACAAAATCTAAGACCTAAAACACTACCCAACTAAGGAAACAACCTCTTCTTCACGGACGGATATAAACTTGTTGTAGCCTTGATTCTTAGCCTTGATGCACAATATAATGATGATGTTTTGTCAACCTTTTGTCATTATCAAAACCTAAAAGACAATGAGCAAAGAACATTGCAAAAATATATATTCATGATAGCACATTGTCAACACCTCCAAGTCCCACACCAGAGGGAGAAGAAAAAATGGACCAAAATATATAGGTTTACCCAACCTCATTAGTATGAGGCCTTTTGTGAAGTGCCCAAAAACAAATCCGTGAGGGCTTGGCCCAGAGCGGACAATATCATACTAATGCGGGGTTCGGGTGAGGGCAGGCGTAGTCCCAATAGAATAATACTAGTACTTGTACTTGTACGTGTACGAAATAGTGAGACTGAAGACTCAAGTCAACCAAAATGAGCAAAATAGTCTATAACACATAGCTCAACATTCGTTTTCGAGTAATTGAGTACTCATTCTCGAGTAACTAAATACTCAGTTTCAAGTCTAACTAGATTTTAGAAAAATGAGTATACATGTACTTAAAAATGAGTATTCTTTTATTCGTAAATGACGACTCGTTGCAAATGTACGGAAAACACCATACAATCGGTTGTACGGTATATATTGAAAAGTGAAGAAGATATTGTTAAAAGGAAAGATACTCCGTAAAAAAAGTTTGGTACATTTTAAAAATATTATTTAACGACAACGTTTATTTTTAATCTTATAAAATTTAATCTACAACATTTGAACTAACTAGACTCGTACCCGTGCGATGCACGGGCTATTAGTTGACATATAATTACCCAATGTTTTAAATAAGGAAAAATGTTACAAAAACTTGAAAAGATTATATAAATTGAAAAAATAGAAAAAAAAGGGGAGTTTTGGAAGTGTTATAAGTTTTGAAACGTTTTCTTTACAAATTACATTCATTATTTGGTAACATGAAGGAAGGTCTTTATTGCAAATCAAAATCTTTAACACTTTCCGTGCGTCGGACAGTAAGAATATTTAACTATTATTTTAAAAAACAATGAATAAATTTTACTCCATATGATATAAAGAAATTGGATTCAAATAAAGTGGATGAGTGAGAAATTAAAAAATGAATTTATATGATAGATCATAACTTAATAAATATTTGAATCACCGTTTTTGATTTTCAACATTTTACTCAATTTCATTTCAAATCATTTAATATGAAAAAAAATGTAGAATTAAAATACAAAAATTACATATTCTAAAAGTAATGGAGAAATGACTATATTATTGAATCAAATTACAAAATCAAATAAAAAAAGTAATTGAAGTTAACTCCGAGAAAAGTTCACATGCAATTTAATTATAGTTTGAGAGAGTAAATTATGTTTATATAATTCATCCATGTTTATCCGACCTAGTAAATATTAATCCAATAAATATATTACCCCTTCCTTGAGTATTTTTCTATATGTCCATATTTGACTATTTTCCATCAAGTTTGGTAAACTTTGACCTGAAAATAAATAAAATTAAAACAATATAGCATTTTATATATTTTATAGAAACAGTATTAGTCCTAAGCCCAATGAATCGTCCGGCCCAAATATATTCACGGCCCAAGGATATAAATGAATCGTCCCAACCCTACTCTTCCTTTCCGCCGCTACGACCCTCTCTTTCTCGATCCCTCCTCTTCCGCTTATCTCTTTTGTCGCTCATCCGTAACTCTCTCTCTCTATGGTACTCTTTGATTATTAAAGTATTTGAATTCCATACACGCTGATTCATTTCATCGATGCATGTATGACTTTATGTCTTGTTTTTTCCCATCATTTTTTTGGATGGTTTGGGCTCCGTTTTAATTTAAATTTTTTTCATTAAGATGTGTTAGAACGCATATTTAGATCATACAATTTACATATATAATTTTTGGAATATATATATATATATATATATATATATATATATATATATATATATATATATATATATATATATATATATATATATATATATATAGACACACACACATATACATATTTATTTATTTATTTATTTATTTATACTTATAAATATATTCATATTTGAAAAAATCTAAGCCTATATAAATTTTTACCTATCGAGATGTTTTTAATTATAATACACAAATACATACTCCGTATATTTGTAAATCAAAACATCCTTTATTTAATTATAGAATTATTTCTTAATCTTCGTCACAATTTCCCTTGTGTTTATTTAATTATAGAATAATTTATTAATCTCCTAACCTGTTAATCCTATTTTTATTGTTTTTAGAGTAGTACTTGCACTAATTATTTTTTAAATTATGGCCTGTTGATATAAATATTACTATATAAAAATGATATCTCTGAAATTTTTTCAAACCTTATTTTGTGTACTCTTAGATATTGCATATTAAAAAATATATATTCTTTTTTATATATGTATCAATATGTGTGTGATGATATATGACATTGAAAACTGATTCCGTGATTTGTAGGCTTTTAATGTTTGAGGCATCGAAGAAAATGAACGTATCTTGGCGTGGCGTAACAGAATTAACCCCCGTTGTTGCAGCCATGGCGATTTCATATTTTATATTGCCTCAAACTTAAAACCGGATTAAAAAATCTGAGCCTCTATTGTATATTATGTGTATATGTACACGTGCTGGATGACTACAATTTATATGTGTGTGTGTGTGTGTGTATATATATATATACTTTATATATATAATATAAAGAAGGAAACACCATTGCCATTGATGTGGAGAGCTGAATGCTGAATGAGAAATGGAAATATTGAGATGATTTTTGAGAAGTTTATTTTTAGGAATGAAGTTCACATCGTTATGCTCGAATATATATATATCATGATATCTTTAACCATTCATTAAATGGTAGATATTAAAAATCTTTATAATAGGTAGATTTGACACAAAGTTACTTTTTTCTAGATTTACTTTATAGAGCCACTCAATTTTGTTTTCCCCAATGCAACTTTATGGAGCCACTCAATTTTGTTTTTCCTCAATGCAATTTTATGGAGCCACTCAATTTTGTTTTTTCCCAATGCAACTTTATGGAGCCACTAAAATTGAATAGACATAGAGCAATTTTATTGAATCCAACACCACGCCAGGCCTAAAACCGAACCACAAAGTAGGCCCAAACCCGTCAATTACAGAGCCTAGCCCAAACCCAATCCACCAAGCCTTAAGTTTAGGCGGGAACACTGTTCACAAAATGCACATATCATTGTATATAGTAGGATAAATACTCTTTTACAATATGATTTCAGTGCCTATTTTGACCACAATTTTAGCATCGAGTTTTGCGTTTTGAAAATATAATATAACGGCAATGTTTAGCTTTAGTTTTTTGAAAGTTAACTTGTAATTTAAGATTTATCCAAAAACGAGAAAGCCTAATAAAAAAACAATGTTCCCAAAGTGTGTAAAAAAGTACTTCATATATATATTTAATTATTGTGTAAATTTAATATAATTGTATTCATTTTAAAATGTGGTTTTGAGGGCAGTTTTGATTATCAAACTTTTATAACATTTGTTTATTTAAAGCTAAACTTATTACGGCCCGGTTTTAGTGACACCGGAGAACGGTGCCACTAGCGGTGCTACTGGGTTTTTGAGGCACCTCTGGTGCTCCGTTCGTAAAATTGACGGTTCCTACCCTCCTAACCCACCCCCTAAACCCTCCACCCTACCCCCACCCCTGCACCCTCACCCCAACCCCGCCGTAACCCCCCACAAAACATGTGGTTATTATGCAATGCATAATAGCCACACATTTTGTGGGGGGTTACGGCGGGGTTGGGATGGGGGTTCAGGGGTGGGGGTAGGGTGGAGGGTTTAGGGGGTGGGTTAGGGGGGTATGGATCGTCAATTTTACGAACGGAGCATCGGAGGTGCCCAAAAACCCAGTGGCACCGTTCTCCGGTGTCACTGGAACCGGACCGAATTTATTAATGGCACCGTTCTCCGGTGTCAAATTCCTTGAACCAAACATAGTGTAAGAGTCCGTGTTTGCTTGATGTACAAATGGGGTACGCTATTTTGGAGTATCCGTGTTAGACAATAATACTAATAGTACTTCTTGTAGTATTAGTTATGGTAATGTTTCATTATTAGTCAACTTCCTAATCCTATTTGTGGTAGATGTTGTGTTTTAGTTAGACTCCATTCTTTATTCCTAGTTGTGTTAGGAGTCTCTCCTATATATATACTCTATCATGTACTCCACAATTCAAAGAGCAATAATATTATTTCTAATATTTCAACAATCCGGCCCATGGAGTAGACAGGAATGAGCTCCTTCGTGTTGGATGTTTACTTTGTGACTTTGTGTGCTAGCAAATGCAACTCGTGTTCTTTTCCTTTCCACCTGGTTAGTTTTAAACACGAGCCAAAAAAAAAAAGATAACTCAAAACAGAATACGGAAAGAACCAACAAATGCTCAAAAAAGCATCTTCAATCTGAGAGTAATAAGCTACAAACTAAAACAGCAAATTGTTTCAATTCTAACAACAAAAGAGAACACACAGAATTACAAACACAAAACTCTAATACTGCAAAAGTAGAGACATAATTGATCGATCACTACTCAGGCCTACCGTATCATCCCTATTCTTGCCAAAGTCTTGACAAACCAATAGTGTTTTCTTGCAATCAACTCGTTCCCAAGGATCACTCCAACAACTAAACCAGTTACGAACCCAAGCGATATTACCATCCACTTTATTTTAAAGTCGGACTCTGAGTCATCTTCATCATCATCATCATCATCATCTCTAACGGATGGAGGCTGGTGCAGTTGAGGCAAAGACCTCGCGTTTCCACACTGCTCACTCCAAGTCTCAAGAGACAATCTAGGATTCCCTTCATATGGTTTGGAGTCATAGGTACAGAACTGCTTCCCTTGTGGTATATGTCCTGAAAGATTGTTATACGACACATCAAATGTGGCAAGAAAATTGAGTTCGGTGAGCTCCATAGGAATTTGTCCCGAGAGTTTGTTTTGGGAGAGATCCAAAGACTCTACATTCTTCATGTTAGACAAAGAAGATGGTATATGACCACTCAGGTGGTTTCTAGACAGATTTAGCAACTGAAGCCTTGCGAGATCTCCATACCCAACAGGAATCTGCCCTTCAAAATTGTTGGAGGAGAAGTCTATGCCACAAAATGTATCCATGATCTTTGGATAGCGCCTTTCCGAGCCTTTGTTATATATGGTCATTGAGTAATCAAATGGCATGAAATCTTCATACATCCCCATGGCATATTGCTGCAAGTCCTGCTCCATGTATTTCGTCGTGCTGCTTGTACTTAAGCCTCTCATGGGATTTGAGGTGTGAATGAGCTTTGATGGCAGTTTTCCTCTAAATTTATTGTTGGATAAGTTGATAACTCGAAGGTTTGAGAATCCATAAACATCATTAACGACACCATTCAAACGGTTGGATTGCAAGATAAGGACACTCAACGGTGTAATTCTTCCTAACCAAAACGGAAAAGTATCACTTATTTGGTTGTTACTAAAATCAACAAACTCTAGAGATGAACAGTTGGCTAATGACCTTGGCAACTTCCCTTGTAGCTTATTGTGACTCATGCTTATCATTTTGAGTCCACATCCATCTCTCCAAGTTGACGGAATGTTTCCATCAAATTTGTTCTCTCTTAGTCCTAATATTGAAAGGGAATCGCTCAAATTGCTCAAACATTGAGGAATCCTTCCTGTCAAACTATTGGTCGAGAGATCAAGATACTTAATGGATGTGAAATTACAAATGAGATGTGAAACTTCACCCGACAAATTATTGTTTGAAACTAAGAAGGATAATAATGTGGAGGAGGAAGAAGGTGGTGGGATTGGAAGAGATCCTTGTAGCTGATTATAACTAAGGTCTAGAACTTTTATTTGAGCCCAAGGAAGAAACAAAGAATGATTTCGCTCAAAACCAGTTAAAAAGTTATGAGAGAGGTACAAATTGAGACCGGTTATAGAATTTCGACTTGACTCTGAAATCCATGGAGGCACTTGGCCGGTTAATTGATTGTGAGACAAGTCGATAGATTCCAGCCAAGGGAGGGTCATAAGCCAAGAAGGGATCGGACCGGTAAGTTGATTACCTTGCATTTTTAGCTCAATAAGTTGAGTGAGGTTCATGAGCCAAGATGGGAACTCCCCATTCAATTTCATGTCTCCAAGGTACAAAAGACTGATGCTGTTGAACTTACCAATCCATGATAATGAAGAAGTAGTAAGACTATCAGGGCTGAAGTGATTGCCCACCCATATATCTTCGCTATCCAAAATATCAAGATGGAGTTTGGTAAGATTACCGAAGGACGTGGGAAACTTGCCAGTAAAATTGCAATACCCGATATCGATCTCTTCCAAAGAGGCAAGATTCCCAATGGAGGGAGGCAGCACTCCCCCAAAACTTGTCCCAGAGAGCAGCAACGATTTAAGCGGACTCCCAGAACGGAAGTTGGGCAAGTAGCCTCTGAGATCATCATTGTAACGCAGGTCGAGCATCTTGAGGTTTGGGAGATTGAAAATGGCCTCGGGAAACTCCCCCTTCAGCTCACACATAGAAATGTCCAAATGTTCTAAAGTGGTAATATTGGAGAGGTGCGGTGGGATTTGCCCAGAAAAGTTGGAACTGGACAGGTCGAGATAAGTGACGCGCGAGAGGTTCCCGATTGCTGAGGGTATGTGAGAATGGTTGAAGTCGTTCCCCGAGAGGTCTAGCCTCCGGAGGTGAACGAGGCTAAAGAGGGCACTGGTGGAGTTTATGGAGCCAAAGAGGTGGCAATTGTAACTTAGGTCCAAGGAGGTGACATGATGAGGAGTTGTGTCATCACACTCCACACCCTTCCAAGAGCAACAGTCATCATATCCTTGTTTCCATGATTCTTCTACTTCTGGGTGAGGATGAAGAAGGCAGTGATCGGTGGCTATCGCAAAACTATGCCTGAACTGGAGCAAGGCAGCCATCTCATCATCTGGGCAGCCTTTCTTCTTCAGAGAGAGAGGCTGTGCCGCCACCATAGAACAATGAGATGAGGGACAGAGGAGTATGATGAGCAATGATGATGAAAACAACAAGTGAAATAATGAACCCTCCATCAAACAAACACTCTTCTCAATACATACATTGTCCCTTTTACCAATTTCATGGAATATTTATTGTTGTTAGACAATAATATTAATAGTACTTCTTGTAGTATTAGTTATGGTAGTGTTTCATTTTTAGTCAGCCTCCTAATCCTATTTGTGGTAGATGTTGTATGTTAGTTAGTTTCTATTCTCTATTCCTATTGCAATATTATTATTCCAATATTTCGACATGGTATCGGAGCCACCGCTCTTGGTGACCTAAAAAAAAGATCTTTGCTCCCACGTCCCGCCGCCGCTGCCGGTATTTCCGGCGACGGCGGCTCCACCTTATTCACATCTTTTTTTCCCTTCTTTTATTCTCAAATTAACTTCTTCATTAAAAAAAAAATTCATGTGTTGAAATCACAAAAAAAATCCGTCAAAGGAGGAGCTTCTCTCTTGTCATCTCCATGGTTCTTCAAAAAAAACCCAACTCCTCACAAACTCTCTCAGATCATCATATCTTCTCAAAAAAAAAGGAAAAAATAAATGATTGTTGTTTCTCTCCAATTCACCATATCGAAATCTCAGGCCCAATTTTTTTTTCCATCACCAATTCTTAACCTAATTTCTCTCTCTAAAATCACTCACCCTAATCATCAACCTCCCTTCTCTTTCTCTTCTGTTGAACCAATAAAAATCTTAAGTAAATCAGCACAAAACCAAAGCCAAGAGTGGAAGTAGTGAAAGAGGAAATAAGACCTCTACAACTCACCCCTTTAAAAAGGAAATAGGGCATTGCCCGGATCCAAGAAAAAGACAAAAAAAACGTCAAGGATCTCCAGTCAAACAGGCACCTCCAGTAGCCTTCTCTATTCTTCTTCGACGTCAGCAGCTACAAGCGCACGTCAACCTTCTCTCATCTTCATCGATGTTAGCAGCTACTAGCGCACGTCAATTTCTCTCTTCTCCAACAACGTTAGCAGCTACCAGTGCACGTCAGACTTCTCTCTTCTCCAACGACGTCAGCAGCCACCGGCGCATGTCAGCCTTCTCTCTTCTCAAAGTTTCCAGTTTCCAGCTAGTGTCCAAGCTTCCTCTTGCTTCAGCCAGAGTTCAGCTTGAGGTGGAATGTTAGACAATAATATTAATAGTACTTCTTGTAGTATTGGTTATGGTAGTGTTTCATTATTAGTCAGCTTCATAATCCTATTTGTGGTAGATGTTGTATGTTAGTTTCTATTCTCTATTCCTATTGTGTTAGGAGTCTCTTCTATATATACACTATCATGTACTCCATAATTCAATGAGCAATATTATTATTCCAATATTTCGACAATTGTTGTATTCTAGTACATATCTAATGTGTTTGAAATGGGAAACCGGACAATTTTGTTTCTCTTCCGCGTTGCCTGTTCGGTGCGCGCCCGTGTGTGTGTGTGTGTGTGTGTGAACTTCTTACTCGTTCTTTATCCATTTTACGTGTTCGGCACTGAGGGCACCCCATGTGGTCATCCCAACACACATTATATTCACACGTACTCCATCCTTCATTCCTTTCGTACTTTTTCACTCAATCTCTACAATTGATACTCCCTTCGGTCCAAATTATTTGTCACATTTGCTTTTTTAACAGTCGCGAAAACTTTTGTTTATTTCTAGGTTTTCATTGGTTATTTGATAAAATAAAATATTTTTGACACCTCTTATTTCGAAAAAAAATTCATGTAGTTTTTTGATATGTAATTTTGATTTTTTATTCCTTTACCAATATGTAAATAAAATGAATTGAAAAAACTTGATATTTTGTCTCGGTAATAGAAATGTGACAAATAATTCGGGACGGAGGGAGTATTTAATTAAATAAAATTTACAGAATATATTAATTAGATAAAATAATATTCTGAAAATATTTTACAATTTAAATATAACAAAATTATTCTTGTATAAATATCTATTATTAGTTTTAGTTAATTAATGGTTAATGTTTATCAATTGTGATTGTAAACTAGACAAATACTCTGAGACAAATTATTATTAATAATACTAAGTGACTATTGGTTTTGGCATTCCAAAAGTTACTAGTTGCACTCCATTTCCTTTTTATATTACATTATTTCCCTAAAGTGTCCCTCACCACTACATTTTTGGCAAATGATAATATGACTCTGATAAGGGCGGGCTAGTGAAGTAGAAGGGGATAGAAAACTAGAAGAAGAAGAAGATTGGGACGAGGACAGACGAAGGCCGTGCAGCCAAGGGAAGCAGACGAGAACTTAGAATTTAGGAGTTGTGTTTGTTTATAGCTGTAGAGAAATACCCTAACCCTAAAATACTAAGTTATCTATCCTGAGGGTTGAAGAAAAAGCGACCAGGTAAAGAACTGTAAAGAAGGAGCTTATATTTTGCTCACATAATAAAAATCTAAAATACAATAAATAATTCGATAAAGGTAATCATTTAATTTAGCCAGGGTTTTGGGAACCCATTTAGAACGTCTTGGCCTGACGCTCTCTTCACTTTCACCCTCGGCCCGAACACTTGCATCCTCAGCCCGAACACCCTTGGACCCTGGCCCGATATCCGTACCCCTTAGTAGCGTAACATTATCCCCCCATGAAGAAAGTCCTTGTCCTCAAGGACTAGCATTGGATAAACCTATCGGAGTTGTGTTACCGGTTCCCACGTGGCGTCTTCCTCCCCACCGTCAGACCAGACCACCAACCATTGGTCTTGCGGTTCGCCCTTCACAAGCACCCAGCGAGGCCCAATAGCACAAGCGGGAAGAGACACAAGGGCACCATTACAGAATTTCTTGGGAAAGACAGTGATTGGAGCCAGTGGCGGAGCCACATAGGGTCAAGTGGGTGCAGTTGCACCCACTGAATTGTAATAAGAATGTATATATGTAATACTATGAGAATTATCTTGGGCAGTAGAAATGGTTGAAGGCATGTGTTTTAACACCAAATAGCTCGAGTTCGAGTCCCCCTCTAGCATTTTTTTAACCCTTTTATCAAGAAATCCTTGTAAGTTTTTTGTTTACACTTAATATTTTTTATTTACACTTTACATTGACCCCACTCCACCAAAAGTCTGGCTCTGCCACTGATTGGAGGGGCAGTCGTCCCTGCCACAAATGGTCGGAGTAGAGAGACATGAAAGATGTTATGAATACAAGTCTTGTCCAGTAGCTTTAGTTGGTACGCGACTTGACCCACTCTGGCCAATACTCATATAGCCTTGGGGGAATTGATAGACAATTATCAAGTCGGATAGATATCAAGATACACATTGGACATGTGCCCTCGACACGAGAATGATCCCCATTGACCGTTTGAATATGGTTTTTTTAAGACCAAATTAAGGAATCAAAATCAAAACGGTCATAAGACATCGTGCCGGTTGTCCCACAATAAAAAATTCACTGGGTATTTTTACTTAGGTTGGTATTGGGCCTATTTGATGGGCTGGGAAGAGGTTTTAATATTAAAAACCCCCTTCCCCTCTTCCGTAACCCTACCCGCCGTCACTCTCTCTTCTATGCATCGGTTCCTTGAGCTTTCCTCTCTTCTTCCTCCTTCGGTTTCTTCCATGGAAACTCCGGTGAAGTTGTTGGTGGTCTCCTTCCATCCAAATAGAGATGGCTTTTGGTCGGTGGTGGTGCTGGTGGTCTCCGGATTGCCCACCACTGCTCGCTTCTTTCCTCTCTTTCTGTTGTCCGGCCACCACTCAAGGTAGCCATTTTTCTTGAAGCATCCTTTGGGCGTATGCTTCATCCCGCTGCAGAAGGTACACTTTTGCTGTGATTTATCCTCATAGGTGCGAGATGATGATTGGCAAAAATCTGATCGTGCCGCTGCGCGTGTAGCCGCTAGGCCATCGTCGATTCCTGAGGGAGATTCTCCTAATGATGTCCCCCCACCCCTTCTCCTTTCATTATTCCCTTTCTTGCTGCCTCCCTTTGGATTTGGGCGTACGCCTCTTCTACCAACGGGAGTGGCTCGGTTTTGAGTATATCTCATTTTTCAGCATCAAATTCTTCATTTACTGCTTGTAGAAATTGATATAGATGATTTTATTGTTGAATTTGTGAAAAAATCGTCATATCCTCTGGACATTTCATTGGATTGGGTCGGCGTCTGTCGATTTCCTTCCAAACAACTTGAAGTTGGCTATAGATCTTTTCTTTTCAAGGGGTTGTGCTCCTTGTTTGATCTCGCTGCCTTTGACCATTAATTTGTAGATTTGCAGGGGGATTTTTTCCGGAGCCGTATGTGGCTTCGATTCCCTTCTATAAATCCTAAGCAATAAGATAATCGATATATTGATTTACAATATCCGATTCTATGTTTTCCATTATCCAAGTTATCACCGTTGAATCTGCTTGCCTCCATTTGATATATTTGGAATCATCATTTTTGAGGGGTGCAGCAGTGATGAATTTGAGCCGTCCCCTTCTGTCAAAAGCCAAACTCACCTTGCGTGCCCAAATGACGTAGTTCTTATCGTTGAGTTTTTCTGCCAAATTTAGAAGAACTCTTGATAGGTTCTGCCTTGAGTGCTAAATTCTGAAAATTTTGGAGAATTTCCAGAATTTGTGCAAGATTGACGGGCTGCTTCATTAGATCAGCGCCCCTGTGAAGGTGGAGCATTCTGGAGTTTGATCAGACATTTAATCTTTTTTATGGTAGATGAAGAAAGCTGCGTTTCTTTTTTATGAATTCACAGGGTTTTCTCTCTTATTTTACTACACCAAAAATGGTGTCAATATATATTACAAAGTATAATAAAGAGACAATTAAGGAAGGTGGGTGGAAGCTAATCAAATATCTTTGATTGGTTATTTGATTTCAATCAAGTATATGATTTTAACATAATAATAACACAATATCTTAATCAAATATATTTTCTTGTTTGATATTTCTAGGGAAGTGGTCTTTTTGTAATGCATTTCAAGTATTTTCTTTATTTGTTAGTAGCTGCTAACTCATACTTAATACATGCACAATCAATATTTTAAATGTCACAAATTTGACATAGTTGGTAGTCCAAAGTAATAGTATAAAAATAACTAAAATTTGTACTAAATAAGACTAAAACATAATGACTTTCCCAATGTAAGACTTAAACTTTTTTATTCCTTAAATAGGACTTAATAATGACCTAGTGGGAGGATTAATGTCCAGTAACAATGGACATTTACTTGAATAATGACTATTTGTTAATGACCAAAAGTCCTACATTGGAAAATAAAAACATATGGTCCTATATTGGAAAAGTCATTATGTTTTAGTCTTATTTAAGTAAATTTCTCTAAAAATAATAAGTTTTCGGAGAGCAGTAGCGTCCAAAGTAATAGCAATTTTTCTGGAGTATTCATCTAATTTTTTCCTTTAAAATATTTTTACGTGTCTGTATGGCCTACAAAATTTTATTTGGTCACACATGGGTGATTTCAAAAATATTTTTTGGTGTGGATAAAAATATTTGAAAACTCATCAAATTCAAACTCCATATTTAAAAATTCAAGATATATCTACAAATAAATTTCAAATCTCCGAAAAACGATCCATCTAAAACAGAGCAGGCCAAAATTATTCATGAATTTAATAGCAATAAAAATGAAATAGTCCCACAAGACTAGAGCTTAATTCACAGACAAGTTCAGAAGACCAAGTCCAAATGTGAAAAGACTCTACTAACCTTCAATCTCCAATAGAATAGTAGTACTTGTACCCAAGTGTGAGACTGAAGACTCAAGTCAACCAAAGGAACCAAATAGTCTATAACAAATAATCGGAAGTCTCTTGTTTACTTGGGTCATTTAGTAAATTCGCTCCCTCACTAATTTAATTACAAATTGGAGGTTACGAGGTAAAATTTCTCGTCTTTTAAAATTATTTATTTACAAATTGATACATTAATGAGAAATAAAAATTACATATTAAAAAATTACGTCAAAATTTCTACAAAATGAGAAGTGACAAGAATATTTTATTTTATCAAATACTCTACAAAAATATACAAAGAAACAAAAGTTATTGAGAAGAAGAAAAAAATTATAATCTATTTCAAGACACTGGAAATACTATCTATTGCGCCCCAATATAATACGGAGTAGTTCATGATACAAAAATTTAACTAAGAATGGTTTTAAAAAAAACTTTATTTTATATTCCAAATAAACGAGCTTTTTAAAACAAAAGGCACAATTTTGATGCTCAAAGTAAAACTACCAAAACCATGCAATAAACAATAAACTTTTCCGTTTCAGTTTACAAGGTTTAACTATTTTATTTTCAATTCAATTTACATGTGTACAATTTAAAAATAAAATTTATATATTTAAGAACTACGTCAAAAAAAGTTTTACAAAACTAGAAATGAATGACTATATTATTTTATCAAATAACTAATGAAAATAAACAAAGAAAATGAATGATGTTTGACCCAATTGACCGTGTAAATAATAAATGAGAAAATAATTTTAGGACGAAGCCCTAAAATGCCCTAAGAAAATTAGAGCTCTCCTAGTAAAGATATAAACTTGTCTTGATAGAAAAGATGAAAACTCTGAGTCTCTGATCACACTGTTAAACACACTCCCTTCAACCATGTCAAAGCTACTTATAAGTAGATCAACTGCAAATTCATCTTTTATCATTCATTCTTGGTAAAGATGGGAATCAGGAAAACTGCATAACTGATTTCTTTCATTTTTTTAAGTTTTTAAATGCCCATTTCAACTTTTTGGAAAATTACACACAAAACAACAGATGCTTTCTAATAACTCATTGCATCACTTGATAGTAATAGTAATAAGATACCCAATAAAAGAGAACATACAAACACTAATACTGCAAAGTAGAATCACATCCAAAGCCTTTTATTTCTCTTCCTGACTCCAAACACTCCTGAGAATGATTAGTCTGCATGATTCCGATCCCGGGATCGATCTCATGCATGCCCTCTCCGTATCCTTGCAAAAGTCTTAACAAACCAATAGCGTTTTCTTGTAGTCAACTTGTTACCAACAACCACTCCGCCAACCAGTCCACTTACGAATCCTGCCGATATAATCATCCATTTTATTTTTAAGTCAGATTCTGAGTCGGCATCATCATCATCATCATCTGTATTGGATTGATGCTGTTGCAGTTGAGGCAAAGACCTCGCATTTCCACACTGCTTATTCCAAGTTTCAATGAAGAGTGCAGGATTCCCTTCATATGATTTGGAGTCATAGGTACAGAACTGATTTCCTTGTGGTATAGGGCCCGAGAGATTGTTAAATGACACGTCAAATGATGAAAGAGACGTGAGCTTTGTGAGCTCCATAGGAATCTGTCCCGAGAGTTTGTTTCGAGAGAGATCCAAAGATTCTAGATTTTTCATGTTTGATAAAGACCGCTAAGAAGGTTTCTAGAAATGTTTAGCAGTTGAAGCCCCAGGAGATCTCCAAACGCATCAAGAATGTGTCCTTCAAAATTGTTGGAGGAGAAATCTATGCCACAAAAAATATTTGGAATCTTCATATAGTTCATTTCCAAACCCTTGTTATGCATGGTCATTGAATAATCAAAGGAGCCAAATTCTTCAGAACCTATAAAGGAATCAGGATCCAAATACTGCTCCATGTATTCCACCATGCGACTTGTATTATTTAAGGCTCTCATGGGTTTCGAGACGGATATGAACATTGATGGAAGCTTCCCGCTGAAACTATTGTTGGATATGTCAATGACTCGAAGATTTGAGAACCCAATATCATCGTTAATCACACCATGAAAACAATTAGACCGCAAGATAATGACGCTCAAATGAGTAACCGTTCCTAACCATGATGGAAAACTATCAGTTATTCTGTTGTTACCAAAATCGATGAACTCCAGCGATGAACAATTGACTAATGACCTTGGAAATTGCCCATGTAATTGATTGTTGCTCATACTAATCATTCTGAGGTTGCATCCATTTCTCCATGTTGACGGTATATTTCCATCAAATTTGTTTCCACTTAGATCCAGCAACGAAAGGGAATCACTGAAATTGCTCAAACATTGAGGAAGTTGTCCGCTCAAATTATTATATGAGAGATCAAGATGCTCAAGAGATTTCAAATTGCAAATGAGATGCGAGACTTCTCCCGACAAACGATTATTTGAAATGAGATAGGATGAGGAAGATGGTGGGATTGGGAGAAATCCTTGTAGCATGTTATGCCTAAGATCTAAAGCTCTGATTTCAACCTGAGGATGAAAGACAGAATGTTCTCGTTTAAAACCAGTTAAAAGGTTGTGGGAGAGGTTTAAATAGAGACCCATTCGAGAATTTCGACCGAGAACAAAAATCCATGGAGGAATTTGGCTTTTGAGATTGTTATTAGAAAGATCCAGATAATCTATTTGATTTTTATTGTTGTGCAGGAATGTAGGAAAATCAGAAAAATTGCATGAAGCTAATTCTAAAGATCTTAAGCTTGGAAAGCAATTGTACTTTTTTGAACTAATATTTTTAAAGCTCAGTGACAATTTATTATGTGACAGATTAAGAGAAGATAAATTTTTTAGGTGAGAGAATAGGCTTAGCTCCACCAGGCCAACTAATCTATTATTCTGAAGAAAAATTTGGAAAAGGTTATGGGTATGAGCTAGATTTGTAGGAATAGAGCCATTCAAATTGTTAGATGAAAGGTCCAAGATCTCAATTTGGTGACTAAAATTGGATGGGATTTGGCCGGTTAATTGGTTGTGAGACAAGTCGATGTATATGAGCTGAGGGAGGGTCATGAGCCAAGATGGGATTGGACCAGATAGTTGGGTGTGAGACAAGTAGATGAATGTAAGCTGAGTGAGGTTCATGAGCCAAGACGGTGTCTCACCAGTCAGGTTCACGTCGCTAAAGGTCAAAAAGTTGAGGTTTTTGAGCGTACCAATCCAGGATAATGAAGAAGTAGTAAGACTCTCAGAGCTGAAGTGATTACCTTCCCATATATCATAAGAAAAATGCAAAGAAACAAGTTGGGTAAGATTACCGAGTGACATCGGAAGGCCCCCTGTAAAATTGCAATTGCCGATCTCTAGTTCTTCCAAGGAGGCAAGATTCCCAATGGAGGGAGGAAACACTCCCCCAAAACTTGTATAAGAGAGCCGCAACGATGTGAGAGGACTCCCCGAACGGAAGTTGGGCAAATAGCCTTTGAGATCACGATTGCCACTAATATCAAGCATCTTGAGGTTTGGGAGATCAAAAATGGCCACCGGAAACTCACCTTGTAGTGCACAAACATCAAGCTGCAGAGACTCTAGAGATGAGAAATTTGAAAGGAGGGCAGGTACACCTGAAGAAGACATGACCACGCGTGATAGATGGAGCTCCTTCAAGTTGATCATGTGTTGAACTAGTCCTTTCAGACTATGAAGTTCCAATCCCAGTAAAATGTCGCCATATACCTTATAATTATCAGACAGATCGATGGAAACTAAAGTGGTAATATTGGAGAGTTGTTGTTGTGGGATTTGGCCAGCAAAGTTCGAAGTGGACAAGTTGAGATGAGTGAGACTGGAGAGGTTTCTGATTGCGGACGGGATGTGAGAAGAGTTGAAGTCATTCCAGGAGAGGTCCAGCCTTTGGAGGTGAGCGAGACTAAAGAGGGGGCTGCTGGAGTTTATGGAACCATAGAGGCAACTGTTACTCAGGTCTAGGCCAGTGACATGATCAGTTTGTTCATCACACTCCACGCCGTCCCATGAGCAGCAGCGGCCCCCTTCTTTCCATGATTCCAGTTTTGACCAATCACATTGGTTGGTGCTGGGAAAGCTGTGCTTGAATTGGAGCAAGGCAGCCTTCTCTTCATCGTGGCATCGTCTCGTCTTCAAAGACGGTGATGGGGAGGAGTGAGACTCCGCTGCCATAGAATTATGAGTGATGGTGATGAGTATGAGTGTCAAAAACCACAAGAACAACAAGTAAAATGAAGACTCCATAATCGAACACTATTATTCCAAACAAATACTTCTTTGAGTATGGTTATGAGAATATACTTTATATTCAGAAGGTAGGGGGAAACAAAACTGTTTTGTTGGGTTTTAAATAATGGAAGATTAAACATTTTTTCCATGTTGACAGAGCAGGAGTCAAGTCCCATTTTCCATGTTGACGGCTGGCAGTGTTTAATGTGTGACAAATAAGGTTGCTCATTGGAAGCTTCTGAGACAATTCTTGCTTAACACCATGACAACAACATTTTTCTGCTTTGAGAAGACCAGTTCTAGGCAACCCATCACACTCCTGCAACAAACAACAACAACAACACAGTGCCTCAACGGCTCCCGCCCATTGCGAGGTAAGGGGGAGTCGGATACACGCAGTCTGACCCCTATGTTAAAAACATAGAGCGGCCAGATGACCCGTGATGAGCGTCGAAAGTTGCATTGGCTAACTGCTACTTCACAATTGCAAGAAGTGCAACAAGCGCAGACAGTTTAAAGAGCTAATTTGCTTTATTCCATCAGACCCCAAAGCCAAAAAATAGTGAATCTTTAACTCCACAGGGGAATGGAAATATCACACTCCTGCCATTCACAAAATTAAATTTCAAGAACCCGTTATCCAAAACGCAGCATTTTCTTCCCACTCTTTAACCTATATCATGAAGAATTTGTGCAAAATGCTAATTACGAAGTACAAAAGAAGGCAAAAACTGAGCATCAAATTTACCTCTTTCTAAAGGAGGGGAAGAGCTTCATAAAATACTGTGGCAGTCTGCCGCAAGGCTCTCTGTTACTGATGCTTTTGGTGACCTAATTAATGCAAGGTTCCTTAAACCAATTCCTGCCTCATAAACCAAGAGAATGAAGAAGTCGTGAGTTCTGCAAGTTTACCAAGGCTGAAGTGATTATTGATCCAAGTAATCATATAGCTTTATCAATTTGGGAACTGCTCCAAACCACAAAAACTGAGCAACGATCGATGGACGCGACAGTAACCGCGATCAAGAGAAACTGTCGTCGGGACGGTCGACCCACTCGACCGTTCTTCAGCAACGGTCGACCGTTCCGGCACTTTGGCAGCAACAACAGGCGACGATCGATGGACGCGATGCCGGTTGATCGTGAACAGTAGATGCGGAAAGAGTTGTTTGTCTCTGTAGAACAACCCTTGTCCGACCACTTCTTCAAGAATGAGGGAGGACAATAAAAAAAATAAAAAATCACAATATCCCGCCGGTAGGCATTGAATTGTGTATGCCCACCGGCAGGAGAAGAAGCGTGTTTGAGGTTTCAAGAATTCAAAACTAGCTCCGATACTATGAAAGAATTATTTGGGAGGAAATTCTCTGTATATTGAATTGGCTTGTGAAACTTGTTTTGAATACAAAGATCTAACCCTCTTTATATAGGAAGAGAGTAAAGTAAACAAGGAAATTTCTATTCCTACTAAAATAAGAATTAAACAAACTACGAAAGATACTAAATACTAAACCTAATCCAACTAGGAAAGATACTAAACCTAATCCCAAAGGGATTCGGTTTCCTTCTTCAACCCCGCTTCCTTCTTCTGTCTCTAACACTTTCTTTCTTCAATCCTGCTTCCTTCTTCTATCTCTAACAACATTCAACACTCAAATTCTTCCCAGCCAAAATGGAAAAGTATCAGTTATTTGGTTGTTACCAAAATCAACAAATTTCAGCCATGTACAATTTGCTAATGACCTAGGTATCTGCCCTTGTAGTTGATTGTGGCTCATACTAATCATTCTCAAGTAACATCCATTTTTCCACATTGACGGAATATTTCCAGAAAACTTGTTTCCTCCCAAATCCAGCAACGAAAGAAAATTGCTAAAATGACTCAAACACTGGGGAAGCTTTCCACTCAAACTATTGAATGACAAATCAAGATGCACAAGGGAAGTGAAATTACACATGAGTTGTGACACTTCACCTGACAAACTGTAGTTCGAAACCAGGAAGGTTGAAAAGGTGGAGGTGGAGGAAGATGGTGGGATTGGGAGAGATCCTTGTAGCTTATTATTCCTAAGGTCTAAACTTCTTATTCTAACCCGAGGATGAAAGAGAGGATGTTCTTGTTGAAAACCCGTTAAAAGGTTATGAGAGAGGTTCAAATAGAGGCCAGTTTTAGAATTCTGACCAAGATCACAAATCCATGGAGGAATTTGACCTCTAAGACTATTACTGGAAAGATCAAGGTGTTCAAATGGTCTTTTGTTGTGATGCAAGAATGTAGGAAACTCAGATAGATTGCATGAAGCCAATCCTAAAAATTGTAGGTTTGGAAAGTTGAGATTTTTTGAACTAATATTGGTTAGGTTCAACGACAAATTATTATGCGATATGCTAAATGAAGTTAAATTTTTGAGGGAAGAGAATAAGCTTAGCTCCACCAATCCGACGAATCTATTATGATCAAGTGAAAGACTATGAAGGTTACGAAGGCAAGATAGATTTGTAGGAATAGTGCCTTCCAAATTGTTATACGAAAGGTCCAACCTCTCAAGTAGGGGACTAAAATTGGATGGTATTTGACCGGTAAACTGATTGTGAGACAAGTCGATGTGTATGAGCTGAGTGAGGTTCGCGAGCCAAGACGGGATCTCACCAGTCAAGTTCAAGTGTGGAACTTCTAAATGAGTGAGTTTGGTGAGCTTACCTATCCAGGATAATGAAGTACTAGTAAGACTATCTGGGCTGAAGTGATTATTACGAGGGACGGACCAGTCACTACCGGAGCTGAAGTATTTAGCACCCCATAAATTAAAAGAAACTAGCTGAGTGAGATTACCGAGTGTCATCGGAAGCTTCCCGGTAAAATTGCAATTGGAGATGTCTATATCTTCCAAAGAGGCAAGATTTCCAATGGAGGGAGGCAACACTCCCCCAAAACTTGTATGAGAGAGCCGCAACGATGTAAGAGGACTCCCTAAATGGAAGTCGGGCAAATAGCCTTTAAGATCATCATTGTTACTTAGATTGAGCATCTTGAGTTTCGGGAGATCAAAAATGGCCACAGGAAACTCGCCCTTCAGATCACACCAAGAAACATCAAGAAATTCCAAAGACAAGAAATTTGAGCGAAGGTCCCCTGAAGAAGAGACGTTGATCAACTGTTGAAGTTCCAAACCGAGATTATTAGATACATCAAGTGAAACCAAAGTGGAAATATTGGAGAGCTGTTGTGGGATTTGGCCAGTTAGGCTCGAATAGGACAGATTGAGATAAGTGAGACTTGAGAGGTTTCCGACTGCAGATGGTATGGGAGAAGAGTTGAAGTCATTGAAGGAGAGGTCAAGCCTTTGGAGGTGAGTAAGGCTAAAGAGGGAGCTGCCGGAGCTTATGGACCTGAAGAGGCAACTGTGACTGAGGTCTAAGCCGATGACACGATCAGTTTGTTCGTCACACTCCACACCATCCCAGGAGCAGCAATCGCCACCTTCTTTCCATGATTCTGCTTTAGGTTCCGGAGGAGCATAATTCCAGTCATTGTCATTGCAGGTACTGGTGCTGATCACAAAGCTATGCTTGAATTGGAGCAAGGCAGCCATCTCATCACCGTGGCAACGTTTCTTCTTCACAGACGACAATGGTGGTGATGGTGGCAATGGGGAGGAGAGACAGTGTGCCACCATATAGAATGACAGAGGAGTATGAGTGATGATGAAAACAACACCCCCAAGCAAAAGGATGACTCCATATTCAAACACTATTAGTTCCTGAAATGGTTATAAGAAGAAGAAGAAGAAGAAGAAGAATGTTTGGTTGTGCTTAAAATAATGGAAGAGAACTTTTTTTCCATATTGTCTGCAGGATAGTTTGATGGGCAAAGTTCATTTAAGGGGGGTAAAGTCCACTCCCATTTTCCATTTTGGCGGCTGGCTGGGAGTGTTTAATGTGTGACAAATAAGTTTTTGCTCATTCTAATTTCCTGAGAAATTTCTTGCAGAGTTGCAGTTCTAAAAGGGCAAAGAAAAGGTCTTTATTTAGGGTGCATTTGGTCTGGCAAAAAAATTCCCCACCCAATACCGCCCCTATCCCGTCCCGACCCTTGCCCCCTACCCCCACAACCCCTTACCCCCACCCCCTCCTACCCTGTCAACCCCCATTCACCCCTCCAACCCCCCCAACCCCCTCACCACCCTGCGCCACCCGCCCGCCTCCCCCTACACCAACCCGCCCCACCGTCCCCCGCCACTTTCCGCCACCATCACTTGCCCCTGCCTCCTTCCCCCACCATCCCGCGCCAGCAACCCCCACCTCGTCCCTAGCCACCCTGTGCCGCTTGCCCCCATTTTGCTAAAATAATTTCAAAATCTCAAAACATCTTTTAAAATATCAATTTTCAAATATTAAAAATGTAAAATGTCTTTTTGGAGAAATAAACTTCTTCCTCCCAAATAATAAAAATTGTGATAGGCTTCCTTAGAGAAGATTTTCCCCTGAAAATATAATTTTCTAGGAAAATATTTTCCACCCATTCAAACGGACCTTTTAGTTACCAAAAAGTTTGTGTATATGTTTTACTTTGAATGAATAAAATGATGAAAAGAACACCACCAAGTAAAAGCATGACTCCATCACACACTATTACTACTATTTTTCCATGTTGACGGCAGGAGTGTGTGATGGGTGACTAATAAGTTTGGAGTTTTTTTTTTTGGCTCTTTGAGGCAAAATTTCTGAAAGAGTATAAAACTTGCTGAACTAAGGAACATTTTTCTAACATACAAAACAAAAAAAAAAACAATTTTTTTTCTGAGAAAAATAAAGCATCAAAAGTTACCTTTTTCTGGAGCAGGGAAGAGTTGCATACAAACTTGAGGTGCTGAGATAAAGCTTCTAACCTAATTCCTGCCTCCAAAAAAAGCATCAAATTAACCATTTTCTTTTTAGGATGTCTTTTTTCTGTACTTAAATAAAAATGCAAACTAAAAAAACCGGCAGTAAAAACCACTTAAGCTCAGTAAAGTCATTGTTTTTAGACACTGATTTGAACTGTTAAAAATGTAACTTAAAACAATTACACGAAACTTTAACACTGCATGTGTGCTTGCAAAAGCAACTCATGTTCTTTTTCTTTCTGGTTAGTTTTTAAAACAAAGAAGAAAACAAAAACTTTTTCAATTTCAAATTAACAAGCCTAAATTAACAATTCAGATTCTTGGCGGTTACCCATTCAGAGTAACCAACAAATTAACAGAATGATATCCGACGAACCGACAAATACTCAAAAAAGCTTCTTCAATCTGAGTAATAAGCCACAAAACAGCATATCTTTCTTACATTTCAATGCATGAATCACTTGACAATAAAAAAATACACAACAGAGAATACCCAAAACACTGATACTGCAAAGTACAAACACATCCACAGCCATTTATTTCTGTTTACCCCAAACACAACCGAGAATGATTCTCCTCTCATGCACACCATCGGCTCTGTATCCTTGCAAACTTCTTGACGAACCAATAGTGTTTTCTAGTAGTCAACTCAATCCCAACGATCACTCCACCAACCAAACCACTTAGGAATCCAATCGAAATTATGACCCACTTTATTTTTAAGTCATATTCTGAGGTGTCATCTTCTTCTGTGATGGATGGAGGCTGCTGAAGTTGAGGCAAAGACCTTGCATTTCCACATTGCTTATTCCAAGTTTCAAGGGACAATCTAGGATTGCCTTCATATGATTTGGAGTCAAAGGTACAGAACTCATTTCCTTTTGGTATAGGGCCAGAGAGATCGTTAAATGACACGTCAAATGATGAAAGGTAAGTGAGTTTTGTGAGCTTGGTAGGAATCTGTCCTGAGAGTTGGTTTTGGGAGAGATCCAAACACTCTAAATTCTTCATGTTTGAGAAAGAAGATGGTATGTGACCGCTGAGATTGTTTCTAGAAAGATTTAGCAACTGAAGCCCCGCGAGATCTCCAAACGTGTCAGGAATCTGCCCTTCAAAATTGTTGGAGGAGAAATCTATACCACAAAAAATATCTGGAATCTTCATATAGTTCATTTCAAAACCCTTGTTATGCATGGTTATTGAGTAATCAAATGGGCCAAATTCTTCAATGACCCAATAGCTATTCGGTTGCAATGTCTGCTCCATGTATTCCAGCTTGTGACTTACATTTAAGGCTCTCATGGGATTCAAAGTGTCAATGAACTTTGATGGCAGCTTCCCTCCGAAACTATTGTTGGATAAGTCGATGATTCGGAGGGCTGAGAATCCAAAATCATCATTAATGACACCATGCAAACTATTAGATTGCAATTTAAGAACGCTCAACTGATTAAGTGTTGCTAACCAAAATGGAAAAATATCAATTATTTGGTTGCTACCAAAATCAATGAATTCCAGTAATGCACATTTGAGTAATGATCTAGGCAATTTCCCTTGCAATTGATTTTTGCTCATACTAATCATTCTCAGTTGGCACCCATTTCTCCATGCTGACGGAATATTTCCATCAAATTTGTTTCCTCTCAAATCCGGCAATGAAAGAGAATCGCTGAAATGGCTCAAACATTGGGGAAGCTTTCCACCCAAACAGTTGAATGATAGATCAAGATGCATAAGAGATGTGAAATTGCAAATGAGATGTGAAACTTCTCCAGAAAAACTATTATTTGAAATTAGGTAGGAACTAAAGAATCTAAACGGTGGTGGGATTGGAAGAGATCCTTGTAGCAAATTATGCCTAAGGTCTAAAGTTCTTATGCCTACCCAAGGATGAAAGAGAGGATGATCTCGTTCAAAACCAGTTAAAAAGTTATAAGAGGTTCAAATAAAGGCCATAAGTAGTATTTTGACCGAGATCAAAAATCCATTGAGGAATATGGCCTCTAAGATTGTTGTCCGAAAGATCTAGATGATGGAATGGGTTTTTATTGTTGAGTACAAATGTAGGAAATTCGGATAGATTGCATGACGCCAATCCTAACCATTGCAAGTTTGAGAAGTAGATGACATTTTTTGTGGTAACATTTTTTAGGCTCAATGACAATTTATTATATGACAAAATTAAAGAATTCAAATATTTGAGGTGAGAGAATAAGCTTAGCTCCACCGAGCCAATGAATCTATTATGATCAAGTGAAAGTGTCTGAAGGCTATGGACATTAGATAGATTTGTAGGAATAGAGCCTTCCAAATTATTGGACGAAAGGTCCAATGTTTGAATTAGGTTATTAAAATTGGATGGGATTTCACCAGTTAATTGATTGTGAGACAAGTCAATATTCGCAAGTTGAGGGAGGCACATAAGCCGAGAAGGGATTGGACCACTAAACCGGTTATCGTTCATAGATAGCTGAGTAAGTCGAGTGAGGTTCATGAGCCAAGATGGAACCTCACCCCTCAAGTTCATATCTCCAAGGTCTAAATAAGTGAGTTTGGTGAGCTTACCAATCCAAGACAACAAAGTTGTAGTAAGACTATGAAAGCTGAAGTGATTACCCTTCCAAATACTATGCCCTAAAGAAACAAGTTGAGTAAGATTACCGAGTGACACCGTGTAAAATTGCAATAGGAGATCTCTAGTTCTTCCAAAGAGGCAAGATTTCCAATGGAAGGAGGCAACACTCCTCCAAAACTAGTATGAGAGAGCCACAATGATTTAAGAGGACTCCCTAAACGGAAGTTAGGCAAATAGCCTTTGAGATCATAATTTCCATGTAGATTGAGCATCTTGAGCTTTGGGAGATTGAAAATGGCCCCAGGAAACTCACCCTCCAGTCCACAACCAGCAAGATGCAAAGATTCTAAAGATGAAAAAATTGAGAGGAGGTCAAGCACACCTGAAGAGGAGATGATGTTCACATATGATAGACGGAGCTCCTTCAAATTGCTCATGTGTTGAACTAGCCATTTCAAACTGTGAAGTTCCAAGCCAAGCGAGGTATAGTCATTAGGAGAAGAGATGTTCATGTCTGATTGATGGAGCTCATTTAATGTCAATCCTTGAACTATTCCGAGTGATGGGTAGTAATAATCAAAATAGAGAGAGAGATCAAGGGAAACCAAAGTGGTGATTTTGGAGAGCTGTTCGTGTGGGATTCGGCCAGTAAAGCTCGAGCCAGACAGGTTGAGATGAGTGAGGCTTGAGAGGTTTCCGATTGCGGACGGTATGGGAGAAGAGTTGAAGTCATTGAAGGAGAGGTCCAGCCTTTGGAGGTGAGTGAGGGTAAAGAGGGAGCTGCTGGAGTTTATGGACCCAAAGAGGCAACTGTGACTGAGGTCTAAACTGATGACATGATCAGTTTGCTCATCACACTCGACACCCTCCCACGAGCAGCAGTCACCCCATTCTTTCCACGATTTTAGTTTATCATCATCATCACATTGATTAGTGTTGATCACAAAGCTGTGCTTGAATTGGAGCAAGGCAGCCATCTCATCATTGTGGCAACCTTTCTTCTTCAATGATGACAAAGATGGTAGGGATGGAGACAGTGTCTCCATAGAATGACAGAGGATTATGAGTGATGATGAAACCAAGAACAACAAGTAAAATGGAGACTCCATATTCAAACACTATTCTTCTCTAATAAGAATATTCTATATATTAGAAGAAAGAAGAAAATTGTTTTGTTGGGCTTTATGTAATGGAACACTAAACATTTTTTCCAAGGTTGAATGCAGGAGACAGGAGTAGTGTATGATTGGCAAAATTCATGTACTATAATGAAAGCAGTGTGAAAGAGCAAGTGAAAAGTCCACTCCCATTTTCCATGCTGACGGCTGGCAGTGTCTACTTACTGTGTGGCATCGACTAATACGTTTTGCTCATTCCAAGTTAGTTTCTGAGATAGATTCTTGCTGAACTAAAAAACCAAACCAAAGTTTTTTTTAGTGTTTGGTTGGAGTTCTCCGAAATTTTCAATTCTAATTTTTTAGATTTGGTAACATAAATGGTAAGCAAATATTTTCCTAGGAAAACAGAGGAAAATGATTTTCACCAACCCACCTACTGCCCCGCCCCTGCACCACCCCTGCCCCGTCCACCTGCCACACGTCACCCCTAGCGCTCCCCCCCCCCCCCCTTGAGCATGACTCACCCCTTAATGATTAGGGGAAAAGGACCAAGTCAACAAGAAATATTCACTTATTTCTATTTACTTGAAATGCTAATTACAAAAGATAGCAAAAATGAAGCATCATATTTACCTCTTTCTGCCGGAGGGGAAGACTATCATAGAAATTTTGTTGCCGTCTGTACCGAAGCGCTCTGCTGCTGATGCTTGGGTGCCCTTATCAATGCAAGGTTTCTTAAATCGATTCCTGCCTCAGAAACCAAGATATTTAAGAAGTTGTGAGTTCTGTAAGTCTATCAAGATTGAAGTGATTATGGCTCCAAATATATCCAGCATAATTTTTACTTTCATGGAGTGTAAAATACCAATGTGTACACAATCTTACCTATGTAGAGTACAAAGAGACTGTTCTTGATGAATCTTTGATGCACTGTTGTATTTACTACTCAAAACTTCATTGAAAGTAGAGGAGGTTTACTGTGTCATTTTGATTTAGTCCATTATTTACCTGGAACTAAAACATTGTCAACGACGATATGTTAGCTCCAATTGCAATGGACTTATCCAAGTAAAGATATAGCATTGCAAATTTATACCCAAAAAAAAGATATCTTCTTCTGATTTGTTTCAATTATGGAGGCATAAAATGGAAGACTAATATTTTTCCCACGAAGGGTGTGTGTACGCAGACATTACCCTTAATCGAAAGTAGAGATGCTGTTTCCAAGAGACAAAAACAGTATTTCACTAGCTGAACTTCTTTCATTGTATGCACCAAAACTGGTTACACATATTATATACACTGTAGTTAACAAGCAAAGGTACAAAAACCAAAACATGTCCTAATACATCTCTTAACCACCAATCCTCTAAACCAAAATTTCAAAAAAAACACAACCTCAGAAACTTGTCTGTGGCCACCGGCAAGCCACCAGGCCTCCCCCACCACGCTCCGATTCTATCTGTGGGGCCCGCAGGCTGATCCGTCATCATCATCATTATCATGTGTGGATAGAGAACACTAAAGCGCCTCTGAGCCAAGAGTTGGTCCGGAACATGTTGGCATTCAGACAACTTATGAGTGAAGGGGCCATTCTACAGTCCCACCATGGGTGCACAATTCTCTCTAATGGTGTCATGAGTGAAAATGTAGGTTTGGGATATCGCCTATGCTTTTGGGAAGGACTGCAACAGACCTTTACAGAAAGCCTGCAAAAAAATCGCCGGAAAACAGCCACATCCTCCCTGAAAACCGCCAATCCACTAAACCATCTTTGCCCCAAAATCAAAGGGGGTAAGACCATTAAAATCACCCAAGTGTACCATCCCTAACCATCGTAGTTCGATTCATACTGATGCCCCGTACTCCAGAACCCCCACCCCAACCCCCAAAGATGGTGGATTGGGGCCCAGTTTCTAACCGAACGCCATCTTCCTCCAACAAGTTTTCACAAAAGAATATCGCACCGCCACAAGTTCTCCACTAGGAGTTGAACCGCGCGGCTACCCATAGAGTTACAATGCTGGAGATTTAAACCGATCAGACTCTTCCCTAGCATTTCAAGAAACGGAACACTCTTCTCGGTGACCATGACGCAGCCTGACAAGGAAAGAATCTGCAGATTCCTCTGCACGCCGCCGCGCGACAAAGCAGCTATGCCAGAATCCGTCACCGAACACTTTGAAACGTCGAGATCGTTGAGCAAAACACAGTTTTTGGCAATCGCCTCCAAACTCACGTCCGTGATCTTCGGGCAGCCTTCGAGATTCAAAACCTCGAGTGTCTGCCCATGCAACCGGGCAAGTTCCATAACGGCTTCGTCGGTCAGGTTCGGGCAGTTACTGAGATTCACCTTGACCAGTCCCGACTCACAGCTCTTCAGAAGAGGGATAAGACCTGAATCCGTTAAACCGTTAAGTCCCCCTAGATCAAGAGACCTAAGGGACCCACATGGAGACAGAAAGGGTGTTGCGGGATCGATATCGTTGACACCGTAGCACTTGGACACTGAAATGGACTTCAGTTTTCTGCAATTGGAAACCGCGTTGAGAAGACCAGTTCGGGTGATCCGGTTACACTCCTCAAGCTTCAAACTTTCAAGAGATTCATTCACTCTTGTGAACGCCACCAACCCGAAATCCGACACGAGGAAGCACTTGCGAAGACAGATATGCTTTAGATCCAAACAGCCTTTTCCCAATGCCTCAAGACTCACATCCGTTATCCCACGGAACGAAGAGACGGTCAAAGAAGCCAAACTGTGCAAACCGCGGGCGTTACCCATTACCCAAAACCCCTTTTGGGTCACGTTATGAAGCGCCCCGAGGTCAAGCCGGGTGATTCCCTTCCCATAATGTCCGATAACTGCAAGCGAGAAATCCGTAACGCTTAAATCGTGTAGTGTCACTTTCGAGACAGTGGAAGCAGATGATAGAAGACCAGAAACACCCTCGTCCGAAATTCCCAGGCAGTCCTTCACGGTGACAGACCGTAACTTAGTGCACTGATTTCCGATAGCCCGAAGCCCATTGTTCCCGATATAAGGGCATGATTCTATAGTCAATGAGGACAGATTAGGGCAATTTTCTGCAATGGCGATAAGCCCTTTATTGGAAATTGAAGGACAATGGCTTAAATCTAGCTTTTCCAATGACTGACATCCCTTTGCAATCGTGGAAAGGCCTTCGTCCCCAATTGAAGGGACATTCCAAAGGGACAGTACCCTTAGGGAAGGGCAGCCAAGAGCGACCGTCGATAAACCCACATCGGTAACTCCATGGGTCCCCCTGATATAAAGCTTCCCGAGCCCCCCACGGCTGGAGGTCCCTACCACAATGGCCGCAAGTCCAATATCGGTGGCTTTGTTCCCTTCGAGAGACCTTGTAAGGTACCCTTCGCACTGTCCTTCTACATCTTCGTTACACCAAGCACCACTTAAGAGCGCAAGCCAGCGTTTGGAAACACAAGAAGAGACACTCCTTTCACATGCTCCGGGCAGTCTTCTAAATATCTCAAACAAACATTCATCTGGAAGAATCTCAATGGAAGGCTTGTTCTTCTCCTTCTCTTCATCAACAGGATTCGGGAAGGCAATTCTTGCCCGCTTTCTAGGAGGGTAGTACACATCCACACAACCAAGTGATATGTGATTTTCATTACCTGAAATATCAGAGAGAGTCTCTTTAAGTATATAATTTTCACAGAATTTTCTCGTTTGGGAAGAATATTTTCAATCAACACCAACATTTTGGATTGTTTTTAATGGTGCAGATTAACTTTGAAAATGCTAAAGCAAAACACATTAAACATAATTTTCAAAATGGTAAGGTTGTAACAAACAAAGGAATTCTATGTATCCTAAATCAAGTAATATCCTATTTAGGAAAGCATTAACTATTCTTGCAAGAAGACAACATTAGCTTAACAAATTTGCACACACAACTTGGATATATTCAGCTAAGAATCAAACACAATAACACCAATAATTTTCCTCCTAAGCTTATCTAATCCAAGAATCAATCCCCTAAACTAACTTCCAAAAATAAGTCTCCCCATCAAAACCAAACACAACCTTTAGAGTCCTCTCTTTATATTTATATAGTTACCTAAGACAGACACATTTCAATCCCAAGAAATAGCAGTGAATAACAGAATCTATGATTCTTCTTAGCCATAATTGTCAAAACATTCATCAAAGTTCAATTCAAGGAAAACTTCAAAAACTTACCACTATAACCAACAAGAGTAGGCATGGCTGCTTCTTCTTCGATTTAAAGAAAAACCCAACAAATCTGAGCAGAAAAGATTAGATTTTCAACCAAGAACAGAAAACCCCAGATTTCAATTGCAGCCAAGAATTGAATTCCAAAGCCAGAAAGATCAAGAAAGAGAGAGAGAAGAAGAAGCGTGTTAAGAATATTTGCTGGGACTTGCTGATTTCTGTGATCATCCTATAAATATAAATATAAATTTATGTCTATATATATACAAAATCTTATTGCATTTTATTTAAATAAAAAAGAATAATTATATGCATAGAGTTAAATGTATTTGGTGAGACGTCTAGAGGCGTAGATAGGAAAACAGATACTGGAACCAATCCCAATTCCTGGCCCTTCACGCAAGCGTTCAATGAATCATTACCGAGAACGGGTGCCTCCGGTTATTGCCCGGTGCTCGCAACCCGGCCCACCCGCGTTTCTCCTTTCTGCTTGCGAGCCAGATAAGTACTAAAGCACGTGTCTTTACCGACCACGGGCTGCATGCGCATTTCTTGGCTCTCTTTTTTTCTGTCCGTTGTGTCTCTTGGTGTTGTAAATGCCCTTTTCCTAAAGATTTCTATATTATTAAAAAATACTCGTATTTAAATTAGTCCTTATATTAAAAATTAAAATTATTTAGTCTTTGTACTATTTTTTGTTCATTCTAAGTCCTCTTCATTTTCCTATTATTTATTGATTCAAAGTCTTAGCGATAACGTTTACTTATAAGTGGAAGGTTCCCATGACACTGGAAGCCAATATCATGGGATGACCCGGAGGCGCTCCGTTGTCCCGTTCGTAAAATTGACGGTTCCTACCCCTCCTAACTTCCCCGGTAAACCCCTCACCCCCTTCAATTGCACCTCACAAGTTGATTTTGACTTTAGAGTTAAATTTTGATTCCAAAGTCAAAATCAACTTGTAGGGTGCAATTGAAGGGGGTGGGGGTGTGTTCGGGTCGGGGCTGGTTCCAGTACCGGACCGGCCGGTTTCGGTCACCCCCAATTTTTTTTTCTTTTTTTTAAAATTTTTAAAGGGTAAAATTGTGAATTTGCAATTGTTAAAGGAAAGAATGAAATAAAAAATCTAAAAATGTAGTTATTATTTAAATATTGTAAAATGAGTAATACACGAACTGTAGAACAACTACATTTAATATTCTTTAAATATTGTAAAATGAGTAATACACGAACTGTAGAACAACTACATTTAATATTCTAACGGTTCAAAAAAAGCGACGAGGTAAAGAACTGTAAAGAAACCCTCGAAGGAGCTTATATATCGCTCACCTAAAAAAAACTAATTACATATTTACATTAACATAAAAAAAAGTTTATAACTTATTCCTCAGAACTCGGACTTCCATCTGTGGTTGCATTCATGTAATGCTCTGAATTGAATTCGTACCCCGACTCTTGAGCTCGACGTCTTGCCAAGAGCCAATCTTGGTTGCAAACAAGTGTTTCAAGAGATTCACCGTTAAGACAACTTCGAAAGTCGTTTAGAATGTTGCCGCCAGCACTGAATTCTCGTTCCACAGCTACGGTTGATACCGGGACAGACAACACTTGTCTTGCTAGCTTTCCAAGACATGGGAACATGTGTTCGTTCCGCTTCCACCATCCGAGGACGTCAAACTCCACGTCGTCCTCGTCATAATCGCATGACACCCCTTAGTACATAGCAAGTTTGTTGTGTGAGCTTACTGTTGTACCACTTGAACTCGTCGAAGGCTGAGCACGCTTCCCTTTATTTGCAAGAAGCCCACCGATTATTCCTTTAAAACCTTTTTTTGATTTGGGGGCGGAGGAGGTGTTGTTTCTTCTGGTACAGTACCGTATAACCCTTGATATTCCTTAAACAAATCCTTCAAAAGAGTTATAGCATTATCTCTTTCATTTTTTCATTCTATTAAATGGATGTAGTAATAACTATTTTCATCTAGAAAACAAGTGTAGTAATAGTCAATTAGAATTTTAAAATTTTCAATCTTAAAGCGTGGATCACAAATAATGCCTATTTTATAAATATCGGGAATGTACAAATAATAAGCACATTATTTATCTCTCATATGAGAGACATAAGGATATAAATCCGGATCAGCCAAACTCTCACAAAAACATGTTGCGATTGTAACGCACTCTTTAAAAATGTATTTGTAGTTGGTTGGTAAACATGCGAAAAAGTAAGAGTTGCGTTATTAAAAACTTCTAATACGGCATTCAATTTTTCAACAATATTAAATTCAATAGGTGAAATGATTATACGAAGTTCATCACTAAAAAATTCAGCAAGTTCCTCTTTATAGCTTAGAATCTGTGCTATCAACTTGTAAGTATTATTCCATCTAATGTGGATATCTTTGGCAAATGTTATTTCTCTTCTACCCTTAGACTTACAGAATATCTTCCAAGACTTCGAAATAAGACGAGCCCCCTAAATTTTTCTAATTCCTTCTTTAATATTCGTCAAACCCCCCTATAGCTTCGAGTCCCTGTTGAACACATAAATTTAAAACATGACAGGCACACCGTTGATGCAAAAATCTACCCATAGTCGTAGTAAGGGGCAAATTTCTCGAGTCTAGGAATATCAACAGTATTATTAGTAGCATTATCAAAACCAAATGCAAAAACTTTATCAGCTAAGTTGTATTCCCGCATAATACTCTGAAGCAATAGAAAAATATTTTCAGCTTTATGAGAATCATTGAAATCACGAAATGCAAGAACACGTTTATGCATAATCCAATCACTATCTAACTATATACAATGCTAGGATGCATTTTGGAACAGTGTTCCCGCCCATTTCTTTGGGCCTATTTGGGCTGCCTCGGGCTGGGTAAGGAGGAGCTGTTGGGCCGACTGCTTTTGGCTGCCAATGGGACTGCTTTTCAGGCTGTTGGGCCGACTTCTTTTCAGCTTTAATGCATTGTCATTTCAATGCTTTTGATATAATTAAAGTGGTGCACTCTTCCATAAAGTTGATTTAGAAAATGTGTGGCTCCATAAAGTTATTTAAAAGGTTTGTGGCTCTAGAAAGCAAATCAAATACAATCCAAGCAATTAATGCACTTATGCATTAATATTGTCTGTGTGTGTATATATATAGAATGTTGTAATTGCTTGGCTATACACATTTCATACAACCGAAAATTCACAACAATGGCTCTAGCTCCACAAAACAACCACCGCTCAATGTTTGCTCCTATTTCCGACCTAAACAACACTAAAAAATCATGGATTCTTATGTTAAGAGCTGTGCGTGTTTACTTTGTGCCGAGGTGGGCAAAAGGAGGGGATTCAATGGAGATCATATTTCACGATGAGAATGTATGGTATTCCCCAAGTATGGTTTTACTTTTCAAATTATTAAATCTAAATATCTCACATACTTTTTTTTGAATAGGGAAATAGGATTCACGCACATCTCAACCGACCAGAAAGAAGTAAATTTGAAAAGCAAATCACCGATGGTGGTGTTTTTGGCATTCGAAATGTGTTTGTTCATGACAATTATCAGAGTTTGAAAACCACTTCAAATTATAAGCTTTTGGGATTTTTCCAAGACACCGAGGTGAAAACTTTGTCTCAGCTGGATTTCCCAAGCTTCATGTTTGACTTGAAGCCATTTCCGGTTATTCAAAGCCAACCGTGTTTGAATGATCAGCTCTTGATTGGTATTATTTTTAAAAAAAAATTTGAGTAAATGTTATATGGTAAACGTCATAATTAATCGGAAAACACGTTACCCTCTTTGTAAATCACAAAATATTAATGCAGACGTGATTGGAAAGATAGTTGCTCGAACAAGTGTTCAAACAAACTCAAAGAGAGGCTTCGAACAAAAATTGATGGAAGTTACTCTAGAAGATCATGAGTATGAGTTAATAATTGCAAAAGATTTTTAAAATAAGAAACTGCACATTCGGCTATTGTTTATGATACACTATTACAGGGGGAATCGTTTGGGTTGCACACTATGGGGAGAATACGTGGACCGTTTCATGGATTGTTTGACCCAAAACAACCAAGAACCGGTTATTATGCTTTTGAGCTTTTGCCGCCCAAGACGCTATATCGGTAAGCAATATTATTTTTTTTATTCGTTCTAAGTTATTTAAACATGAACAAAACTTAATTTGTTTACCCATGATTTGTAGGGACTGTTACTGTCTCTACTGCATTTCATGTTACCAAAATGATTTTCGATGGTAATTCTCCCGAGGTTGAAGAATTTAGAGCAAGGTATATCATTTCTTGCTAAATATCGTGTAATTCAAGTGTAAATGATAAAACTACTTATAGAGTAATGGAAAAATATACACAATTTGCCTCCACAAGTGGATGACGGAATGGGCAGCATCGTTCTGAACAGTGGGGATGTCGGCGACCAAGGTGTCATCAAAACAACAACAATAAAAGCTCTTTTGGACAACATGAAGGTGAATACCAAACTTTTAATATTATAATACCGAATAATTGATATCATGTTTAAATTAAAAAAAATTAATATTAAATTTTGGCCTTATTGGATTCTCGGGGAGATTGTTTCATTAAATGATTCAAGTGATTGGTGTTACTTGGGTTGCACAGAGTGCAACAAAAAGGTCATTCCGGATGGTGATAAGTTCAAGTGTTCGGGTTGTGCAGTTACTATATCGCATGGGGTGTATAGGTAAACAACTAAACATTGATGCATGTTAAAAATAAACATATCACGTATTTGGTAATATCCATGTAATACAAAAAATAACAATGTTTAGTTGTTTACCTAATAGGTACAAGGTCAGTGTTCGAGTCTATGACCACACCGGTCACGCTTCATTCGTACTTTGGGACCGTGAGTGTAAAGAAGTCTTGGGTGCAAGTGCGTTTGTACTGAGGGAAATAATGCTTGAGGTTTGGAAAAAATTATAATTTCCAGTTTTTAAGTAATTAGGAACTTAGTGTATTTCCCAAAAACCGAATTAAATTGTAATGTTATTCTCTTTTTTCAGAAAGAGATGGACCCAAACTTCCTTCCCCTTGAACTAAATCGCTTCCTTGGTCGGAAGGGTTTGTTCCATGTAGTGGTGAAGTCCGAAGTTGGGAGTTCAAGTTGGAATGGACCAAGGGCTTTTGGGGTGAGGTCTTTAATTACCGACCCTACAATCTTGAGCAAGTATGAACATTTGGTTGTGATTGAAGATGAAGAAGTTGACAGAGAGAGTGAGGGTTTATGGGCATCCCTCGAGGATTTGAGCCAAAAGGTGAATGAAGTGGTAAGCTAATATTTTAATAAGTGTGTCCCCTAATACTATTTATTGTTATAACATTACTAAGATTTTTTTACTCTTATAGATTGGTTCAAGTGATCCAATGTCTAGCCAGAGTGTCAATACCAAGCCAAGAAGGATGCTCGATTTGGATGAGAGTGAAACTCTGAAAAGGAATCTATTTGATGAAATTTCAACAAGTGCTAGCAAGAAAATGAAGATGGAAACTGCTGAAGACTGAACATCACACTCCCTGGGACTGAAAAATCATTGTCATTTTGTATGCTTGAATACCCCACCTATTTTTGTGTAGCGGTTTGTTATGGTGTGGGTCAATTTCGGGTTTTATAAACCTTTTTTGTTATCGTATTGGCTTAAACTTTTGAAAGTCATATTGTTTTAAGTTTTACTAGACTCGATTGTGGCGTAAAGAATATTTCACTATGCATTCCTAAATTACATTCAATAACTTAACAGATTTAGATAACGTGATTTAAACAAGCATTCCACAACACTACTTAAATTAATATACTCACAAAAAATATATGCGACTAACCTAACACAATATATAGCATATAAGCATTAACATTACCACAAATAACCTGAATCACCAAACATAGAATACGGGAGGCGAGACTTTAACTTATATAACTTTTATGAAAAAAGAATTACATATAGACCAAGGAGTTTGATGAAGTGGGATTTTTGTAGTGTCATTTATTACATTTAAAAGTGCATTCAATAACATTTATTGAAAATGATTGGACACTTATTTTTTGAAATTTAAATTTGTTGTACAGCTCCATACACATGGCCCATGCTCCTTTACTATTTATTCATAATATTAAAATTGAATTTAAAAATAAAGTATTTTTAATATCCGTAAATGTTCAAAAAAAGTAGTCAAGGGAATCGAAAACTTTAAACTTGATTGGTTATTAAAAACACAATTAATGAATAACTTTGAAATTATTTTGGTGTGAAAGACCCATTATGTTGCCGGATTTTTAAAAAAACGGAAATAGTTTTGGGTATGGGCATGTGTTTGTATGGAGTCGATATTTGCTATTTGGCCTTTTGATCCGCTATTGACATGGTTATTTGGCTGTCCATGTACTTGGACAGCCCACACCAACACTGTCACGCCAACAGCGATCTAGCCCATTTCAAGTCATTTAACCTTCATATAACTATCGAATAATAAATATAATATCAGATTTATTTCTAATTTCTAAAAATACTGCCCATAGACACCAACAGCCCATTACCATTTTAATTGTTAAAAAGATTATACTAAACATGCATTTTTTGCTACAATGTTTCTTTAAAACTAAAAATATTTGAAGTTCCAAAAAGATTTTGATGCTTTTTAGTTTCTTTTTTTAAAAATACGCTACCTTTTTAAATTCGAATTTGGATTTAAATATATACACATCAATGTTTTCGAATATATATATATATATATATATATATATATATATATATATATATATATATATATATATATAATATATATATATATATATATATATATATATATATATATATATATATATATATATATATATATATATATATATATATATATATATATATATATATATATATATATATATATATATATATATATATATATATATATATATAATAACATGCCTAAGAATAAGATATCATTATGTAGGTACAAAGCATTAAATACATACATCCATGGACACCAACAGCCCATGCCTAGAGCCACACGCCGAGTGCATATCAGGCACATTAAATGACCCTTACACACCACTTTTGGACTAAATTTAAAAAATGGATTTCCTTTTTTTTAAGATTTTACTAAACAAGTAATAATATGCTAAAATATGTCTTTAAAATAAAAAATACGCTACTTCTTAGAATTAGAATTTTGTTTTAAATATACGTGTGTGTGTGTATATATATATATATAACTAAATATATATTCGTAATTAAAAATTATTTCAAAATATATATTCATATTGAAATTTTTTTAAAGTTCCAGAAATATATTTACATAAATATTAGTAAAAATCATTTTAGTGATATTAAATAGAAATCAATATAGGAAGAGAATAGACCTTAAGTATAAATCCACAGGCCTAAGCATAGGATATGATTACTTAAGTACAAAGCATTAAATGCAGCCCATTGAAAGGAATATGGACAGTCGGCGCCTGGATACACTACCAGACAGCAAATCCAGCCCATTAAATGCCACTTTCCCATCACCCAATTACTAAATTAAAATATAATATTTGAAATAAAGAATTACCTATTTTAATTTCATAATAAAATCATATTAAACTTACATTTAATGCAAAAAAAAAAATCGTATGTAAAATTTAATTAAGATCAAAAACTTATTACTAAGAATTTTAAATAAGTTTTTATTTTTAAATCGAATATTTTATATATATATCTACGTAGAGGAAGGATTTTTATTTATTGAAAAACAATAATACATGGATAACAGTATTCATATTTAAAAAATAATAATATTTTGGGTGACATTAAAATATTATAAAATGGTAGAGTGAATAATTTAGTAAAATTCAAGTTAAAATAATGCAGTGAAAAAATATATTATAGCCGTGTACATCCAAACCCAGATAACTAGCATAGGCCTAATTATGCTACTTGCATTAAATACACTATAAATGACTACAAGTCTTTTACAACTTTCCTCTTCTTGGCTCATTTATTTCTAATCTTTCCTACCAACAACCACATTGAAGTTGAGTTTGAGCAATTTATCTACCTTTCATATTTCCATTTCTAAGGTTAGTAATCCATTCCCCTCTTTGTGTTCCTTATTAAATATAATATTAAATGTTTCCCAAAAAAAATTTATTTTCCAATTATGATAAAAATTCTTTTGAATCTAAGCCCCCCTGAATGTTAGATTTCTGCCCACCTTGGAATAACGGAATTATACAATTCTCTAAAATTCTACTAATACATGAGATGACTAAGAAAGTAGTTCTAATTCCAGATTATTATGAAATTTAATGTTCCTAAATTACGAAATTTAATGTTCCTAAATTAAATCCTAATTATATTCGTATCAGGTTACCTGTGACTGCTTAGCCATTTGGGATGAGAAAGCTTACCAAAAACTAGAGGATCAATCCATTTCTTCATTTCGAAGATGAACCAGACAAAGGTGACTTTAACACCTACGATAATTTGTATATATCGATCAACATTGATAATCTGTAATCAATAATGTGTTTGTATGATAGGAAATAGAAAATATACAGTAAAAATACAATAATCATTAGCGATACAATCAGGAATGACTATTTGAATACTTAGGTAATTATAGTTTGGAATTACCTTTCTTAGTATTAGACCCTCAGTGAATCATGTCTTTAGAACTCATTTCGTGCCGTAAGAAACTGGAAATGTGCCATATAGCCTTCATCATGCTCAAACCGTAAGCTGAACATGAATATTGAGGTCTAATGACTATATAAAACAATTATATCTACCTCCTATAAGAGAATATGAATACTGTTTTAATTAAAAAAAATCTTGGTTTTTTTTTTCTCAGATTCGATACAGATATATAAACATATATATACCTATATACCATATACAAAAATATATATATATTCTGGGTTCATATATGAAATATTAATGAGTAATATGTAAAATTTAAATTATAATTATTTTTAGCATAAAGGATATGTTAATGTGCAATTGAACCTTAAACATGTTCATAGATTATTGAACATGATTATTAAGGTACAATAGCTTTAAAAAACATGATGTTAACATTCCAGATTTTAAAAGCACCGAAAAATAAAAATCTCCGGACTAACGTGTAATTTAGTTTAAGAAATATGGATTTTTAACATAGATCGTTGTTTTTCTCAAATAAAGATCAAATATTGGATGTGAGAAGAAGAAAAAATTCAGATCTGATATTGCATGAACAAAAATAAGTTAAATCTACTTATGTAACGAGTATTTCAGTTTAAGAAATATGGATTTTTAGCAGAAATCGTTGTTCTTCTCAAATGCAGATATGGAGCTTAAAAAAATTTTTGAACGAAACATAAAAAATTCTCATCTTTGAAATCAAAGGCTGTAGATATAAATCCCCAACTTCAAGATCTATAAATATTGGATGTGAGAAGGAAAAAATTCAGATCTGAGATTGTATGAAATTGAATAAAATTACCCCTTGCTGGAAATAAATGGTCGGAGTACTTCAAAAACGAAGATAGATGCCGGCGTCAACATCGGTAGTAACCAGATAACCATAGTTGACGATTCGAGTAGGCAGTGATTGCCCATCGACTAAGGGACGAAGGTGGAGGTTTCTAGAGAGATGTAGAGAGTCGTAGGCAGCGGCGGATAGGGATAGGTTATAGGAACGAAAGCTTAAAACGTAAGGTTATTGGGCCCAAATTATTTTTTTCTGATTTAACATTACAACTGGGCCAATTTAACACACTGGGCCATGATATGTATACTTAAAATATACTATTTCCATCCTAAAATTTTCTTCTCAGTTTGACTTTTCCCCATTTTTAATTGTTGGCTTTGACTTTATATTTTACCTTCCTTAAAAAATATTTTAAATTTTTTTCAATCATTCAAAATATATAGTTAGAGTATAATTCGTGCAAATACATGATGGTATTAATGTCATTTGTTATCTTTTTTTTCTAATGGGAAGGTAGTTTTAGGACGGATAAAATGGAAAGTGGGAAAAAAGTTTTAGAACAGAGAGAGTATTAAATTATTCTTTTGCTTTCATTTCTTTTAAAAAATCATGATATACTTTTTTTTATAAATATAGGAGGAATTGGAAGTTTAATTGATCCATGTTACAAGTGCAACAGTAATGAAGATTCACTTGATATGGAAATGTGTTGGAAATGCTTTAGTGTCTCTGGTCATATGCGCTGCTTGCAAATTGGGTTTGATGATTTGGGTCCATATTTTTTTTGTGATCATTGTTCTATTTTACCACCTCCATTGCCGACTCCATTGCACTGCACTCCTCCGCCAATATTACCAAATCCGCAACCTATTTCACCATCTGGGCAAGGAATGGAATTAACACCTACACTCGCTTCGTTGAGAAGATCCAAACGGCTTAAAATAGCCAACAGGAAATATTTCAACGATGACTATGTTCTTTTTTATTAACCTAAAACATGTATTGGTGTGACAACTATTTGTATCCTATGTGTTTTGGTTTGAAACTTAGCGTCACTGTTACCTTATTTTGTAACGTTAATTATGTAGTGTATAAGGAATGTTTAATGTCCTAAATATTGCAAAACAATAATTATTTTGTTAGACATCAATGGTTGTTTTATTTGCCAAGATCCACCATTTTCTTTATTATTACTTATTTATATTTCGTTGGGCATTCGTATTATTTTATTATATTATCTCAGCATTGTTTACCGATTATTTAAAATTAGTAAGATGTTAAGTAAATATAAACTATATTAATTTGTATGTTATATTTTCAATTTTGTGAAATATATAGAAAATGGAAGTCCCCATACCTCTAAAGAGAATGAAAGAAGTTGTCGAAAGGACATGGAAAATTATACTAAATCGCCGTTGAGCAACCTAACAAATGGTAAAAATTAATTTCAAGGTCTTACATAATTTTATAAAATTGAGTTTAATTGGAATATAAATTTCCTATTCATTTTATTTCCAGTTATGGTTTGTACACCGTTTGATCGATACTCTTCGTCTTCATCACGATTTGTTGATGCCTCAAATCATTTATATACGCCTGGTTGCACAACTCAACCTCAAAGCTGTATAACACAAAAAGAATCAAGTAGAGGAAGCAAACGAACATTTGAAGCTGGTATGTTTTGCGTAATTTTTTTCATATATGTAAAATGAATACATTTATTTTTTCACATTTAGCATCTTTTTTATATCAAGTTTTATACATTAGTAATTTTGAACATGGGCAGTGAATGGAGATAGCAGTACTCCTCTTATTTCGCCTGTTTTTACGGATGTGTTTATTACACAAACTTGGGGCGTTGATTCAGACTTATGTCATGGACCTTACCATCATGATCAAGACAAGGTTGTTAGGGATTTAGATTTGGAGTTTATGAATGCCATTGATCCTGACAATTCCCCAGTGATTGGGTCTTCTAGAAAGAAGTTTTCACAAATAGTCGAATATTGGGATCTTGGTGATTGTACTTACCAATGTAAAAGCTGCATGGCTTATTTTTGGCTAGATGAGCGTTTGGTAAGTCACTCTACCAAGAAAAATCCAAAGTATTCTTTGTGTTGTAAGCATGGAAAGATTAAATTAGCTCCAGTCAAGGAACCACCATCTCCACTCAAAGAATTCATTAGTGGAAATAATCCCCAATGTAGGCACTTTCAGACAAATATTAGATCATATAATTGCATGTTCTCTTTCACGTCGTTGGGTGGACGGGTAATTAGAGATTCAACTCCTGGTAGAGGACCTCCAACGTTTAAACTGGGCGGGCAAAATTACCATCAAATCGGCAGCTTGCTACCATCCAATGGATTACTACCTAGATTTGCACAATTATACATCTATGACACTCAAAATGAAGATTTCAACAGAATTAGAGCTTTGAGGTACTTATTTCATACCATATAATTACTTTTGATTTATAAATTGTATATAATTCCCATCATATAAATATATTGCGTACTTTTAAAGCTTATTTTCATGAGTCCATTGTAAAATTTTCCTTATTTAATGTACAGGCCTGAAGACGATGTGCAAACGCTTCATGTTGAGATCGTGTCAAAGCTAAGATGCATGTTGGATGCTCACAATGTCTTAGTCCAGTCCTTTCGGATTGTTGGGCAAATGATAGGTGAGTCAAGTAGCTTGGAATACAAACTGAGGTTAATTGGGAAGAGAACTTCTGATCCCCGAGTTTACAATCTACCATCCGTAGGTGAAGTAGCGGCCTTAATTGTTGGGGACTTGGATCAAGCTTTAGGAGAGCGGGATATTTTAGTCAAAACCCAATCTGGACCTTTGAAACGGATTAGTGAGTTAAATCCTGCTTATCTAAGTCTCCAATATCCATTATTGTTTCCATACGGAGATGATGGTTATCGAGAAGATATACCCTTTGTTGAGAAAACAAACCTGAAGGTCGGGGGACGGAGGAGTGTGAGCATTAGAGAATTTCTGTCTTATCGTTTACACGAAAGGAGTAATGAAAGTACATTAATATTGCGAGCACGTCGTCTTTTTCAAGAGTTGTGTGTGGATGGTTATACGATGATTGAGTCATCAAGATTGACGTACATCAGTACCCACCAAAAAAAATTACGTTGTGACATGTACAATAGATTCTAAGATTCGTTGGTGCAAGGCGATAACGATACATCGACCAAAGGGAAAAGGATTGTAGTACCTCCTACGTTTGTGGGGGGTGCTCGATACATGATTCAAAACTATCAAGATGCCATGGCAATTTGTCGTTGGACTGGCTATCCTGATCTGTTTCTTACGTTCACATGTAACCCAAAATGGCCCGAAATTGAGCGTTTCTTAAATAGGAGAGATTTAAAGCCTGAAGATCGTCCAGATGTGATTTCTAGAGTCTTCAACATGAAGCTCAATGGACTGATAAAGGATTTGAAGAAGAACCAGATCTTTGGTAGACTACGAGCAGGTATTTTTCATAAATTTTTACGATATGCTATTTTTATGTAAATATCATCGTCCTTTTCTCTTCTCATATTTCACCTGCTATATTGTAGTTGTTTACACTGTGGAATTCCAGAAGCGTGGCCTACCGCATACACACATCTTATTGTTTTTGGGTCAACAGGATAAGTATCCTACACCTAAAGATATTGATGAAATAATATCTGCTGAGTTGCCTGATGAATTTAATGATCCATTGTACTTCAACGCGGTTCGAGACTTTATGATTCACGGACCGTGTGGAAGCGACACACCGAGATCTCCTTGCATGAAGGATGGAAAGTGCTCCAAGTACTTCCCAAAGTTATTCAACGATAGCACGATTATTGATGATGATGGTTACCCAAAATATCGGAGAAGGGATGATGGCCGAACAATAATGAAGAACAATGTTTATTTGGATAATAGATTTGTGGTCCCGCATAATAGATATCTCTTGCTCAAGTATGGGGCCCACCTCAATGTGGAATGGTGCAATCAATCGCGTTCTATCAAATATCTGTTCAAGTATATAAATAAAGGCCACGACCGTGTTACAGCTGGCTTTTATGCAAGCACAGAAACGAGTGAGAATCAAAAAGCAGAAACTCCTAATGAAATTAAGCTCTATTACGATTGCAGATACATATCCCCTTGCGAGGCAACATGGCGAATATTTGGATTTCCAATTCAATTTAAATGTCCCAATGTTGAACGCTTGAGCTTTCACCTGCCTGGTGAGCAATGGATTTTCTTTGAAGATGATGATGATGCAGGTGAGGTTTATACTCGAGAAAGCATACGTGAAAGTAAATTCCTAGCTTGGATGAAGACCAATGAAAAATATCACGATGCAAAAACTTTAACGTATGCTGAGTTTCCTCAAAAATTCGTTTGGAAACAAGCCAAAAGAGAGTATGAACCTCGACTGAGAGGATTTGCTATCGGTCGTGTCATCTACGTGCCCCCTGGGTCAGGCGAATCTTATTACATGAGGATTCTTTTAAATATAGTTAGAGGCCCAACTTCGTACGAAGATTTGAGAACTGTGAATGGTGTTGTTCATGAGACCTATCGTGACGCATGCTACGCAATGGGATTACTAGACGATGATAGGGAGTACATCGATGCTTTCAAGGAAGCAAGTGAATGGTGTTCTGCCAAACAATTGAGATTCTTATTTGTCACACTGTTGACTAATGAGTCAATGTCCAGGCCTAAGCATGTATGGGAACATTGTTGGAATTACATGGCTGATGACATCTTATATCGTCAAAGAACTCTTTTGAATCATCGAGGTAATTATCTACGAATAGTTTTTTTTAACAATTCTAGCAAGTCTAATATATTTACCATTCTCATGCGCAGATTTAGTCTTAAGTGGAGATCAAATAAGGAATTATGCCTTGATCGAGATAGAGTGCTTATTGAGAATGCGAGCTAAAAGCCTTCGAGATTTCATTGACATGTCATTCCCAAGGTTAGATGTAGCTTCTACATCTCGGAACAGACTAATTCTTGACGAATTGAATTATGATCACATTGCCTTAAAAGAAGAACATCAAAGGATGATTGGGGAGTTGAACCACGAACAACGTTCAGCTTATGAAACAATAATGGAATCCGTTGATGGGGGTCATGGGAAGGTCTTTTTCATTTATGGCTATGGCGGAACTGGAAAGACATTCGTTTGGAAAACTTTGTCTGCCTCAATACGTTCAAGGGGAGATATCGTGTTAAATGTTGCTTTAAGTGGTATTGCATCGCTATTGTTACCAGGAGGAAGAACTGCACATTCCCGATTCGGAATTCCAATCAATCCTCATGAAAATTCCACTTGCAACATTAAACAAAAGACGCCATTGGCAGATTTATTAGTTCAAAGCAAACTTATCATCTGGGATGAAGCTCCAATGACCCATAAATATTGTTTTGAAACTTTGGATAGGAGTTTACGTGATGTTATGAGTGTCGTCAATCGAGCCAATTCTGAGCTACCATTTGGAGGGAAGACAATTGTTTTTGGAGGAGATTTTAGACAAATACTTCCAGTGATTCCTAAAGGGCGGAGACAAGACATTGTCAATGCTACAATTAACTCATCATATCTGTGGGAATACTATACAGTACTACGTTTGACGACCAACATGCGTTTGCAATATATGGCCCGAGATGACCATTTTGAGGCAATGTCAGAATTTGCCAAGTGGATTGCAAGTATCGGTGATGGACTTGCTGGGGAGGAAAATGATGGGGTTGGTCAGGTTATTATACCCGATGATTTGTTGATTAAAAGTACTGGTGATCCGATTGTGTCTATAGTAAATTCAACTTATCCAGACTTTCACAATATCGCGATTGATCCTACTTATTTGCAAAGCAGGGCAATCTTGGCACCAACTCTAGAAGTTGTGGACGAAATCAATGAATACATGACCTCATTGAACCAAACAGGAGAAGCTAAAAGTTATTTGAGTTCAGATGTCGTGTGTAAATCCGATTCAAATTTGGACTTCTTAAGTGACATGCATTCTCCTGAATTCTTAAATAACATCCGAGCGTCTGGGGTTCCAAACCATGAATTGAAGTTAAAGATTGGGACACCGGTGATGTTGTTGAGGAATATAGACCAGTCGTCAGGTTTGTGCAATGGAACAAGGTTGATCGTTACACGACTTGGCAATCATCTAATTCAAGGTAAGGTCTTGACAGGGAAGAATATTGGTCAAGAAGTGGTTATCCCGCGATTGTTGCTTACACCATCGGATACCAGAATTCCTTTTAAATTTCAAAGGAAACAATTTCCGATTATGATATCTTACGCTATGACAATTAATAAAAGTCAGGGACAATCATTGACGCATGTTGGGCTATTACTAAAGAAACCTGTGTTCAGTCATGGACAACTTTACGTGGCATTATCACGAGTCACGAATCGCAGTGGATTAAAGATTTTGATTGATACTGAAGATCCTGCGACATCAAATAAAACAGCAAATGTAGTTTATAAGGAAGTTTTCCAAAACTTATAGTTGTATTCTTCCATTTACTGCATTAATTGTAAAATGCATCCCTTAGATGTATACTACGTATCTTTGCTAAAACCAAAATGTTTCTCTTAATTATATCAATGTTTCCCCTAATTATATAATTAATACTAGCCCGTGCAACGCACGGGTTCGAGTCTAGTCTATCCAATGACAAGTAACACCCATATAAGACAAATTATGATATGTTTCACTCCAAATATCAGAACAAATAGCAACACGAGAATTAAAATTGAGAAAAAAAATTTGTCAAATTTATTTTTTCAGTTTTATACTGGCGAATAATTTCTCGTTTAATTGTTTTTCTTTAAAAACATCTTGCTTGAGAGTTTAATGCATGTTGACAATAATCAATAAATCCAAGTTTTTCAGAAAACATATATGGCAAATTTTCTTCACAAATCATTTTGGCCATTTTTTGCTTATTTTGCTCGTCGCTATAAGCAAAAAGGCCGCCCATACCCCTGTTAGCAAATCGAGAAATTTGGGTTTGCACTTCTTGTCGTCCCTTCTTTTTCGCCGCGTATTTGGCGTACTCCACGGGATGCCTCGACCTTAGGTGTTTTTCTGGACCGCCATAACCGCCGGAAACTCCAATTTTAATGACAGTCCCACAATACTTACAAGTTCCATAAACTATGCCATCATTTGTTTCTTTTTCAAAATGATAAACAAATAAATCCGATTTTAATTTTTTTTACCTTTGTCCGGACCTCGAGAGGTCTCGGGCTCACCTGCCTCCACGTCGACGTCGTTGCTGTGCGGTGTAGGCTCCTTGTCCCCGTCCAGATTATCCAGTTCTGCTTCATGAACATCCTCAAATAGACTATCAAGAGTGGGGAGATTCGCGTCCCCTTTACCAGAATAAATCTGGTCGAATTCTTCATCCGTCATATCATCCCCGATGAATTGATCGGGGATAGTATGAAAGGAAGAGACGGGGTGTCTTCCTCGAGAACCGTGTGAGGTCGAACAGTCGGAGGTGGCTTTAGCTTTGCCTTTCCTCAAACTTCGGTTCACGGCGCCCATATCCACGGACCTTCTACCGGACTCTCTCGACATTTTAATATATATATTTTTTATATTAAAAATAATAATATATTAAATTTCAAAAATTTAAAAAAAATTGAAATTTTATATATTAGAATTTCAAAAATTTCAAAAAGTAAAGAGTATATTTAAAATATAAATTATATATTTTTTGATATTAAAGAAAATAAAATACTACCTTCGTCCCAAAAAGATTTACACGTTTTGACTAAAGTTGAAATTAAGGAAGGGATAATTTTGTGTTGACTTTCCAAAAATACTCTTGATGTGATGGGTAAAAGTAGGATGTGATGTGTAGATTATTAGAAAAAAAGGTATGATGTGATAAGTAGGGTTTAAGCCCCCTCCCCTCCCCCTGAAACGGCTCTTTAGCCGTTGAGGCCGGCCCCCCACCCCACTGACCTGTCTCTGTTTTTTTTGGCAGGAATGGCAGCTGCAGGTATCCGTTGGAGGAAGCAAAACAAAAACAAAAAAAAATTAATCGGTACCGGTACCGGCGGTGCCGGTAACGAAATTTGGGTACTAGAACCGGTACCGAAGTGGGCGGTACCGGTTCTTGGAACCGGTGGCATGTCCCGGCCGGCGGTGACGGTGGCGGGTACTGGCGGTGCTGTTTCCGGTCACGGTACCGTACAGGTACCGTGTCCACCCCAAATTCTCTCCGTTTACAAAAACACTTCCTCTTTCATTTTTTTCACTTCCAACAAAATGCTTCCACTTTCTATTAAAAAAACCACTTTTATCCTTATTTTTTTATACCATACCTATCACATTATACTTTATCTCTAATAATCTATCCATCACATCTTACTTTTACCTATCACATCAAGGGCAAAATTAGAAGTCAACTACAATTTAATACTTTCTTATTTTTACACAAAGTCTAAAGACGAACACTTTTTTTCAAATAAAGGGAGTAGTTTTTAAATATGTAATTTTTATTTTTAAATTTTACATCATTTTTCATATAAAATGATTTCAAAATAAATTCAGTCAAACATTGTAACGGGCAACGAGAAGCTTATTTGTAGACCGAGGGAGTATATGTAAATTACTCTTATATAAAATGTCCAAAAAGCTACCAAATAACATAGAGAAATTTACCTAAATAGAACTAAAACATAATGACTTTCCCAATATAGGACCATATGTTTTTATTTCCCAATGTAAGACTTTTGATCATTATCAAGTAGTCATTATTCAAGTAAATGTCTAACATTACAAGACATTATTTCTCTCACTAGGTCATTATTAAGTCCTATTTAAGGAATAAAAAATTTTAAATCCTACATTAGGAAAGTCATTATGTTTTAGTCCTATTTAGTACAAATTTCACAATAACAAAATGATAGAAGATGATTAGTATTTCCACAGTCGAGAGAAAAGATTATTTTATTTTTTTAGAAAGTTTTGGTTGACTCACAATCTTTTTCTCTACTCTACATTACTTTTAATCACATATTTTACTTTCTTTAAACTTTGTGGCAAGTTTATAAAGTGAGAGTCTATTTTGGGACGAAAGGAGTATAAAAAAGCTACCAGATTTAAAAAATGATATTATTACTATCTCCGTCTAATAGTATTTGTCTAATTTTATTTTTTTGTTAAACTTGAAAAACTGTGATTTTTTATTAAAATAAAATTATACTCCCTCCGTTTCCCAAAACCCTTCTTCTTTCATTTTTTTCGTTTTTCTTAAAACACTTCATCTTTCACTTTTTTTCCTAAACTACCCCTAAACCTAATTTTACCCAATACCCTATCCCACCTTATCCAATCCCTCGTAAGAATCCCACGCGTCATCTAGAAACATCCGCCCTTCGTTCCCCTGGCGATTCTTCTCCTCTCCTCACCTTTCTTTTTTCAAAACCGGATCAGCTTCATGTCTGCTTCCTCTTCTCCAGATCTGACTATGCCCTCATTTCGCTTGCTCTCTGATAGCGATGAGGACCAACCTAAGCCTCATCGTACTCAGAAATCTTTGAGCAAGCGCAAATGATCCATAGCTGCCTTGAAACGTCATGTTGATCCGCTTCCATCAAGTTCATCTGACACTGATCCTTCGTGGAATTTCCGGAAAAAATACCTAGGGGGTGAGCATCTCCCAGATGGAATTGAGTGGGGATCAGATCTGGAAGAAGATTCATCAGATCTTGAGTCTTTATTCAACACTGATGAGATTCGAGAAATGAGCTCGGAAACAGAGGTGTTGTTGTCCGAGCCAGTAGGAAGTCCATCCAAAATTGAAAGATATAAAGAGAGTAATGTTATTCTTCTCTCCTTTACACTTTGCGCATCTGTCTTGCATGTTGTTTTTGGGCAAACTAATGATGCGAACAAAAATTAATCTTAACGTTAATGAAAGGTGCCTAATTGTAACGCCACCCCATTTTTGGTTTGGAGGCTTACAAAGGTCAATTATGGTTAGATGTTTGGTCATGCATTAGTGAATGTGTATGTGGAATTTCTTCTTATTTTTTCTTCTTCACCAACCTATATGTTGTACTAGTTGACACATTAAGGCAGTGGCTTAAGGCACGTAGCATATTCCGCTGGTGAAATGGAATGTCAGTCAGCTTTGAAATGTCCAAATTGAAACCTTTTTGCCCCGAGTTACCTTCCCACCTGCAATCCACATTCACTGCCTGGCCCCTATCCATTTGAGATTTTGCAGCTTTTAATAGCTCTCTGACCCAACGAGGAGATATGTTGAATTCATTAGCCACTGTTATCAGTGACCCGTGTTGAAGTTTGCCGTTTTTGAAATTTTGTAGTATTGCCTCTATTATTCGTTGCCTTCTTTCGTTTCTTGCTTGCACACCGGAAATACATGCGATGTTGTTTATTTCAAGGGTGTTGAAAGCCTCGAAAGGTACTTCCAACAGTGGAGGCAGGGAGACATCAGATACATCGGCTGAGTCGGCAGACAGATTATATGGAGCATTTATTTTCATTCAAGACATGTTTAGGGAGAGATGAATGCATTTAATGCTTTGGTGTATTTATATTGAGAAGTGGTAGTATTAGGTTGAAATATTTGGAGGGCTTTTTAAATTTTTTCCCAAACAAAAAATTTGTAATCTTTCCCTCTTTTGTTATGGTTGCCGTGTGAAATGCAAAGGGTTTTGGTGGAGTCATTTAATGCTTCGACTATTCATGACAAGTTAGTCATTATTATCCTCATTATTTTATTTTCACATTTGCCCACTTTTGCTATGTACTCCACGTGAGTAAGAGGGCCATATGGGAAGGTCTTTGTCAAAATATGGGTTCCTTATTTTGGCTAAAAGTCAAAAGGGGAACTCTTTTGGAAAACGGAGGAAGTATTATATATCGATATAAGAATGATTTTATTTAATTTGTCATACAAAGAACATTCAAAATTTTATTTTATTATTATACCATACAAATCTAATGTAATTGATGATGAAATTTTGTATATTTTAACTTGAAAAAACTAAAGTGGAAGAATACTCTATCACCGAAAGAATATGGTTTTGAAGGAAATATTATTATTCAGAACTGTCTAAATAAAATAATTAATAATAATTAAATAAAATGAAGTAATTGTTTGACAAAGATTTCATATAGCATTATTATTATTATTATTATCGATACTTTAAGCTTCAATTGAACCTGCTAAAATATTGATGAATATCAATACTAATTATTAAAAATATATTTTTTGACAAGACAGAGAGATAATATATAGATACAAAAATAAAGATACGATCACCATTTTCATTTGTTCACGAAACTTCGTACAAAAACGCCTTTTTATCTCTATATTTTTGTGGTTGTCAATAGTGTGTGGGTGTGTGTAATATATATATATATATATATATGAGGTCCAAATGTTTTTTGTTTTGTTTAAATTGACAAATATTTGATTACAAGTTGTACTAATAAACACATGGTGATTAATTGCACCAAAAAGAATATGATTTTGAACAAGTATGGCATGCAATGCATGCATCTCAATTTATAATTTATTTATTAGTATTTGTTGCATCTAATTAATAATTTAGGGGAATCATAATTAAATTAAATGTAATTCTTTAATTCATGTTCTGAATTTGAGCTGACACCAAACCATTGATTGTCCATGCATCGCATGTCATCATCGGGCCGGGGACGTCAAGAAAATAAACCTTTTTTTTTATTTCTCTTTTATTTTGTTTTAAAAAAAAAAGAAAAATAAGTGCATTGAATTTTGGCTTTTGTTGCCCGACAAGAATCAAATACATTGCATGTACAAAAATTGTGACTATGACAAACACGGTCCAAATAACAACCAAATATTATTGTCAAAGGAATCGAGAATAACAAGTGTGTGTGTATGTATACAGTATGTGTGTGTGTGTATATATATATATAGAGAGAGAGGGGTTAATTCATTGATTATTTCAAAAAAAAAACTGCATAGTCATTTTGTCACCTTTTAATTCGTAAAGCTTTTCACGTATTTTTTTAAATATATAACTTATATATTTTATTTTTATATTAATCTTTAAACTAAATAAATTTAAAAAAAACTTAAAATTTTGGTTTGCACATTATTTACAAGGAGTATTTTCTTTTTTTGGACAATTATTGTTAATAATATCATTTTAGTAATGCGAGCAATAAATTAAACAATTATACGGAGTAATAAAACTTGTCGAGAAAACGTGTTACATTACATCAAAGATTTACACGGCAAGTGGCCAAGTGGGTCGCAAGGTTGAAGATCGTGTAAATTAATTTATGAAAAAAGACCAAAATTTATATCTTATTTTATACTCCGTATCTCGAAAGCGTACATCAGCATTTTATGTTAGTATGATAGTTTACACTAACACAAAATATCAATGTTATTTTTTTATTAAACTAACATATATTTTGTGTCAGTGTAAACCGTTAAATTGTTGGTGCATCTTTTTAAGGTACAACTTGGGGTATATTTCTTGGTGTACCCCTAGCATGAAAAAAAGCTTCTCATAGAAAGTCAGTGTAATCTAAATGTGTGTGCATCAGGGCCGGCCCCGAAAAATGAAAAAATAAAATTGACCCGTTCCTAAATTTACATTTTGAGCCCTATTTGAGTTTTTAGAATACATTTCCTTTAGAATTATTAACAAATTAAAAAATATGGAGTCCTAAAATTTTAAGGGCCATGTGCGATTGGCCACTTTGTACACCCTCCGGGTCACTCGTGGTCAGTCAATATTTGCATGTGTTTGTGACAAACTTTGTAGGTACTCGAGCTTTTGTACATCTAGACATCTGCACAAAGAATCAATGTTTCTGTGTGTCTGTGACAAACTCTTAATTATTTTTTTGAGATACCCCTAACCAAACTCTTAATTATTTTTTTTGAGATTACGACAAATATGATAAATGTTTCAAGTTTAAAAAACAATTTTCTCTGTATCAAATGGTGAAGAAAGATTATTTAAAATTTGTTTAGAATATATATGTATATATATATAGAGAGAGAGAGAGTAATATTTTGGGTCAGATTAGCTTTTCTAAAAAGGGAAAGAGAGAAATGAAAAAAATAATAATTTCGAAACTTTTAAAAAAGCAGAAAATTTTTGGTAGAACCGAGAATTGATTCGTATTAACGTTTAAATCTGATTTTTGAAAAAAAAAACATACAAAAGTTGCCGCTAATATTAATGTTTATAACCTTCAATCTATATACCGTACTCTTAACATTATCGGCCCGGTTCTAGTACCACCGAAAAACGGTGTCACTCGTAAAATTGACGGTTCCTATCCCCCATAACCCACCCCCTAAACCCCCCACCTTACCCCCACCCCAACCCCCCCTCCCCCCCACCCCCCGCAAGCCCCCACAAAATGTGTGGCTATTATGCATTGCATAATAGCCACACATTTTGTGGGGGGCTTACGGCGGGTTAGGGGTGGGGGTGCAGGGGCGGGGTAAGGTGGGGAATTTAGGGGGTAGGAACCGTCAATTTTGAGAACGGAGCACCGGAGGTGCCCCAAAATGCCAGTGGCACCGCTAGTGGCACCGTACTCCGGTGTCACTAGAACCCCACCGTAACATTATTATTGTTTTCAAGTACCCTACCCAGAGCGTTAATTTGTATTTACTCAACACACATCTATCGTTTAGGAGAATGATTTTTTGGTAGACTAAGAGGTTGTTTGTTTCAGCCTCTTTTAATGGTTCAGATGTCTGAATGGTTCAGCACTTAATGACTCAGACTGTTTGTTTCAGCCTCTTAATGGTTCAGATGTCTGAATGGTTCAGACATTTGCCTCTGAATGGTTAAAATCTCTTATCTGAATTGAAGAATGATTGAGGGTACACTTTTCCTCTTAAAATTAATTAATTAATTTTTCATTTACCTTTTCACAATTTCTAATATACTCCCTCCGTTTCCAAGTATTTGTCACACTTGTATTACTGAAGTAAAATATCAAGATTTTTCAATTTATTTTATTTATATATTGGTATAGAAATAAAAAATAAAATTTACATATCAAAAAACTACATGAAAAAGTTTTTGAAATAAGAAGTGTCAAGAATGATGGTGTAAATTACTTGACCGGTCAAACTATACTAGACCGGGTCTAGAATAGTTTGCTTGATTTGGCAAAGTAAGAAAGGTAAAAACACGCAGATTGACCGGTAGGACTTTAGGTGGAACACCTGTAGCCCACTTTATATTATAACGGAGAATGCACGGGTGCTTTTACAAGGGAGTTTAGAGAGAGTGATTTCGGATCCCTCTTTCTGAGGTTTACATGAGTATTTATACTAGGCTAAGAGGACAGGACCACGTGCGCCCACATGGGGGCATGCTGCTGATGTGGTGCGAGGTGACTGGTTTCGTCCTCAAGCTGCCTTATCGCCTTGTGAAGGGGATCATTCCCTTTGTCAAGTAGTGCTTTGGATGGATTCTCCAGCATCTCCAGTTGTCTTCTACTGACACGGGTCGCTACACGCCAAGCCCTCGCAGATCCTCCTCTGCCGACACTTTCCAACCCCAGAAACTACACCGGGTAATCTCCGAGGGATGAATTCATCAAAGTCTGGAACAAATAGGATGACAACGTAGTTTGACCGGTATACTTTTTGTGAAGTGTACCGGTCATATTTTGGCCGATGATATATTGTTTTGCTGACGATTTAAGTCTCCCTTCCAAAACTTTCGAGATTGACCGGTCAAAGATTCGGCCTTCTCCTTTGACCGGTCTTGGGTGAAATACACCCATCAAAGAATATTTTATTTTATCAAATAATCAATGAAAACGTAGAAATAAACAAAAGTTCCTGCGACTTCTGAAAAAGCAAATGTTGCAAATATTTAGGGATTGAGGGAGTAATATTTTGACCATTAAAATAACTATTCATATATAAATATGAACTACAAAATTAAATTATTTTAAAACTATGTTTCAAAATAAATCTATTGATATTAAATTTATATGAAAATTCAATGTAATTTTTTCATAATATGCGGTCAGAGTTCAAAAAATTTGACTACCAAAGTCAAACTGAGAAGTCAATTTTAAGACAGATGAAGTAATTGCTTATTTCATGTTCAAGTCCGTTCGGGCGGGGGTTAGTGGAATTAAATTATTTTAAAACTATGTTTCAAAATAAATCTATTGATATTAAATTTATATAAAAATTCAATGTAATTTTTTCATAATATGCTATCAAAGTTCAAAAAATTTAACCACCAAATTCAAACTGAAAAGTCAATTTTAAGACAGTAATTGCTTATTTCATGTTCAAGTCCGTTCGGGCAGGGGTTAGTGGCTTAGGCAAAGGGGTGTGGGACGGGAAGGGGCGACAGGACTACCCCAAATCACCGCGGTAAGTAGGTAAATATCGCCCCATTAGGACTAGAACGAGGACATGTTCGTCATCTCGTTTTTTCACAGCGAGTTGGTCATGTCAATCTCAAATTTGTTTGAATTTGACCCCTTTTAAGGCGATTTATTTCTATTTATGTTAGTAAAAATGTTAAAAAATCCCTCTGATAAAGAACAAAACATTAAAAAAGTTTCAAAATAAGAATTCATATTTTTATCTTCAAAATAAGAGTTTTCACTGTGATAATGTGACAGAGTATAGAATATTCCAAAATACCTTATGGGTATTATATAGGGAAAAAGACTAAAATAAGATTAAAATATTGAAAATATACCAAAATAGAAGCTCTATGTTTTTATTCATGAAATAGGAGTTAAAAAACACTTACAGTGCGAATCATGACCATATACATTAACAAAAAGTATTGTGAAATATCTTTAGAGAGTGTCACATTACCACAATGCTAACTCTTAATTTGGAAATAAAAACATAGATCTCTTATTTAAATATTTTATTCATGTTTTACTGCTATTTAAGATGATTTCTTTATTACTCCGTATATATTAGCATAATTAGCATTGTATATGTATTTTAACTTTTATTTTTTACATTTTACCCTTTAAATTTTTTCCTATAGAATCTTTGATCAAAACTTAATATTTTCAATGTCAAAAGCTAGATCAACTTTTATCAAATTTGATACGATAATCATGTAAGTGTACAGTTGTACTACCTCACCCAAATATGAAATTAAAGGGAGAGTTGAAATATATACTCCCACCAACGGTTACGAAATTGACCCCATGAAGAAAAAAACATGTTTTTTTCTCTCAAAGAAAATATAAGTTTTTTTAAAAAATGTTTTTTCTCTCAAAGAAAATATAAGTTTTTTTTTCAAAAAGAGAAAACCCATTGTTTAAATATCATCAGTCATCACCACATTTCTTCTGCTTTCTCCATTATGGAAAACTCAACTGTACACAAATCTTGTCCAGAGCTCTCAAAGTCAGCAGCATTGTTGCTATTATTCATATAATGCCTCTTCCTCCCATACATCCACAAGTAAATCAACTATTTCCTGTACAAAAAAAATGCAATTTTATATTGACTCGATCGACGATCGTACTTATATTATGTAGGGACTGTTTGGGGATTTCACAACCATGCATGCGTAAATCTAGCTAGGAGATAGTGCAAAGGGACTTACCGCGAGAGGAATCGGGCAAGGGAAAGGCTTGTTAGTTACAAGCAAGGTGTCATAGGTAGCATGCCAACTGAAAATGTCATACACAAAAGAAAGAATTTGAATAGGAAAAATGACATCTAGAAAAAAAAAAAAGAAAAGATTCATCTTTTTTTCCCAAGATTTTTTTTACACTTTTGGAGTATTACTACAGATTTCTTACCACTTTGGGTCTTTCAAGGGCACTTATTTATCTAAATGCAACAAAAAAGTAATCCTCTTTGTGATACACGCAAAGAACCTTTGTTTTTAGATTTGAAATACAAAGGTTCCTCAAAGACAATGAATTCAAGAAGCTTGGGTGAATATTTCAAGCTGGTTTTGGCAGCAGCATATATAGTGGGAATGACAAAAAGTGTTAAGAAATATATAATAAAAAACATACAACAATAATGAAAATTGGGGACCAAAGAGGGATTTTTTCAAGAAAATATTTTCCTTGCACTATGTTTGGTTCATGGGAATTTGGAAGGAAAGGAAAAGAAAATGATTTCTCTCCTTTGGCTCACCAAAAATGGAAAGAATCCAGTTTTCTTTCTTATTAGCCTATATATTGTCTTCTCGTACTCTTTTCCTTTCACTTTTCTTTTCTTATTCCTTTCTAACCAAACATGAAAAAACACTTTCCATTCGATTTTATTTTCTTTTCCCTCTCAAATTCCTTGAATCAAACATAGCGTTAAGGTTTAAGTGAGTTGGCATGAAGTGGTTCTCACGTTATTACTGGCTCCCGGACTTTCCTTTGCTCGTCTGGTTTTTTACTTGCAAGCCACTTAAGCCTTGTCTGGTTCCAAAGAAGATAACCTGAAATTCATTCATTCAACTGTTAAAATAAATACGGAGTAAATAAAAAAAAATTATCGTCAAAAGCAAAGGCGGTGTCCAAGAATCCTCTGCCCTGGTCGACATGAAACATATTCCCTCCCTTCACAATTGAATGATCAGTATAACTTTTGTGATACGCCAAAAGTTGAATGAATAAGGGCATATATCATGTCCACATTCATTTAACTTTTGATGCATTGCAATAGTAATGGTCACTTAAATGTGAATGAAAGGAGTATACGTACAAGACTCCATCCCCTCTTGCTTGAATGTAGAAAACATTAAGGGTCTGTTTCGACGGGGTGGAAGGAAAACATGGAGGACAACTAGAAGGGCATGAAACGCGGAGGAAAACAAAAGATATGCTAAAATTCAACAAATTTATCTTAGGTTTTTGTTGACATTCATTTCATTTATTTATGTCTATTGTATAATGACTAATGAGTGTAAAACAAAATTAAAAAGATATGTCATTATCTTTTGCTTTTTCAAGGGTAAATTCTAACATTAAAAAATACAGAGTAACATTGCTTAGCATGTTATCCCCTTTCATAAGCATAAAGATAATAATATAACCTACCATTAGTGTCCTTTTGGAACCCAGATAATTCTACGGTTAGAAATACTTGAGAAATTAGTTAGAAAAAAATTGTATGTAATTTGAAAATTGGTTAAAACACAATTAATCAATTATAGATAAATGTTCAAACACATTGTGTTTATATTTTTAGTAAATAAAGACTACAACAACATTGCCTCGTTGCGTCAAGAGTTACAATGACTAACTGGTTCTTCACTATAAAAGAAGCGCAAAAATTTTAAAGAGGCATTTTGCTTTATTCCATCATACTCCAAAGCCAAAAAATAATGAATCTTTGGCCCCATCGGAGATGATGGAACTATATGTAAAATTCTTGACCAAATTAGATTAACCATGGATTTTTTCAAGTTAAAACCAAACACTAAGAAGTTGATTTCCTTGGCATTTTCCCCTTCCGCTACTATTTTCAATGTCCCAAAGATTGCCTCAGGGTATTTTTGGATCTCAGATAATGCTAGAGAAAAGAAAATAGTAAGCAAATGTTTAAAAAGTTGTTATTTTAGTATATCTGGTTTTATCATTGAAAATACTAGAAAGGAAAAAAAATATGATTAGTTACTTCAACACATACTATTAGAAATTTGGTCTTTACATATTAGAAATAAATAAATAAAATGTATTGAAAAATATTTAAAATAAATTTTAAAAGGTGGAACTTACCATGGTTAACAAATTCAGGATGGCTGCTAGTGCTGCAATTCTGGCCATTGTTCATCTGATTGGACGGAATTGAACTACTAATAGATGACTGACTTCTTTGAGATTGAACAGTGCTGTTTTCCATCTCGAACGTGCTGCTGCTACATAAATCTTCGGATAAACTGTTATGCTTCTTCACCAATTTTCCTCGAATTCGCAAGCCTTTCGATGGCTCATCCACCGCTGTTATTGGCTGAGATTTCACACAGCAACCAAAGCAACCTCTGCTCTGTTTCAATCAAGTTTATTTGCATATACAATACGACATAAAGCATCTTTTGACAGTAACAGACAATGCACTTTTCTAAAAAAGACATTATTATTATTACTATTATAAATTATAAAAAAGAGAAACAAAAAAACTAAATTTTTCAGAGAAACGGGCATGTTTCATGGAAGGATTTTTTATTTTTTCCGGAAAAAGGTTTCTATTTCTTGGAGTAGAGGAAAGGGTTAGCGTACATCTTCTCCTCCAAAACCTACTCTTGGGTTGAATACATCAAATGTTGGGAATTTATCCTCCAGTGCCTGTGGTTCGGTTTGGAGTACAACAACTAAGAAACAAACAAACCCACTAGAGTTCAACAAGAGTAGATTGTGTGTACGCAAACCGCTCCCCTACTTAGGGGTAGAGAGGCTGGTTTGGTTCGGAGTTCTGAGTTTTATTTTCTTAAGACTATAAGCTAACCATAAGGTATATTCTGCCAACTATTACCCATAATTATTCAGATTCTGTTAAAAGACAATAAGACATCCTTTCATGTGAATACATAACAACATAAATTCAAACATCAAATGTTGGGAATTTATCTGCGTGGTTCTGATTTGAAATTCCTCTATTTCTTCCTTATATGCTCATCCAGGACTTTGATTCTTTCAAACATATAATATCATCAAGTTTTTTCGACAATATATGCTTCCACAAACTAAGAACTAATTCATAAAACTTCTGGAAAATCAGCACCCTCTTGTTCTAACAGCTGGATCCAAAGACCATCAAACATCCAAATTCCAAACAAATACCCGTTTGATGGCATAGTTTTTCTTCTTTTCGGCCATAGTTTTTACGGAGGATGGAGTATATAATAAACTTTAGACTGAAACGAGTTGGTATATGGTACATCCGGATGTACCTAGAAATAGGTACATCCCAGTAGTACTCATTCTGAAATAAAGTAGTACTCATTCTCGTACAAATATAAACATTCATTTCGAAATACGTAGTACTCATTCTGGCAAAGGTAATACTCATTTTAAAATAAAGTACTCATTTTTACACATTTGTCTAACATAATTATAATAAATAGCGTATTGTTCATTATTAAAAAAAACAATACTCATTCTCAAATAAGAAAGTGTTCATTCTGAAATAAAGTATTGTTAAATTTTTTCACAATTAAAAAGTTCAGTACCATCATCAACTTCTTCCTCTATTCGATTCATTCCTACTCATTTATACTATCTGAGCATGGAGAATTTAAAACCCAGGTTTATTCATGTTTGTATTGAATAAGAATATGATAATTCTCATAAGTGCTGGTACTCCTCAAATATGCTGGTACTCATTGTCATATATAATAGTTATCATACATATGTTCTGGGCATTGGATAAAAAGTTTGCAAAATTTACAAAAATACCAGGATGTACCTAAAGGAAGGTACAACTCGATGTACCATATAATTTGCCGACTGAAACAGTTCTTTAATTATCAAGAATATAACATGTCATACTCTGCATTTTTTAAGGAAAAATAAATGCAAAACACTCCTAGAAATTTGAGAATTTACAAAAATACTCCAAGATTGCATAGTTATCACCAAAGCTCATGTAATTAGATATTATACAATAATACGCTATGATATCACATTGATCACCGATACGCCTTAAAAACCTCAAATTTCTAGGTTGTTGCAATGAATTCTTCCCATTTTTTAATCCAATCCCATGAAGAAAACATATTTAAAGTATCAAACACAATTTAAGCAACTTTAACAACTTCACTTGTACAAGTTACCTCTTGTAAGTTATATCTCAACCTAACTGATCTAAAATTTGGGCAAATTACTACCATTCTATACCTTGATTGGCAAGGGTCAATTCTTTTCCCTTGACGGAGAAGTGGTGAAACAAATTGAAAGTTGGATAATTTTGTTGTAACTTGTATTTAACACGTGCAAATTTATGTGCTGATCTGAACTGAAAAAACTGAATTAAATAAAAACGAAGTTGTAAAGAACTTGCCCTAAATGGCTAAACCCCAAAATAAATCAAAGAATTTACTCTAACAAAACTAATCAACATAAAAAAGATGACAACTTTCCCCAATTTCCTCCACTGCCTTTCCTATTTTTGCCCTTGGCATCAAGGCAGAACTTAAACAGCAAAAATTTACCAAATAAAAGGGAAAACATTAAAATCTTGAAGTGGAATCTGAAGGCCTACCCCATGCAAGCAAGAAGCTTTTTGATCCAATAACAGAAAGAGGAGTGCAACATCACACACAATACACCCAACTGCACCAGATCACAAACCCATTGAAAGTTCTTGAAGCCTTCAAACAAAGATCAAATATTCCACAGTACAAAACAGAAAAGAAATAGAAAAAGAAAAAGAAAAAGAAAAAGAAAAGGGAAAGGGCAAAGCCCCAATCTTTAATTCCAAATTTTGGGAGAAAAAAAAAGTTACCATCTTTTTCATGTTAAATCGTTCCCTTTATAGAATCAAACAAAGATAATGGCAATGATAATATATACAAAAATTATGAAAGGCGTAGTACCTGGAGGTGGAAGCGGAGTGGCGGTTGGCGCCGTCAAGAACGCTTTCTTTCTTTCTTCACCTCTAAAACCTCTTTGTTATGTGAATGAATCATGAATGGATGGTTTTGTACTGCTCGTATGATTTTAGGGGGGAATTAGTAATTACAGTCATTAGCAATTTGATTATTCTAATTCCCACATTAGCTGAAGGCCGAAACGCGTGAAAATGCTTGCTTTCCATCTTAAGATTCTTCACCTTTTTTACTTTTATTTTTTTGGATGCAGCTTGGTCTATACTTCTATTCTATAAAAATTTCTCTAGAACAACATTTTCTGCTTTAGAGAAATAAATACTTATTCTCTAAAGATATTTCTCTAAAATATAATTTCTCCATTTTTAGAAAAATAAATATTAAAAATGTAAAAAAGACTTTATTGTCCACAAATTTTCATCTTATTTTTTATGATAAAAATTTTCTAATTTTAATTTTTGATGAACGAAATGAGTAAAAATTATTTTCTTTTTCTTTCATTTTCAAATTTCCTGAACCAAAACATAATGATGTTTCTCTGTAGTGAGTTGATGACATGTTAATAAGTTAATAAGTAGATCTTACCCACATAATTTTAAGCTAGTTTTTTATATTTTGTTTTGACCATATATTATTTACAAAACTATCCCATCACCATTTATAAATATTTCCAAACAATGAATCTATCATTTAAGTCATTTCACTTCCATGAAAGGATATTTGGCTTATAAGTAGTTTATAAATTAAAAAAAATTCATGAGCAATAAATCAATAAGCATCAATGTAGAGAAACATAATGTAAATTTCATTGTTTCATTTTCAATGGCTAATTATCCAATTATTCATAATCATGTATATTATCTACTGTATTTTATTTAATACGAAGTACACAGTCTTACTCATATAATAGTAAATATTAATGTTATGAAAAATAGACCAAACGTCGAACTCGAAAAGCAAGTTGGTCAAGAATTAATTGATTGAACTCGGTCAATGATTAGGTCAACGAGTTGATACATGTTTTTCACTAGCAAGTGGGTCAGTAATACTATGTAAGATTTGAGACTTAGGCTGCATTGCATTTGTCTGATTTGTTTTTTTGAATACTTGGTCTGATCTAAAATGTTTGTAGTTATATTTAAAGCTATTTCAGATATGGTTTAATTTGATTTGATTTTAATCATAATAAGTAATAAGTTGAACAAAACGCAACCTTACATTTACTCCCTTCGTCTCACAATAATTACCACTCTCTAATAGATACTAATAGGGTTGGGCAAGAATTCCGAAATCGTTATCCCGATCCGCAATATTTTGGTCCCGTCCATGTAATTTACTTTGTTTTTATAATAACGTACGCAGAGTTTCATGTGTGAAGTGGAATTGGAAGTCAATATTAGTACAATTTTAAAAATTATACCACCTCCGTCCCTGAGTATTTGTCCAATCTTGACTTTTTTCGGTCAATTATTTTAAATCTTTGACTTATAATCAAATAAAATGTATATTGTACATCAATTATATAAAATAATATTTTGAACATATTTGATATAATAAGTAATAAAACTATTTTTGTATCAATATCTAATATTATTTTTATTTAATTTGAAGTCAAAGTTTACCAATTTTGACCGAAAAAAGTTAAAAATGAACAAATACTCATGACTGGACGAAGTATGAATTTACAGATCCAATAATCATCCATATGTATGAAATGCACAAGAATAAGGTGATCAAATTCTGTCAGAGTGAATTAGAGGAGCAAACTGTATATTATAGAATTGTTTATGCATGTATATTCTTACAGTCTCAGACAACAATTACCATAGGCAATTTTGGAACTCATTTTTTAGGTGTGAAGGTATAGAGCATACAATACCTTGAACTTCTATTTTACATGCTTTTTGCATAAACCTTATCCAGTTCTAAATATTTATTGTTTTGAAAATTTGTTTATTCTATCTGTGAGGGGTTTTCATCACCCTCATTATGAAAAGTAAGGGGCTGTTTGTTTCAACCTCTTAATGGTTCAGATGTCTGAATGATTCAGCACTTAATGGTTCAGACTGTTTGTATCAGCTTCTTAATGGTTCAGATGTCTGAATGGTTAAGAGATTTGCTTCTGAATGGTTAAGTATTATACATAGGGGTGGACACGGTACCGGTACGGTACCGTCACCGGCAACGGTACCGCCGGTACCCGCCACCGTCACCGGCGTCGTCCCCGTGTCACGGTACCCGGGAACCGGTACCGGTACCACCACATTCGGTACCGGTTCCGGTACCTATTTTTTGGTACCGGTACCGGCGGTACCGGTCCGGTTCCGGTACCGGTTTATTTTTTTTTATTTTTTTTTTTGATTTGAAACTTTAAATTCAAAGAAGTTAAAAAAAAGGGTGGGGGGCACACCTCAAACGGCTATATAGCCGTTGAGGTGGGGGAGGGGAAGAGGGGAGGGGGGGGAGGAAGGAGGGGGGTACCAATTTTTTTCTATAAATTCTCTCATTTTTTTCATAAAAAATCACTCAATTTCTCAATCCATCTCTCAATCCTCTCATTCTCTCAATTTATCAATCTCTCAATCTTATTATCTCTATTTAATTTTTATACATTTAATATTCATATAATAAATTAATAAGATTATATGAAACACTGGTTTGCAACCCGAAGTTGTCTTAACGCTGAATCTCTTGAAACACTGGTTTGCAACCAAGATTGGCTCTTGGCAAGACGTCGGGCTCAAGAGTCATCATACCAACTCGAATCGGAGCATTACATGAATGCAACCACAGATGGAAGTCCGAGTTCTGAAGAATAAGTTATAATTTTTTTTAATGTTAATGTAAATATGTAATTAATTTTTTTAGGTGAGCGATATATAAGCTCCTTCGAGGGTTTCTTTACGGTTCTTTACCTCGTCGCTTTTTTTGAACCGTCAGGATATTAAATGTAGTTGTTCTTCAGTTAGTGTATTACTCATTTTCAATATTTAAATAACAACTACATTTTTAGATTTTTTATTTCATTCTTTCCTTAAACAATTGCAATTTGCAAATTTACAATTTTATATTTTTATAATTTAAAAAAAAAAATAGGGGGGGGGGGGGGGGGGGCGAAACCGGCCGGTCCGGTACCGGAACCGCCGGTCCGGGAACCGGAACCGGTACCGGCCGGCACGGTAGCTTTTCCGGTTCCTAGGGGTGGCGGTACCGGAACCGGCGGTTCCGGAACCGTACCGTGTCCACCCCTAATTATACAGAGTCTGAATGATTAAGAGCTCTTATCTGAATTGATCAGACATTTGCCTCTGAATAGTTAAACAATATACTAGCTCTTAATGGTTCAGACCTTACTGGTTTAGCACTTAATGGTTCAGACCTCTTACTGGTTCAGCACTTAATGGTTCAGATCTATTATTGGTTCAGCACTTACCATTCAGAAGTTGTCAAACAGCTCCTAAGTAGAAAGCTATCTTGTAGGGACCAGACAAATTTATAAATGTTTATTCAATAAAATTATATTAATTAAAATTCAAATACAAAGTGAAGTGAGCGGGAACGGACTATGCACTCGGTTTTTTTAGTGAACAAAGCATTACTCCCATCACGGCCTCACTTGAACAAGAATGTTTTTTTAGTACAAATGAGGTGTTTAATACACTTTTTTTTTAAATAATGTGGTTCCAATCCAAAGGAGTTCGGTCCTATGTGGTGTTGACTACAAATGAGGGATTTGTTTTACTGAATTTGAATAAATGAATTGATGAATTTTTTCAAACAATGTCTTCCTATGTTAATATACCGTTTATTTTAAAATAAAATTACAGGGATGACATCAGTGCAAATGATTAGCCATATTAAAGACAACAAAGGTGAATGGACATGCAAAGTTAGAGTTGTTGAGAAGCGGAACATTAGAGACTCGAGGTGCAGTCCAAAATAAGTATAGACCTTATGTATTACAAGATCATGAAGTAAGTGTTTTTAAATCATAAATGAACCAAACATAGAATATTAGAAAAGTAGACTTTTAATTATGTTAATTTGATGTATTTATTTTAAAATAACTAGACTCGTACTCGTGCGTTGCACGGACAAATTATTGACTAAAGAATCATCGAAAGTTTTGACGAAGGAAAATGAAAAAAATACTTAAAGATAAGATAATATATTTACAGACAATATTGATGGAAAGTGGTATAAGTTTTGGAAAAATTTTTTATAAACTACATTTATAGTTTGATTTGACAATGCAATGTCTTCATTGAAGATTTAGATCTTCAATGAAGGTTCTCACTATGGTGAATAGTGGAGACATTGATCAAGTTGATCGAGTATTGGATATCCATAAAACATATATAATAACAAATGCAGCTATGATAATACAATCTCCCATCACCATCTCCCCACTATAAATACATCTGGATGATTAGTAGACAGACATATATTGAGCAATTCTAGATTTTGAACAAATTGAAATACCAGATGAGGTAGAAGAGATGTTGACATCATTTAATGAGTTTTACGACATTAGTGCAAGTAAAACCCCCATAAATAAGTCATTTAATTTCTTTTTCCTTGTATAGATATACAACTTTTTACTACCACTTTGCATTAGATCTGTACTTGTGTATACAGATTTCATGGTCGTTGTCATAGAAAAATACCGAGAGAGTACATCTCAGTTGGATTAACAGGAAAAAAATAGCACATGATTTCACCATTTCTAATTGCGTAAAAAGATAAGGCCCTAATGGATTATTTTTGCACAGTCTTTTAAATTGATTATTAGAAATACAACAACAACAACCCAGGTGAATCCCACAACATTAGGGTCTGGGAGGGTGTGTGTACGCAGACCTTGCCCCTACTCGGAAGTAGGGAGGCTGTTTCATTGAGACCCCGGCTTCACCTGCACAAAAATATGGAAGAGAACATAATATAATACAGATAGAGCACCAAGTACAAGCAACAAGTACAAACAATAATAAAAGATTCCAAACAAATACAACACACTACAAAAGACTTTTGAATTATTAGAAATAACCGATTCAAAAGACTTTTGAATCGATTATTTCTAATAACCGATTTAAAATACTAGAACTATTTGAATTGGTTATTAGAAATAACTGATTCAAAAGGTTTTTGAATGGTTTATAGCTAATAACCAATTCAAATACTTCCGGTTGGCGAAATTCATTACCCCATTTACATCAATTTTAGAGGATGCAAGTAGAGTTGTCGACTGGAGTTTTTTTGGTAGTAGTAAAGTAGTCTGAATTCAAACATTCTTATGCAAATAATGAACATCTAAATATTTGATGTATTGTGGAATAAAACAATTATTGGTTATCTATCAATAAAATGCTACAAGAAATGTTTCTTATGAATTCAAAAAACGCCAACCCCGCCCCAAAAAAATTCCATAAATTGTTCTTTCAACTTCCTTCTTCATGAGGCACTGAGCAAATAGCAATATATTTAAATTCAATCACATGAAGTCTTAAAGAAAAAGTTTAAAAATACTTAGATAAAAACTTAATTGGGCATTTAAACCCACGCAAGGCGCGTGCAATTGCTAGTGTGTGTGTGTGTGTCTGTGTGTGTGTATCGATAAGTCTAAAATGACACCAGTGCTATTAGTGTCATTTGCTTACACCAGTTCGTTTGGGGTACCTACGGTGCTCCGTTTGTAAAAACAACGGTTCTTACCCCTAACCCTCCCCCTAAACCCCACCCCATCCCCACCCTTACCCCCCCCCCACCCCAGCCCCCCCTCCCTACCCTGGCAGGAGCAAAGAATTGAAGAAGTTCGCGAAGGAAGAGAGGAGGGTGACGATCGAAGAAGGCCGGCGAAAGATAGGCTTCGACGAGGCGCGACAATTGGGAGGAGACGAAAACGATGGGGAGGGCGACGAGGGATGGCGATGGTGGTGGCAACTTTATAGGAAGCCTGGAAACCCTGGGACTGAAGAAGTTGAACATGAAGCTTGGGAACCCTAAGTGGGTGGGACTGAAGAAGTTGAAGAGATTTTGGGGATTGGAATTAATTTGATAATGAGGATACTGTTGTGAAAAAATTGAACAACACTTTATTTTAGAATGAGTATTTTCTTATTTGAGAATGAGTACTGTTTTTTAAAGAATGAACACTTTGCTATTTATTATAATTATATTAGATAAATGTATAAAAATGAGTACTTCTTTATTTAAAAATGAGTATTATCTTATTTCAGAATGAGTATCACGTATTTCGGAATGAATGTTATATTTATACGAAAATGAGTACTATTTTATTTGAGTATCAGGTACATTCGGATGTACTATATATATACCTTCTCATGCTAGAGAGCTAGAGTCATTAATCAAACATTTTGTAAGATTTGTGACTATGTCATTTGAGCATTACTCTTTGGTGATGATGTTTTATGTGTTATTGTATAATGGCAGGAAGTTCTCACAGAGTAGCCAACGCCGCCGCTGTCCGCCATTCTCTCGCACAAATTCGGTTTCATCTTCAGCCATTCGACCAGATTCAGGGCCGTTCAGTAATTGGATTATTTCAACTCCAAATATTCAGTTATATTTTAACGACGTCTAGATTTTAGCCTTTTTCTTCATCTCTTTCCATCGCTTAATTAGAGATCTGATATTCTAATCCACGAATGTTATTTGAATCCTAAATTGCATTCTATGTTCTTTATTAGCCGATCTGTAGATTTCATTGGGTGAGTAATTGAAATCCATTGCTGATACTAAATCAACTATTACGTGTTTTATGAGTATATTCATAACCTAGAGAGTATTATTAATTAACCTTGTGATCGAGGTTATTTGAATTCTCTGTTCTCTTGTTCCTTAATTTTGTTTGACATTTTGGTTGTCTCATCATAACCACTGAATTTTTTTGAGACAATGGGTCGAGGCCAATACCGCAGCAACGACTTGATATCAGGTAATTAAATGGCGAGACATGCACGCGAAGGTTTCCGAATTCCGTGGTATTTGGAACGAGGTGAATAGGTCGCAGAGGAGTGGCCAAAGCGATGCATAGGTTATGAGTGATGCATTGGCCCAATACGCTAGTGAGCGTGATGGGTTCGGGACATTCCTCCTCTCGAGTTGAAATAAATTTGAACAACTCTGATGAAGATGAGGAGGACATCCCTCCTCCAGAACCTCAGTTCGCCACCCGCTCCCCCGGACGCAACGTTCGAGGAAAACGTCCAATGCCCTCGGGGAGTAGAAAGTTGGAAGAGATATCAACGCACGTGAAAATGTTTCTCTCTCCAACAAGATCACTTGACCGGGCAAGCTAGAAAACACACGAACAAGGCGAAGGTGAAATGAAAAACAGGCAACTAGATGTTTTATTTTTTCATTCTAACTGTTTTCCATTTTGATTTTTTTCCGTTGCTTTTGTTTTCGTTGTTCTTTCTTAATTGCAATTTTTTCATGTATCAATGCATTTAGTTTGAATTATGTTTAAATTAATATTAGAATTTATCTGTTTACAAAACAGTGGTCAAACCCCTTGTCAAGTCCCCCACAATACCATATCTAGCGCCTACATGGCGGTGGTTAAATTCCCCATGAAACCCATGGTAAGAGATTAGGTAATACTCCTTCCCTCCCATAAAACCTTTCTCCTTTCTTTTTTCATCCGTCCCATAAAACACTTTTCATTTCTATTAAAAAGTCACTTTTATCTCTTACTTTTTCATACTCTACCTATCACATCATATCTTTTTACTAATAATATACCCATCAAATTTTACTTTTATCCATCACATCAAAGGACATTTTTGGAAATTCAATACTAAAATACACTCCCTTAAATATCTTCAAAAAGCAAAACATCTCATGTTTCATGGGACGGAGGGAGTAATAAACTATGGGGGTAATAAAAGAAGAGGAAACTAACTAATGAGATAAGTAAGAGAAAGGGAGTGACATTGGTGCCACTAAATTCATATTGCCGAGTAGTAGAATTCATACATTAGAAGTTAGTCCATGCGACAATTATTTAATTAATGGTTCGGAGTGGGGCATCCACACGCAGACCAAATTACACATCAATTAGACGTACTCCAGCTTGGTAGATAAGAGCCAAACGAGAGTGAGGAGCTCACCACCTCTAGAGAGGAGCTCAATGTGAGTATTGGCAGTGCATTTCCTTGCTCCCAGCCACAGTTTCTCCACCCACACGCTGCCCACTACCTCCCACATCGCTTCCTCCCCGCCGCCTTCTCCCATTCTCTCTCCAGCCAATTTCTTCAGTATCCTGGCAAGCTTATCCCCACAGTCGAACAGCTTTGTGGATGCACCATCAAGGTCTATGACGTCTGGTCGTAGTATGTCATCTTTCACCCCACCTTTTCTTTCATGATAATCTCCACATAATTCCATGAACTGGCGCTTGAAGTCCCCCAGAGGCCACAGTTGTCTCACTACCAAGAGATACAACATGTAATCTGACAATATCTTACTGCAATACTTTGCATTACTATTATTCCCACTACCATTGCTGTTGTTGTTGTTGCTGCTCCTGATGCTGATGCTGATATCATTATCGTCGTATGCGTTGTTGTATAACAGGTCGGTCGCTATGCTCCAAATCAAAAGGTTCCTTCCGTAGTTGAAATCTTCAACCAGGAGGTCTATAAACGGATCACCAATCACGCCCATCACATCATGGTTATTATTATTGTTATTACTACGAGTTGTTTTCTGAGGCTTTAGAGCCAAAAATCCTCCCGAAAGGAGTCTGAAATTGGGTGGTTTGGGCTGCTGCTTAATTTTCGCGCGTAGATGATCGAAGACGAATCGCCAGAGGGGATCGGTTAGCGGCTCATGGGAGACGTACTTCCACTCGTCATACTCGGCCTTGAAGAATTTGTCTTTGGCAACCGCAAAGGGTTTGATTGTCGCGGCCCTAACCTTTGAGACAACATTAATATTATTATTATTATTACTAGTATTTTCCGGCGTGGTGGTAGCTTTTTGTGCGGATGAAATCCTCGTTAAGTTGTAACCGGAGACATGTCCAGACCACCTTCGGAAAACATAGGCTCCACATCTACGGCCGCGGTCATTATCATCCCACTTGGTCATTTTGAGACGGACCAGTTTGCGGAGAGCGGGGAGGAACACAAAAGCACAACATCTCTGAACACATCTAATAAACTTGTTGTTGTTGTTGTTGTTTTTGGGGCGGATATGAGCGAACGTCCAGTCTGAAAAGATGATCATAAGAATAGAGTACAACTCGAGTACAACGGCACTGCCGAGCAAAACATAAGTGACTCCAACATCATTCCCGCGGCCATTGTTGTAATAATAATGATGATGTTCTTTGAAGCAGAAAATAGAGAGAGCTGCCACGGTGGAGGAGAAGGTGAGAAAGCGGAAAGCGTAACCCCAGCCACCACAATGCAAGACCAGTGCCTTTGAGAACACGTTCTCGTATATCATATTCATCACAACCTCTGTTATCCTCAACGCATCAGTTGCTCCTGTATAGCTCTTCAGGTCTTCATTATCGGTTCCTTGCCTGAACTTGAGAGCTTCGGACACAATCGTATGCTCATTAACCTTAATATATAGGCACAAAGGAAAAACTCATAAACCTTAATATCTCTTATTTAATCCCAATCTTATAATGCATGCCCAGAAATGTAAAGGAGAAGCTTAATTTTACCGTAAAGGAGAAGCTTAATTTTCCCACTCTAAGGGACCCTCCCAGGGGTCGGACAAAAATAGACGCCGCTGCCGATGACATATCAAACAAAACTAGTTTTTCAAACTCAGTGGAGGACAACACCCATTTACCAATCTCGCGCCGGCATGCCAAGCATAGGGACACGCATCTCTCGGAGTACTTCACTATCCCCACAATAAACAACAACAACGTCGGCCCAAGCAGCTGCGTCCATGCATTAAATAAAATTGATATTAGATATTGATACACAAACAAGATTTATTTCATTTATTTAAAAAAAAAAAATTCAAAATATTGTTTTCTCTAATTTAAGTGCGCTATATGTTTCTAATTATAGGTCAAATGTTAAAATTAAATTACTACAAAAAGTCAAAATTCGATAAATAATCAATGATGAGGTATATTATAACAAGTACAATATTTTAGTATTGATGATGATATATGAAACACCTTTGGTTCACATCACCATATGAATCAATGTCATGGGATCAATTGAGGTCCTTATGATCCTTCGTTTGACAAAAATTAATGTTTCGTGTCCTTCCTAACTCCCCGAAAAATGCCACCACCCAACGTGAGTTGAACTTACCCTCGTCAATTACTTCGTGCAAGATTTAGAAGAAGAAAGAAAGAAGGTGAAAAGAAAGGGAGAAGAGGAAGAACGAAGAAGAAGAAGAAGAAGAACATGATGATGATGATGATAAATGACGGAGATTGGGGTTTGACGGAGTGAGGGACGGAAAGTCACTTCGGAGTTATTTTCTGACATTTTGAGGTACCTGATAGTTTATTTTGAAAACTAGGGTAGCTTGCAGTTTTTATCACAAAATATGTGATGCCCAGTAGCAATTTTTGTTGCTACTACTAAGATACACATTTACTCTGTATTTCATATATTACCTCCGCTCTAAAAAAAATCGTCTTTTTTTATTTTTTGTGCCCCACAAAGTTTTCCTCTTTTTATTTAAAAATCACTTTTACTTCTATTAAAATTTATCTTACGTACCACATCATATTTTTTAAATAACATCAAGGATATTTGAAAAATCAACACAAAAATTAATATTATATATTTATAAAAAAAAATTATTTAATTTATTTTATAAAATATTTTTAAAACATTATTCTATCTATTAAAATGCAATATATATTTTTAATTATAGGTCAATGGGTTAAAAATTACTACCTCCGTCCCGCTATATTCGTCCACTTTTGACTTTTGGAACTGTTCATCCAAGCACTTTAACTCATCAAATTTTCTCAATGTGTAAGCCTAAATATAGTTATGTGTGATCTTGTTTGATTTGTCTTAACATATAGATTATTAATATATAATTTCTATAATTTTTTAATATATAAATTACAAGATAAAATGGATTAAAGAAGTGTATTAGATGGTATGCAAAAATGAAAGTGGACAAATATAGTGGGACGGAGGGAGTATTTAACTAAAGAAGTCAAAATTTGAGAAATAATCAATGAGGGGGTAGAATATAAAAAATGCAATATTTTAGAATTGATGATAATATATGGAACACTTTGATTCTCGTGACATTGAGAGTCATTGTCATGGGATGACTCGAAGTGCTTATGGTCCTCCTTTCGAACTCTCCAATAAACACCCCCACCCGACCTGAGCTCACCCCGTCAATGCATCTCACAAGATTTAGTTGACTTTGAAGTCAAAATTTGATTACAAAGTCAACTAAATCTTGTGGGATGCTTTGAGGGGGGTGGGGGTGGCTTTGGTTCGGGCCGGTTGTGGAGTTTATAAGGGAGGTTAAGTGGATATAAACAATCAATTTTTTCGAACATAGTACCGCCGTAAGGGCCCTAACCCCTGCATCCACTTTGGAGACTACTTGACCATACCGAGCCAGAGAAGGGGGAGTAAGAAGAGAGAAGGAGAGAGTAGAAGCTTTGAGTTTGGGGGGACATCAGGTTGGTATGTACTTACCTGGTTGGAGGGGAGTGTAAGTAAGATGAGATAGAAAGTAGCCGCAGCCTGGACGAGCAATTGAAGGAAATGGCGAAGCCAGAGCTGCGTATCAGCAATGGAGAAAGCAGTGATGGCGTCAGGGCCACCGAGATGCACCAGAAGGAAAGTGCTCCACAGTACCTCCAAGTCCCCGGCCGCGGCCTCATTCTCCTTCTTCTTGCCGTTGCCTCCGGAGCCGGCGCCGGCATCTTCCTCGACGTTGAAAATCTGGCCCAGGGCGAAGAGGGCGACCCCATCTGCGAGGAGGTAGAAAGACCAGACGAGGGCGATGACCAGCCTGTGGCCCGTTCTCTTCCGGAAGGGAGCGAGAAGAACGAGCACTGTTTGTATGTACAGACTCGCGAGAATGGACCCTTTTATCTTCCATTCCTCCCATGCCTCCCGAACCCCCGCAGGAATGGGATCGACCATCTCCCTCTATCTATCTCTACCTACCTACCTAATCTATCTATTGAGGTGAAATGGGAGCTGCTGCTCCTCGCGTGTGTGTATATATATCCTCCCCAACTTGAATTGGATATATATAATTTCATATTATCACATTATGAATTCGTGTTTAATGAATAAAAACAGAAATTCTTATTTTAATACTGTGTCTATATTTTACTCGTATTTAGAGTGATTTCTTTTTATTTTTTTACTTTTGGCAAGCTTAACGAGCTTTTTTTGTTGTTAACTTTCCTATTTTTGCTTTTGGATGTGATGTGATCGATGAATCCATATTGAATTGATATCATGTAATATGTTGAGTAAGGGTTACTTGGAGTAAAATAGACGTTTGATGAAAAGTAAAATTATTTTATGGAACACCTGAAAATTGAAATATTAATTGATTGGTGGAAACAGATGAAGTACAATTTTTATTGGAGAATAATTTATAATTGAAGTTTGTCTAGTTTGACTCTTATAAAAAGTCAACCCGAACCTAACAAACACATTGAGAAGAAGGTAGTATTATAAAATTTTACTCTAATAAGAATTGATGTGTTGAAATAATATTTTTTTTTGATTTTCTTAACTCTCCTTCCCATTTTTCCCATTGTCTTTCACAATTCCAACAAATATTTTTTGGTCAATTAATATGCGGAGTAGCGTCTTGCGTTAGCGTTTTTAAAATAATATGCACCGTTAAAATTTTATCCAAAATACTAACGGTAATCTCTAATGCTATTCTCAAACATGTCCGAAATGCTAAATGATATTTTTACAGTGGGTAGTGCTGATTTTTTGTTATGGAAAAACTAAAGTAAGAGTAAAACAAAAAAAATTACTAAAATAGAAGTTTTATATTTTTATTCCCAAAATAGTAGTTAAAATTCATTTACAATGCTAATCATGATCATATACATTAACCAAAAGTATAGTGAAATGTTCATTTACACGGTCATATTATTACAATGTAAACTCCTATTTAGAGAATAAAAATATGAAGCTCCTATTTGGATATTTTCTTTATGTTTTACTCCTATTTAGAATGACTTCTCACACTTTTAATGGATCGACATGGTGATTTTTATTTTTTCAAATAACTCAATTCATCGATGATATTTATATAATAAGATTCATAAAATAAGTGTGGACTTTAGATTACAAAAGAACTTATCTCCCTCCTAGGATTCCTAGCTAATCCTTTCCAACCAAACAAACTAAATTGAGTTTCAAATCCATGTCCATCTCCACTTCTTTTTTTCAATTTATTACCGTTCTTTAATTTGCCAAACCCATTCCTGAATTGAAGTACCAAAAATAATGGCAAACACAATGAGTGAGTGGTACGTACACAATTACACCAACCGGAGCCGGCAAGGTTCGGTTCATTCAAATGTCACTATGCATTGGCGTCTACTGAGAGCAGGAGGTTCTTGTGATGGTGATATGAAGAGTTGAAGAAAGTAAAAATTAATTTGATAAAACTTGAATTATATCTTGATCAGAACATGTATGAAGTGTGATGAACTTATGAATTCCTTTATTTTCAACCAAGAACATGCCACACTCTTATAGAAGCGGTGAGAAGGAAGCTAAGAGATGCGGTCGCGTCTCTTTCTAAAATTCGTGTCTAGTCGCGCAAAAATAATTAGGAGACGCATTTTTCGGAAACTCTTTACCCTTTGAGACCTTCTTGGGTCGGGGGTGCTACCCCTGGAATCCACGCCAAGGGGCCGGGGCTTTCATCATAATAAATTCAAGTAAGCGTATACGTACTCCGTACCACCAAACTTCTTTGATGATTATCACGATATATTAGGTCAAATAGTTATTCCAATTACACTAAAATATACTCCCTCCGTCCTTGAAAACTTTTCTCGTTTCTTTTTTCATCCGTCTCAAAAAACTTTTCTCATTTCTATTAAAGTCACTTTTTTTTGAACAAAATGCACATTTTTATCATTCACAAAACAAACCAGTCAAAAAGTTTTACACATCACGTAACTATGCTCTACCAACATCGAACTTTTTTATAAGTGAAAATTCTAAGATAAAATAAAACATTCTTAATGTAACCTTCTTTATCTTTGCTCTTATTGTGAATAACATTATTTCTCTTTTTCCATCTATTCACTACTAATCTACCATCAAAGTTCTCTTGTTTTTTGGGACAAATGGAGGAGAGTATACCATGAACTTCATGCGGGGTGTTTAATCTTATGTCTCAAAAAAATAAAACACCACAATGATTCAGTTTTGTTGAATATGATACTCCCTCTCTTCTTAAAAAACACTTCTTCTTTCATTTTTTTCATTTCCAACAAAACACTTCCATTTTCTATTAAAAACCAATTTTACCCTTACTTTTTCATATCCTAACTATCACATCATACTTTTTCTCTAATAATTTACCCATCACATCTTACTTTTATCCATCACATCAAGGGAAAAATTGGAAATCAACTACAATTTAACACTTCCTTATTCTTCCACTTTTTCAAAGTAGGAACTCTTTTTGAGAATGGAGAATAGTATTTTTAAGACTAGATTAAGATTTCTAAACCCTAATGTTTCCTCCCACTAGTGTTACGAACCAAAAGTGGTGGGCCCGCGGAGTGAGGTTCCACTGAAACTGCATGTGAAGGATTGAAGGAATCTTAGCTTGACACCACTACTCCACGCCCTCCGTACGCGGAAAACACGGAAGTAGGTAGAGGCTTTTGGCTTTTCAGTCTTCATTCGCGTCTTCCCTACAAATCAAATAATCAATTCATCCGTTCAATTCTCTCACACCCAGAGGCTGGCGATATAAGTGAGAAGTTCGCGATATTACTAGAATCTATCATAGACTATTTTTATTCACATGGTTCAATATCAGTATGGGATCAATTCTAATATCATTCAGTATCAATTCATTTTGAAACGCAACAGTGTAATAACATACCCATATTCAGACTACATCGAAAAATTAAACATACATTACTCTAATATCACAGTGAATATGTGACAAGTCAAAGAAAGTGTCTCATTCCTTCATGGAGTGGTTTAAAATGGTTGGGACTTCGTTGTCATATAGACGTGTGGAACATGGCTTACAACGCGCGACGACTCGGTTTTGTGAAGAATGAGAGGTAGGTCAACCCGAGGACCGGTGTCGGGAGCGGTTAGATCGGCGGGAAGAATCGCGGGGTTCCAACTGATCTAACGACCCCGGTCAACTTTTCTTGGTGGACCCCACACCCGGGTTGGACAAAGAATTTACACACATTAAAAACGGGATTTGTTTGTGAATTTATTTTTTCCGTATGTGCATTAGAAATGCTCCTAAGTCGGAGCGGAACATTGGAAGAAAGTACTTTGATAGGACTTAGGTTGTTTTATCGCAAACCAGAGTTGCAATGTTAACAATGACAAGTTCACAATGAATTGACAATACTAAAGACAAACGATGTAATGTCTTATTGTGTTAACGACACAAACACCCGAATTCTCTCAAATAACAAATTTTAATAACTATTCGGTCTACTTATTTTTTTAACTCTCTTTGTCCATTAATTTCTTTCTCACATTCCTTTTTTGACCGTCCAAAAATTTCTTTCCCGTTTATTATTTTGACAAAATCTTTTAATGAATATATCCTTATATCCCACTTTTTCACTACAATTTTCACGTCATTCCATCACATCAAGGGCACAACATGGAAAACCTTTACACTCTTTAACTTTTCTTAATTTTCGTGCCAAGTCAAATCGGGAAAGAAGTTTTTGGACGGAGGGAACTATTTATTACTCGTCCGTCTCAAATTTAAGTTGTACTCAGTATGTTTATTAGGATCAAACTTTATTCATTTTTTTACCTATTTCAGTTACAAATTGGAAAAGATAATATAGTAGTGTCACATCATGTTTCGTAGAGCCTTTGATGCAATCTTTTAATATGTAATTTTTATTTTTTAATTTCACCACAATTCTTAAATACTCCGTAAAATAAATTGAAAATAGTTTTAATTTTAATTTAAGAAAAAGTGGGTTTAGCCTCAAATGTTGGACATGAGTTCAAACCCCTTTATTATTTTTCTCTGGAATATTTTTTGTTTTGATAAATGACAAACAGGATGATGAAATTCAAACGATGATCGAAAATTTACTTTTCGTACCGAGAAAAGAAAAAAGGCGTATCAAGAAGTTTACGGCGATAAAAATTGACGATCACCCCTACGCAGATTTTTCAAGTGAAGTGAAGACTCCGAAGACTTTTTTTTAATTAAGTCTAGGAATCTTTGTAAGGATGACAATTTTGTTGCACAAACAAATTATTTTTGAGGGATAAAAATATTTTTTTTTTCTCAGCGGACACATTCATCATCACATACCATGTTTAATGTCAAAATATGGTGAAAGACCAAAATTTACACAAATTGTATATTTATGGTATACAGAACGAGATATGAAAACAAATAACTCATTTTAGGTATCTCGAATACTTTATTGAGTACACCCTTTTAATAAAAGTATTATTTACATGTGTTTGACAATATAATACACATGGAACATTATTAACATGCTAATAAAAACAAATTGTTCTATTTGTTTCGCACAGTAGGGAGAATAATTCTTTGACTACTGATAAAAATTTGGTCAAAGATTTAAAAAATATGGTAGATGAGCATAATGTTGGTCAAAGACTATAAAGTGAAGTAAATCTTGTGGGATGCATTGACGGGGGTGTGGGTGGCTTTGGTTCGGTCCGGTTGTGGAGTTTATAAGGGAGGTTAGGTGGGATATAAACCATCAATTTTTCCGAACATAGCACTGTAAAAACCCAAACGAAGCTAATGTCATGACATAATGTCACGTAAAATTGATTTTTCCTACCCCTATACTATCCCGGCATCCACTTTGGGGACTTGACCATGCGGAACAAGAGACGGGAGAGTAAGAAGAGAGAAGGAGAGGGTAGAAGTAGCGTTACGTTGGGGGAGTTGACGTTGCCGGTATGTACCTTGTTGGAGGAGGAATTCCCTAAATGGGAAGATTTGTCAAAGTATTTTCCTCACTTGGAATTTCGCATGGCATACACACGAAAATCCTGATATGACCTGCGCCACTATACATACTTTTAGCTGCACCCATTATTTTAAATTATTTGTCTTTTTTTTAAATTTTTCTTCTACAAAATCTATTTTACTTGTAATTTTTTATAGACAAATTATTATTTGATAAAAATTATACTGTTGAATACCTCTAATCGAGTTCTATCTAACGAGACCAATTGTGCATATAAAATTTTAAATATTTTTTATTTATCTTTTAAGTCAAATATTATACCCGGAGTAATCTAATATTTATTTTTCTCATTTTAAAACAAGAAGTTTGCCAAATACTTGTATTTTTTAACCCAATGTTATTTTAAAAATGAAGAATAACTACTTGATTCAATCCCACAAAAGCTGGGTAAGGGAGAGTGCGTGTGTAGACCTTATCCTTACTAAAAGGTAGAGATGTTGTTTCATTCAACCCAACTATCCTAGTAAAATATCTTTTTTAAATTTTATTTCTTAAATTTTTGTATGTCTGGATAGTAAAAAAGGCGATACATAAGATTTTCTTTATTACTCCTTAGTCCATTATTTTATTTCTTACTTTCCTTTTTATGACATATACAATTTTTTTCGTTTATTATTTTGATTAAAAACTTTTAATGAGTGTGCTAATATATCATTAATTTGAACTCCATGTCATCAAGCAACGTTGTCCAAAATAGGAAAAACAAGATGTTATTTTTTACTTTCCTTATTTTATTGTTACCATAATTATTATTTTATTACGATTATGATTCTCTTTGTATTTCTAATATATATAAGGATTAAAACTTTAATTATTCAATAAAAACAATTAATATCAAATTATATTACAGTTATAAGTTTTTTTTATGAAAAATATATTTTAAATTAAACAAATTGTTCAATTAAACAAATTGTTTTGATTAAATTATTCAATTAAGATAAATTATTGTTGAACCGTGTGCCTAAATAAGAGGAATTTACCTAAATAGAACTAAAACATAATGACTTTCCCTAAATAGCACTACATATGTTTTTCTTCCCAATGTAGCACTTTTAGTCATTATGCATTAGTCATTATTCAAGCAAAATTTCGTCATCACTGGACATTATGGACATTATAAGTGCTATTTAGAGAATAAAACAGTTTAAGTGCTATTTAGGGAAATGACTTAAGTTTTAGTGCTATTTAGTGCAAATATTTCCCTATAAATAAAATATGTTTTGAAATCCAATAACATAAACTGGATAAATCTCACGGATATAAATCCAAAATGCAACTGTATGTGTCATCTTGATTGAGAACGAGAGTACAGATCTAAATCATGAATAAATAAAGAATTTGATTTATTAGGTGAACTTTTGAAATGATTTGTTGAAATCAATCATGTGAATAAATAATATGAATTGAATATAAGAATCTTTTGAATAAAAGATTAGTTAAATCAATTTTGACTCTGTCAAAATCAATCAAACACATAAAAATATGATGTCGGAAAAATTATTACAAAAAATATAAAAATTATATCGTTGAATATGGTTTGATTGTTTGACATCCTTATTATAGTTTAAGTTATTATCTGTCTTAAACTTATTCTAGTTTAAGGGTTCCTTTATTATCTGCCTTAAACTAATTATAATTTAAGAGTGGGTATTATTAGCCTTAAACTAATTATAATTTAAGATTTTGGTTAATAAGACTGAATCTGGTACTTTAGATTGTGAGATCTAATGGTCAGGATTGTATCACAATTAGGTGCACCAAAATGGTTTGAAAATGCATCATGTCGAAATGATAACAATAATGCTCTTAGCTTTTCTTAGTCTAAGGCAAGATCATAACATTAGTATCATTAGGTAGATCTTGTATAACGAGACATAAAATCAAAATTATATACTCTGTATATTACAGTATTAGTATCATTAGGTAGATCTTGTAGAACATTTACTGTTAAATGATTTATACATTTTACTGTTAAAAATTTACGAGAAGTTTTATTTATTTGTATGTTTTCATTGACTATTTGATGAAATAAAGTATTCTTGTCACCTGTTATTTTATAGAACTTTTTAAATATGTAAAATTTAGTTTTGTTGGAATATTGGAATAATAATATTGCTTATTGAAATATGGAGTACATGATAGAGTATATATAGGAGAGACTCCTAACACAACTAGGAATAGAGAATGGAAACTAACTAACATACAACATCTACCACAAATAGGATTAGGAAGCTGACTAATAATGAAACACTACCATAACCAATACCACAAGAAGTACTATTAGTATTATTGTCTAACATCCCCCCTCAAGCTGAACTCTGGCTGAAGCAAGAGGAAGCTTAGACACTAGCTGGAAACTGGAAACTTTGAGAAGAGAGAGGTCTGACATGCGCCGGTGGCTGCTCACGTTGTTGGAGAAGAGAGAAGTGTGACGCGCGCCGGTGGCTGCTGATGTCGTTGGAGAAAAGAGAGTCTGACGCGCGCCGGTGGCTGCTAACGTCGTTGGAGAAGAGAGAAATTGACGTGTGCTAGTAGCTGCTAACGTCGATGAAGAAGAGAGAAGGTTGACGTGCGCTTGTAGCTGCTGACGTCGAAGAAGAATAGAGAAAGCTACTGGAGGTGCATGTTTGACTAAAGATCCTTGACATTTTTTTGTCTTTTTCTTGGATCCGGGCAATGCCCTATTTCCTTCTTGAAGGGGTGAGTTGTAGAGGTTTTATTTCCTCTTTCACTACTTCCCCTATTGGCTTTGCTTTTAGAGAGAAAAAGTAGGTTAAGAATTGGTGATGGAAAAAAAAAATTTGGGTCTGAGATTTTGATATGGTGAATTGGAGAAAAACAACAATCATTTTTTTTTTGAGAAGATAGGATGATCTGAGAGAGTTTGTGAGGAGTTGGATTTTTTTTTTGAAGAACCATGAAGATGACAAGAGAGAAGTTCCTCCTTTGATAATTTTTTTTGTATGATTTCAACAAGGGTTTTTTTTCTTCTTTTTTTTCATTTGAGTGGAGAAGTTGATTTGAGGATAAAGAAGGAAAAGAAAATAGAGGTGAATAGGGTAGAGCCACCGTCGCCAGAATTACCGGCGGCGGCGGTGGGAGCAAAGATCTTTTTTTTAGGTCACCAAGAGCGGTGGCTCTGATACCATGTTGGAATATTGGAATAATAATATTGCTTATTGAATTATGGAGTACATGATAGAGTATATATAAGAGAGACTCCTAACACAACTAGGAATAGAGAATGGAAACTAACTAACATACAACATCTACCACAAATAAGATTAGGAAGCTGACTAATAATGAAACACTACCATAACCAATACTACAAGAAGTACTATTCGTATTATTGTCTAACAAGTTTTTATTTATGTATCAATCTTTAAATAGAATAAATTGAAAAAATTTAAAAATTGAGGTGAAATGGGAGCTGCTCCTCGCGCGCGCGCGTGTGTGTGTATATATAATTATATATATATATATCCTCCCCAGCGTGAATTGGACAAGTATAATGTCATATTATCACAGTGTGAATTCCTGTTTAGTGAATAAAAATAGAAACTCTTATTTTAGTACTTTGTCTATATTTTACTCGAGTGATTTCATTTTATTTTTTTTACTTTTGGCAAGCTTAAGGAGCATATTTTTTGTTGTTAACTACTTAACTTTCCTATTTTTGCCCATGGATGTGATGTGATCGATAAATTCATACTGAATTGATATCATGTAATATGTTGAGTAAGGGTTAGTTGGAGTAAAATAGACGTTTAATGAAAAGTAGAATTATTTTATGGAATGAGTGAAAAGTAAAATTTTAATTGATTGGTGAAAAGAGATGAAGTACAATTTTTCTAGGAGTATAATTTATAATTGAAGTTTCTCGAGTTTGACTCTTATTAAAAAAGTCAACCTGAACGTAACAAACACATTAAGACGAAGGTAGTATAATAAAATTTTACTCTAATAAGAATTAATGTGCTGAAATAATTTTTTTTTGTAATTTTCTTAACTCTCCTTCCCATTATTCCCATTTTCTTTCTTTATTCCAACAAATTTTTTTGGTCAATTAATATACGGAGTAGTATAAAAAAAGAGACATCATCCTAAATAGGATTAAAATATAGAAAAAGTACTAAAATAGGAGTTATATGTTTTTATTCTCGAAATAGGAGTTCGCACTGTGGTAATATGATGGTAATGTGGCACTGTACATGTGCACATTACTATACTTTTTGTTAATGTACATGACCATGTTGGTAATGTAAATAAATTTTAACTCTTAGTTTGAGAATAAAAACATGAAAGTCATATTTTGGTATATTTTCAATGTTTTATTGCTAGTTTTATCTTTTTCCCATACACAAAAGGACATTATTCGAACATTATAAAAAATGAGCAATAACACCAATAATACAATTAAAACGATGGAAGTAATCTTAACAAGTATTGTGGCTGAAGGGTCTGTTTGAGAATAACGTTAGAGATTAATTAGCAGTGTTTTGAAAAGGCTATCTAGGGGCAGCATCTAGCGTTAGCGTTTTCAATATAATCTACACCGTTAAAATTTTATCCAAAATGTTAACGGTAATCTCTAACACTATTCTCAAACAGGTTCGAAATGCTAAATGATATTTTACGGTGGGTAGTGCTGATTTTTTGACATGGAAAAACTAAAGTAAGAGTAACAAGAAAAATATACCAAAATAGAAGTTTCATGTTTTTATTCCCAAATACTACTCCCTTTGTTCCATAAAATCCTTCACTTTCGTTTTTTAATTTCCAATTATCTAAAACACTTCCACTTTCTATTAAAAAACCACTTTTACCCCTACTTTTTCATACACTACCTATCACATAATACTTTTTCACTAATAACCAAACTATCACATATTACTTTTACCCATCACATCAAGGACAAAATTGAAAAGGCAACCAAAATTACACTATCCATATTTTGGCCCAAAATCAAAATAGGAAGTGTTTAAAGGAACGGAGGGAGTAGTTAAAATTCATTTACAATGCTAATCATAACCATATATATTAACAAAAAGTATAGTGAAATGTTAATGGACACTGTTACATTACCACAATACGAACTCATATTTAGAGAATAAAAAATGGAGCTCTCATTTGGGTATTTTTTATGTCTTACTCCTATTTAGGATGACTTCTGACACTTTTAATGGACCCACATGTTGATCTTTTATGTTTTTCAAATAACCCAATTCATCAATGTCTTTATATAGTAAGATACATAAAATAAGTATGGATTTTAGATTACCTAAGTATTAGGCTCTTTTTTTAAAAAGGTATTTCGTCCATTTCACATAACAATTCTGCTTTCAATATCTTCCTCCTAGGATTCCTAGCTAATCCTTTCCAACCAAACAAACTAAATTGAGTTTCAAATCCATGTCTATCTCCACTTTTTTTTTTTTCAATTTATTACCGTTCTTTAATTTGCCAAACCCATTCCTGAATTGAAGTACCAAAAATAATTGATGACCATACATTGGCAAACACAATGAGTGGTACTACGCATTGGCGGGCAAGGTTCATTCAAATGTCACTATGCATTGGCGTGTAGTGAGAGCAGGAGGTTCTTGTGATGGTACGGTGATCTCAAGAGTTCAAACCCATAGGATTGGGATGAATTGATTACGTACTGTACTATTCCCTCCGTCCCGTTTTAAATCGTCTGTTTTGACTTTGAAGCATATTTAAGGAAGAGAAAAAATAGAGTTGATTTTTCGAAATTGTCATTACTTTACAGAAGAGGTGACGATGAATGAGAAGATAAGGTGAAGAAGAGTGACTTATTTTAGAGATAGATAATGTATTTTACTCTTAAAAGTTTACGATAACAAGAAACATGCAACTTATTTTGGCACAGAAAAGAAAGGAAAACAAGCAATTTAAAATGTGACAGAGAGAGTAATAAAGAGATATGATGTGACATGTAAGTCAATAATTACTCGTAATAAAATAAAATGGTGAGATTTTAATTAATTGGAAATTGAAGTGTTTTTACTTTTTAGAACATATGAAGAAAAATGGAATTGTTTTTGTTATGGGTCACGTTCACGGACGAAGATAAGAGCATGGGCAATGGCGTGGAGTGCCTCATGCCTCATTGCCACATCATCATAAATCACATTATTCCATGCGTGGAAGGAGCATGGCACCTCTCTTTGCAAGTCACAAGCGTGGCATTCTTGGCCCCATTTTCTTTTTTAATTTTTTTTCTTTTCCTTTTTTAAGAAAAAAAATTTGTTAATTTTTTTTGAGTAAGTAGTACTCCCTCTGTTTCTCAAAACGGTTTCTTTTTTGACTTTGGGAAAAAATAAGGAAAATGTAATTTTAGTTGACTTTCCAATTTTTCCTTTGATGTGATGAGTAAAAGTAAGATTTGATAGTTTAGTTATTGGTGAAAAAAGTATGATGTGATAGCTAGGGTATGAAAAAGTAGGGGTAAAAGTGGTTTTTTAAGAAAATAAAAAAAATGAAAGAGGAAGGATTTTAAGAAACGGAGGGAGTAATATTTTTATGATATATAAAATAAATATAATAATTTTTAATAATTAAAATATGCCAAAAAATATAAAAAGATAATAAAAACTATGACTTGTCATTGTAAAGTTTGACACTCCACTCATTTGCCACACGCTGACTAGCTTATTTTTTATTGGTTAAACTATTCCACATCAACGTGTGGCATTTCACTCATTACTTGTCATTGTCAATGCTCTAATCCCCCTCTCGAGGGAATAGGGCATTTGGGCTGCAAGGAGTCTACTTGAAGGAAACAAAGAAAACCAAGAAGTGGACCCTATAACTCATAGTGCAAAGCTAGTTAATGGATGATTAGACAAAAATCTAAGGTACAATATTGATTAGTGTTTTTATAGAAAAATCATCTTAAACCATCCTACTTTTTCACGTTTTTTTCTAAAATAGTACTCCGTACCACTTTTCACTGTCCTCAGAAATTATCTCATTTTACTGCATGTGTGCGAGTTTTGAACCGCCGTTAAAAAGCTAACGGTCACTTAACGGAATTTTTGGAAAATGCTTATTTTTCACAAATAAATGAAAGGTGAGACTATTTTAGGCAATTTTATTTTTTCTTTTTTTAATTTTAAAATTTATATTTTTTTAAATGTAACAGTACACTCTTGTTAGAGATTTTCCTTAATTTTTTTAAAGAATATAACGATTTATAAATTTTGTTTTATGTTCTGGAAGAAATATAATATTACATTATTGAAAAATAATTCAGATTATCGCTCGAAAAATAAATTGCAATACAGAAAAATGTAGTGAGTTATAAAATTAATTAGGACCATTTTGGAGAAAAAATATTGTGTCATTTTCACAACTTTTGAATTATTATTTTCAAATTCTCATAACGTAAATTTAAAATTTACATTAGTATAGCAAAAATGAATTGTTCATAATTTAAAAATTTATAAAGTGTAATACTAAATACTCCGTAGATCACTTTACGAAAATAAATAAATACTCCATAAATAAATTGAGTTCATATCGTTTAGTAATGTAATTAGGAAGCTAACATTCACTGCCAGTTAATGTAATTTCAAAGAAACATAATTATGTAATATTACAAAATTACAATTGAAAAAAGTCCATTTTATAATTCTATTTATGCCAACTTTTAACAAAGTAGAATAGTAAATAGATTATTACTCCGTATTACGGAGTATTTAATAGTAAATAGATTACTAAAATGAATTTTTTAACATTAATAGTATTTAATACACTCAAATTCAGTGTAAGTTAATGTTGTTTCAAAGAAAGATATTTGTGCAACATTGCAAAATTACATTAGAAAAGAAGTCCATTTTATTTATGTCAATTTATCATTTTATTTCAAATTTAAGTAAAATTTTCAATTTATTAATATAAATTAAAATATAATTAAATATCTATCTTTTGAAACTTAAAGTAATAGAGAATATTTAGGAAGTAGAGGGGCATAATTGAAAAATAAATAATAAATTAATACGGAGTAATTATAAAAAAATTAAATTTAAAAAAAAGTTGGTAAAAAATACTCCGTAGTAGAGAGAGAAAGAGAAGTGGCCAAATTTTAATTTTTGAAACTTAAAATAATAAGGAATATTTATTAATCTACATGACAACAAAATTATCATGGATCTAAACTAGAGAAATGAAAAAATTATTTATAAACTATAGTTATGAACATAACAGTTGTAATAATAATAATAATCACATTAAAATATATCATTTTTAGAGTAATTAGTTGAAGAGTAGAAAGAGTTTGAACAAAATGAAAATAGTTGGAAGAAACTGGAAAAAACTGGAAGAAACTGAAAGGAACTGGAAAAAACTGTAAGGAACTAGAAAAAATTGGAAGTTAAGAGTTCAAGGCATAAAAAACAGGCTCTAACCCTAATTGACCTAATGAAGTTAGACCCATACTAAAACCCTAAACAAGATTAGTTATTGAATATCAAATAACTACAAATTAATATTTCCTCCGTCCCTAAAACATCTTTCCTTATTAACTTTTGAAGATTTAAGGGAGAGATATTTTTATGTTGCTTTTCAAAAATACCCTTGATGTGATGGGTAAAAGTAAGATGTGATGGGTAGATTATTCGTAAAATGGTATGATGTAATAGGTAGAGTATAAAAAAGTAAGGGGTAAAAATGGTTTTTAATAAATAAAAGAACATCTTTTGAGGACAAGAAAAAAATGAAAGAAGAAGATCTTTTAGGGACGAAAGAAGTAAATAACCGGGAGTATAACTATTGGCCCTATCAATGCACTAACAAAGAAATTAGTAATATGACAACTAGTAATACTCCCTCCGTCCCTAAAAAAATTCCCTTTTTGACTTTTTTAGGATTTAAGGGAGGGATATTTTTGTGTTGACTTTCCAAAAATATCATTGATGTGATGTGTAAAAGTAAGATGTGATGTGTAGATTATTAGTAAAAAGATATGATGTGATAGGTATGGTATGAAAAAATAAGGGGTAACAGAGGTTTTTTAAGGGAAAAGAGAAATTTATTTAGGGACAAAAAAAAACGAAAGAAGAAGTTTATTTAGACGGAGGGAGTATTTAATACTCCCCCGTCCCTTTAAACCCTTCCACTTTTGACTTTTGGCAAAAATAAGGAAACTGTAATTTTGATTCACTTTCCAATTTTGTCCCTGATGTGATGGGTAAAAGTAAGATGTGATAGTTTGGTTATTAGAGAAAAAGTATGATGTGATAAGTAGAGTATGAAAAAGTAAGAGTAAAAGTGGTTTTTTAATAGAAAGTGAAAGTGTTTTAGGAAATTAAAAAAAAAACGAAAGAGAAAGGATTTTATGGAACGAAGGGAGTATAACATCTCCTACGTTAAAGACACAGAAATACCAAATTAACAATAATAATATCACTACACTCAAGTTTCCTTCCTAAACCAATGGGCACAAATCATTATTTACCACATTAAATGTACGCCCGTTGTAAACGAACCGAATCGAAGCGAATACCGATATATTTGAATTTGTATTTGTTTAATTTTTTCGAATACGAATTCGAATATGAGACGAATTCAAAATAAGATTTGAATAAGTATTTGATTAATATTCGAATAGTTACCGAATCATAAACGAATATTTGAATAATCATACTATGTAATTTATATGATGGACCAATATCAATTTATAATTTAACTTACGATACTCTTTATACTATACTATATTCCGTATATAAAAATATTAATACATTTGCATCTTACACAAATTATATTTTATAAAATATAACTATTAAAAATCATATGTTTTAGATTTTTGTGTTACGTTAATTTATTGAATTCTTAGTATTTTAAATACACTTTATACTATATTACTTTGCTTGACTTTTGATGTTGAAAACATGGTCTGTGTATATATACATATATTCGAATATCATCCGAATCGAATATATCCCTATTTGTATTTGATTAATATTCGAATCAAAAATAATATTTGAATTTAAAATTGTATTTGAATAACGCGAATTGGAATCATCATATTCGAATACAAATCGCGAATCGAATTTAAAATACTACCTCCGTTCCAAAAAGATTTACACGTTTTGACTAAAGTTGGAATTAAGGGAGTGATAATTTTGTGTTGACTTTCCAAAAATACTCTTGATGTGATGGGTAAAAGTATGATGTGATGTGTAGATTATTAGGAAAAAGGTATAACGTTTCAAAAAAAAATTGCGTCCCACAATTCCTTACTCATTTCTATTAAAAAACCACTTTTACCACTTACTTTTTCAAACCTACCTATCACATTATACCTTTTTCCTAATAATCTACACATCACATCATACTTTTACCCATCACATCAAGGGTATTTTTGGAAAGTCAACACAAAATTATCACTCCCTTAATTTCAACTTTAGTCAAAACGTGTAAATATTTTTGGAATAGATGGAGTATTTGATTTGTTTACATCCCTAGCCTTAGACTTGCGTATAAACAGCTGTGTGCAGGGGTGGCCACTGCCGCCGCCCCGGCAGTGATTCAGATGGGGAGTCCATCGCCGCCGCCTGTGTTGGCCGTGGACGACGGCGCGGAGGGAATGGGGCGGAAGTGATCGGGGATCGATGAGGTGGACGGTTCGGAAACGCAAAACCCGATCTTTGCGGTGAAGAGCCAAACCAGCGTGAGGAGTTCGCCCCCTCTGCACATGAGCTCCAGATGAGTGTTCACGTCGCATTTCATGGCCCCCAGCAACAGTTTCTCCGCCCACACGCTCCCCACCACCCTCCACATCTCCTCCCTGCCGCCGCCGCCCAGTCGGTCCGCCGCCTCCAACAGTATCCTGGCAAGTTTAGCCTACCGCGGTGGGTTTTGGCGGTAGGCTTTAGCGCCAAACATCCTCCCGAGAGGAGGGTGAAGTTGTGCGGTTTGGGTTGGGAGATTTTCTGCCGTAAATGGCCGAAAACGAATTGCCAGAAGTGTAAGGTGAGGGGCTCGTGGGAGACGTACATCAACTCGTCGTACTCAAACTGGCAGAAGTTGTATACGATGGCTGCAAACGGCCACAAACTTTCTAACGACGTTTACGTAAACCGAGGAAGAGCAGAATGACTTTGGTGTCATCCCAAATTTACCATCTTCGTCATGGCAAAGGTGGTACGCCCTCGTCAAGCTGTACCTGGACACGCGTCTCGACCACCTACGGAAGAAAACGTTCCCGCACGCGTACCCGTCCCCGTCCCCGCCGTCCCACTTGATCATCTTGAAACCGGCGAGTCTCCGGAGAGCGGGAAGCACAAGAGCTTCGCAACGCCGAAGGCACTTGCTCATCAACTCCGGGCTTTTGTCGAATTTCCCGAGAGTCCAATCGGAGAAGAAGAGCATGAGAATGGAATACAGCTCGAGAACAATGGCGCCCCAGAACAAGACATACGTGACGCCGATGTCGCTGCGGACATGTTTGGTTGCGTAGTAATCGTAGTAATGGTTGTGTCCTTGGAACCAGAAGAGGAAGAGGGCGGCGGCGGTGAAGAACAACGTAAGGAACTGGAGGGTGTAGCCCGAGACACAATGCAGGACCAGAGCCTTGGAGAACACTTTCTCGTATATCATGTTCATGACAACCTCAGTGATTCTCAACCCGTACTCGGGTTTCGCGAAGAAGGTCCCCACCCGACGGCTCCCCGGAAGTCGTAAGCTTCGGACACGATCCTCTGCACGTCCTCGTGGGCGGTCGTCGGCGGTTTCTACTGGTGGCAGCACAGTCGTCAAGTCGTCGGAAGCCATGAGCTTTTCGAAATCCGCGGAGGTGGACTGCCATTTACCGACCTCCCGAACACTTGCGAGGTAGAGGGAGACGCACCTCTCGGAGTACTTCACAATCCCAAATATAAGCATCAACAACGTTGGCCCAATCACCTGCATTATACTCCCCTCCGTCCCTCTGTATTTGTCCACTTTGATTTTTGCACACCATCCACTACACTTCTTTAATCCATTTTATCTTGTAATTTGTATATTAAAAAATTATAAAAATTATATATTAATATTCTACTCCCTCCGTCCCCTTTTAAATTACAATATTCCCTTTTAGACAAAATTAAGGAATAGTCAAATCAGTATTTTTTTTCCCCAAATTACCCCCCAAATAGTATAGGAATGGGTGGGTGGATGAGATTTGACATTGAAATGATAAAGGGGAGGGAGGGTAAAAGAGTCTATTTAGTGTAAAAGTAAACACTTTGTAATCCTTTTTGGGACAAAAATAAGAGAGAATATTGTAATCTAATTGGGAACGGAGGGAGTATATGTTAAGACAAATCAAACAAGATCACACATGACTATATTTAGGCTTACACATTGAGAGAATTTGACGAGTCAAAGTGCTTAGATGAATAGTTCCAAAAGTCAAATGTGGACAAATACAAGGGGACGAAGGGAGTACATAGCAAAACATATTTGTTATATGAGATATTTACTTAAATAGGATTAAAACATAATGACTTTCCCAATAGAGGACCATATGTTTTTATTTTCCAATGTAGGATCTTTGGTCATTATCAAATAGTCATTATTCAACTTAATGTCCATCATTATTGGACATTATTCCTCCCACTAGGTCATTATTAAGTCTTATTTAGGGAATAAAAAGTTTAACTCCTACATTGGGAAAATCATCATGTTTTAGTCCTATTTAGTGCAAATTTCACTTGTTTATATACCCGAAGTATGACTTAAGTCAAACACGATTAATTTAGGAAATACTACATCCGTCCTAAAATTAACTTCCCAGTTTGACGGAGGGAGTATTTGTACTAAATAGTACTAAAACTTAAATCATTTCTCTAAATAGCATTTAAATTTTTTTTATTCCCTAAATAGCACTTCATAATGTCCATAATGTTAAATGATGACCAATATTTTTACTTGAATAATGACTAAAGGAAAATGACAAAAAGTACTACTCCTTCCGTCCCTAAATAAACTTCATCTTTCGTTTTTTCTTTGTCCCAAATAAACTTCTCTTTTCCCTTAAAAAACCTCTTTTACCCTTACTTTTTCATACTCTACCTATCACATCATACCTTTTTACTAATAATCTATATATCACATCTTACTTTTACACATCACATCAAGAGTATTTTTGGAAATTCAACACAAAAATATTTCTCTCTTAAATCCTCAAAAAGTCAAAAAGAGAAGTTTATTTAGGGATATTGAAAAAAAAACACATGTGATGTTATTTAGGGAATGTCATTATAGTTTAATATTATCTCCATCTCAGAGTATTTGTCCACTTTCATTTTTACACACCATCCAATACACTTCTTTAATCCATTTTATCTTGTAATTTCTATATTAAAAAATTATAGAAATTATATATTAATAATCAATATGTTAAGACAAATCAAACAAGATCACACATGACTATATTTAGACTTACACATTGAGAGAATTTGATGAGTCAAAGTACTTAAATGAGCAATTCCAAAAGTCAAAACTGGACGATCCGGGACGGAGGGAGTATTATTTACTTAAATTTACCTTAATTTGGTTCCATTACATAATGAGTGTACAATTAATGTAGTCAAACTTGAGGAGAGAGAGTACAATTAAGTTGCATTACATAGTGAGTGTTGCCGGCCAAGTCATAATTCCTGCCCACCAAAATAATTCCAACTAATTAAGCTCTAAAGAATAAACGTGATGATCTATATTAATTTGCTCTTCTACTTTCCCTAAATCTTAATCAAACAATATAACCCTTTCTTAAACTTCATGAATAAATAAATACGGAGTAGGAGTTTATATTTGAGAGAAGTGAGTATGTATTTATTAAATACTCCCTCTTGCTCTAAAAAAAACTTCTATTTTCATTTTTTGCGCAATCTCAATTACATTTTTATACATATCTATAATGTCTTAGATTCACCATATTTCTCCTTTATTATGGATAAAAGTTGTTTTGGGAGTATTTAAATATTTTAGATGGTGTAAAAGCATTTTATAGAATGCGCAAACAATGAAATAGGAAATGTCTTTTAGACAAAAGAAGTATAACAATATAAGTAAATACAATTACTCGGGCATTATATATTAATGATCACCGTGTTAGATTTCATATTCTAATAAATCAAATATAAAGAAAAATATAGGTAAACTAGAGGGATTAATATTTTTTTTAATTTTTTTTCAATTCATTTAGGCCAAGAGAAATCTGTTTAGTACGGAGTACTTCAATTCCGACTTTTCCGGTACCTTTGTAATTAAGTTTATAATCAATGAACTTTATGGGCCTATTTGGGAATAGCGTTAGAGATTAACGTTACCGTTTTGGATAAAATTTTAATGGTGCAGATTACTTTGAAAACGCTAAACGCTACCCGTAGATAGCCTTTTCAAAACCCTAAAGCTAATAGCTAACGTTATTCCCAAACCGGCCCTATATCATACTCCGTACATTATAATGAGTACGTAGACTATTTATTGAACCAATAAAAAAAGACTTCATATTAATCACACTTAAAAAAACTACCCCACACTCCATACCAAAAATAAAACAGCCTTACCAGTTACCACTAATAAAAACAGTCCAAAGCATGCACATAATCACACGGAATACAAATAGGGTAATCTTTTCCAAAACCCACTCCTAATTAAGGACGGATAGGTAGGCTAGAGGGTAGATGCCCCATGTCTATCTTCAATAGGGGTCCTAATCTTTCTCACTATTTGTTATTTTGAATATGTTCCATTCCCTAACATGTGGTTCTTAATTTGGTTGAGAAAAAAAATCTAATAGAAGTAAAAAAATAAATAAAATATCAAAATAGGAACTCTATTATATTTTCATCTCAAAATAAGAATTGCAATGTTAATAATATCAATATATAATATCAAAACATACCATGACATGTCAATTTACAGTGCAACATTATCATAATTTGAACTCCTATTTTGGAGATAAAAACATATAAAACTCTTATTTTGAGAATAAATACTACTACCTCATCCCAGAGTATTTGTCTAGTTTAATTTTTTTCGAGTCAAACTGGACGAACTTTGATTTTTAGTATATTCAAATTGTTTAAACTTTCAAAAATTTATTCCATTGTATTGATGTACAATACAAATTGAGAGTCAAACTGGACGAAAAGTCTGGGACGGAGGAAGTACGATTTTTTTGGGTTTATTCAATTGAACCAATTAAAAATATCAAAATTTACACTTAAACAAATAAACATTGATCACTTTCACATGAGTCAAGAAAGCTTTGTCGTTTTCTCCACAATCTATTTTGTATGCTTCAATAAAGTCAATTGTCCATTTTGTCCAGCACGCCTACATCTCTCTATAATGTGAACTATATATGGAAAAAAAACTAATCATACTCCTTGTTTTTAAAAATTCTTTTGCTATCTACAAACTACTCACATAAAAGTGAATCGAAGGAAGTATGTTATTTACAAACTTACTTAGATGAAAGTGCATGAAAATTGTACTTAATTTCTCCGTTATTGAAAAGAGTTCTAGTTTTGACGAAATGGAAAAATAAGAAAATGTTAAATTCTAGTTGATTTTGAATTTTGCCCTGAGCGTGATGGGTAAAAGTAAGATGTGATAGATAGATTACTAGAGAAAACGAATGATGTGATGGGTATTGTAAGAAAAAGTAGGGATAAAAGGAGGTTTTTAATATAAATTGAAAGTGTTTTGTTGGAAGTAGTAAAAATGAGAGAAGAAAGTGTTGTTAAAAACGGAGGAGTATTTAAACAGAGGTACATACCTTGTTGCAGGGGAGGGTGAGCAAGATGAGATGGAAAGTGGAGACGGCCTGGACGAGCATTTGAATGAACTGGCGGAGCCAGAGCTGCGTGTCGGGAAGGGAGAAGGCGGTGATGGTGTCGGGCCCGCAGAGGTGCACTAGGAGGAAAGTGCACCACAGGACCGCCAAGTCCCCGAACTTGTTGTTCTTGGAGGTGGAGGACAACGAGGACGGGGGCCCGGAGTTGCACTCGGACCCGGTCTCCTGCTTGATGTTGAAAATCTGGCCGAGGCCGAAGACGGCGACCCCGTCGGCGAGCAAGTAGCAGGACCAGACCATGGCTATCACCGCCCTGAGGCTGGTTTTCTTGCGCAAGGGGGACATGAGGACCAGGCTGATTTGGATGCCCAAACTGCCCAGCACCGACCCTTTGATCTTCCAGTCGTCCCATATCTCCAGAACCCCCGCCGATATCGGATTCACCATTTTATTATATTATATTATATTTCAGGACATGTAATTAATTTGTATTCATTCAATTGGCCGGGATCTATCCGAGTATGTATCTGCATGTGATGAGTGAGCTGAGATAAACACTCTCACAGTCTCTCATCTTATATATACTCCCTCCCTCTCAAAATTAAAGAAAATTTATGTAAATAACACTAAAACATAATGAATTTTCCTAAATAGCATTTCATGTATTTTTGTTCCCAATGTAGCACTTTTAATCATTATTCATTAGTCATTATTCAAGTAAATGTTCGTCATCATCGGACATTATAGACATTATTAAGTGTTATTTAGAAAATAAAACAGTTTAAATGCAATTTAGGGAAATGACTTATGTTTTATTGCTATTTAGTGCAAACCCTGAAAAATATATTAAATTATATATTAAACTTTCTCATTTGACTTTAGTCAAAACAGAAAAAAGATATTAAATTATATTTTTATATAAATTTAATTTTAATATCAATGTATTCATTTTGAAATATTTTATTTTGATAATATAGCTTCATCCGTCCCACAAAATATTTTAACTTTCTTATCTTATCCGTCCTATAAAACAATTCAATTTCTCCCAAAAGAACTAAAATATCCTCTTTAACCTTACTTTCTCATATTATGTCCGTCTCATCTCATCTTACTTTTTTTTAAATTATTACTCTTTTCTATTATTCTTAACTATTCATTGTTGTGAAGCATCACTTTTAAAGAAATATCCTAAGGGCATTTGTGAAAGGTCAAACATTAAAATACATCTTCTCTTAAGAAATATTCACACTAAAAAACACTAAAACATATAAGTTATCTTTGAATATATGACTTAAACTTTTTTTATTCTCAATATAGTATTTAATAATGTCTAGAAGAAGGAATAATGTCTAGTGATGGTGAATATTATTATTACTTGAGTAAGGACTAATGCATGATGACTAAGAGTGCTACATTGGAAAATAAAAACATATAATGCTATTTAGGAAAAATCATTATGTTTTAGATTTATTTAGTTAAATTTCTCCTCCTCTTAATTACTCTGTAGTTACTTAGTCTAAACTTAAAACTTGTAGTGTAATTGGGATGTGTATTTTGAAGAGGATTGGAAGGCAGTAAGGAAAAAAAGTACACCTGAGTAATATTTTTAAGAGAGTGGGCATTGACACCCGCCAATGGCCCCACTAGTGGCGCCACTGCATTTTTAGAGTACTTTTGATATACCAATTGAAAAAATTAATGGTTACTACCACTACTAACCCAACCCCTAAACTCCCACCCAAGCCCCACCCCAGTCCTGCCCTAAGCCCCTTCAAATGTTACGAAAGTGATATTTTTGTTTTAAAGGTGTTGAAATGTTACCAAAATGGTAACCCATTTTGGGACAATAAAAAAGGAGAATATTGTAATCAAAACAAAGGCGTAATGTATGTTTTAACCAAAGAAATGAAATACCCAGAGTTACATAGTAGTATTTTACGGAGCACTTCTATTGACTTGTTCATCCCACGTCGGCAGTGCAGTATTATATTGTGTTGCTATTTAATAATTTGGGTACCTCAATCTCTTGAGTTAACTTTTGGGGTTGAATTGGGCCTAAGTCTATTGTTTCAACATGGTATCGCATCGGAGCTAAGCCATTGATGTTGGGACCGCGCCCGCAGTAATCTGCGCCTCGTGTGAGGGGAGCGTGTTGACTTATTCATCCCACATCGGCAATGCAACCATATATTGTGCTGCTATTTAATAGCTTGGGTACCTCAACTTCTTGAGTTACCTTTTGGGATTGAATTGGGCCTAAATCTATTGTTTCAACAACTTCTTTACCTTTCTTTTTACCTACACTTTTTTTTTTCTTTTTACCACATTATTTCCCTTCTTTGCCAAACACAATGTGAAAGTACCAAAAAACAATTTGTTCATTTACGTAGTAAATTAAATGTCACCAAGCATTGGCTTGTAGTGAGAGCAGGTGCGCCTTGAAATTGTGCGTGATGATGATGACCTTAAAAGGAATCTTCACACCATCCATTACACTCTCAGAGTCTCACTCATACGAGTGTGACCAATTATTGATCACAACCCTTCACAAGTTCTCTCGTGGCGCGATCGCCGCGACACTTTTCGGTCACGTTCCATTTCAAATCAAAGACGATCTATACGTTCATTATAGGACCGGCTCGAGGGTGGGCCGAATAAGTTACCCTACCGACCAGGCCTTTTTTTTGGCCGAATATTTTTTATTTTTTAATATGTATTATATTTTTTATAAAAAAATTTAGAACATAATTTTTCAAGGTAGCTATTGCGATATAATTTTATTCTGTGTACTACTATAATATTATTTTTTCAAAGAAAAATAATTTATATAATTTAGTTTTTATGGTCAAGACCAATTCTTTGTCTTGTTCAGGGCCATTGATTAATCCCCAGAGGCCAGAACCGGGCCTGCTTCACCAACCTCAGCATTTTTTTTATCACATTCTCTTCTAAGTTATACTACATTCGCCTCCCACACAACCTTTCTCTTTTTTTTCATCCGTCCCAATTCAAAAAAAATCTTTCTAACACACCTATTAACTCTTAACACACCTATCACATCACATTTTTACTATTAATATATTCAACACATCCTGTTTGTACTCATCACATATTTTTGAAAAGTCAATACCAAAATAACTCCTTTAAATCTTTTACACGTTAAACCGGAAATGTTTTGTGAGACAGAGGGAATATAAGACCCAGATTTTTCTCACACTCATCCGATAAAGTGCTTGGATGGCACCCACCCATGCATCTAGTCCCCACACGGCCACACATGGCCTTTCACACCCACTACCCCACCCAAGTATGATCTCCAGTCTCCATCTGTATTAAGAAGAACACAACAATAGGTAATTAAGAGGCTTTTTCATCAGTGTTCATTGGTTGGCCTCTCTGGTACAAAATCATTTATGTTCCCTCACACATACACACTAACTAACTACCACACTCTGGTCGGTCTTCAAATTTTAATTTGTTGTCCGAACCCAAATACCCAATTCTAACCTCAAACTCTTCTATTCATGGAACAACATGGGTGGGTGTCCAAGTTACACTTGTTTATATGAATCTTTTTTATCATTTCAAGTTGACTTTGTAAAAAAAATTTAGTGACGCTTTTCCCGAACCCCACCATGTTTTTATAGCTAAGCTATGGTGCCACCAATTAATATTTTTTCTGGATCCACCATTGCCCCAGCTGAGAGAAGTTTTCTTATATTCTTAGTTCTAACACGCCCCTCATGTACAGATGAGACGTGATCACTTTGAGACTTGTGCTTGTGATTGAGTTAGTTACTTAACATAGTATGAAAATCTTATTGACCTAGTTCAAATATCACCGCCGCCACCTAATTTTTAAAAAATTAATGTTCCTATCCAAGATTCGTGTAAGGGTGAGTTGACCATAGAACCTTTTCTATATCTACAACCACAAAGCTTGAGTTCTTGCTTGAGTCGATTCTTTGACAAATTATATATATATATATATATATATATATATATATATATATATATATATATATATATATGAGAGAGAGAGAGAGAGAGAAGAGAATCATAACCAAAGTAAAATAATTAAGGAATTATGGTAAGAATAAGAAATGTAAATAATAACAATATTCTATTTTATAATACTTCTGTTACTCCTAAATTCCTCCGCAAGCTCATCATCGGTAACAAGAAGCAGCTTGAAGTACAAGTACTGCAATGGAGCTGGTAGAAATGGTTTTGTGAAAATAGTTGTCAGAAGCAGAGAGAGAGATTTTCGCAACATGACAAACGAGATTGATATTACGTTTGCTGAGTTTTTTCAAAGGGAATGCTGACAATTCAAGCGAGGGCGAGGAGTTTCTTTTTTCTGCGATCCTTGTGGGATGTTCATTATCTCTCTTTATCACTTTCTATGCTCTCGAAATTGAGAAGAAACACAGACAAATGCAGCTTTCTAATTCTTCGATCCCGCACACAAGTTTTTTTTAGAGAGAGATAAGGGATGAAGGTTGTTGTGGACGCTCATAATTTTTTAAACAGAAAGATAATGAAAAAGGACGACGAGCTAGGCCATGATTGTGCATAAGCAATTCTTGCATTTCATTTTTCATTTTTTGTTTATAATTTTTATTTAAATATACTTTTAATTTTGTAAAAAATTATATGTTGCATGTGAGATTTTAAAGTTTAAATTAGTTCCGTATGTATTCATCCTAATTTCTCGTGAAACTGATATCGAATCATCTCGAACCATACCAAACCAAAATTTCAGGATTGGTACGACGTCAAATATCCTACCAAATCAAATTATTTGGTATGACAAATTTATACGTAAGTCATTTAATGACAAATTAAATAGTATGTTGGAAACCTTTTCACAAGGTCTACCCAACGAGACTAGTATAGCATAGTATAGCATATAAAATTTTGATGTTATATCCCGCTCATATTTTCATCCAAATACTTGACAATTGAACAAACTGTGTTACTATAATTTATGCGTTTTTTATTTAATTGTTTTATTTTTTGGGTGTCATATGAAAAGTGTGTCGTATGAAGAAAAAGTTGTTATCCTATTTTTAGTTGTGCACTAAAGTTTTCTGCTTATTATTTAGCCGAGTATTTTTTTCTTGTTTCCTTGACCATGGTAAGAAAATAAATTGAAAGAACTTATTTTTTTGATTTTTATGTTTTTTAAATTTAAATGTTATAATATAAAAATAGAAGTAAATAAAAAAGGTAATAATAATCCTAAACAAAAGAAATACAGTAATAAAATCGAAAGAAAAAAGAATAATAATAAACCCGAAAATATAAAAAATATTTTTCATTCTTTGATAAAAGATATAATTTAATTTTAATATAAATATGTAAATATTAAATAAAAATAAAATTATTATCATTGCAATGAAAGTGAGGCACTACTGGTATAAAGTGAACATAAAGGAGTTTATACTATGTAAAATAAGTGATGATTCCGGTTAATATTGGGTCCAAACGGACAATTTATATCACTATACTTAGAACAAAAAGAATGTAACTGGGCCTAGAATCCAGTCCGAAGTAGCCATTCGCCGCCACTGAGAAAAACAAAAAAGGCAAGTGTGAAATTGAAGCTCAAGGAGCTTTTATGGATTCATGGCCATGGCCGCTTAATCAGATAATCTGAACCGATCACTCGTATCTCTCCCGACGTGCCCGTTCTAGGTATCGCTCTAGCTCCGCCTTTCTCCCAATCCTGGAATTTTTTTGTTTTGCTAACATTGAAAGTTTTCAATTTTATCTTAGCCGGAATGGATGATCTCGTGAACTTTTTTTGGATATATTTTAAATATTCTTCCTTTATCCCGTGTATTTAAACCCATTCAAGGCATAAATTCTTAGTTTTATTTGTAGGGACTAGATAAATTTTTGGTCTTACTTCGGTGTTTTCTAGATGAAATGAATATGTTTCTAAAATTAATATAAAGTCTCCATTTCCTGGAGTGTCGTGCCCTAAATCTTAATATGGTTGATTTGCACATTTTGAAGTAACAAAGATTGATGCTTGTCTATTTGCAATTCATTTTTTTAAATTTTTGTACTTTAATGTGTTGATCACGGCTGGCTTCAAGGAGTGTGGGTATTACATTTTGTGACTCTAGGAGGGGAAGTTGTTGAAAATTGACTATTGGGAGGGAGGGAGGGGGGTGTGGTGTCAATTATTTGTTAAGTTTTCCTATAAATTGTGTGTTTTCTTGCTTTACCTAGTTCTTTTCAAGGTGATATGAACATACTGATGCATTTGGTTATGGGTTGCCTTCATTCTAATGAGCTATTAACGCATCAGTTTGTGTTTATTTTCATGTGGTAATCATGGTTGCCTTCAAGATAAGAGTGTGCCTTTATACCATTTTCGAGGCTAAGTGAAGAGTTATTGAATTTTGAGAACTGTAGTGGTTCACAATGGTATGGTTTAGAGCTGGATCCAATGTGGCAATGGTTTCTCTTAGGAGAGCTTTGTCACATAGTAGATCACATGTTACAAGAACCCGTCCACTTCCTTCTCAAACTCGGCACTTCCACAGCTCAGTTGCTGTTCGAGCAAAGGAACAATCTTCTGCCCCTGTTCCCCGTCCTGTCCCACTTTCTAAGCTGACAGACAGTTTCTTAGATGGGACAAGCAGTGTCTACCTTGAGGAGCTTCAGCGGGCATGGGAGAAAGACCCAAACAGCGTTGACGAATCATGGGATAATTTCTTCAGGAATTTTGTGGGTCAGGCAACTACATCGCCAGGGATATCTGGTCAAACAATTCAAGAAAGCATGCGGCTTTTGTTACTTGTGAGAGCTTATCAGGTAAATGGCCACATGAAAGCCAAATTGGATCCGTTGGATTTAGAAGAACGAGAGATCCCCGAAGATTTAGACCCCGCTCTTTATGGATTTACTGAAACTGATCTTGACCGCGAATTCTTCCTTGGTGTTTGGAGGATGTCTGGTTTCTTGTCCGAGAACCGTCCAGTCCAAACATTGAGATCCATATTGACCCGGCTCGAGCAAGCTTATTGTGGGAGGATTGGGTTTGAGTATATGCACATACCTGATCGAGAAAAATGCAATTGGTTGAGGGAGAGGATCGAGACCCCTATACCCATGGAGTACAATCGCCAAAGGCGTACTGTCATTCTTGACCGTCTGATGTGGAGCACTCAGTTTGAGAACTTCTTGGCCACCAAATGGGTGGCTGCCAAGAGATTCGGGCTGGAAGGATGTGAGACATTGATTCCTGGTATGAAGGAAATGTTTGACAAGGCGGCTGATCTTGGGGTGGAGAACATAGTCATAGGGATGTCACACAGAGGAAGGTTGAATGTTTTAGGTAACGTTGTCCGTAAGCCTCTCCGGCATATCTTTAGTGAATTTAGTGGTGGCACGAAACCTGTGGATGATGCCGGTTATGTGGGGACTGGGGACGTCAAGTATCACTTGGGAACTTCTTATGATCGACCAACACGGGGAGGGAAGAGACTTCATCTTTCATTGGTTGCAAACCCCAGTCATTTGGAAGCCGTGGACCCTGTCGTGATCGGGAAAACTAGAGCAAAACAATATTACACTAATGATCTGGATAGGACAAAGAACATGAGCATTCTTATTCATGGAGATGGCAGTTTTGCGGGGCAAGGAGTTGTTTATGAGACGTTGCATCTAAGTGCTCTGCCGAATTACAGCACTGGTGGGACCATTCACATTGTGGTTAACAATCAAGTGGCATTTACTACCGACCCGAGATCAGGAAGATCTTCTCAGTATTGTACTGATGTTGCCAAGGCTTTGAGTGTTCCGATTTTTCATGTCAATGGTGATGATGTTGAGGCTGTTGTGCATGCTTGTGAGCTTGCTGCAGAGTGGAGACAGACTTTCCATTCAGATGTGGTTGTTGATATAGTATGTTATCGTCGGTTTGGACATAATGAAATTGATGAACCATCCTTCACTCAACCCAAAATGTATCAGGTTAGATGTCTTTTTAAATACATATTTCCCATCATTCTTTGGAATCCTAGACTTATGTAAAGGAAGCATGCTGCTCATTGTTCTTCTCTATGTAAGGGTATGTTTGGACCCTGGAAAATGCCAAGTAAATTTATTTTCTTGTGTTTGGTGTTCCCTTTGAAAAACAAATGAATGCCAGGAATAAGATGATTTTGAAAATACATTTGAGCTCATCTTTTATTTTCTCCCAAATTCATTTGCCAGTTTTCTACTCTTTTTTCCTCCTTATTTTCTTTCCTTACACTCTATGTGATCAAAGGAATTCAAAAGGGAAAAGAAAAGAAAAAAGAAAGGAAAAGTAGTTTTGGCATTTGGTTAGAAAAGAAAAGTGAAGGCAAGGAAAATAGAGTAAAATTGGAAAAATATTTTTCCTTCCATTTCTGTGGGGAAAAAGGAGAGAGAGCAACACAGTCATCCGGCCTGCTCCCTCAACACCCCCACCTCCGCCTCCCGCCCCTTTAGATCATGTTTTCATTTTGTCTACAACAACCAAAACAAAGGAGTTATTAAGAAAGTAATTTTCTCACCAATTTCTATACTAACCAAATAGGATCATGATAATTGGTTTCTTTGACTTACTTTTTCTTTTCATAGCATTTTCTTATCCCTCCTAATTCCGCAAACCAAACATAGACTTAGGGTCTGTTCGTTTGGGTTGGAAAACTTATCTCCCAACTTTTTCCAACTCTTCTAGTTTCTTCCTACTTTTTCTAATTTCTTCCAACTCCTTCCAGTTTCTTTCAATAACGACTAAAAAAAAGTATTTACATATGATGAGTATACAATCATATCATATATCCACCTCAAATGCATATAAAAATGAATTCTTTTTTTAGCCAAAATTAGTTTCTTACATATTTATTTGGGTGATTATTTAATTGAGTGATTTTTTTAACACTTTTTTTTTCCAACATTTTTCAACTCCTTCCCATTTTTTCTGACTCCTTCTAGTTTCTTTTACCTTCTTCCAGCTTCTTCCAACATCCAACTATGTTTTAAAAACTCAAATGAAGAGAGCCTTAGTGTTTTGACTATTTTCCTTGTCCCATTTTGAAATTAAGGAGCTGGCTATTAGTAATACTTCCTTTGGTTCATGGTATAACTTATAAATTTGACGGTACATTTTTGGTTGGTTTTTCTTAAGGTCATCAGAAATCATCCTTCTTCACTAGAGATCTATCAGAAGAAACTCATGGAATCTGGTCATGTGACAAAAGAAGACGTTGAGAAGATACATAATAAAATAAATTCTATACTTAATGAAGAGTTCATTTCTAGCAAGGATTATGTTCCTCAAAAAAGGGATTGGCTCTCAGCATTTTGGTCAGGATTCAAGTCTCCTGAACAGCTTTCGCGCATTAGAAATACTGGGTATGCTTTCTCTCTACTGTTTTGTTCTATTTTTTTGTGTTTTAGCTAGAACTTTTAGCCTCTACTTTGGGATGTTTTTTGTAATAGATAAAAACATTGTTTTCTCCTAATTCAAGTCCTCCGTAATATTTTGATGTTGCTATTGAAATCAATTTTTATGTTTTGTCCTCTTAAACTCTCTGAAAATCAAAGCCGGAACTTAATCATGGGGTGGAAGGAGTATTTGGAAAGTAATTTGCCATTAGTCATACCAAATGAAAATATAATATGATTATTGGCTTTTTCTGCAGTGTGAAGCCAGAGATATTGGCAAGCGTTGGAAAAGCAATCACAACCCTTCCTGAAAATTTTAAGCCCCACAGAGCGATAAAAAGAATTTTTGATGAGCGCCGAAAGATGATTGAGACTGGAGAGGGCATTGACTGGGCACTTGCAGAATCACTTGCTTTTGCAACATTGCTCGTGGAAGGTAACCATGTGAGGTTGAGTGGTCAAGATGTTGAGAGGGGCACTTTTAGTCACAGACATGCTGTTCTTCATGATCAAGAGTCAGGGGAGCAGTACTGTCCTCTTGATCACATTATGAAAGACCAAAATGAAGAAATGTTTACAGTTAGCAACAGGTAGTTTTTTGGCGCGAACTTTGTTTGAAATGATGGTTAGATAATTTCATTTATTTATGTAATTTTACTTACATTTTTAATTACCTTTTTTCTATGTATTCCTGTAATCATTTCTCAGCCTCTCTACTAACTTTTTAGGGGTAAGGTCTGTCTACACACACCCTCCCACACCATACTTTTTGTTGGATTTTACTGGGTTGTTCCTGAAAGCATTTCTCAGGGTTAATTGTTGTTGCAATTAATTTCTAGGGTTGATACTTAAGTTAGTGCACTACTTTTTTTCCTTTTATTTTATGGTGAAATCCATCCTTATAGAAGTTCTCCTGTTGCATGATGTTTTCATTGAATTAGTTTTTCATGTAATTTTCCAAAAAAGGCAATGAACAAGTCAAATATGATAAATATATTCAAACCAAAAAATAAATTTTAGCAAATTTAAGTATATTTTTGGTGACTTTTAACTGGTTTACCTTGCTAAAATTTAAAAACTTGTTCAGTAGAGATGAACAAGTTCGTGTCTGTATCTTAGGATCAGCTCCTGTAGCACTCCATTTGTCCTAAATTAAGGTTCTACATTTGATCGGGCATGATTTTTAAGAAAGGTGAAATTGTAGTTGAGTGAATGCAGATGAGAGAGAAAAGGATGTGAACAGTGAACCATATAATCATTTCTTTATAGGGAAGGTGGAACCTTATTTTGGGACAAGCAAAAAAGAATTGTGGAACTTTTTTTCTTTTGTTTCTTCTATTAGTGACATATTATGCTCTCAATTAGATTGCTATTAAACCTCATATGTTATAATGAAGATATGAATTTCTGTTGTTTCTCCAGCTCTCTTTCAGAATTTGGCGTTTTAGGATTTGAATTAGGTTATTCAATGGAAAATCCTAATTCACTCATAATTTGGGAAGCACAATTTGGTGATTTTGCCAATGGGGCTCAAGTGATATTTGACCAGTTTGTGAGCAGTGGTGAGGCCAAGTGGTTGCGCCAGACTGGGTTAGTCGTGCTTTTACCTCATGGGTATGATGGCCAGGGTCCTGAACATTCAAGTGCACGTCTTGAGCGCTTTCTTCAGGTACAAAAACATTATTATCTGCTGAGCTATATTCAGAGGATGTTTGGGCGTGCTTTTTTTCTTTTCTTAAAATGACTTTTGACAATAGAATCTAAAAGCATCTCAAAGATGCTTCCTAGCTTTTGCTTCTCATTCATCTCAGAAGTGAGCTGAAAATTAGACACTTCCAATATTCCAAACATTCTGAACTTTTTATATTCAAAGCAAAAGCTATGAATTATTTTCAAAATCAGTCTCAAACACTTGTGGAAGATAAGTTGCGGAAAGCGAGGTTGAGATGGTTTGGCCATGTGAGACGCCGGGATCCTGACGCCCCTGTACGGAGATGCGAGAGGATTACAGTTATCGGGGAAGTAGGGGAAGGGGTAGACCTAGGAAGAATTGGAAGGAGGTGATTAGGCAGGATTTAGGACTTCTCGACCTGACTGAGGATATGGCCCTAGATAGGAACCTTTGGAAAACTAGAATTAGAGTAGCTGGATAAGAGCTTGGTGTTGTAGAGGTTGTTTTGTAGTGTGTTGTATTCGTTTGGAATCTTCTGCTATTGCTTGTACTTGTTGCTTGTACTTGGTGCTTTATCTGTGTTATACTGTGTTCCCTTCCATATTTTTGTGCAGGTGGAGCCGGGGGTCTCTTGGAAACAGCCTCCCTACTTCCGAGTAGGGGCAAGGTCTGCGTACACACACCCTCCCCAGACCCTACTGTTGTGGGATTCACCTGGGTTATTGTTGTTATCAGTCTCAAACACCCTCTAAAATTCCACTGCCTATTGTTCTAAAAATTTGGCCAAGTGGGGGACAGGCGCCCTGATTTTGGTCAAATTGGCTAGATGACTAGTCAGTTTAGGTGGGCTGGGGCCACTGGCAGCCTAATTTGTTCTGACCTTTCCCCCCTTTTCCGCTCAGTCATGAACTGGTTGTTTGATTATTAATCTTCATTTTTCTCTTAAATTTTTGCTTACTCCGTCCCACTATTTTTGGGACATGAGGGAGTGACATGAAATTTAATAATCGTAAGATTGTGTGGTTGATATTGATGTTATAAAGTAAGATAAAATATGAATGTGAACTGCACAAATATGTAAAAATGGATAAAAATAGCGGGATGGAGGGAGTACCATTTTAGATTAAAAATAGATTGGAGTAACATTTAGGAAGCATATGAGCTATTGTCTTTACCAAAAAGGATACAAAAGTTCATTAAAAAACAACACTAAAAGGAAAAAATATTAACAGAAAAACATTAGGAACTAGGAAGTACATGCATTGGAACACGATTAGGATTTGATTCGTGAATATTTATTCTTATACCTCACATCATAGAAGGATACTTTTCAACGACATTTCATTAATACTGTCCCAAAAATCTCGATTGCAGATGAGTGATGACAACCCTTATGTTATCCCTGAGATGGACCCTACACTTCGTAAACAGATTCAACAGTGCAATTTGCAGGTGGTGAATGTGACTACTCCTGCAAATTATTTCCATGTACTCCGACGACAAGTAAGTGTTGCAGAGAGACTGTTCTAAATATCTTACCTTTACAGCGTGTTTGGCTTGAGGGGCAAAAGAGAGGTTAGGTAAGGAAATGAAGAGTGTATTATGTAGCAGCATATTAAACCTGCTTGATTTGGATAAATTTAGTAAATGAGAAGGAAGTATACTTTTAATAAAGTTTTCGATAATAAAAGCAGCAATGCATCAAGGGTCTAAGAGAAACAGTCTCCCTGTATAAAATACAGGGGTAAGGCTACGTACATCTTGACCCCCTAGACCACAACGGAGTCGGGACTATAATGTTATACTGGGTTGTTGTTGTAGAAGAGGATTTATGTTGGGTAATGATGTTCTCTCCTTTGGATTAGAAAGGAATTGCATGGGAATTATTATAATTTTTTTAAAAAGAAGAACGATATTAAGGGAGAGTGACATCTCCTTTACATTCCCCTTCTTTGAATCAAACAAGGGCTTAACCTCCGTTTGAATTGTATTCTCATGCACAATTTATTTGTACCCCAGTTACACAGGGAATTCCGTAAGCCTCTAATTGTGATGGCCCCAAAGAGTTTGCTTAGGCACAAGGAGTGCAAGTCTAACCTCTCTGAGTTTGATGATGTCCAAGGCCACCCTGGTTTCGACAAACAAGGTACTAGGTTTAAGCGACTCATAAAAGATCAGTATTACCATTCGGATCGCGAGGAGGGCATTAGACGCTTGGTTCTTTGCTCGGGAAAGGTATTTACTTTTTTGCATTATTTTCCTGTATGAAGTTCCATTTCTTGTTGATTTCAGTTTTTTTTCCTAGGATTAGAATAACAGGGTAGACCTTTGGGTTGTAGTTTGTGGTTTATACACATTGTAGGTGTGTGCCCTGTGTATTGGGCATAGTTACTAGTGTTAGTACATATGCTTCTTGAGTGTGTGCTCTCACTTTGTTTGTGCTAGTGCGTTTAACTTTATTTTACTCTATGTTTTGTGTCGGGTTCTCTTGGACCCCAAATTTTACTTCTGTGGTATTTTATTTGGGTTTGTTGTTGTTTTGCTTCTCTATAAAACAATTTGATGACATTTCTTTCATTTTGTTCTTGATTGTCTAAGCTCTACTACGAGCTTGATGAGGAAAGAAGAAAAGTTGATGGCAAAGATGTTGCAATTTGTAGGGTAGAGCAGTTGTGTCCTTTCCCATACGACCTTATCCAGCGTGAGCTGAAGCGCTATCCAAGTATGTATTTTGAGCCCTCTTCCCCTTTTTTCTTTTATGCCTTGTTTGGTAATTACTGTTGTACAAGGTTATATAAACTAAAACAAAAATGATATACTTCAATGCAGAAAAACTTATTTAAACATGGGAACAATCTTTCATTCTTATAAAGAAGCAACCTCACCTTTAGAGCGAGTTTTACATATGAATTTTGGGGAGAAGAAACTAGAATTTGGGCATGTTATTTACATCTTAATTTTGTTTGGAGTCTGGATGTAGTTACTCTAGACTTGGAGTCTGGAGCAGACTGAAATTACAGGGCCTCAGCACCAATGACTTTACCTCAACCCTGTCATGGTTCTGGTCCGCTTCCATAATCCATATACACACTCCCAGAATGGCCAAAAACCGATCAAAACCGTCAGAATCAATGAACCAGGCAACCCTGGTTGACTCGGTCGGTTCATGATTTTCAAACAAAAACCTTTTTTCTTCTCTCTTGTCCTCTTAAATATTAATCCTATCTTCTAAACTACCCTAAAAATTAGTATTATCTTATGACGCCGGAAAAGTGAAATTGTACTCGTAAGAGAAAACATATGAGCCACTAAATCCTTTCCAAAAGTAGAAAGATGACTGCCCTTTCCATTCCATATTAACTGTCCATTATGACTTTGTTGATACATTGAAAAATGAATGAAAGTAGACATAGTTTATGTTTCCATTCATTCGTGTTTCAATGTGCCAAAAAATGTTTATAAACAATTAATATGTAATGGGGGAGTATTTTTTTGGGATGTTCCAAAAAGGATTTCAGGACTTAACTGGTGACAGAGGGAGTATTTATTAATTTTATTTACCTCAATTTTCATATAAATTGAATTAGAAACAAATTCAGCCAACCATTCTAATCCTTAATCTGAAAACTTTTGTGGGACAGAGGGAGTATAAATTAGGAAATGGTTTGAATAAGTATCACACTTAGGAGATACTCCTTAACATTCAAAGAGTATTAACTAATATAATTTCAAACTTCAGTTCTATGTGGATTACAATGAGCATGTCCGAATATATAAGGCCACAAGGAAGTACAAATTCAAATACTCCGTACATAATTCCAAGAAAATGAGATGAAGTGGAAGACAAAGTCCAAAGTTTTCTTTGCAATATGGAAAAAATAAAGTTCAACTTTGAAAGGCCACTTTATGAAAAGTCTGTCTTTGTCCCTTCTTTTGGTTAATCATTCAGCCCACACATAAGAAAATTAGGGATTGAATTTATTCTACCCATTATGATAAAGAAATAAGGATTAAGGGTGGGCCTGTGCTAGTTTAGGACGAACGAATTCAATCCAAAATCAATCATAACAGCTAGATATAGTCAACTTAATTTCTCGTGGCGCAAGGAATGGTTGAGTAGAATCAACTTGTGGTATATCACTGGGTTGGGGGGCTGGGGTGGGCTATGTGCAGGATTAGGGGGGGGGGCAAATAGAGCACCGTAGAGCACAAATAGTCCTGGTGTCATATTATGACACTGGAATTCAATGTCAAATGAACCATGTGGTAATATATAATAACACATTAACTAGGGCGGCGTTCCCATGACATTAACCCGCCATGTCATCCTATGACATGGGCCACGTCTGGGTTCCTACGGTGCTCCGTTTAAAAAAGTTTATGGTTCCTATCCCCCTAATCTCCGGTAAAACCCCCACCCTGCCCCCAACCCGAACCCACCCCCACCCCTGTCAATTGCACTCCACAAGATTTTGTTGACTTTGGAGTCTTTGTCCTTGCCTTTGTCTTTGTTTTTGTCCCTTCTTTTGGTTACTAGTTCAGCCCACACATAAGAAAATTAGGGATTGAGTTTATTCTACCCATTATGATAAAGATATAGGATTTAAGGGTATCGGCCCTGGGGTGATTCGGCAAAGGGTACTCATTCGGGCCTGTGTTTATTTATGAAGAATGAATCGAATCCAAAATGAATCATAACACCTAGATATTTGTCACCTTTTAGAACACTGACCCAATTATTTATCGCGTTAGGATAGACTCTATGTCTAGTTTTCAGAACGTCGCTAGGGGCACTTCGAATGATTCCACTTTATAATATTTTGCCTTTTTCCAGATGCGGAGATCGTCTGGTGCCAAGAAGAGCCAATGAACATGGGTGCTTTCTACTACGTTGGGCCCCGCCTTTGTACCGCAATGAAGGCTGTCGGAAGAGGCAACATGGACGACATCAAATACGTGGGACGCCTTCCGTCCGCTTCAACCGCTACCGGTTTCCTACAGGTTCACTCCAAAGAGCAGACCGAACTCGTCCAGAAAGCCCTGCAGCCCGACCCGATCCTTAACTAATCCCACCCGGTGAGGTTACTTAAGATTATCATTGCTCATGAAAGTGTTCTGTTTTCCTCCAACAATAAAAAAAAAGTTGAGTTTAATGGTCCTTTGTGTATGTTTAATCTTAAGGGTTCTCCAGGTTTTTTCGGTACTATGTTCACATACAGGGATTCTATATAGTCTTTCTCTTTGGTTAAGGACACTAATTTAGCCATTTATAAGTTTTACAACCCTCACTGAGCTGCCCTTAATAGTTAATATGCCGTTTTTTGTAGACATGCCTCTTTCTTTTTGTAGGCATGCCTCTTTTTTTTCCTTTTGTTTTAATATACTCCAAGTGTATATTAAAATAATATTTTAATATTTAATTTTTATTTTTTAACTCTATACCATTTGTCATATAAATGATTTGAAAATAATTTCAGTCAAACATCGTAAACCAAAATAGACATTATAAATTGGGACGGAGGGAGTATCTTGTTTTATAAGGAAGTTGATGTAGTTTTTTACTACGTAATATACACTTGGAGTATGTCGTAAATTTTATTTTGAAATTTTGCATAATTGTTTAAATAAATTGTATAAAAAATGAATTAAATAAAGCATCAAAATCGACGATGCGACGATTAGTTTGGGACGGATGGAGCATCGGCTTTATGAATATTTTTTTAGATTTTTTGTTCATGCAATCTGAAAAGTAGAAATCCACAATGAGAATTGGATGTGTACGTTGAAGCTAATCCCTGAAATTAGAGTTGTCTTTCTGTAGTGTTAATGTCAATCTTCTGACACTTCTTATGGGTATAATATGTAGATTTTTTTTAAAAAAAAAGCTCAATTCCTTTACAGTGTTTATGTATGAAGATCCATAAAATGAACATAGAGTTAAAACCACATAGAAATTTGTCTTGAAATTAATGTTAAGCATAGCCTCAATGAGATGAAGTGTGGTGCAACCAAACAAACAAATGGATGTCTTGTTGGTGCTATATATTGATCATACTCACAAGAAAATAGCTCCCCCAATACCTTTGTATCCGTGACACCATAAATTAAAGTTAATCACACAAAAAAAATTCATTAGCACTACTTTATATGTGTGTGTGTTTTCATGAATAAAATGTTGGGTTTGCATTGGGTAGATAACCAAAATCCAGTGATTAAGCATGGGAAAAAAAGTAATAAGTTGTCGAAGAAAAATATTTTTATGTAAAAATCCAAAGGAGAGATGGAGAAATAAGACTACTTTGACGAAGGTGTAAATTTGATGCGTGTACAATTCCTTGAATGGGACAAAAGATGTCATTTTTTAATGGAACAAAATAATTTGAGAAATGGGGACAAAGAAAAATGATTGCTAGAGAGGAGAAAAATTGGTTAGTTGAATTAATATGGAATTAAGACAATACCATTTATATAATTAGCCTTCATTAATAATCATTACACATTTTCTTTTTTTTTTGCTTCGTGTCAAAAGTGGTGTCAAAGTCAGGATACCCACATATATTTTTTGAGCAATGCTAGGGGTACACCTTCAAATTACACCACCCCCTTCTCCACCACACATTTTTATTTGATTTTTATTTACTTATTTTTTTAAATTTTTTTGCCCTTTTTTAGTGGACAAGGAGGGGGTGAGGGACATATGGGGTACACCAAAGGTGTACCCCTAACATTTTTCATTTTTTTTGTTAATGGTGACTCATTTTTAAAAATTATCCATGCTGTTCGAGTATCTTGCAACAAACAAAAAATGCTAGTCTTACAAATAAAAAAATCACAAAATTCACCAATTTACATATTTTGAATTTAAATCTTCACTTTTTTTGAAAGTATTACTCCATAATTTAACAAATGATGACACATTATTTAGTGTTGTGTTTTGAAGTGATTCATCACACCATAAAGTAGTTGTCACAGCAACATCAATGTAGTTCCAAAATTTTGAAACATTGACCCACATCATTGTATCCTTCTCCACTATATTTTTTCAAATACCATTACATATTACTCTGTATATTATTATAATTATTATTAAAAATACATAACATGTTCTTGTCAGAATCACTCCATAGTAATTTTGTCTCAAATTATAAGTCAACGCCCAATTTAAAATGCCTAAGTTTAAACTAAATTTTGGACTCATTGTGTACAATTGGTCAACGTTTAACATTGTGGTTTCATTTGGTGTTAACAAAAAGATTTTAAAAATATAATATAATGATTTTTTAAAATATTATTTCGTAATACTCCACCCGTCATCAAATTAACTTTCTAGTTAAATTTTACAGTCAAAACATTTAAATTTTTACCTCATATTACGAAAAGGGAGAAAGACCAAACTAGGACTAAAACATTGAAAATATATCAAAATAGGACTTCCATGTTTTTATTTCCGAAATAGGACTTACATTAGCAAACATGGACATATACATTACCAAAAAATTATAGTAATTTGCACATGTACACTGCCACATTACCACAATGCAAAGTCACATTACCACAGTCCAAAGTCCTATTCCAGGAAAAAAAACATGAAAGTCCTATTTTAATACTTTTCTCTATGTTTTAGTCATATTTAGGATGATTTCTATTACGAAAAAGTTATATTGAGTTTTCATATAAATTTTTATCATGAATATACTCCCTCCGTCCTATAATGATCTTCTCGGTTCGCAAAACGAAGAAAAATCCCAAGTTTTTTTCAATCTATTTTATATAAATATTGGTATAGAAATAAAAAATAAAAATACATATTTAAAAACTACATCAGAAGTTCAACAAAACAAGCGGTGACAAGAATATTTTATTTTATCATATAGGCCATGAAAAAACACAAATAAATATAAATTCCCGTGAAGTTGGAATAGTGCTCTGGGAAGATCATTACAGGACGGAAAAAGTATTTATTTCAATACATTGTTTTGAAATGTATTATCATGTTTTAGGAAAATGGGAGTATTTAAAAAAAAGAGTTAGAAATCGATCCCATTGTCATGTGGGAATGGTTAGAAAACCGTTAAAACGAACGGCCAGGAAATTGGCGGGGCCGTATTAAATTTTCGCCGTTTATTGGCCGTCCCAACTTCCAAAGAAGCAAACTCAAGCCAACCAAGTAAACTTAAGGCCGTGTTTGGTGAGATGACACTGACTCGACCTCCATTAATATTCCCTTTTCATTTCTCTTTTTGTTTTTAAAAGAAAAGCGAAATCGCACACGTAGTTTCCCAACCAACCGCCCTTCCTTTAATTTTCTTCCAAACGCTTCCTCTCTCTCTCTCTAAAAATCAATTGAATCTTTTGACAAATTGGGAATTGAAGCGGCGGGCGGCCTCATGTTGTTGACTTCTAGAGCGGTGGTTTTGGCGACGACGGCCATGGCGGTTTCCGGCACGGTGGTCCTCCTCGCTTGCCGGCTGCAGATCAGGTTTATGCCGCCGCTATCGGAGATCAGACAAACTCCCGGCGGCGCCGGGAAGACGCCGCCGTCTACCCATTTTCCTCGCTCCTGCATCTCTTCATCAGGTTTTAATTTCTCACTAATTATGTCTTAATTATTTACTCCGCGGTGAATTAATTTAAGTGTAAGATAAAATAATTTGAACATAGCAATTGAATAAGGGAAAATGATTATTAAAGTATAATTTAGGACGAGAAATTAACTTGAATGTATTTTACTTAACTACTACTATTCCCCCGAGAATTAAAAAACTCAGAATCTTAAACTAATTTTTTTACTAACAGTAATTTATTTACTGAGTATATATTAATACGGCGTGATTCCGTGGCCACTGCCACGGAAGCCATTGCCTCTACGTCGTTCATAAAATTGATGATTCATATCCCTGCTAATCCCCCGGTAATCCCGCCGAGTCTCGATCCCAACTCATCCCCACACCTACGTCAATTGCATCCCATAATACTTTAAAGTTAATTATACTTACAAGGTGCAATTGACGTAAGTGGGGGATGGGTTGGGATTGGAACTCGGTGGTGGGTTTAATGGAGGTTAGCAGAAGTAGGAATTATCAATTTTATAAACGGAATCACTTCCGTGGCCACTGAAATGAACCTAACCGATATTAATATCCGATAAGATTTTTTTGAACCTTATACGGAGTATTTGGCTTTAGTGGATCCGCATATTCCTTTGGGGCCTCTAGAATCCCCTGCATGTGAAACTTTCACTTTACGCCTTTTCCCTTCTTTTTGGATTGGATTTATTCATATTTTTCCATCTTTCAGTTAAATTTTACTCCCTCCGTCCCGCTATATTCGTCCACTTTTGACTTTTGGAACTGTTCATCTAAGCACTTTGACTCATCAAATTCTCTCATTGTGTAAGCCTAAATATAGTCATGTGTGATCTTGTTTGATTTGTCTTAACATATAGATTATTAATATATAATTTTTATAATTTTTTAATATACAAATTACAAGATAAAATGAATTAAAGAAGTGTATTGGATGGTGTGTAAAAATGAAAGTGGACAAATACTCTGGGACGGAGATAGTAATTTATAACAACAGATATTTAAGAAAAGGTATTAGGCCTTGTTTAGAAAGTGCAATTTTATATTGGAATTTGCATTTTGAATAAAATTTTAGTGGTATATTTTTACTTAGAAAAATGCTAAAAGTCAATGCTACTATAAAATACTCCCTCGGTCCCTAAAAACATGAGAGATTTTGTTTTTTAAAAGATTTAAGGGAAGTGTATTTTGGTGTTGAATTTCTAAAAATGTTCTTGGATGTGATGAGTAAAAATAAGATTTGGTAGGTAGATTAATAGTGAATAGATATGGTGTGATAGGTAAGTTAAGAATTAATAAGTGTAAAAGTGACTTTTCAATAGAGATGAGAAAAGTTTATTGGTATGGATGAAAAAATTAAGAAAAGTTTTCAGAGACGGAGGGAGTACTTTTTTTCAAAACGTTAACTCACTTTTTTTCAAAACGTTAACTCTAACGCAGTTGCGAAGAGACCTTTAATGATTAGCAAATGGACAATTTAATTTTACGACCGAGAAAGTTGTTACAAGAATCACATTTTATTTTAAAGAAAATTTTGAGAAATGGACAATTTAATTTTACGACCGAGAAAAAGAAAATGCTAATTTAATTTAGAGAAAAATAATAAAGCACGGAGTATAGATTTGTGAGAATAAAATTTAACAATTAGAACATCTTTAATTAGTGAGATTCGCTCAAGGTGAATTCATAATTAAGATATGACTGCTTCACTAAGTAAATCTTTTGAAAAATAAAATGACTGGTATTTCACGTTTGCTCCACATAAATTTCATATTATATTTTCTAGGTGAAATAACTCTAAGAATTTTTGTGCAGATAAAAAAAAGGAAAGAAGCCAAAAGAAGAGGGTGCACTTTGCAAAAGATGTTGTGGAGCCAAGTGAAAATAACCAAGAATATAGGAGGCTGCATTGCAATAACTTCCAAAAGTCAACATTTGCTTCTCATATTTCGTGGTCAAACTCAGCATTTATGTGGTTGAAAGTTGTAACCCTGAAATGACCACAAACTTAAATGGAGAAAATTACTCCTAGATACCCTTGATTTTCGAGTAATAATTCTTATGTGTCATATTATCTTATATATATTTTGGGTACTTTTGGTTTTTTTGGGTTAGAACTTTTAGGTCTCACATTATCTAAAATATACTCCACGGGTCCTTAAATTTTGTGGCAATGTACTCCGAAGATATATTCCGTTAATTTGACCTTATGATTGAAAGTTTTGTTACTCTGACAAATATTAAACTTTACATTCATAATTATTATTTTATTAAATTTAAATAAAATTTATCAATTTGTCAAAGTAAATAAACTTTTAATCTAACACCTAAATTGAGATAATGTATCCTTTGAGTATAATGTAACAAATTTTAAAGATTTCGGAGTATATTTCAGATAATGTGAGCTTCGGGGAGTTCTTACCAAAAAAATCGGGGAAACCTCAAAATATATTTCAGAAATGTGAGACCTGACACTTATTATCAGAAAATCAAGACTACCTAGAAAAAATATTTTGAATTTAAATGTATAAATGGGCGTTCAGAAATGATTTTACTCATATGCTATAAATCTAAAAATAGAGTTTTACACATGTAAAGTATTACCTTACTACGGCGATACGGTAGAACGCTATGTGGCAATTGGCTCCTTGACAGAGATTGTGAAGCAACCGATGATTGACGCTTGGCACACTACTCCAATTCTTTTTCTCTTTTTTCAAAGTTCAAAATAATGAAAACACCAATTTATACGAATCTTGATAAGAATATGAAGACTTGATGGGAAAACTCAAGCGGTTTTATCTGGACTTCAAGAAAAGAGGAGATTTAGTATATTTCTCATATATTGATTAATAGAATAATAGCGATGAAGAGCACAATGGCCTTGTTTGGAAGATAACAGTTGCTTGCTAGTTGTTTGTGATGGCGGATTTGAAAGGCTTATTCAGTTAAGTGTTTTGACTGATCAATTCTATTAGCTGTTGATGAACAATATTTGACAAACGCATTTTCTTGTAAAAAAGATTTACTTATATATAAAAAAATTACATATATATAATTATGTGTTGGATTAGGTTTGTCAATATAATACGGAGTATGATTTATATACATATTATTTATTTTTACGTGTTCCTTTTTTTTTCCTCAAAGGAAGGAATTAGATTAGATTTTAACACATATTTATGTTTAAGTGTTCCTTTTTTTCCTATTTTTGATAAAATAATTAGTAATAAATCATTATTATTGTTATAATTATTATAATAAATTATAATGAATAATCATAATCATCATTATTAATCACAATACTTATTAAGAATTATAATAATAATTGATAGAATTATTAAAATAATATTGATAGTAATAATAATTAATAATTAAAATTACAATTATTTAAAATAAATATTATTATTGTAATAAAATCAATAATTATTATTAAAAATATTTAATAATAAATTATTTTTTATTAATATTACTATCATACGTTATAATTAATAATAATCATCATTAATAATCATAACACTTAACATTAATAACAATAATAATAAGAATAAGAATGATAATTATAATAATATTATTAGATATAATTATTAAACTGATTATGATAATAATAATAATAATGTTAATAATAATAATAATAATAATAATAATAATAAAAATTATTATTGCACTATATTAATAATAACAATTTATAGTGGTTAATAATAATTATTAATAGTAATTAATATTAAATTATGATTAATTATATAATATTAATTATTATTATTTGAATTAAACCTATTCAGATCGGATTAGATCTATTCAGATCTGATCAGCCTTAAAAAGTTCAGTTCATGTTAGATCAAATCAGGCGAAGAGAAAGCAGGCATAGCCTTAGACCTCTTTGGATTTGGATCAAACTGGACTGAAATACTCACGATATAACCAATTCAGATTGACTAGACCAAATAAGGAAATATTCTATATTTATTTCGATATATTAGTTATATTTTAGGCTTTCTAATTTGTAATCTGCAAATACGAAAAAAATAAGAAGAAATGGGCAAATTAAAAATAGATACATAACATGGACTAATTCTATGTATAATTAAAAAAAACTAATGTAAACTATTTTTAAAAATTCTAGAAAGTGTTACTCCGTACTTAGTAAAAAAACTTTGTTAATTAAACAAATTAAGATATCTATTACTCTAAAACTTAAGACCACCGTGTAATACCCAATATAAAAAATAGAATTTTGTGTTTAGATCTTTTAGATTGAATAAGGTTTTTTAGTCCCATTCGGTCCAATCATTCCGGATCTAAATTATTTCGGATTTGGATTAGATCGAATCAAAATTTGATTGACTAAATTTTTTAGATCGAAGATTGACTCGAAATTCATTTGATCCGAATTTGGTCCGAACCTAATGGCTAGATTGTTGTTTTTTTGTCCACACGGTCCATACCTATATTTGAATAGCAATACGCAAGAGAGGAAGTCATTTTTTAATATATACTTCAATCTTTGGATAAAGTATTGTAAATGTTCATGTACTATTTAAAAATGATCAAATAAATTATACTGTACTCAAAATTGAATCAATTTAGTTCTTGTACTATTTTTTTTGTTTAATCAAGTCCTTCTCTTTACTTGTTTCTTATATATTTTCCTAAATTTTTAATGATGACCTCAAATTTTACTATAAAAGACGTGGAAATATTGTTTAATATAATAATTCATACTTTTACTCTAATTTAAGTCATTATATAACAAAATAGTTTATCCCTAATTTTTTTCATATAAGAAAACAAATAAATGTATTTTGTTAAAGTTAAAAAATGTTTTTTTAAAACAAGTATGACTTAATATGTTAATACAACAGTTTTATATCATATGTAGTAAAATTTGATGTTATCATTAAAATTTTGAGACAATATATAAGAAACAAGTGAATAAAAAATCTAATTAAACAAAAATAAATTGTAAAAGAAGTAACGTAGTGTTCTGTTCGCCTTGTAGAACCTCAGACGCTACCAACTCTTCTAAAACCATTAGAAGATGCAGAATTAATTCCCGTTCAGTGACGATAGGGAAAAAGCATTCTCGTTCAGTGCTGTCAGGTGGAAAAAGATTTTAACGGTACTGCTTGTACCGTAAAGTTTAAAAAAAATTTAAATCAATTAACGGTACTGCCTGTACCGTTAATCCAAAAATAATACTGTAATTTTCTATCCAAAACCACCACTTCCCCTCAATTCGGTACTAGCACCGGCGCACCTTTTCTTAAACGGCCCGTCCATTTATTGTACTTCTTAGATGACCATCCATTTATCATACTTTAATTTTTTTTATTATTGTATTAATTTGGATGATAAAAACTTTTTATTCTTCTATTAGTTTGGATGATAACATCTTTATTATTGTATTAAATTTGGGTAGATATTAATTTGTATAATTTTCAATATAACACCATTCAATTCACCCAACTAAAAAAATGTCTACATTACACTACAAAAAAACTTACACCATTCAATTCACCCAACTAAAAATAATCTCACATTACACTACAAACAATCCTACACCATTCAATTCACCCAACTAAAAAAATCTCACATTACACTACAAAAAATCCCGCACCATACAATTCACCCAACTAAAAAAATATTTCACAATACTTTATAAACAATCCTACACCATTCAATCCACCCAACTAAAAAAAACTCACATTACACTACAAATAATCTTGCACCATACAATTCACCCAACAAAAAAATATCTCACATTACACTACAAACAATCCTACACCATTCAATTCACCCAACTAAAAAAAATCTCACATTACACTACAAACAATCCAGCACCATACAATCCACTCAACTTAAAAAATATCTCACAATACACTACAAACAATCCTACACCATTCAATGCACCCAACTAAAAAAATATCCCATCTATATATTTCTTGCTTAACTCTCACATATCTACTCACTTCTCTCACAACCTCTTACCAAAAAATGGTCTCTAATGGTAGTTTTGTCTTGCTAGCCCATTGCAACGGTGAGATAATGATCAAGAACAATGAGGTGGAGTACTCATTGCATTCAAACAAGGCCTTTGTTTTTGATCTTGATATCTCATTCGAGGAGGTCTTCAATGAACTCCTTGATGCTATTGGTGAAGATAATCTCAATTCCATCAAAAACATTTGGGGAAAATATCCCAAATACAAGGATGGATATGGAATCCTGACCACTAATCTTTCAGAAAGCTACAATCACGTGCTTAAGGGATGCCGATCTCTTCCGGTATATGCCATTGTGAAGACGACGTATGAGGGATTAGTAAAATTATTTGCAGAAAGGCGTACAAACGGATTTACATGGCTACAAGCGGGATTTAAGTTCCCAAAATATATTTGGAACGAGGTGAGACGCATGGAAGACCATCGTTTACATTGTCATGTTATCCCACATCATCCGCAACAAGGGATTTATTGGGTCGTTGTTGAGGGTAACGCTGGAGCTACCGGTAGATTAGATGAGATTGTCGTGCATCTGGGCCAAAAATTGTGCACTTGCGGGAAATGGGCCACATTGCACATGCCATGTGTGCATGTCTATGCCGTATGTCGTTATTGCAACATTACTGTTGATGATCTCATCCCACGAGTGTTTTCACATCAGAATTATCTTGATGCATATTCTGGAAGTGTTATGCCACTACAAAACGAAATTGAATGGCCTACCCTTGGTTATGAATTAGTCCATCCATTTACAGGGCAAAAGTCACAGGCCGGTCGGGCAGTGAGTACTCGTTTCACAAATAATATGGATATGCGAGCACGAAGACATCGTCGGGGAACTTAGTTAAATTATAAATTTCAATGTGGGGTTTTTATATATGTACGACAACTTTTATTTGTATGCTTTTTATTTCAATAGTAGTGCATCAAATTAATAAAATTTTTATTATTTTTCAAATTTAATGCCAATATCTAACAAAGGGATGTATTTAATTTCGTAATTATAAATAACTAATAGATTAACGGTACTGGCTGTACCGTTAATCTAAAAAAATAAAATTACGGTACTAGCAGTCCCGTTAATGCTTAAATATGACCACTCTGCGCAATGTTAGACTCTCCTTCACCATTTGGGAATAGTTTTTCAAAAATTGCACTGATTGGGAATTCACCCGAAGATGCACATACATACCCTAGTCTTTTATAGTGCATTCAGCACACAAACGCTCGACCCACATAGTCTCCGCTACGGGATAATTAATACATACATGAGCAACAATCTCGCCCTCAGCAATTGCTTCCGCTGGGAATCAAACTCGTGACCTTGGATCCAATATCATTTGTAGAACCTCAGAAACTACCAACTCTTCTAAAATTAATTAGTGTTAGAAAAGGCGTATACCTTAGACTTATAGTGCATTCAACACATTACCAACAATCCTGATCTGATATGATTTTTGAATATCTGATCTGATCTAAATTGACCTGGTCTGATCTGATTGTATTTTATAATTAAAGTAATTTCTGATATGGTCTAATCTGATTTGATTTTAATAAGAATAACTGAATAAGTAAGAATTATAATAAATTACTTGAACGAAATGTTGCATGAATTGATTTGATTTAATATTAGGACTAATTTAAACTTTTTTCAGATATTATAAAACTAAGATTATTTTATTCTCAACTTATTTTTCACATATTATTTATTCATATTGAAATTAGATCAAATCTGATCAAATTAGAAATAGCTTTAGATATAATTACATTCAAATTTGATCAGATCACATCAAAACTTATTATAATCAAATCAATCCGAATCGGGTGGAGAGAAATGACCTAATTGTCCTTCTATCTTTTCCTTCTTCCATCATATTCATTGTGCAATTTCTTTCTTCTGCTCTTCTTCTCCTTCCCCCTCCCTCGTCCCTGAATCCCCTCCACCATCCTCATTCTCCATCACCTCCTCTATCGCCGCCGCCGCCGCCTCCTCCATCCCAATCGCCGCCTTGCATCGTCTCCACCATCCCAATCAATCAATCATCGCCCTGCATCGTCTCCACCGTCCTACATAGCCGCCGCTACCCCAATAAGCTTCAGAATATTAATTTCACAAAATCGATGCGGATGTGAATTTCAGAATATTAATTTCACGATCAATAGTACTTATATTTGATTATCCATCCTTGCAAAATTTTTGAGGTACTTCGGCTCTATCTCTCTGCCTTTCTCACTGTGCATATGGATTTTATTTATTGTACATATGCATATTATTATATTCTGTGACCATACCCCTCAAACAAAAAAATTAAAATTATTCTGTGACCATAAAGAATTGATTTTTTTCTCTCTAAATCTTTGTGGGACTTAATGGGTTTGAGGCGGCTTGTGGAATTTATATAATCGAGAATTTTAAGGTTATTTGATATCGGATCGATCTTGCGCAACTAAACTTTGTAATGGATTCTGGGTTTCAATCTGTTCATACCATTTTGTCTTTTCATTTTTCTTTTTTAGGGCTGATTACCATTTCCCTTTATTTTTAAAAGAACATTAATTATCTTATTTCTGACTTAGTCTCAATCAAAAATTTTTATTGTCTTTAAATATTGTGTAGGACTTGTGAAAAGCAAATTGGAGTGTAAAGCAGGGAGTGAGTGGGCATTTGGTTATGGTGAATTGCTTCTTTTTGGTGTTATGAGTTTCTATAGGGTTTTTGTTTGGAAAATATTTATACATTCTTCCACATTCATACAAATTTTAATCACACAATTTTCATTTTTAGATGTTTTTTCTTAAGCTTCATGAAGTCAAAGACTCATGTTTATTTTGGAACGAAGGGAGTGTTTCACACGTTTATGAATAGTGCTTTGCTGAGTTTGCTCGTTGTATTTGCTAGAGTGTTCTTGAGAGTTCTCTAAATAACCCTATAATATTCAAAATAATGTTATAAAATGGGATTTATCTATTATCATTGAACCAGATATAGTTTGACAAATGAATCTTTGATTCTCTTCCATTGCGTGCAAACCATATGTAGGTTCTTTCATTTATGATATTGAGTGATTGAATACCGACTCTCTGGTCTTCTTTTTCATTCTCTATATTGAGTGTTAACTTTATTTATTCTTTTGTTGTGTTGGAAACAACCACTCTACTTTCATGGAAGCGTAAAGTCTACCTACACATTTCCTCTCGAAACCGTGTTATTTTGTGAAATTTTACTGGGTTTGTTGTTATCGTTGTAGCAGGTATAGATATAGCTATTCATTTAATCTTTGTCATTGTCATTGTTGTGAGTGACAGGCATGAAGGTGCGATCGTCTGTGAAGAAAATGTGCTCATTTTGCCGCACAATAAGGCGAAATGGGGTAATATATGTTATATGCTCAGCTAATCCCAAGCACAAGCAACGTCAAGGCTTTATCATGTCTGCATACGGGCATTCAGCCACCATGTATGACCTCTCCTAAACTTCACCTTCCATTTTTGTTTGAAAGTGTCCTTGATCCTATATTGTTCTAAACTTCTAGTAATATATGCATGCCCGAATAAAAAAAAATGTATACTGAATCGACTAAAAAAGCTATTGGCTCTATTTAGAGTACATTTTAACGTTTGTTTATAATGTAACCCACCATATTCTCCCGAATTTGGGAGATATCAAAGCACACTCATTTGGAAAGACCGAAAAATCGAGAGATATCAAATTTAAACCTTTTTTGGGCTTTACCAAACACCACAAAAGGGTTCTGGTATATGAGAACCATATCGCTAACCAAACAGACCCTAAATTTGTCATCGCATAGCCGACTACGAAATCGAGTTTAAAAAAATGTATGACCAAATTAAGTAATAGTCTATAGTGAGTAGACCAAATCGGCTTTTAGGTCTATTTACATGAACTTTTATCATCATTCATACCTAATGCCAACCACCATATTCTTGGTGATAACCTTAAATTCAGGTCGATGGCGATAAGTTGTCCCAAACAAGAGAAGCCCGGAGCCGGCTTTGGTTTCATCAATGCTTTGCCTCATTCTTTTCCTCTTGCATCCAGAAATGCGGGAAATACGGATGAGGTATCTGTGATTCCCTTGTGGAAAAGGGGTATAATGGTCTCTTCAATGGTTGCGGACTTTAAGCATTTTGTGCTGAAATCATTTTAATCTCTGTCTTCTTTGCATTATGTAACATATTGATTGAGACCAGCAGCCACAGGTGGAAGTGGGATTGTTGTATTGTTTAATACTCCCTTTGTCTCAATTTAAATTGCCTGATTACCTTTTTTCTCCGTCCCAAAATAAGTTGCCTGTTAGTTGTTATCGTAAACTTTTAAAAATAAAATACCCAAACTACTCCTAAAATAAGTCACCCTTCTTCACCTTATCTTCTAATTCATAGTTACTTCTAAAAAGTAATGACAATTTCAAAAAATCAATTCTATTTTTTCTTTTCTTTAAATATGTCCAAAAGTCAAAACAGACGATTTAAAACGGGACGGAGGGAGTAGTTTATTATTTAGGTTGGAATTATAACACTTATTTTTACTCTCTTTTTCATGCATCTTTTTCAAGAGTATTTTGTTGGAGGAATATTTTTCGTGGAAAATTAATTTCTATGGAAGAATGATTTTCATGAAAATAAATTTCCCACACTTTTTTGATTGTTTGGTAAGAAGAATTTGATCTAAAAATCATTGTTCATTATTTTCTAGAAAGAGAATTTTTTTTCTATTACTACATTCTTGATATTTGAATATTTTAGAAAGGGAACTTTTTATAAAGATCTTTTACAATTTAAAAATATTTTCGGCAATGTATTTTGTTTTTTTTATCGGATCAGTACCAAATCTCAATTGTAGAGCTCCATTTTCTGGGGCTTGAGGGAGGGGGGGGGGGGGGGGGGTCTTTGTTTTGTTCAAGAAACGAAAGGACCCGATGAGTGAGTAGTAATAAAATAAACTTTCGTTCAAATCAAACTAAATTCATTTTCTCCTTTTCAAGTAGAAAATAATTTTCTTAAAAAAGGATTTTTTACTACCTGTGCAACCAAATGTAGAGAAAAAAAATTTAAAATTTTCTCAAAATATATTACGCAACTACAAGTAATACCCGTTTTTTTACCATTTCACTCTTATTTCTACCAAAAAATTCCTCTACTAACAGAGGTTGCTAATGGTTTCTTGAAAATACATGGACCTCATAATTATTTTAACAAAATCCACAACACCTCAGAGTAATTTTTTGTATAGCAGGATTATTCATTACCATATGTGGATATAAGTTCAAAAGATGGCAACAAAAAATTGCATAAAGAGTAAATGAGTTGATGTAAAATGACAACAAATGATTTTAAAAAATGGATAAAAGCCAAGTAGATAAATAAACTATATGGTTACAAAGAAACAAAATCAACCTAGTACTAAAACAAACCAACAACAACAACAACCCAGTTGAATCCCACTACAGTAGGGTCTGTGGAGGGTGTGTGTACGCAGATCTTGCCCCTACTCGGAAGTAGGAAGGCTGTTTCCAAGAGACCCCTGGGTTCACATGCACAAAAATATGGAAGGGAACACAGTATAACACGGATAAAGCACCAAGTACAAGCAATAGCAAAAGATTCTAAACAAACACAACACACTACAAAACAACCTCTACAACACCGAAATCCTATCCAGCTACTCTAATCCTAGTTCTCCAAAAGTTCCTATCTAAGGTCATATCCTCAGTCAGGGTGAGAAGTCTTAAATCCTGCCTAATCACCTTCTTCCAATTCTTCCTAGGTCTACCTCTTCCCCTACTTCCCTGATAACCGTAATCCTCTCGCATCTCCGTACAAGGGCGTCAGCATCCCGCCGTCTCACATGACAAGGTTGCAAAAAGTTCATCAATAACAACAATCCAATTGAATATCATGAGATACAGACCCCTACCCTAAAGTGGAGAGGTTGTTTCCAAGAGACCCCGGATCAATAAACTAAAAAAAGGATAAAGAATGAACTCTAATACACCTGATACAAACTAAATTTCAATAAACTAAAAAAAAAGAAGATAACTTTGTAATCAAGTTCAAGAATTACTTGAGAATAAGACAGGGTTCCCTTCAAATGGAGGGCGGGAGGCGGCGTGAAAGATGATGCATCCCATGTAAAGGCTACTTCACGAAGAACACCTTCACATCATTTGAAAATGCTTTCGGTGTATTGACTACACTTTCGCGCTCTTCTTCACTCAATGGATGGCTTTTGTACCCTGCTTCAGCTGCATGCGACTTCAAAATATTTGCAGCACTCAATCTGATATTTGGTGCCTGCAAATCCAGTGATTATAATCCACTTTAAGTGTTCATGATGGTATTCAATAGACTCTAGCTTTTCATGCTGTCCTCTTGGGCACTAAGCTGCAACTTACTAGTCTTCACAATCAGGATACACACACACACACACGTAAATATAGGAGCCTTAATGTTACAACAACAAAATTTACAACAATTGTCCATCACTTTGTGGCCCGTTATTCTCACAACAAAAACCTACAACAATTCTTACAATCGGAGCACCTACGGTGATCCGTTTGTAAAACTAATTGTTCCTACCCTCCATCTTGGCCCGACACTAATGCACCTCTGCATCCCTTTCAATTGCACCACTTTTCATTTTGGTCAAAAATTTGACCACGAAGTCAACAAAATAAAAAGTGGAGGGGATGCGAAGATGTGTTAGGACCGGGTCAGAATGAGAGGTTTACCATGGGATAGGAAGATAGAAATAATCCATTTGACTAATAGAACATAAGGGCCCTAATTGAATTGTTGTCAGAATTGTTGTAAGTTTTTTGTGCTCCTTGTATGCAAGACATACCACATAATGAATAGAACATCAATGCGTATCAAAAATCTCATTGGAAAATCAAAAGAGAAATTGACCTAAATAGGACTAAAACATAAAGACTTTTCCAATATAGGATCATATGTTTTTATTTCCCAATGTAGGACCTTTGGTCATTATCAAGTAGTCATTATTCAACTAAATGTTCATCATTACTAAACATTATTCCTTCCACTAGGTCATTATTAAGTCCTATTTAAGAAATAAAAAAGTTTAAGTCCTACGTTAAGAAAGTTATTATGTTTTAGTCCTATTTAGTGTAAATTTCACACAAAATCTCCATTCACGTGTGCATAAAGGATTTAATTCTCAGTAAAACAAATGAATCTTCAGCCAAAAAAAAAAAAAGATTTCGGGGGAAAAAAGATGGATTAAAACTTTAGATCAAAGCAAAAAGATTAAAGATAAAAACTTTTAGTAAAAAATGATTTTTTTTCTTAGATCTGGGCTGGGGATTTACTCCAAAACATGCCCAAGATTTCTCAGCAAAAAAAGATTAGAATTTGCAGCAAAAAAAGTCATACTTGTTGGAGTAAAAGACTCAATTCAAAGAGACTTAAAACTCAATTCTCTTCATTCAAGCAAGCAAGCAAAATGATTTAGAAATAATTAAGGGTAAAATAACTTTTTAGTCCCTACAAAATAGGGGTGTTTTATTTTGGTCCCTATATTTTAATTTATTAATTCATCCTTGCAATTCATTCTTTTTTCTATTTGGTCCTTAAACATCGTTAGGCTTTCTAGTCTTGTGGACTTCAAACCCTAATTCGAACATAAGATGAGTGAGTTCAAATTAGTGTTTGAATTACTTTGGAATCCACTAAGCTTATTAAAGTAGTGGATTTTGATGTTGAGTAGGCACTTTGGATGCCAATTTATTAGTTAGAAAACTTAATGACGTTTAAGGACCAAATAGAAAAAAGAATGAATTGCAAAGATGAATCAAGTAAATAATTTTTTATAGGGACCAAAACAAAAACACATCTATTTTGTAGGGACTAAAAAGATATTTTACCCAACTTTGTAATTGAAATGCAACCACTCGTTATATTCTTTTTTCATCTAAAAAAATTCTCAAATTATGTAACATGTTTACCGTGAATTGTGAAAAATGTATATTTAATTTGATTAGTAAGTGAATTACTAAATTTAGTAAAATTAGATTCAATTTAGGATGTGTTTGGTTTGGATGAAATATTTTTCAGGAAAACTTTAATTCCATTTTTCTACATTTGGTAACATTATTAGTTAAATTTTTTCAGAAAATACTTTCTTGTGTTTTTAGGGGAAAAAAATTTCCGGAGACATGAATAAAAAAATTAGCATTCTTCTCTCTTGCATCTATCTCTCTTCTCTCTCTTTCACAGAGTTGTTCTTTACAACTAGAAAAAAAGAGTTATTTGTTGGAAGAAATTGGAAGAAAATGGAATGAACAGAAAGAAACTGGAAAACTTTAAAAAAATTGGAAAAACTTTAAATGTGATTATTATTATTATCATCATCATCATCATCATCATTATCACATTATTTTAATGAATACTTTTAACATAAAAACGTATTGTTATTTTGCATAGACAAAAAAACTACTCGTACTACTTTTGCAAAAAACATAAATATTAAAATGTTAAATTTTAAAAAGTTATTTTGGTTACTTGCACCTCAATTTATTTATGCAGTATTTATTATAAAATAATATATTTTTACTATTATACTTTATATGTTACATGATTTTGTTTTAAATATCAGACATGTCACATAATGTAATCAAACCTGTTTTCTTGCATGATTGTTATTTTATTTTCATTGTAACTCTTATTTTTGGAATAAAGACAATGAACTTTTATTTTTATACTTTTTTTTATATTTTACTCCTATTTTAGTCTTTTTCTTAAACTATTTTGACTTTCAAATTTTGAAATAAATTAGAAAAATAAAAAACAAAATCAAACTTTGAAATAAATAAGAATGAGAAAAATTTGAGTAATAGAGAACGGTGAGGGGTCTTATATAAAGATATATTAATAAAACATTCTATGTAACTATTTTGTCCATAATTTTTTCTTATAGTTTAAAATATTGATGTTTATTTATTTTATCATGTAGATCAATATACAAAAAATTGTTTTTATCATATTAAAAGTTGAATAAAAAATAATAACGAGTGTGAATCGTAAAAATAGTGTGATAAAAAAAATAATTTATAAACTATAGTTATGAACATTATAATTGTAATAATAATAATAATAATTACATTTAAAACATACTCCCTCCGTCCCATTTTATAACGTCTATTTCGGTTTACGATGTTTGACTGAAATTATTTTCAAATCATTTTATATGACAAATGGCATATAGTTAAAAAATAAAAATTACATATTAAAATACTACATCAAAAGATCTACAAAACTAGTAATGACAATAGTACTTTATTTTATCAATTTGCTAACGAAAATTGAGAAACAAAGTGAATAAAGTTTGACCATGTGAATAGTGAAAAGACATTATAATTTGGAACGGAGAAAGTATCATATTTAAAGTATTTGATTGGGAAGTAAAAAAAAGTTTAAAAAAAAATAAGAAAAATTAGAAGAAACTGAAATTAGAAGAAATTCAAATAAAAAAAGAAACTCAAAGAAACGTGTTAAGAGTTAAAATCCAAAAAAAAAATCTTAGACGATTACCAGCCTCCCTGTTCATTTCCTCTAGCAAGATCTTCTTGCTGTAACATTGGTATCGGAGCCTGTTTCATGTTCGATTCACGATCGCTAGCCTACGTTTGAATCAAGATCGCAATTGTGTAGCCATGGAAGCTCAATTGAAGATCATGGAAGACAAATTTACAGGAATCGAAGAAAAGATCAACGCTCAAGACATGAAGCTGGATCAGATCATGTTAATCCTGAAGAAATCGGGAACAAAATCAGGCAAGGAGAAGGAAGTCTATTCCTCGTCAGGTGGTGAAGGCAGGCAATGGAATGCTACATCTCTCAACTTCAATCCAAATCTGGAATTTCCCAAATTCGATGGCAGCAACACCAGAATTTGGATTAAGAAAGCTTGTAAGTACTTTACTCTATGGGTCCGTTTGGTACACGGAATTGATGGAATTGGAATTGAATTGGAAATTGAAATTCCGACGGAATTGAATTCTCCAATTCCAATTCATTTTTGGCACTACCAATTTCAAATACACATATTTTTGTGTTACCAAACAATAGAATTGGAATTGTTGTCCCCAATTCCAATTCCATGGTTTGAATTCTGTGTACCAAACGGAGCCAATGTGAAATTCTCGATGAGAAGTGGGTTGACATAGCTAGTTTGCATATGGTGGATTAGGCAGAAATTTGGATTAGTAGCTATATGTCTTTTAAGAAGTATGGTTCATGGATTTAAGTTCCAAATTCAGGGATGACGATGGTATAGTGTTGTAGAACAATTTAAGAAACTAGAACAAAATGGATCTCTTGAATCCTACATTGATGAATTTGAAGATTGGAGGTCTGAATTGGTTCAGCATTGTCACTACCAACCTGATTCTCATATACTTGACTGTTTTATTGAAGGGCTGAACCCAAGTGTTAAATTGTTTGTCAAACCCTTCAAACCTACTGGGATAGCACAAGCTATTGATTTGCTAGGTTGAAAGAAGAGGCCAAAGAAGTGGAAGGTTCAGAATATCCCAAGTCCAACAATTTCAGTACCTATTAACTAATGTCAGGAGGAGATAAAACTTATCTGAGCATGCCTTTGCCTACTCCACTTTCAAACCCCACTGAATGGATATCTTATGAAGATCAAAAGGGAGTTAATGATACTTTGATGGACAATGAATGTGATTTCACTTTTGATAATGAGAACTCTGATGTTTATGTTTCGGAGCAAACGACGGATCATGTACTGCGGGTGATCTTACACGTGGAATTACGAAGGATATTGTAGAGATTTGGATGGATGGAAATGTAAAAAGAGATTGGGTGGAAAGAGAGGAAAAGTTGACGATTCTTTTGCTTGGAGGGAAAGAAAGTTGAGGGGCAAAAGGTCTATTTTATCTTTGTAAGTAAAAATAAACATGTAGTACTTGAAGATAAAGAGAAAAATCAGAAATTGAGTAAATCTATACCCATTTCTGCTTGTTTGTGCGTGAGTGAGTTCCAAGCTAAAAAAACGCACCAGACCATCACTCCCGAAAATCAATTTCCATCATCTTGTTTCCGAACGAAGAACGATACGGATTCAGATGATTCTCAAAACAGAGCTGTTGGCAAGGACTTTCTAGAAAAGGCGTATCATTTGGATAAATACGAGGATAGTCCAATCGTTGATAAATGGAGTACTACTATGCCAAGCCTGCCGAGGAAGACGATGAAGATGACGGCTCTAGTACCGACGATGATGAGGATGGTGGCTCTGATACCTGACGTGGCATATTTACACCAATAAAAAATAATTCAGTCAGCGTGTGGCACATTAGTGGAATGACAAACTTTGCAGTGGCAAGACATCATTTTTGTCATTACAAAGGATATTGTAGGGATTTGGATGGATGGAAATGTAAAGTTTGTCATTACACCGATGTGCCACACGCTGACTGAATTATTTTTTATCAGTTGAAATATGTCATGTCAGGTCTCAGAGCCATCATCCTCGTCATCGGTAGTACCAGAGCCACCATCTTCATCATCATCATTCTCCTCGGCCGACTCGGCCTAGTAGTATCATCGGTAGGACTATCCTCGTCTTTATTCAAATGATACGTTTTTTCTGGGAAGTCTTTGTCAGCGGATCTGTTTTGGGAATCATCTGAATCCGTATAATGATCGTTCTTTGCCTGGAAACAACAAGACGATGGACATCGATTTCTGTGAATGGCGGTCTGGTGCATATTTTTCAGTTTGGAACCTACTCACGTACAATCAAGTTGAAATGGGTTTCGATTTACTCAATTTTTGATTTTTCTCTTTATCTTCAACTGCTTCATTTTATTTTAATTACAAAGATAAAATAGTCTTTTTGCCCCTCTGAAAAAGGAATTATGATTTCTGGTTAACACATACTCCGTATCAGTTTGGTTTAAATTTCATATTTTGAAATCAGCTTTACACTAGTTGTGTTCAAAAGATATTAAAAATATTATTCGTAAAGGTGTATTAACTAGTGTTATTCTCGAACTTACCCCGTAAACTTGAACTGTATTGAATAGTCCACATTCGCACATGTCAAGAAATGTTGTAGTGGGCCCACACAACTCGACGACCGCAGAATTCCCATCTCAAATAACCTGTAATAGAAAGAGAAAACAAATTAAAGTTTAACTAAAAGAACCTGTATGATCATTGAATGGGGAAATTAAAATATTAACTTTTGATTCTGTGAAATTTTTGGATTTCTTCTGTATGAACTGAATTTGCTCAAGATTGAAATTCGATGACATCTCAGGACACATTGCAATACATGCGTCCGTGATAAGATTCGTGAAAAAAATTTGATTAAAAAGTTTGGCTGCTACTGATGAAAGAAGGTTGTACACATCTTTCTTGTTCCTCACGTCCAACAATTATTTTGAGGCCAAAACATTGAGCTCCGCTTTCACGTGTGCCTTAAACTTCTTGAAGGCGGCGACTAAAGTAGCATACTGCACAGGTTTTGGTTTTGTCGTGAGACTAGTGGCGGCCTCGAGCAACTGCAATGCTAGCACAATTAAGTAGTTTGCTCCCATGCCATAATGTTCTCTTTGAGTATTAGCTGCAGTTAAAAGTTTTACAGCAATACGTGGTGAATAAGGCTCCATGCTAGAGTGTTCTTCTGAGAATAGATGATCTACAACAAATTTACAGAGTCCTACATTTTGCATTGTATACTATACAGATCAATATTATGTTGCGATTAACAAATTAGGAATGGCTATTGATTACCCACATGAAGAAAAAAATTGTCTTTTTTGAACTACAAAGAAACGAAGCTTTTGAATGATCTTGCCACGACGGATCATGTACTGCGAATGATCTTACATGTAGAATAAAGAAAGATATCGTGGGGATTTGGATAGATGGAAATGTAAAAAGAAATTGGACGAAAAGAGAAGAAAAGTTGACGAGTTTTTTGCTTAGAGGGAAAGAAAGCCGAGGGGCAAAAGACTCGTCAGCGTTTTAGTTCTCAAAAAAGCTTTGTTTCTTTGTAGTTCAAAAAAACAATTTTTTCTTCTTGTGGGTACTCAATAGCCATTCCTAATTTTTTAATCGCAACATAATATTGATCTGTATTGTATACAATGCAAAATGCATGACTCTGTAAATTTGTTGTTTCTCAGAAGAACATTCTAACATGGAGCTTCGTTCACCATGTATTGCTACAAAACTTTTAGCTGCAGCTAATACTCAGAGAGAACATTTTGGCGCGAGAGCAAACTACTTAATTGTGCTAGTATTGCAGTTGCTCCAGGCTGCCACTCGTGTGAGGGCAAAACATACGCCAATTGCTACTTTAGTCGACGTCTTCAAGGAGTTTAAGGCACAACTGAAAGCGGAGCTCAATGATTTGGCCTCAAAAAAATTGTTGGACGTGAGGAACAAGAAAGATGTGTATAACCTTCTTCTTTCATCTGTAGCAGCCAAGCTTTTTAAACAATTTTTTTACGAATCTTATCACGGACGCATGTATTGTAATGTGTCCTGAGATGTCATCGAATTTCAATTCTGAGCAAATTCAGTTCAGACGGAAGAAATCCATGAATTTCAAAGAATCAAAGGTTAATATTTTTATTTGCTCATACAATGATCATAGAGGTTCTTTTAGTTAAAACTTTTTTCTCTTTCTATTACAGGTTATTCAAGATGGGTGGTCGTCGAGTTGTGTGGGGCCACTACAATATTTCTTGACATGTGCGAATGTGGACTATTGAATGTTGTTCAAGTTTACGGAGTAAGTTCGAGAATAACACTAGTTAATACACCTTTACGAATAATATTTTTAATATCTTTTAAACAAAACTAGTGTAAAGCTGATTTCAGAATATGAAATTTAAACCAAACTAATATAGAGTATGTGTTAACCAGAAATCATAATTTACAAATTACAAGTGAAGACCCCCATCAAATTCAGATTTACATTTTCCACATGTTAAAAAGATAATACATTGAAGTAATTTACTTCATCTATTTTCACTATGAAGTTTCACAACCAGTAAAAGTTTTTCAGCCAAGTCTGTTCTGAAGATGCTGAAATGTGAAACCGATTATATCCGATTTCAAGTATGAACATGGATCATACAAAAAAGAGAAAGGGCTTGAAAATAATGAATCGGTGCTCCATTGTCAATTCAAATTCCGAACTTTGATATTGGAGACATTGTTTAAAAAAATTAAGCTTGATACCTCTGACTTTGACCACTGAGGAGCACATAACAACACTGATGTGTTGGGATAGGTATGAGCACATAACTCTTTTTTGGCACCATGTTAATTTTTTTCACAAGACTGTTTGCATTGTATGATTTTTCTAAGAAAATATGAAATCAAATGCTTCCAGTTGATGTGCAAGGACAGTCGGGTTATGGCTGGAGCTGGAGCCAGTGACTTTGTACTATACAAGGAATTGAGAGAATTTGCATGGCGGTCAGTGTATACCTCTATCATCATTTCTGTTTTTGATACAACTTGTGTTTTCTGTTTTGTGATAATATGATCACCAACAATGTATGCAATTGCAGATAAGCTATCTTATTTGAATTGCATAAGTCCCTTCGACTGCAACCACAATCCCCAACACATACACACACACAATTGTACCACTGGATTCCTTTGATGAAATCAGTTTCTGTTTGTTCCTTGTTTTGGATATCAGGAAAAAGTTGTGCTTCCTATTATGGGTATCAAAATCTACAATTTACATTGTTGGCGTGCATCAAGATTGTTTTCGACTACATTTTTACTTTTGAAGGGGGGTGAGATGACAAGAAACAATATTCGGGCTTAAAAGATTACTCGTATAAGTTAGAGGAGTCGAGTTGATGTTCATTTGTGAATCCATTTTAATGGAGATTGGAGGCGGCCTTGTGAAGATCAATATTCTCTGACTTAGCCTTTGGAGTAAACCACGACAAAAGTACCCGTTAAGAAGCATCAATTTTTTTTGTGACAAAGCAGATAGTCTCTATTTTACTCCGTATTGCATTAAGATTGCCCACAAAAAATAGCACATGCTTGTAATTATGTTTCTTGGTGTATTGTATTAGGGCTCAAAGCGATCACAGGGAAGCCTTGCTCAAGTTTTCTGATTCCCTTCTAGTGGTTCCGGCCATTTTGGCCGAAAACAATGGATTTGATGTCACGTCTACTATAAAAAAGTGGCATGATGATGACAATATGATGAGAATGGGGATCAATATTTCTACCGGGGCTCACAGTAGCATTAGAATATGGGATCTCTATACTAGCAGGTAATTGATTGGCACCTTTATTTATATCATCATTTGGAGCAAAAAAAGGGGGAGGGGGGGGGGGGGGGGTGGATGATGCTTTAACATAGTTTAGGGTTTAGAGGGATATAGAGACTGCACCATTGAAGCTTAAGCTTAGTGAAACATTGAAAGTATTCTTCATTTTTGCATTTTCATATGGTCCTAATAGTCCCACCTTCCCAAAAATTCTTTCACCTTCCTTTTTTTACTTGTCCCATAAATTCCTTCCCGTTCCAATTGAAAGCCCACTTTTGTCCCTATTAATTCTTACCTTACCTATCATATCATCCCTTTTTTATATTAATAATCAATACATCGCATCCTACTTTTACCTATCACATCAAGGGTATTTTTGGAAAGTCAATACAAAAATATCTCTCCGTTAAATTTTCTTTAAAGTCAAAATAGGAACATCTTTTTGGGACGAAGGGAAGTATATTTTTTAACATATACTCCCTCCGTCCCAAATTATAATGCTTGTTCACTATTCACAGGGTCAAACTTCATTCACTTTCTTTCTCTATTTTCGTTAGCAAATTGATAAAATAAAATATTGTTGTCACTACTAGTTTTGGGTAGATCTTTTGATGTAGTATTTTGATATGTAATTTTTATTTTTTAATTTTATACCATTTGTCATATAAAATGATTTGAAAATAACTTCAGTCAAACATCGTAAACCGAAACAGGCGTTATAAAATGGGACGGAGGGAGTACTAATTTCTTTAAATATATGTTGTAATATATTTAACTGCAGGGAGTCGGCTGTGACATCTGCCCTTGATTTTGTGCTGTCCTGGTTGGAAAGCATGGCTGCTAAGGAGCTGAAAAGCTACATTTACGGTGGACTATAGTTAATCTGAAAACCATACTTCTTTCTATACTTAAGTACATCAAAGACAATTAAAGACAAAAAAAGAGTGTAAATATCACAATTAAAGACACATAAGACTCAATTAATTGGCAATATGACTCCTAAAGTGCCCCTAAGGAGGGAGTATTGCACATCCACAATCAAGTTTTTTTACATTGCCCTAGCAATTCAGATAGTTGTGGGTCAGGGTGGTGCAGCGTCTTTAGAAAGTTTTTATAAAGCAATATGAAATAATACTCCCCTGCCCCTAAATGACTTGGGAAATGCTTGGTTAAAACAGAATGGTCACAAATTTCACAAACTTACTATTTCTGAGCTCCAATAAAAAAATTAAATAGTCTAAAATAATTTTAAAATGAAAATTTGAACCATAAATAATAAGTTTGTGAATTTTGTGAGCATTGTTTTTGTGAACCTGGCATTGCTCAAATGACTTACACAGTTTACTATTCAAAAATCATGAGAATTTTTGTTTATTTGTGTGTTTTTATTGACTATTTGACGAAATTAAATATTTTTGTCACCTTTTATTTTGTACTCCCCTTGTCTTTGAATATTTGTCCATTTTTGTTTTTTGCTCAACTTTGACTTCAAATTAAAGAAAAATGATATTTGATGTTGATGCAAAAATAGTTTATTAGATTAATTACTCCCTCTGTCTTAAAATGTTCTTCCCACTTTCCCTTTTTCTCCGTCCTAAAACTACCTTCCCATTAGAAAAAAAAGATGACAAATGACATTAATACTCTCATGTATTTACACCAATTATCTTCTAACTTTATATTTTGAATGATTGCAAAAAAAATTCAAAAAATCTTTTTTAAGGAGGGTAAAATTTGAAGTCAAAGCCAAAAATAAAAAATGGGGAAAAGTCAGACTGGGAAGAAATAATTAGGACGGAGGGAGTATATGAAATATTTTCAAAATACTATTTTATCTAATTAAAATATAATACTTTTTATGTAATTATAGTTCAAAGGTTGAAAATAGTTGACTGAAAAAGTCAAAACTAGACAAATACTCAGGATTGGAGGTAGTAGAATTTTTGGTGTAATATGTAAGTTTTACTTTTTATTTATATACTAATTTTTATGCAAAATGAAATGAAAAGACTTAAGATTTTACTTTGTTTTGCGAAAAAGAAATGATTTTGGGGCGGAGGGAGTATAACAAATAATGATTTTTTTCCAAATATTTCTTTAATGTGAAATTTTTAAATAGAGGGTTCGTTCTGTTTAACATATTTTTTCAATTTATTATTTATTCTTATTACGACCAAATCAGATTAGATCAAACTAGATCAAATCAAGATAAGTTTTAATATAATTACAATAATACGGAGTATTAGATTCAATTTGATCAAGATGAGATCATATAGACTAGATTTTTAAGAAGTCTGGATCAAATCATGCCAATGAAACACAACTAGACATGTGAATTTTTTCTTTGTAAATAATGAGTTATGTACCCTGAAACAAATTTTAGTCGGGGTCTTTTCAATTTTAATTGGGGGCCAAAACACATTAAACCTCAAAAGAACACAGCATCCGCACTTGGCTGCTACACTTTCCATTTTCCTTCCATTCACATCACTTTTTTGAGCAAGGAATTTTGGGTCGGTGGGCATTACGCAGTTGGCAAGGCAAGGATAACCAAGGGGATAAGATTCGAGTTCGATTCCTGATCTACAAGTTTCACGTGCAGGCTTCACTCTTTGCCACCAATGTACGACTAAATTCCAATTTACCTCCTCCTCTCAGTAACTGTTCGGCAGGGTCTCCCTCGAAGATGTGGTTCATTCTTTTTTGAGTAATGATTTTTTATTTTGCATTAATGTCACGCTAGGAATCTATGCATCACCCATCATCAACTTGAGTAGTCTCCAAATAGATTTTGCAAAGTGAGAAAACATAAAGACATGCTCCATCGACTCCATACTAAGAGTACTTTCTATTTTTGTCATCCAAACACGGTTCGGCCTGTAGGCTCTCAAACCAGTAAAAGTCGACAATGAAGTTTGGAAAATGCTCTGAATGACTGGAACCAAACATAGTGTTAGATCAGAGCCAACAAAAGTGGAATGAGGACATCCTTCGATACAAAACATTGAAGGACAATAGAAGTGTCTACTACTCTTGAAAAAGAGAGTAAAAATGAGTGTTATTATTCCAACCTTAATAATAAACTATCAAATAATACCACAATCTCAATTCCACCATTTCTAGCTGATTCTCTTGATCAATATGTAAATGTGAAGAAGATAGAGATTACAATTATTTCATCGGCAACCATAAAAGAGATCATTATACACATTTCCACTAAAGAATCACATATATCTCAACCGTATTTTTCAGAATATAGTGGTTCACATTAGATATGAATTATTAGATATGAATAATGATAAAAGTTCGTGTAAATAGATCTAAAAGCCTATTTGGAGGAAACGTCGGCATATTAAAGCATCAAGGGTCAGATGAATCATGCTTGCAATTCTTGTCTGTAGGAGCAACACACTCCTTTTTCAACACTTTAGGACTAAACGGTGAAACGCTTTAAATTGTTCAGAGATTTTTGGTATATTTTTTAAAGATTAAGAATAAATCATGCAATTTTCAAAGAATTCAAGACTAAACAAAAAGTACTGGGATAAACGGTACACTATTCCAAATCAAGAATCTTATCCATGGGGAACACGCTGCTGTCTCTCAATAATACGGAGTACTTCGCACACTACAAAGCTACAGACTCCAATTATTCAATCTCCAATTTTCTTTTTTAGTCAATCTGAAAACACATAGTCTGTGTCTATATCTTTGCTTTGCAGGATTGTTATTAAGTACTCCGTAAGAGTTTTTTCTTCAATCTTCACAAAAAAAGGGTTTCCAATTTCAATTCGAACACTCATTGCTGGAGATGGCTTCCATCACAACACCCTTACCCAAATGCCGGATTCTTTTTGCCAATACCCAAATTACATCACTTAATAACCCTAAAACCTCGTTTCTGCAAACACCCATTTCCAGAAACAGTCAAAATTCAAATCTTTCCTTGAGAAGATCTAAGGCGGCGGTGGTGGTTTCTGCAACAGCTGCCGCTGAGAAGCCGAAGAAAAGGTACCCCGGGGAGGCGAAGGGGTTTGTGGAGGAGATGAGATTTGTGGCCATGAAGCACCATACGAGGGACCAGGCAAAAGAAGGGGAAAAGGAGCCTGAAGGTCAGCCTGTGGCTAAATGGGAGCCAAGTGTTGAAGGGTACTTGAAGTTCTTGGTGGACAGCAAATTGGTTTATGATACTCTTGAGAAGATTGTAGGGAAAGCTCCTTTTCCTGATTGTGAGTTTTTTGTTCATTTTTATATATTCATCTACCTATTTGCCTTCTTTTATACAATCCATCTTTATATATGGTATACTGGTGCATAATACCTGAATTTTCATTCTTGGCTTTGTTTCGTTTTGGGTCTAGTTGCTAGTATGTGTACCTTTTGTGTCTCTGCTCTATATTTGTTTGGGCTACTATATTTAATTTGTCTTTGCTTTGACATCTCTACTTCTGAGTAGGAGTAATGTCTTCGTACACACCCCCTCCTCCGACCCTATTTTTTTATGATTTTGTTGTTGTTGTTGTTGTGACTTTGTGTCATATGTTCCCAGCTATTATTAGATGCGGTGTAAAAAAACTAGGTTCTGTTATTAAATCAAGCTGTTCTGTTGTTAAAGTGCATATTTCATACTCCAAGTCTCCAATTATCACCTCACTTGTTTGGAGTGGGCTTTTGTTTTTTGATTATTTGATCTTTTACAACAGAACTTGTTTGGATCGGTAAGCTGAAGCCTCAAGGGGTTTCATGTTTTGTTTCGCACGGATGATCCATTTGTCTCCCTCCATGAATTAATATAGTGGCAGTGGTTAGTGAGTGGTCCGTTGATCTTGGATGCTTTGGTCCAAGATCGCATTTGATAGTGTTAAATTAAACCTGAAGGACTGAATTTGTCAGTATTGGGGTGGAAAATGATGGGTGAGCTGAACTATCTAAGTGTATACGTATTTAAGATGCTCTTTTTCAGATACATTATGCTTCATTTGGGTACAATGTTTGTGGTTAGCATTTTGGATAATTTTTAAGGGTACAAATTAACTTCAAAAATGCTAATGCTAAAAAAAATAAATTCCAAAACGATCATTTTTTTGCAATGTGGTATGATTTATAAATGCACACATTTTATCATTGTGATCTTCTGCAATTTGCTGTCTATGCAAGTAAGTGATTTGGTAGGTGTGTGATATGGATTGCAGATGCTGAGTTTAGAAATACTGGGTTGGAAAGGTCGGAGAGTTTGGTAAAAGATCTGGAGTGGTTCAAACAACAAGGTCATGCCATCCCAGAGCCATCTGAACCTGGTCTCAACTATGCCCGGTATCTTGAAGAGCTATCGGAAGACGACCCTCAAGCCTTCCTTTGCCACTTCTATAACATATATTTTGCACATACAGCCGGGGGCCGCATGATTGGGAAGAAGGTACGAGACTTTTCAAGTGTGCTTCAATTTTATTTCCATGTGTCACAATATTTTTTTGATCTTATGAGATGCCTTGGTGCACCAGTAGAGAGGTGCTGACTCCCGCCTGTCCTTGAGGTCACCTGGTTTTAGAAGACAAGTTTACTACACCAAAATTGAAGGGATCCCAAATCACTTGAATTGAAATTCACCCAAACTTCCCCGAATACTATTGACCCAAAACCTATCTTGACCCAAAGTTGACCCAACCCGAACCAAATGACCCCATTGCCTAGTCTACAGTTTTTGCATTGCTGCATTGTTAGTCCATCAACTTAGTGGACATTGTTTCTATGTAAACTGAATTATATTGGCTTTAGTCCATCATAATCTCTCTCTCTCTCTCTCTATCTTTTATTCAGGTAGCAGAAAAGATACTGAACAAGAAAGAGTTGGAGTTTTACAAATGGGAGGGTGACATTTCCCAACTTCTGCAGAATGTCAGAGACAAGCTTAATAAAGTTTCTGAAGTACATTTTCTTGATGCCCTTCAACTCATGCCATATATTCTCACATCTTTTCAAAACTTTTATCAGCAAAACCACTAACCTTTTTTAATCATTTTTAATGCACTTTTTTTTACAAAGAACTGGACGAGAGAGCAGAAGAACCATTGTTTGGAGGAGACCGAGAAGTCGTTCGAGCTCTCTGGAGATATTCTGCGCTTGATACTCTCGTAATTCAAGCAAAGCAAACAAGGAAAACTGTGCCTCAAGACAAGGCTTAGGGCGTGTTTGGTTTTCAGCGTTTAACCCCTCAAAACATTTGACATTTTGAGCTGAAATACAAATGAAGCCTCAATGTACATTCCTCTAGCTGATGATGAACTTTGATATGCAAATTTGGTTTGGAAAAAAATAAGAACATATTTAAACCTTATTATGCTCCTTATATATTTGCCTTTGTTTGTGTGTTTGTTGTTGCCATATGAGGTTTATGTCTTCTCAAATGTAACCATAAGATGAAGGAGGGTGCGGTTTAAGTGAGAATGAACCTACTGCGTGAATATATCTTATCGTGAGAGTGATGCATTTTGCAACTTGTAGTATTGCATTTTGATCACTGGCAGAAAAGTTTGGTTTGTTTACACAATTACCACCATGATAATAATTTTATTTTTAATAACCCTTAAATCTTAAATCTAATGGATCGTATGTATTCTCATTTCTTTTATTATGCATCATTCTCATTTGAACCAAATTCACATGAAGGAATACATGCTATGAGTCTAACATCATATTTTGTAACTCACAACCAGAAATTCTTTTTGGATCGGGGAAGTATATGAGTAGTGATTTAGTCGTTTTAAGGTCCACATCTAATATGCAGATATTTATGTAACTTATGGACTTCAATTTGGCGAGCTCAGAATTTTAGAATTTAGTGGATTTTAATAATTTTAGGAATTTGGTGGGTTCAGAATTTTAATTTGGTGGGCTCACAATTTTAACAAAGTACCCACTGTCCCTAAAAGTTTTCTTCCTTTCTTTTTTTTGTTCGAAAGTCCCTTTCTTTTTTCTATTAAAAAAAATCAAATTTATTCTTATTAATTTTTATTTTATCTATCAGATCAGAATTTTACTTACAATATTAAGAGTAATTTGGAAAACATAACACAATTTTTTAATCTCATAAAAGTCTAAATAAGAAGAAGATTTAGGGACAATCGTGTATTTGCATACAACATTAAATCCAATGAAATCTGATAAAAAGTAAGGCTTGTGAAAGTAGTATAATTAATATAGAGTTTTTGGGAGGTTTGTTTTATTACAAAAAATATTTAAATAAATAAAGGTAGTATTTCGTATTAACCTCAATCGTATACTTCCCGTTATTTTTTTTATGGCCCCCTTCTTTTGATAATAAGGAGTCTCATGTAATGTTCTGTTTGAAAACTTGATAGGTCATACCTCTTCTACTCCCCTGCTCGCTCGCTCCCCCCACCCAAGTAGCCACTCTACTCAAATCAACGATTGGATACAGTATTAGTGTAGTCTGTAGCCATTCAACAATTAGAATATGAGAACCATTAATTTTTCAAATTGAACTCCGTAAATCTTGTTATATTATGATAACAAGTGGTATTATCACAAAAAAGCCACCCTTTTCTTTATTACATTTATGGAGCTCAACAAAAATGGAATTATATGGTTGAGAAGAAATGATGCCTCATATAAAGTATCCCTTTCTTTTTCTTAAATGAAATACCAACTTCTTTTTCAAATTTCCTTTCAAACCTATAAATCTTCTACTCCTTCGTTTCAATTTCAATCGTCTGTTTCGATTTATAATATTTGATTGAAGTTCTTTTCAAATCATTTTGTGGGAAAATACTATAGAATAAAAAAATAAAAATTATACACTCCGTATTTAAGAACTACATCAAAAGATTTATAAAACTAGTAGTTACATGATTATATTATTTTATCAAATAACTTACGAAAACGAGAAAAGAATGTGAATAAAATTTGACTCTGTAAATAGTAAACATACAATTTAATTTGAAACGAGTGAGTAAAATTTAAAATTCATCTCATTTCTTCTTCTTTTTTTCCTTAATCCCCTTCTTCTTGATCTTTATTTCCTTTCTCTCCATTTTTATCTCAACCAAACAAGAGGGAGGGAGTATATCTTCCATCTGCCAACAACTTCACCATGATTAATTTTTTTGAATACTATTTTTAATACGTTTGACTTTTGACTGATGGAATCAACGCTGAATTAGAATTAATTGCTGAAAATATTGTTATTAGTTCAAGTTTTAATTAAGTTATTAACCTTGAGAGAAAAAAAACAAGGGTGGGTATATATATGGTCTTAGACCCTTGTGGTAAACCATTCTGCTAATAACTGATCAGTAATTTTTTTTCTTTTTTTACTCTCACTTTAAAAAAACATTCACACTTACTGCATATGTACACAGTTTGCATTCTCCAAATGTTTGCATTGTCTTCACCAAGCAATAGGTAATTAATTACTACGTAATAAGCAATTGATCATTATATTTTCTTTCTAATTTGCATATTTACATTCCTTATTTTGTAAAATAATATAAATATATCATTTCTAATTTTACGTATTTTTAATGTAAATTTAAATATACTCCTTTCGTCCTAAATGATAAGTCTAGTTTGGTTTTTTAATTAAATTGAACGAATTTTAATTGTCAATTACATTAAATTTACAAAAGATATTACTACAATAAAATAAAATCAGTGTTCAAAAAACGAAGTTCCGAGTGTGAAATAAATGACAATTTCTTGCATTTAAAAAAAAATAATTTGTGGTCCTTCACACATAGAATGATTTTATGCAATAGGCTTGTAAAAATAAGAAAATTTAACTATGAAGACAAAAAAAAATGTGACGAAATCGACAAATACCTGGCCCGCCATATTTAATTTATTTCTTTTTTTCTTTTCTTTAAAAGATTAATGAATTTCATTGTTTGTTAGTGATTCCATAAATGTCAAAATATGGAAATTTTGTGACACAAATAATATTTTATAAGTTTCTAGTGAGTTCATGCAGGTTTGGTGCTTAGGTGAATACTGAATAAGAAGTCACGTTTGGGCTTTGGCAACGTGGTTAGAGTTTAAAGTTGATGTTTAAAAGAAGGTATATAAGGTTAATGTTTAACATTATAGGGATAATCTTTAAAACAGTTTTCAGGATCACTCTATATGGTTAAAATTTCGTTCGAACTCTAATGCTAATCGAAACTACGATTTACAAATAAGGTCAAAAACTTGATCAAAACAAGTTGTTCCAATGAAATACTCTGTATCTTAATTATCCTATTTCATTCTCCTATTTTTAGAACTCAATTATCAAATTTGAATTTTGGTATTTTAAATAAAATTACGATTATGCCTAGACTCGAGACTTCATACATCAATTATCCACTCTAAATTCTAGTTAAAGCTGAACTAAAAACAAATATTCTTATTAGTTAGGCCCGTTGGTCTGTACCGTACGACAAAAACCTCATTAATTAATTAAAAATAATTCATGATGATTAACTCCCCCTCTGTCCAATTGTATTAATCACAGTAATTAAATATTTGAGTCGCCATGATTTACAATTTTACCACTTTTTATTGATCACTAAAATCACTATATTTTACCCTTCCACAATCCTGTCGGAGCGTGGTGTGGGACACCCGGGTGGAAATTCCACCTTTTGGAAAAAATTACAGTAATTAATTAACTACAACTAAGGATTACTCCACTACACTTAACCCCACATTAATTAATGCCCTCACCATTAATTTTATATATTTGTGCAGATAATCTTCCGTTTCTCTTGTGTTGCTTTAGCGTTTCAAGTGCAATGGTAACGTTTCCCAAACTTAATTTTCTTTTAATTGCTTTGGTTATTTAACTTTTTTTATTTCTTTTAAATTAATTTCCTCTCATTTTATTTTTTTTTCCCCAGAAATTTTTAGCTGTAATAATATTCATAATTGTTGGATTACTTTCTTGGAGAAGTAGTTGCCAAAGTGTGATTATTGGTTCTGAGAGCAGTTTGAATGTGCTTGATTATGGAGCCATTGGTGATGGCATTACAGATGATTCTCGGGTATTTTCATTTTACTTTTTTGCCCCTATAAATTCTTGGGGTTTAATTGATTTTAAATCCATTTTATTTCAATCCAATTCAGCATTTTATTCCAGATGAATACGGATGTTATGTTTGAATGTCATAAAAATGCAATTCGTGATCTATTTGTTTATTAAGGCTTCGATCATTTGGAAACAATATTTTTTATTAGCGTTCGCGTTAGAAACTCTGAAATTGTTATAAAACAACGCCTGAGTGTAGCAATTAGTATGTGCCATAATAATTTTATTTGGTTGTTATTGTACTCCGTATATTTTAAAACTAATAAAAACTTACATATAAATTTTGGGTAAAGTCTAAACATTTATAAAGTGATAAAATTTTGAATACATTTATTAATTTTTTTAAATAGAGCATTTTTAGTGCTTGATTAATTAAACTGACGATTGCAGGCATTTTTAAGTGCGTGGAAAGATGCATGTTCATGGAGTGGCGATACAAGATTGTTATTCACCATTCCTCAAAATTACAATTTCTTGCTCTACCCAATCACTTTTAGAGGCCCTTGTAATTCCCAAAATGTTCATTTCTTGGTACATCTCCCCGCTATCTTAACTCAAATTTCATATATATATATTTTTATTATTGTATCTTAATTCTCCATATACTCTACAATACTTTATTCCCGTAACAACTGCAAGAAATTTAAGAGCAAAAAAAACATCTCATAGAAAATGATATTATTTATTTTGTAGATGCCCTTAAAATTTGCGTGAAAAGTATTTATTTATTTTTTGAAATAAGTGAAAAGTATTTATTAATAACATTTGATTTATTGATTATATATAGATAATGGGAACGATAGTGGCTCCCAAGTCCCCAAGCATATGGGCCGAAAGAGATGAAAGTCAATGGATTGCATTCCAAGATATTATTGGGCTTCAAGTTTATGGGCCTGGAAAAATTGATGGCAACGGAAAGGCTTGGTGGGATCAATCTTGTAGAGATCATCCAAACCTGGTGTGAATTACTTCCTCTTTTTTCTCTTTTTTACTGAGTACTCTTTCCGTCTTTGTAATTTAACTTTCCAATTAAATCACTAGCGTTGAAAAAAAGAGAAAAATTAATTAAATGACTTATCATATCAATACAAAATGGATGAAATATATTGCAATCACTTTATTCGGATATATTAGTCATTTTAATTGAAAAAAAGTGTTTTGTTGAAAGTGAAAAAAATTAAAGAGAAATGGTCTTGGTGAACAAAGGGAATAGTAGAAAGTTAGCGGGTGTTATTAAAAATTATTCAAAACATTAACGTTTATCTTATCCCAAATGAAGCCTTCAACCAAGAGAATGGATGGTAAAAGTTAAATCCTATATGAATTTGTGATTCCACCCTTAAAAACTTAAGTTATTCTTTCATGTTTCTAAAATGCAAATAGGAGTCTATAGGTATTAAAAAAAAGGTAAATAATCTAACTATGAACTCCCCATTAATTTCTTGTATCTTTTAGATGAAAAAAACTATTTCAACAAATCTAATAAATTGTCAATTTGATAACATTTTTTTTATTTTTTTGCAGGAAGGGTGCAAAGACTTAGCCCCCACAGTAAGTAAGCTATCATATATACCCGGAGTATATTCATAAAAACACTTAGGCCCCGTTTGGTACATGGAATTCAAACTATGGAATTGGAATTGAGGACTTCAATTCCAATTCTGGTGTTTGGTAGCACAAAAATTTTGTGGATTTGGAATTGATAGTGCAAAAAATGAATTAGAATTGACAGAATTCAATTCTATGGAATTGAATCCCATGGAATCTCAATTCCAATTTAATTCCAATTCCGTCAATTCCGTATACCAAACGGACCCTTAGGCTATGTTTGGAATTAGCTTTTGCATCTTTGAAATGCCATCCAGCGTAACGTGTTTTCAACGTTAATTTGTTCCATTAAAACATTATTCAAAACGCTAATACCAATCGCAAATGTTATTCCCAAACACAGCCTTAAGTAATCATGCATTTAATGGTTCGTTCCTACCCGCTAACCCCCCAAATGCTTTTGACAATATAATTCTTTTTTTAAATATTGTACATAATAATTGATAAAATAATGGGCAGGCATTGAAGTTAATATCATGCAATGGAGGGTCTCTAAGCAATATGAAGTTTACCAATAGTCCCCAGTCTCATGTCCTCCTGCTTGGCTGCAATGGCTTTAGAGTTGACAATTTAAAGATAGAGTCTCCAAGGGACAGCCCAAACACAGATGGCATTCATATCCATTCTTCTCACCATATTACCATCACCAACTCCAATATTAGCAGTGGTATGTTTAATTTATGCTCTCTCCGTTCTAAAATAAGATTTCATAATTTGGTTTCACGGAGATTAAGAAAATATATCGCTCCCTACTTAAAAGATACTCTGTATTTAATAGATGTTGAATAGCTAGAACTTGTTAAGAAACAAATATTTTAAAATTGAAAATGTGTGTTTGAGAGTAATACATAATTAAAATAGATACTACTCATTTTGCTCCAGAGTATTCATATGGTTTGATTTTTTATAATTCGAACTGAAAGAGATTTACATCGCGTATTTTAAAGATAAATATGTGGTACTCCCTCCATCTATTAATTCATTTCTTACTTTTTATTTAGTCGTCCAAAACTTTCATTTTCGTTTCCTATTTTGACAATAAAATTTAAATGAATATGTCATCATATCATAACTCACTTTTTTATCTACACTGTTCACTTTATTCCATCACATTAAGGGTAAACATGGAAAGTCTTTACACTTTTTAACTTTTTTTAATCACCGTGTCAAGTAAAATCGGAAAAGAAATTTTTGGACGGATGGAGTATAATGTAAGCACTTTTGTACTAATATTCAATGTAACTCTTTTGCCTAGTTTGACTTGAAAAAATATCATTGAATGAATACTTCAAGACGAGACGAAGATGGTACGAAACACGAATTTTTTGCGAAAAAAAAATGAGAATTTTATTTTGATGAACAGGGGATGACTGCGTCTCAATTGGGGACTACACTTCTGATGTCTTTATAAATAATGTTGCATGTGGTCCGGGCCATGGAATCAGGTTAATAATTTGGGGGATTAAATTTTTTTTTACTTCAAATTATTCAAGAATTATTATTCAATTACAGTGTAAATTTGTAATAGAATTTTTCATTGTTGCAATTTACTGCTCTTGACCATTTTGTCCTTGTTGTAAATAAATCTAGTATTGGAAGCTTAGGGAAATCTGGAAATTTTGTGCAAGTTGAGAACATTCATGTTAGCAATGCTTTCTTATATGGGACAACAAATGGAGCTAGGATCAAAACATGGCAGGTACATTTTATTTCTTTTTTTTTGAAGTTAAAATATAAGTGTGTTTGGTGAGCAAAATATGGTTAGTATAGAAAATGTTTAAAAATTTTGAAATCTAAAATGAAAATTTTAAGGAATATCCGAAATGATGGTTATTAGTGAAACGCGGAGAAAGCAACTGGTTGAGAAAGATATCAAAGTCCTCGAGATGATATCTCGAAAATCGGAAGATGTCAAAACACCCACATTTTGCGGGGTTGTGATATCAAAATTCGAATTCTGTCTAATTAGGTTTTACTACCAAATACTCCGTACTAATAAAAGAGTTCTGATATCACGAAGATCAAACAACCTTAAGCCTTTTTTTGTATCTTATCTATATGTGTTTTAATGAGGCTTTTCAAATAAGCTAATGTTATTTTTTTAAAATATAATTAGCTCATTCTTTCCATTTTTTTATTCTCTTAAAATTTCACAGGTTGGGAGAGGGTATGTAAAAGATGTAATTTTTGAGAATCTTTTCATGAACTCTGTTGACAACCCCATCATCATTGATCAATTTTATTGCGATGGTCGAGAATCTTGCCAAAAGACAATGGTAATTTATTTTATGGGTTTCATTTAGTTGACACTTTTTTTTGACATTACGGTGCCACTGTCTCATTATTGTTATTTATAATAAAACCTTTAATTATATTCCGTACTAATATGTAACTGAACAATGGTGGTCTCAATTTTATTTTGTATAACTTCTTAAGCCTATAGTAGAGGCATTCATTATTTTTATGACATGCACTAATATCACCTTTTTTTTCTTTTGAATTTTAAAAAATAGGGGAGTGGGGGAGTGGAGATAAGTGGAGTTGTGTTCAGGAACATATATGGAACATCGAGTACAGACGTGACAGTAAACCTCAATTGCAGTAGATCGACGCCCTGCACCGACATAACGTTGCAGTTTGTTCAGTTGGGCTCGGCCTCGCCTGGAAGTCTCGTCTCGGCCCATTGTGACAATGCCTATGGCCAGGAATTTGTGGTCGTGCCTGGTCCTTGTTTGCTTGATTCCTAATTCATTGACTATTTTCTTTAAGCAAGATTGACATTATCAGAGACGATCATTCACAAACAATCATTATCTGTGTCGTGTGAGACACTAACGATGTTAGTGTTAGTGTTATCGGTAGCGTGAGTATAGCATAGCTTTTTTCAAGTATGTATGTACTTTAAGATCAGTTGTAATGGGACGTGAGGAAAATGGCATTTTTCTTGTCTATTTATGTGGTAATGGCAAAGGTGTTCTTCATATCATGTGACTATTTGATTGTCTCAATATTCTATGGGAAGAGTGGCCTTTGTTGTAGATAAAAATACTTTGTAGCTTAACAAGGCTTAAATATGAAATTTATACAGTCCAAAAGTAAGAGTTCTTATATGTTTATCTTCTAAATAAATGTATTAAATTGCAAAATGTCTACAATGGCATTGTGTGTTACAAGCACTGTAGTATTTTGCAGTATATTTTTTACATTGAATGAAACTATAAATTTTATTTTTGTATAAAATTTATAACATTAAAAGCCTTATTTTAATATAAGAAGAATGTTTTTTTTAAATCTACAGACTAGCAAGATTTCAAAAAAAATTCTCCAGGCTAGGCAGTATACTCTGCAGTTCTTTATTCTTTAGCCCCCCCACGATTTATTTTCAATTAAATTGTTTTCTTGTTTGGAATCACGGTAAACTTAATTTATCTTCAATCCAACTAATGTGAAAGTTGCTTTTTTTCAAAAATGTGGAAGTTTAGGTAAAATTTAAAAATAAAATTTATTTTGAGCATTTAAAAACTATTACTCCGCATATGAAAATTTTAACGAAATAAGATGAAGTATAAAACTACTACTCTCATCAAATTAATAATGAAATTAAATAACAAAAGTAATTTAACTTTTGACCTTAGAATAGCGAAGGAAATACATTCTAAAACAGAGGGAGCATTTTACTTCGTACTTGCTTTATTTCCGATGAACATGAGCGATTTTTATTTTCTTTTGAACCGAAAGCACGAAAATACATTCACTCACATCAAGGGTACACAATCAATCAGACAGAGGCCAAAACTGGTGGAAAAACAAGATCAAACCAAACAGTAACTACTCCAAAATATTTTTAACAAAAAAAAAAGAGAATATAGATAATAGTCCCCTCTTCAGCAATCCTCTTGCCAAAGCAAAAACTTATCTCTCTTGGTATTCATCATCTTCATGATCTCTACTCCAACAGAGCTCATCTCCTTTGCAGCAACATAGAGATATATTAAGCTTGCCAAACACTACTTGTATATACATGTTTGGCAAATATTAGAGTTCCACAAAACATGGTCTGCATCCTCCTGCTCAATCCCACACATAATACTGCACAAGAGGAATTAGTTTATTCCAAACCCAATCCTTACACCCAGGGATATTCACATCCCCTTTACAAAAAAAATTGACATGGCTATTATTTGGAAAGTTATCGGTGAGAAATTATATTTAAAATGAAGATGTTTTTTTTCTTGCAAAAAAAATGAAGATATAATTAGATTATGTTAATATTATTTTCTATCTTAAAAATGGATTGGAGTATGAATATATTAGAATCAATATATTAAACAAAAGGGGATTAGTTGAGTGACTGAGACCTGCCCCTACATCACTACATGTGTACGATTAAAGGACTAGAGTGGACAGGAGAAAAACTGAAGGACTAAATCTAATACTTCCTCCGTCCCACACACTCCTTGTTTTGATTTTTAGGAAATTTAGGAAAGAGATATTTTTGTGTTGATTTTTTTAAAAATATCTTTAATGTGATGGGTAAAAGTAGGATGTGATGAATGGATTATTAGTGAATATGTATGATGTGATAGAAAGGAGAAGGGGATTGTGGGACACAAAAAAAAGGAGAAAGAATTTGAGGGACGGAGGGAGTAAAACCCTATAGCTGAGGGCCTATAGGCTATATATTGTACACCTTTTATGGGGAATAAAGTATTGCAATGGGACTAAAATGCAGCGCAGCAAATATGACTTATGAGCTCCTTGTACAGTATGACTCTCATCAACCAGCACATGTTGACTTTTCCTCATAGGCAATTAAAGGGCAAATAAATTGTCATGGAAATAACTGAGGTACTAAATCTGCTACTAATATATCCCTGTAATATATGGGGGATCAAAAATAAAATTTTGTGCCTGTTATACATTATGAAGTTCTCATTACAAAAATATGGAAAACCTATGTTCATTTCCCCCCCTTTTTTGTATTTATCATTGCATGAAATATCTAGTTATCTACCAAAGAAGATCAGTGAAAGAAAGGAAAAAAGAAAGAAGCTGACCTGTTTTGGACACAGCAACTTCAAAACAAGGAGAGGAACAAAGATTTATGAAGTTTCTGAGCTTTTTTGCAACTCACAGGCCTAGCTTTTGAATTGATAGTTCCTTGAGTGAACTTGACAATCTGTGGAACACTTTGAGCTCATGTCCGATTTTGTCCTGTAGAGAACAAGATACAAGGAGATAGAATATATAAAGCTGTATATACATACGTAGTATATTACTTCATCCAGCGTGAAAAGATAATCCTGTTTCAAGAACATTTTGTTCCAAAAGAAATCCAGTTTTGAATGTTAGTTTTCATCTTTAAGTAGCATTCTGTTTAAACCGGTCCACAAGTTCTAGTTACTCCATTCATCCCATAACTTTCTTCCCGGTGCACTATTCCAACTTCACGGGAAATTTTATTTATTTGCGTTTTTTCATGACAAAATAAAATATTTTTGCCACCGCTTGTTTAGTTTTTTATGTAGTTTTTAAATATGTAAGTTTTATTTTTTATTTCTATATATTTAAATAAAACAAAATTAAAAAACTTGAGATTTTACTTCGTTTTGTGCAACGGGAAGAAACATATGAGACGGATGGAGTATTTGTAAAACTTGTACTTGAATTGAGATGACTAAAATAAAAAGTTGAATCTTTCTTAAACCAGCCTCTTTTTCGGTCAGAGGGAGTGGTACATTGCTAGAAGTACACTAAAGGGAAAATAAAGTCCATCCAGGAATAGTGTCATATTTGATTAAGGTATAATTTTTAAATTTTGGCAAGGTAAGACTATTAAAAGCTGTGGATTCCTACATATACTTCTAAAATTTAGTTCATAAGCTAAATTTATAATTTGTTTGTTCTTCTTTATTTAGTAAATTACATTACTAATTAGCTTTGCTTGCTCAAGCAAGACTCTTTGGGACAAAAACTTTAAAAACATCACTAAAAAACTTATGAACATCACCATTGCTTGGCAACCGAGGCGCGGAGCAGGAATATTACTACTACAAACAAAAACATTAAGAAGCTTTGGTAAAAGTGTTTCCAAAACAAAGTTTATGCTGACACAAATCACACAACAGCTTACTTTTTAATGAAAAAATAAAAACACAGTTGAACAGATAGTGTATTTATAGAAAATAGAACAGACATACCTCACTTAGCGACCCAAGCCTTTCTACGGTAGAAATTAATTTTCCACAAAGCATGCTCAAGTCATCATTAGCATCAGGCTTTGAATCATATGTGAGCCTTTTTACGGACTTAGTGGGATCACACTCATAAGAACTGAAATACATTATTAACAATTATTTTAAAAATACTCCTTATTGAAAACATCAAGAAATATAAGATCACGAAATGGGATAGAAACCATACCTGTCCTGAAAATGGAAGAGGATAATGTTCATGACATTTTCTGAAACCAGAAGTAATGTGGTAATGAGCAGATTTCTGTCTCCAACTATGCGGCACATTTCCATGATTGCTAAATATCTCCTGTAGATATTTAAGAGGTGATGACGATAGTGGAAAATTATGGATTATTAACAGTGTGAAGGAAAATATATTTCCAAGTGGTCAGACCAAAAAGGTACATATTTGGTCTTGTTTTAGGCTTCTGATTTTTTCCGTTAAACATATCTCTAAAGAACAATAGAGTTTTTGAGATTTGTCGCCTGACACATTCTTGAATGAAATTCGGTGATTGTGAAAAATGAAATCATCTTACCAAAAGAGGGAGTATATTTTCAAAGCAGTTTGAATTTTAAATATATTGTGTAATGAGCATTATGCTGAACTTGTTTTTTCAAAAAGCATTTTCATAGGAATTAACAAAACAATTCATGGATAATATTTTCAATCACCTGTTTTCCTGCAAATCAAGAGGGGCCTTGGTGAATAGATGGGGTCACTTTATATCTTTAGTGGTAAATGTAGCAATGTTCTATAATACACTAGGGGTAGGGGGCATTTTCTAAACAGGACCAGCCAAAAGCTAGTGACCAGTCACGATTCTGGTTCGGGGCGGTGTAACATTTGCTGCATCAGACCACTTTGGACCAGGTTGAATCGGCTAACTTTAACCGGTTCATTTTTATTTTATTTTGTGCCACTTGGATATGCAAAGAGTGTTTCCACTTCCAACTACTTTAGCTAGTGGCGCTTGTTAACTTTTTGTATGACATACGGAGTAGTATATTACTCCCTTTGTCCCTTTAATAAATGTCATGTTTTATAATACAGAAGTAATTAGATCATTTTTGTCGATTTATACTTTCTAAACGTTAGTTTTATCATAATTATTAGTAATATAAAAAAGGATAATTATGGTCATAGATGAACACTGGAGACTATGAGAAAGCAATAAAAAGTTCATTTAGGGACTAAAAAGAGTACTAGACATTCTGAAGAAAAAAAGGTTTTCAACACTAAAAAATGTCGAATGTGAGATTTGAACACATAATCTTATACACCACAATTAAGGTTCCTACGGCACTGGCTTTTAATGGTGATAGTCATACTGGACTTTTAATAATTTGTACTATCAATATTACAAATTTCCCAGTGGTTCTTTTGACCTTGGAAACCAAGGTCATATTATGACTCGGGGCACATACGGTGCTTTGTTGGTAAAATTGATGGTTCCTATCCCCCTTGCACCCCACGCCTGCCCCCCTCCTTAGATCGCTGATTTCGCAGCCCGAATCGGCAATCTAGTGGGGGGCAGTGGGGTTAGGGGGGTAGGAACCATCAATCTTACCAATGGAGCACCATAGGTGCCCCGGTCATAATATGACCTTGGGTTCCCGAGTCAAAAGATCCTTGCTGTACAAATTTATAGCTATTAAAACAGAGATAGAAATCTAATGAATATAATTACTAATTAAATTGATTCAATAACAATTCTTTGGTTTACACACAATAAAACCATTAATAATTAGAAAAATATTTTAAAATTTTTCACAAACCTTCTTTGTATGCTTTCTGATGATGATATAGAACCTTCGTGAGCACACATATTTATAATTTCATCAACTTCTTGACTTGACAATTCATTGATATCTTGAATCTGCAGAAAAATGAATATTAAATTCCTAATTGAATACAATAGTTTTTTATGCCAAGATTGAACATATGCAACCTTGTTGAGCAGAAGATATCTCTCCTCAGCAGCTTTTTCCAAAGAAGTAGTAAGAGAGTAGAGTAGAAATGCAAGTGATGTCAATGTTGGCTGTTGTTGTCCAGCAGAAGAACGATAGTCCATTGAACCATCGGAGACCTGATGCAAATTTCAATTGTTAAGGATATAAACTTGTGTTCCACGTTAAATAGAAAGATATCTTTTTCGTAAACCCCATATCTGGCCCCTTAATCCTCCAGATTTCAGAATAATAGTTTCAATGCAGATCCTAAGAAGGTCAAATTTTAGCTAGAAATTGAGAATCTGCCTAGGCACACCATGTTATATAAGGCGCTAGGCATGAAGCGGGTAGTAGAAGACTGACTAACACATTGAGCCTAAAAATAGGCCTGGTATAAGGAAAATTTTGTTTTTAGATGATTGTTGAAAATTTTAAAAGTAAAATATATCATTGTAAGAAACTTTTAATGTTCAAATGACGTATAAAAAGTATTTCATATATAAAGGAGTGCATTTCAATTATGTGTCTTATGTTATCATAAAATAAAATATGGAGTATTGTGTATCAAAAGAGCTACAACACATTTGAGGGTCTCATAATCTCATTGCACTAAAATCTAATAGCATATACTCCCTCCCCAATATCAATATTCAACACTACCTGCAGCCGCAGACGTTTCTTTGTGACCAGAAAATATAGATACGAGCTCAGACTAAAGCAGAGACGGGATGTGTTTACTTCAGCCTTCCTTTGATTCTGCACAAGTTATGAAAAGAATAGAGTAGAATACCATTAGTATCCCAACAGTGGACAGTGATGTCTCCCATGCTTTCACTCAGAGATGAATCAAGAATCAACTGCCTCAAGCCAATACATAATTACATGACGAGAAGCGAAATTACCTCCACAAAGCGTATTGATTTGTTTGAGGTAAAAGATTCCGGGTCGATTGAAAAAACAACACGCATCATGGTGAACAACCCTTGAACAATCCCAAGATCATCACTTTCATCATATGGCCATATCTGAAGAGAAATAAAATACATAGTCCAATGTGGCCATTATAATGACAATACAAAAATGAAACAATATATGGGTATATACTCTCTCCATCCTTGAAAAATGGGAGATTTTGATTTTTAAGAGATTCAAGGGGAGTGTATTTTAGTGTTGTGTTTCCCAAAATGTCCTTGGATGTGATGGGTAAAAGTAGGATTTAATGGGTAAATTGATAGTGAATAGATGTGATGTGATAGGTAGGTTAAGAATTAGTAGGGGTAAAAGTAATTCTTTTAGGTAGTGTTTGGCAACTAGCATTTCATTTCAATTCATGCATTTCAATTCCAGAATTTGAAATCCTGAATTTCAAATGACAAGGGAAGGTGCATGAATTTTAAATTAAGCTTTGTTTTGAATGTAAAGAATTTGATTCAAATCCAAATTCAAAATGCTTAACTTTCCCAAACATGGAATTTAAGCCAAATCCGGATTTGAAATCCAAATCCATGTTCCCAAACATACCATTATAGAAATGAGAAAAGTTTTTTGGGACGGATGAAAAAAGAAAGCAGAAAGGTTTTTAGGGACGGAGGGAGTATCATATAGCACCACCGTAATTCATATTAGCATTCTCCTTTGACACGAACCTTGGTAAGTATGCTGACTACCAAGTTTATCTGTTCCATTGTCAACTCATCAGCACCAGAAAGATCTTCACGAAGAATCTGATCAAAGAGTAATGCATGCCCTCTGATGAACTCTATAACTTCTCGTACAACTTTATTTGACACCTGTTGCATATCCACCATGTAATTCAGAATAACAAATTTATCACACAACAAATACTGATATGGTGAAACTACCCAGTTGAATCCCACTACAGTAGGGTCTGGGGAGGGTGTGTGTACGCAGACCTTGCCCCTATTTGAAAGTAGGGAGGCTGTTTCCAAGAGACCCCCGGCTCAACCTGCACAAAAAATATGGTAGAGAACACAATATAACAAGATACCAAGATATAACAGGATATAACAGGATAAAGCACCAAGTACAATGAAATGAAAGTCCAGCAAGCAAAAGTAGAAGATACCAAACAAACACAACACACTACAAAAACCTCTACAGCACCGAGCTCCTAACCAGCTACTCTAATCCTAGTCCTCCAAAGGTTCCTATCTAAGGTCATATCCTCAGTCAGGGTGAGAAGTCCTAAATCCTGCCTAATCACCTCCTTCCAATTCCTCCTAGGTCTACCCCTTCCCCTACTTCCCCCGATAACCGTGATCCTCTCGCACCTCCGCACAGGAGCATCAACATCCCGCCGTCTCACATGCCCAAACCATCTCAACCTCGCTTCCCGCAACTTATCCTCCACCGGCGCCATGCCTACCTGACGTCGGATAACTTTGTTCGAAATCCTATCCAACCTTGTCTTCCCACACATCCATCTTAACATCCACATCTCCGCCGCATGCAAACAACGCACATGAGTCTTCTTAACCGCCCAATATTCTGTCCCGTATAACATAGCAGGTCTGACTACGGATCGGTAGAACTTACCTTTCATCCGGCATTCTTTGCCCTCGTAACCTCTAACTTGACTTCTTTACGTGCCTTCTTATACTCCACTCGTAACGCCGTTCTTTCTTCCTCAACATTGCAGCCCATGTACCTCAAATATGCCACCTTCTTAGCTTCCACCTTAATACGGACTGAATCGCTCCACCACCAATCACCCTGACGCCTACTCCCAGAGCCAGAGCTCACACTTAACACTTCCCTGGCTGTTTCCCTGATGCAGTTAGCAGTCTGCTTCCACATATCTGTAGCCTCTCCGGCCGATTCCCACGCACCTTTCTCCTGCACTCGCCTGATCAACTCAGAGATATTCTCCCCACTTAGTCTCCTCCACCGGATTTGTGTGTTGCCACTCGAAGCTCTCCTATGTTTCACCCATTTGATCATGACATCCATCACGAGAAGCTTGTGTTGGGTAGTGATGTTTTCACTCGGAACTACTTTAGCATCCTTGCAGAGCACTCGATCACACCTGCGCAGGAGAAGATAGTCGATCTGTGTCGTCCCCACTCCACTAACAAATGTAGCCAAATGAACGCCTCGTTTTGGGAAACAAGAGTTAGCAACCACCATATCACTCGCTCTGGCAAACTCTAAGAGTGAAACTCCTGCTGGGTTCCTGCTGCCAAAGCCAAAACCACCGTGCACGTCCTCGAAGCCCTCGGCCGAGTCTCCAATATGGCCATTGAAGTCGCCTCCAATGATGACTTTCTCAGTCAGTGGAAAACCAACAACCACCCCATCCAAGGCGTCCCAAAACTCCCTCTTTACTTCGTCTGCCAAGCCAACATGCGGGGCGTAAGCACTCACGACATTGATCATACACCCATCCAAAACCAACTTGATAAACATTAGACGATCACTAATCCTCTTCACCTCCACCACAAACTCTCGCAGCTCCGGAGCCACCAGAATACCGACTCCATTCCTTCTCCTAGCCGAACCTGAATACCACAGTTTGAAGCCATCAACCTCTCGCGCCTTCGTGCCCACCCACTTGGTTTCTTGCACGCACGCCACCTGAATCCTTCTCCTCTTGAGAACTTGCACCAACTCAATTGACTTACCTGTGAGGGTCCCTATGTTCCATGAGCCAAAACGCACATGGGACACTACACTACCCCTCTGCGACCATCCTACCCCCGTCCCAACCCTGTGAGAATATGGTGAAACTACTAAAATAAATAAAAACCCGAGAGAGTGAAGTACAAAGAGGCGATGTTTCCACTTGACCTGATTTATGATAGTTACACATACTACCTTGTTCTTAAATTAGCATCCCACTTTTACTTTTCACTTAGATCCACATTATTCTCACAGTCCATTTAAAGAAACAATTGTGAGGTTGACATTGTTTCTTGTCTTTTGCAAATACATCTCAATTCTCAACCATAGATCTTTTTCTTACTAACCCACCAAAATTCAACACGGCTTATTTAGGAATGGAGAGAGTAATACATTATTCAATGCAAAGTGGAAAAATTTCAGAGCATCTAAATAAAGAGTTAGACCACAAGAAAATGCAATATACGGAAAAAATAGGGTCTATGATCAGAAATCATCACACCAAACTGTCAAAATACCTTTTGAGTTTTTGGAAAATGAAAACACCATTCAATTAAGAAGCAACGCTAACCTCGAAGAATTCAGACGCGTCAACCAAAGAAGTCAAAGAGAATACTAATCTAAGAACAGGAGCAATAACCATGCGCTGCTTGTCCACATCAACAGACAATTCTCTTCCAAATTTGGCCTCAAACCGGCGGTGGCTCCCCTGACAAAAAGTTACTCCACATTAGCATTCAAATGGTAATAGAAGAAAGTCACCATATCCACATAAAGAATGTGTGAATAACCTTAATTTGCATTTTTAGTGCTCTACATGAGGATATACGGTCCAATGCATCCATTGAAAAGAGAACTTGTGCCCCTGATTTCCTGTATTTATAGCTTATTCTCAATAGCAGAGCAAGTTCTGCTTCAAGAGTGCACACGCGCTGCATTGACCCAACAGGAAACCCATCCTATGAAGGGAAACACTGGTTAGCATATCATGCCCTAAAAAAACTGTATCAGCGAGAGAAATTTATGCTGTTGATTAGCTTTTTTAATTGAATTCAATTTAGAACAGATGTTCATGAATACTTACAGTTGTGAGAAAAAAAGGGAATAACTCTACGCAGGCACACAATTAGAAAGTATGAATTTTATCGGCCCAAAGCATGTTAGGCCCCGTTTGGTACACGGAATTCAAACTATGGAATTGGAATTGAGGACAACAATTCCAATTCTCGTGTTTGGTAGCACAAAAATTCTGTGGATTTGGAATTGATAGTGCAAAAAATGAATTGGAATTGGCAGAATTCAATTCTATGGAATTGAATCCCATGAAATTTCAATTCCAATTCAATTCCAATTCTGTCAATTCCGTATACCAAACAGACCCTTAAAGTTTTCAAAAAGAAAAGAAATAATGCTACTGGTTAATTCACAGGAAGACCTTGATTACATTTTACCAGTTCAGTCGGATTTTGAAACTCGATATAATTCATACATTTCCTGCCAAAAAATCTTAATTATAATATGCACATTTGCTGTCTTTTATGTATCTGGGTTCTTATGCATGACTTCCCAGCTTTACTTCCTACACAAGCGTACAAGTTTTCTGTGCATATTGCAAATTTTGAAAAAACACAATTTGCTCCCCAAAGCATTTTTTACAATTATGTTGCACGTTAAGATACAAGAATATCTTCCAGGAATAATGTGTTTTGTATGGTGTGTGTGCCAAATTCTCAAATGTTATTTTTCTTAATTAGGTGTCAAAGGTTTCCTGTTCTAAACAATAATGAAAAATTTGTTAATTCATGTAAAAATAGATTCTTGGGACACATAAAAATGGAATAAACATTAACATACATTCAGACACTGAAAGAGAGAACAATACTCACCTGATACGAAAAATTCGTGATGCTGATAAGGCAAGACTTGAGGAAGCCTCTGCTTTGAAGTTGATTCAAGAAAAACTTCTCATGATCAAAGGATATAAGTGCATCTAAAACATAAAACGAAATTGTTTTTGCCAATTCACTTCCATGAGTTGCATCTTTAATGACCTGTGTTTTAAATTAAACTTCTTTAGAATAATAGAAATGAAAAGAATGTAGTGATGAGCACCATACTGATGACGAACTACGAGCTATGTGTTTCCCCTTTGATTAATTTTAATATGGCAATGTGACAAGTCACGAAGGCACCAACTTAAACCAGTACCACTTCAAGCATGAATGTCGTGAACAAATAATGCAGATAAAATGAAAAAACACCCCACCAAATCAAGAATTGCTTGAGCTTCCTTCCTTAAAATAGAGAAGTTTGCATGTGATAATTCAGCATGATCTTTGACAATCTGATTAGCATGTAAATAGAACATAAATTTAAGTATCATATACTTCTATATAAAAGTTTCAAAAAGACTGGGGAGGGAATGTAAAGCTTTTCTGACCTTGTCAAGATCAGCATCTTCATTATCCTGCTCATCCATTGGAAAGAACTGCATCACTGAGGCAGGTATACTAGGATCAAGGATATGCTGACAGTACTGGAAATAGCTAAGAAGCAAGGTGTATTGGCTGAAACAAGGGAAATAAAACAACCAATAAGGACTTAATATCAACAGAATAGACAAGTTGGTGCAATTTCAACATAAGAAATTTGTACCGCCTCCTTAAAGCTTCAGATGAATCTTGTCTGAGAATTGCCATTATCATTTTGTACAAAATAGAAAGGCATGCACCATTAGACAATTGTTTTGCCATTATTATGTCAAGGTAAGTGATGGTCTCAGATTGTAAGCCACCGGGGCATAAGAAACACATGTCGCGAAGCTTTGCCATGCATGTCAGACCAACCTTCAAATTTTCAATTAAATAAAATCAGTTAACATAGGCAAATCTATTATACTCTTTGCTTCTTTGGCAGCAACTGCTTCAACGAGTTAGTAAAAAAAGAGATATAACCTGGGTTAAAATTAGTGCCATCTTCAGTGAACAGTCAGGAGAACCAGAAGCACCGAGTGAGGCATCTAGTAACCTACAAGTTGACTTAAAGTTTAGAAATGACATCATTAGTAACTTATGAAAAAATAAAATGAAGATGAAAACATTACTCACTGAAACAATACTTCGGTTTGGCTTTGAAGAGATGATAATCTTCTAGATGCACATATCTACAGAAAAAATATATATGTTTCATAAACATAGACTGTAATGGTAAGGGAACAAGAGAAAAAACCCAAATACAGGCAACAAAGAGACAAGAAGACAGACATACTCAATCCAGAAAATAAGATAATGAAGAAAAAGAAAGGATACCTCAACAACAAGAGACCAGCCCGTTAGCATATGAAGCTGAGCAGCTTGTTCTTCAAGATTTTTGTTATATTTCCATCCCCATCTCAGTAATTGTTGTATTGTTTCTCGAATTTCATTAAGTTCCACTTCAGTGCCAAAGGAGCTTAGCTGGGGATCATGCAAATTATATTTCTATAAATTGAAACCAGTCAATAAAGATAGCAACTGATACACAACTATTAAAATATAAGAAAATAAGCTAAATTAAGAAGACAAAAGAGTAAGTGCAGTGAAATTAGCAGAGAAATCACCTCCCAAAGTTTGTCACGAAATGCAGTCAGATCAATCAAACGGTCTCCACGTTCTGAGTAGTAATACAAACCGCCTTTCTCAGTAGTGGAAGGATTGCTAAGTATATCCTCTGCCTATGAGACAAATTGCATTAAACACCATGCACAGATAATAAGAAACATCAAACATATAAATAAAAACAGAGATATGCTTAATGATTTAGAAAAAATTACTTACCAGAAATCCATTCTTTATACTGGAAACAATCTGAGAAGACTTCAATGACGTTTCAGGAGTTTTAAACTGAACAACGTCAAGCAATTCTAAGACCTGTGGTTGAATGTCCAAAATTAATTGTTATATAGAATATAGAATGCAAAAGCAAAACAATAAATTGCTACTTATCACCTTCAATGGGGAAACATGAGCCATGCACTACGGTAGTACGGTACACACAAAAACAGGTTTATGAGTAATGATGCTTAGCAGTAATCTGGGGCACAGAAATATGAATACTCCCTCCATCCCATATTTAAGTTCCCACTTTCCCTTAAAGAACATCCCAAAATAAAGTTCTCATTCCTCTTAAGAAATAAATTGTGTGATTCGTATTATTTCTCTCTCCTCTACATAAATCTCAGCCACAAAATTTTATCTTTTCTTCTTAAACTCGGTGAAAAAGAAAATAAGAACTAAAATATGTGATGGACAGAGTATATAGAAGTGTCCCTAATGATTGATTATTTCAAACAACCACTTTATAGGGCATTGTGAACAAAGGAGTAAAGGAAACAATAAAGACTAAACGGATGATTGACACGGATCTGTTTCTAAATGCTGGTTCAACTACAGATCATTTAAAACTAGCCAATGAACATCAGTATTTATAAAAACGTTTGCAGAATGACCTAAAAGCACAATGTGGAACAACCTTATTTCCCTAAAGAACCAACAAAAGCCTTCAAGTGATAGCTCTAGAATCGGAAGAAAGGCTGTTGACTTCCCTTCAGGATCACAGAACCATTGTGATACAGGCTTCTAGCTACCATATATGTTGACCTTTACAAGTGAACACCCACAAGACCACTCAAAAAAGTAAAGAATTTTGATTATAAGCCACCCATCAGTTGGAGAGCTTGAATTTCCTTCTTCTGATGCAAACGTTTGAATTATAATTATCAAGTCAATACTAACCCTAGCAAAACGATGTGTAAAACAATGTAACAACCAGTACCTTAGTTTTACTGATCATTCTTGCTCCAGCTATATCGGGATTGTCTGGAGTAATAGAATCATCTGAGATGCCTTGCCCAAATAGTTTAACTATGATACTTTGACATGTTTCTCGATGTGTGGAGCTAGACATATCTGGAGAGTGCAATGCTACAGCTAAAAGCTTCAACAGCCAAGCTCTCTACACAAGCAAATAAAGCACAATGGCATTTGTTAAGAAATCATTGAAAGAAAAAATGGCATGAATCAATTCATTTTTTAAAGAGTTGCAACAGGATACTCATAACCATCCAACTAACAGACAAGACTAGAATAAATACTCTTAATTCAAGATACCCAGCTAGTACACGTAATGGAAGAACACAAATTCAACATCTCATTTACCTAGAGTTGGAAAGGAAATAAAACATAAGTTTACCCAAACAGACCTGGTGAAGGGAACTGATGCGAAGTGACTGGCTACTATTTCTTTTTGGGAGTGGAGCAACACCAATTATGTCCAGATGCTGTTACAATAATATATCAAACATTAAATTTTACGAATAGAATTCCCTAAGGTCCTCTAAATTGTAGTAGAGAATAGAACTAAAAGTTTAACAAATTAATCAGCAAGTACCTTTATGAAGAATTGATATCTTTTAGTGCTTAACAAATCCAAGATAGGGCCACAAGTTAGTGGATCTACTGACAACTCATAAAGAAGCTGGTTAAAGGAACTCAATTGTTAGCTAAGAAGGGTTGAGTTGTGATAACCATCAAAAAACAGTACACAGATGATAGAGCAAAGTCAAATTCTTCAATTGTAGTATTTAGCCCATGCACATATTGGGACTGCACAGCCAAAATCTAATACCAGAAGATATCTAACCTGAAAACCAAATTCATGAAGCAGCGCGTAGGCATCTGGCTTGAGAAGCTTTTCTAACTGATCAAGAATGACCTTCAAGCAACTGCAGAGAAATATAAAGGGTCATATCATGATCTTAGCATAAGAGAATTTGAAGAGAATAAGAGGGAAAGTCCGAACCTATAATGGAATTTTGGTTGTAGCTCAGTCCGCTCAATAGGGTTATCAAGATCAAACTTGAGTAACAAGTGAGTGATATTAGGGGCAGGTCTGCTGATATTATCAATTAGAAGCTGCAAGTGGATGGAGTAGAATACTCAGGGTTTGTACTAACAATAGTTAAAACAAATTACCTTGTATCAACAACCTCTAATCAAGACAAAAACAGTAAAGTAAGACATAATAAAGGTAAAGGCTGTTAAACACATTTTCATGAAATCAGAAGACCGGAACTCAAAGCCAACTCCAGTCAGTAACTTGGCATCAAATTAAGTTTTGCAGAAAAAATGGAGAACCAATTTCTATTAAAATTCCCATATGATATCAAATCATACTATTTCAGTTCACAGTTTTTAATAGATTCCTTGTGCTGAGCTCCATCTACATAGGTGAAACAGGAAATAGAAACAACATAACCAAAATAATCCTTGCAAACCTGACTACAGGAATGTGCAATAAGGGAAATAACAAAGAAAGTAAAGAAACCCCCATCCAAATCAGATGGTAGAAGGTAGAAACCTATCTTTACAAAAGTACAAAACAATCTTTCAAAACTGGGAAACTAAAGTTAAATGTGTTAGGAAACTAAAAGACATAAACAGCTGTTGGACAAACACCCAGCACAACTCTCTTAGTGAGCATCTCTATACTTTTCACTCTAGGCTGTAAGAGGTCATTGCTCCCTAGATGCATGAATGCATCAGTACATTATATTAATATTCAACATAATTTGATTGGAAGCCTTGTCAGCCATAGTAAAATTGATCAACATAACCCACTTCTTCCTCATTTGCATGATGATCATCACCTAATACCTCAAATCAAAAACATCCAACCCAAGCAAATTTTACAAGATCTTATAGACGAAATGCTCATCCATTGCCTACCCCCAAAACCTCTTTGCCTCTCCATCTTGTTCTTATCTGATTCTACTGTGCCTTGGCAAAAAGTGAGGAATTGATATTCAACTATTCAAGACTGAAAGCATAGACAAAGTCTGTTTTCAAGTTTGATGAATCTCTCTCAATGGAGAACCAATGCATTGCAGCTATAAATTTAGGCGAACATAAAATGGGGTAGTTCTAAAAGTTCATACTTGCTGCTCTTTCTGTGTACTTAAAGAGATACATAAGCATGAAGAGAGAAAAAACTTAATTCTAGACATTTCTAACTAGAACTCTGACGGGACCATAGAAACATACTTGAAGAATGAGTATACAAGGATCTTCACTCATGTCCTCAATAGATTGGCATTCTTCAGAACGTAATTCTAAGCAAGCAGCATAATCCTCAACCAAGCACCCCGCAACATTGGATTTCAAGAGAAGTTGAACAAGCCCAACCATACGAGAACTGCCATTAATATACAAAACCTAGAAATGAAATGTTTTTGCACAAGAGAATGTAGTATCATGACATGAAACAAAACACATTTTAATAAAAAAAGGATAGCAAAACCTTAAGACACTCATTATTTTAATAGAGCACTGCTGAATACGAGGTTGCATATCATATCGGATATACTCCAACAAAGCGAGAACTTGGTTATGGTCTTGGGAAAGAATGACATCCAAGGGCTGTACGTGAAAGAATGAGCCAGTAGAGATTAAGATGTTAGTCAAGAATCATGAAATAAAGTCTAGCATTTAGCCAAACATGCCAAAAAAGAACCATTTCAAGGATATATTTTCCAAATCAGATGCATTTGAGTTAAGAATTTGATTGCATTAGTAAGAAAAAATTACATCTTAAGAGAGAACGTTCACAATAAAAAGATCAATCAATGTTTAACTTTGGTATTATACCTGGTATACAGGGCGCCAGAAATCAGAAACAATCAAATCTTTCTCTAAAACAAGAAGTATAATCTCCAACGAGAGGAGTATAGCCTTTTCAAGAAGGTGCCCATGACCTTGACTTGTTCTTTCATTTATAACGATGCTAACTCCCGGTAAAAGAATACTCATAACATTCCGAAATGCACTTTTACCACTCATAAAATCCTGCAAAAAAATCTTGTAATTAAATTGCAGAAAGTACAAACTATGTACCCGTGTGATAACACACTGATAATAGGGAAAGTTAACGTAATAATCATGCTGATAACAAACTGAAATAAATGAACTTCAAAAAAGGCGTTGAAAGGCATTACTTTCATCAGTTCAACGACTGGGAGCTGCATTTGAACAGGGGCAGATTGTCCAGATTCAGAAAGTTGAGATTGATCAGCAATATTTTCAATATCTTCATCTTTGAAGCCATACATGCTGAGCATCCTGCAACCCAAAGAAGTGAACACAAGTTCAAAACTTCTTAGAAGACAGCACAATGCAGGTATACCTGGACCATCTAACTAGAATAGCAGAACTAGAATAAAAACTTAAAAGGGAGATATTGTGGACAAGAAAATCACATCTTGAAATGATTGAAGCAAGCAATAACCAGCTGCCATTTCTCAGAAGGATCTGCATAGGCTCTCTGGGGAAATGGCCCAAATACCTGCTCATAAATGAACTTAAAGATGCCAATGAATCTGCAAGGATGTCACTCAATGTCAGGAAGAAGAAAAATGAATGAGAGAAAATTACATTGCCAAAACACAATACCTGCGCCCTCTATCAGTAAGATCCTTCTCCTCGGCAATGAGAGAATTCAACAAATTAATAAATGATATAGTGGATGGGTATTGTTCACGTCTTGCTTCTATTTCATTCAGCTCAAACTGCATATCATAAACCTGTTTGCACACAAAAAATTGGATTGTAAGCATCTAAAAAGGAACAGCAGTTTATGAAAAGAAGAAAAGAATCATACATGTAACTTCATCAAGATTTTCATCTGATCATCTCTTTAACATATTTACAGAACCTATAGAAACTAATCCTTACAATCAAGCAATGACAATATATCAACCCCAAAAGGGTAGCACAATTCTAGCAACGGACAGGCAGAACTTCAGGTATATCAACGAAGAGAATCAAGGAAATGAAAAATTCAATAAAATTTCAGCCATTCAGAAAATGTTTGGAAAGCATGATGTAATATGAAAGGCCATTGAATAACAACATGTGTTGCCATTGGTTGTCCAGTGGTCCCAGCATGATGTCCAACAACTACTGGTAAATCATACTGTTCCAGGTATCTCCAAACTGTATCTTTCATAACTGGAGAAACTTTAACAAACGTAGTGATCGTATTTCGCAGAGCGCCCTGCCAAACAGAAGCACAGAGGAAAATGGATAGCTTAGCATAATGGATCAAATCCATACAATCAGATGAAAGATAGAAATATTCAAGGTCCAAACCTTAAGATAGGGAGGAACATTTTCATATCCAAGTAATTTGAATAATGGTTCAATATCAGTAAACCAATTCTTCCTTTCGATGGGATTTGCATTTTCAACAACCTGTAACATTGAAGAAAATTTTACAAGCCTTACCTAATTCGTTTATTAACAAAGACATAGTATGAGATTAAACTGAAACAGTTCAGGGATATTATCACCTTTTGCAGAACATTCAAGTATGCAACAAGAGCTTTGGCATCTCCTTCCTGTATATCTGGTAACATTGCACCGGGGCTCTGGATGGCTTGTTTGAACTTTTCTTCGTAAATCGATAAGCAGCTGAATAAAGTGCCCCACCCAATAGAACGAAACGTCTTTCCTTGAAGCAACTCAAAAACTTTGGAGGAACCCTCAGCAGTAGAAGCCTAGTTTTAAGTAGCATGCCTTTTAGAATATATGTCTCTGGTGAGCCATAAGAGAGATAATGTTTTAAATAGTGATTTTCTTTTTGTTACCAAGGTACTCAGCATTTTCAGAAATGCAACAAGCGTGTGAAAATTAGTGTGGTCCTCTCCAGCAAAATTGACAAAAGTCCACAAGACATCATTGCCAGACAACAGGTCAGGTTCCCGCTAGTGAACAAACAAACATAATTAATATGTGAATGAATACACACACACATTAATATATGAAAGTACTGGAAATAAGAGAAGCCGAAAAGAATGCATTCGCATCTCTAACGTCTCCCACGGTTCATGAAAGCACAAAAGAGATCGTTCCTATTAATAAAAATAGTCCATTAAACATTAAGATACTCAAATGACATAATATATATTTAAATCTCAAAAAAATTGTAATAGTATTGGTAAGTGATAGAACAGTCACTACAAGCTGGCTCCACATCATGCAACACCACCAGCAAACCCAGTGCATTCCCATAAGTGGGGTCTGGGGAGTGGGAAGGGTAAGATGTAAGCAGGTCTTATCTCTGCCCGTAAAGAGTAGAGAGGTTGTTTCTGAAAGATATCACCATTTCACATGATGCAGATTATTATAAGATTTTTTCCCCGCTGTGGTGTGATAAATCAATGAGATGATTAATTGAAATTTATGTCACATATTTTGGATATGCAACTTCACAAAATGACAGCTTAGCGCAATAGACTCCTAGAAAGTATGGAATAATAGCCAACTGGCTTCAATCATTTACACTAACATATCCCCAGATCAGCAGTAATTATCATGCTATAGAAAAGATCAATTAACTCTGAAAGTCTGAAAAAAATCCTATCATCCAATGCAACACAATTGACTCTGGTCTCTAGGAGCAAAAATGGATAGTGTATTGTGGATTAGTAGAGTAAAGTTTACATCTCAAACTATCCTATAGTCGGATCAAGAAATCAGCCCATACTTCATACATGACAACCTCAAAATACACAATTAGCCAATATAAAGAATAAGACCTTGAACCCCATCCATTTTAGGAAGAGAAATAGCATTCAAAATGCACTAACCTGATAAATTTCACTAACAAACTCCAAAAGTGAAACAAAAGTCTGTGGAGCTGGATTAATCTTCTGAGTATGCATGCTTCTATCTTGGTCATGAGAACTGGTCATGCGATATGGACTCAATTCTATCATAGCCTTGTCTTTCGCTTCTTTCACCTTTCAAACGACAGTAAGCATTGAAAGTAACATATATGAAAGACAAAAGAAAAAATATGAGGAATTCATATTAATAAGATAATAAGAAAACGCTAAAATCCCATCTTGAGCCAGTAACAGTACTTCTTAAAAGTGGCTTCATGTGTTAGCACTGTGCAACTGTGTGCATGTTCGGAAGTGGAAAAGCATATATGCATATTTCTAGGCTAAGATGAAATTGTACAAACCTTATCTCGGCCAAGAGGATGAGACAGAAAGCAAGACATCATTTTGTGCAAATAAGCATGATACATATAAACCATATCTTCGTCATCATTCTGCACCAGTAAAAGTTAGTTCATCATCTTAGCTTGTGCAAAAATGCAAATGAATGTAACATCAAGTAATGTGTAAAGTACATAATGACTAGAAAACAGATATAGCTACACAAAGACAACTAGCTCTGCAGAACTAGAAATTCATTACTCCTGCATTTGTCATCCACAAGTAATGATTACATTATCTTCCATAAAAAACACTAACCTCAAAAGCAGGAGTTTGAAGAATGTTAGCCATCCAAAATTCAAAAACATTGTCAGAGAATATGACTTCCAACAATGTGTTAATAGTTCGAATGTCGTGCGATGAAACACTGGGCCCGGTGTCTTGAGCATCAACTCCATCATGGATTAACATTAAATGTACAAGCCAAGCATGCCTTACGCAATTAACATAGCCTTTGACAACAGGATCTTCCACACTAACCATTATCTGGAAGAAAAACTACTGGTCATAAACTTCTGATTCAACAACTCAGTAAAATCCTACAAAAGTAGGGTCTAAGGAGGGTGTGTGTATGCAGACCTTGCCCCTACAGGGAGCAGGGAATAAACTTCCAATTCATTATATATAAATGATAATAAAATCTTTGAATGTGATAGCTCTACGTACAGTTTCTTGAAATTCATGTCTGAAAGAAACGTCTCGGGTCAAGATAGATGCCTTATCTAGAACTGCACTCAATGCATCTGATACTAAAGATACCACAACAGAGAAAAGGAGGCCATGGGCTATCTGCAAATTTGATTGAAATAGTCAAATAGCAATCCACATAAACACATGAAGAGTGCTCATGAGTGTATCATATCCTACATTAGCAAGATTACAGGGAACAGGTGCACTCAACACCAAATTGGTTATAATCTTGACAGTTAAGAATTAAACATGCATGAAGGTAGATCATTTGGCTACCAACCCACCACAAAGATGTGCAAGAAACAATTGCATGACATCTAGTACTTTTACATACTTATAAACAAATACCTTTGGCACATTATTAGCTTTATTTAATACTCTGTAAAATTAATAAAATACATATAAAAAAGAGTGAAATATAGTGAACGGAAGAAGATGACCCTAAAAGAGGAAAACTACCTAGAGCACACAAAATGAAAAATGGTATATTCAGGCTATCAATTCCCTATTCCATTCCATCTAACAACTCCTTGCTCCATTTTATTAAATAGCTCCATGTTCCATTCCATCAAACAAGTCCATGCTCAAGTTTTAATTCCAAAGCCAACAAAAAATTACTGAAGCTTTCACTGCTCCTTGCAACTACTAAACAATACCTTGAAATGAAATCAAATTATTTTAGCATCACAATACTATGTATAATTAGCAAAACCTGATGTTTTATGGTATCAGTGTTGCAATTAAGTTCCACTCCACTGTCTTTTAGAGCAGAGAAAATGTCTTTTATATCTTTGGGGCCTGCAAACATTACAAATAATTAGAAAACTATCAATAGTTGTGGATAAGAAGCAAAGAGAAAATCATGAGAACTGATAGGCGATTACACTGTGAGTGTGCTTCATGATGAGGTAAAATGCTTCAAGAGATGGTAATAGAAAGAAACAACAAATAAGAACCAAGATGATAAATTTATATAAGTGTATTTTCAATCATGTTTGATTCAACTAAAAAATAACAACAATGCAACGAACGAAAAAAAGCACATAAAATCTTCAAAATAGGATGCAAATTCAGATTTGTGTAAAGTTTGATAAGACGATAACTTGGAGAAAGCATTAATATTCCGTATCATTTTGTCTCTTGACTAGTGCTCCATACAACTTTTCACATTAAGGGGCTGTTTGGCAACTTCTAAATAGGTAAGTGCTGAACCATTAAAAGGTCTGAACCATTAAGTGCTGAACCAGTAAGAGGTCTTAACCATTAAGAGCTAGTATATTGCTTAACTATTCAGAGGCAAATGTCAAATAAGAGGTCTTAACCATTCAGACTTTGTATAATACTTATTTACTTAACCATTCAGAGGCAAATGTCTGAACATAACCATTCAGAGGCTGAAACAAACAGTCTGAACCATTAAGTGTTGAACCATTCAGACATCTGAACCATTAAGAGGCTGAAACAAACAGCCCCTAAGTCTGCAACATCAATTAAACAAATAATTTTTCACTGGTAGAGGTAAAGTTTGCATACATCCTACCCACACTGGGTCAATTATCGTTGTTTTAGTCTGCAACTTCAAAATCAACATGCTTTTGTGCCTTCTAGTAAGTAAAATGTGCCGCTTTTATTGGTAATGATGATAAAAGTGGCACATTTTAGGATTAAAGGTGACAATTTCAATAGTCAAGTAACGAATTAGTTCGATTTTGAAATCAAAGGTTAAGTCTAAAATCATGATAGTTAAGTCACCCCGCAAAAACTAGAATTAATCCTGAAAAAAGACATAGTATTTGTAGCTGAACTACATTATGTAACAGGACTTAGCCATAAAATAACCAGGCCTTTATAAATATGATATGTTCTGTTGGATTGAGTACACAAGCACTTTAAGTGACTTCCTCATTCTATGATCATAGAGAAGACAATGGAAACAAATCTTTTTGCACAATGGAGAAGTGCGCTGTGATATGTTCACTCTATATGATCAAGAAATGCTACAACAGCAATAGCAATGCATATGATAAAATCATAAAAAAGCATATTTCTTAACAGTGTACATTTGAAAGATGAAGCACTTTTATGATTAGTGTGCAAATAAATACAATAGCCCAATGGGATTTTATGAAAAAAACAAACAATATATACAAAAAAAAATATGGAGGAAAAGAAATTTGATCCAGAACATCTATGAATAGAGATCAGTCCCGTGTTGCTTACTTGCCCGTACAATCAAAACAGAAAGGACAAGACAATGAGTAAGGATGAGCCTTTCCCTAGCAACTACAGCTTTTCGTTCCACTAGAGCACCTCTCGAATCAAGAACATAGAGCTCACAGTTTGGCCCACCCAATCCAGCTGGTTCTTCTCGATTGAGCTCCTAAAAGGTAACTAACAAATGTCATTATGAACTTGCACCTTTTACAAAAACAACCAAAGTGTCGAATAAACAAAAAAAATATAATGTATCTATGCATTTAACAATCGATGGCACATCACGCATTATAATGTTCATTATAAGATTGGATAGTGTTCAAAGTTTCAGACATTTGGGAACTCAAAAAAGCTACAGTGTGAAAACCATGCATTTGACAAGGAATGTTTTGGTTGATGCACGGATTTTGTTGTGTTCCATCTATAAGAAATGTGTGTGAATATAATAGAACCATCTGTGTTCTCCAACTTTTTACAAAATTTAGGAGGGAGGAGATTCCTAAAGGAATCAAATATTTAAATGTTCATCCAAACTTCACTTCTGTTTGAATTCATGTTGGTCAGTGGCCCATACGAGGCCTGACATTACACGTCCAAGTAATTCAAGACCAAAGAGGCATTCAAGTTAGTTTTAGGACCTTTATAAGTGTAATTAACCGTTGTCTGACTCCTCCATTCATGAGATCCTCCATGTATCTAAGTAGATCTGCCACAAGATCAGCATCATGTCCTTGATCAAGGACAACAGCCTACACAAATGGAGACATCAATGCAGATATAACCAGAAACGGGGTTTAACCATACAAGCAAGAATGAATAATACCCTTAATATCATGTAAAAAGCAGTTATGAGATCTCTTCTCTCAGTATACCAAAGTCCTGCAGCAAGGCGCATAATTTCTAAATGATCTCGCCCCAATAGTCCCCACTGCAAAGTTTAGCACTTTACACATATTAAGACAAATATAGATTTTTTTAAATTGAACTATCACTCGTGTAAGCATGGAACAAATGGTATTCTCCCCTGTGACTTTTCTGAATTCTGCCAGTGTGATAACAGTTGATTTACTCAATGAAAAAAACATTATTCTTCTACTTGAGCAATGTAAAATGGAAAAGTAAATGACTTACCTCTTGATTAGCAGAAATAAGTAATCGTGTGCACTCTATCTCATTGAGATGTAAATCATCACTCAACTTTAAAGCCTGGCATATAGTGTTACAGATAATTTAGAGAAAAAAAAATCTTGGGCCAAAGTGCCAAACAAATGACAAGTAAAGAAATACACCAACTTATATCCAAGAAACTGCTGCCACAGGTAGTGCAAAAAAATTAATATATAATGGGGCACATAACATAGCATTCTTTTAGAAGACAAAGGGCATGTTTTTACAGAACTATTCACCTAATTGACCTGCCACATGGACAGTACAGATTGCATTGTGTGCATTGATATTGACAGTCAGCATATGTTATGTATATAATCAGGTGATTCTAACAATATACGTAGCATGTCTTAAGAAACATAAACATTACACAATTGTTTAAAGAGACAAAAGCAAGAAATTTGGGGTCTAACTCACAATCTGAACATCCTGGTCATCAAGTGATATCCGCCCAGAATCTGGAAGCCTGACTTCTTTAGACTGTACTTGCACTCTGTCTGAGGGCTTTGGAGCCTGTGTGGGGAAATACAGTATATTAAAATATTCTCCAACAATCAAATATTTATCTAAATGGCAATCTTCCTAGATAGATAAAAATACAGCACATGCAGATGCAAAGGCAACCCACATAATTCCTCGCCTTAATAAAGAAAAAAATAGCAATAAAGCTTCAAACTCCAAACAATCTTCAATAGAAGTAGAAAACTTGATGAGCAACTAGGCCTCTCCAAATCAGTAAATTTTATCACAGTTCTGATATCCATGTTGAAATGTGAGCTGAAAGTCTTAGCTATCACAGAACTCAAAACTCAACTCAGTGCATTAGCATTGTCCGCCCAAAATCAACACTTATATATACGAGCTAGTGATAGAATACCGGGTAGGAAACAAGGGAACGTAGACGAGGCATGGACTGGCGGACGGCGTGAAGCAGCTCCACCCTCTGCGACGGCGAAGGCGGAGTGGGGCCCAGCAGGGCCGACTCTATCAAGAAGAGAAGCTGCTTCGGTGACACCATCGCTCTTCCCGAATCTTCGCCTGTTCGATTGGAGCTCAGAGTGGATAAAATGGTTACAGAGAAAATCGCAGTGATTTCGGGGATCCGGCGGAGGGAAAAGCCCTAACGGAGGGGTTTTAGAGCAGCGGTCAGGCGGCCGGGCCAAATTTCAAAAGTTTTTTCAACTTTTTTTTTTAAAATCAATAAAATGGAAAGAAAAATGCGTGAGAACAAAGCAAACACAAAAAAGTGACTCTACTTTTTTTGGTAGGGTGCAATTGACGGGGCAGGGGTGTGTTCGGGTCGGAGAGAGATGGGGGATTTACTGGATATAGGAACCATCAATTTTACAAACGGGACATCGGAGTATCCCTGGTCATCCCATAACATTGTCAGACAATGTCATGAGAATCTCATCCAAATGATTGTTGGGGTTACTTCCATCAAACATATGAATCATCCACTTTTATTTCTTCAAACCTTCGATTTTTATTCTTCAAAAATCGAGGAAACTCAGCACCATCCACCATGTGAAACTTACAACTAGGATTTTACACTTAGAGGAAAGACTAGCTTCATCAATGGCAGCTACCCTATAAAAGAGAGTTCTTTAATTGTGGTGATGACATGTGGCACACGACATGGTAAATTTTTTTAGTTAAATTTGTATTAAATAGAATTAAAACACAAGTCATCATCTAATGTAGGACATAAATTTTGTATTCTTTAAATAATATTTAATACTCCGTAATGTTTAGTGGAAGGAATAATGTCCAATGATGGTGGACATCTACTTGAATAATGACTAATAGATAATAATCAATAGTCTTACGTTGGAAAATAAAAACATATGGTACTATATTGAAAAAGTCATTAGGTTCTTGTCCTATTTAGATAAATTTTCCATTTTTTCCACATGGCATAATGTCATTATTCCACATAAAATATAATACATTTGCATCATTATTAAAATTATAATTTTTACTTCAAAAAAATATCATAAGAGTTAGTTAAAAAATCCCTTTCTTATTTATTTATTGTACCTACTATTAAAAATATTATATTTATAGTTAAAACATGTAGAATATATATATATATATATATATATATATATATATATATATATATATATATATATATATATATATATATATATATATATATATATTGGTTCTGGTAAGAATGTAATCTTAGGAGAGAAATGAAAATGAATCTGGTGCTTTAGATTGTGAGATTTAAGGGTCAAGATTGCATCAAAACTAGATGCACCAAAATGGTTTGAAAATGCATCACGTCAAAATGCATCAAAATCCTTTGAAAATGCACTATCTCAAAATCTGAGCACAGAATGCAATCTGAGCCGCACAATGCATCAGAGATATACGTATATGTATGTATATGTGCATATTTAGTATTTGACCATTTTTTCTTTTTATTACCTTTTAAAAAAATAATTATATAAAGTACGTTACCATATCAAGTAGTCTAGCTAGTATAAACTAATACCTCTGTCATAGTGTATTTGTCAAGTTTGACTTTTTTCAGTCAAATTGGATAATCTTTGAACTCCAATTACTCTCAATTTATATTGCATATTGGCATAACTAAATACAATTTTGAAAGTTCTCAATACGGTAATCCAATAAAGTCATTTTTATGTTAAAATACATTACGGTTTTTAATTAATTTAAGCTCAAAGTTTGTCTGATTTGACTATAAAAAGTCAAACTGGACAATTACATTGGGACGGAGGGAATATTATATACTCGTATAAATTTTAGAGCATAGGTATTATTGTTAAAATACAATTTTTTTAAAAAAAATCGTATCTAATAATAGTCTAGCTACGATAAAATATCATATCCAAATTTATAAAAAAAAAAACTTATAATGCTTGTCACATTATTATTAAAAAAATTTAAATAAATACAATTAAATTTTAATTCATATAATGTTTATATATTAGTTGAACTTTTAACAAATATAGAAAATGTTAATATAATTCTTAAATAGTCATACATATATCTATGTTCACTATTTTATTTGTTATTTTTTCTTGGAGTTCATTTTTTTAGAAAATAGTGGAATAAAATATATATATTTTTCATTTTCATACATGTATAGTATTTCATACACAAAGATGACAAAATAAAACAAAAAATTCAAAATTTCCTTAAATATTTGAAATATAGCTTTCTATCAAAATTATAAATTTAATTAGTCAAAATGATTTTGGTCAAAATTATAAATTTAAAATACAACTTTCTACCCAAATTAGACTACCTAATTATTAATTAATTACCGAGATGATCTTGGTTAATTGAAAATAATGTTTTGTTTTGATTCTGACTAACGGTCAGTCAGTCATCGAAACAACATTTAAACTTATAATTTTCCAAAATGTTTCTTTCAAATGGAGAGTTTTCCTAATTTAGTCGTTTTTTGAAATAAAACTCATTAAGTATACAAATTAATTTCAAATATTATAGAATAAGAATATAATAATAAAATTATAAATATAATTTAATAATTTTGAAAGTAACATTTCAGATTGTTTAAATTTAATTTAAAAATATCATGGAATGAAATATTTAATAAACAGTTTTATTTAACGCTACCAACAGTTCCGTTAATTTATCCGTTGAAACAAAATACATTGTAGACATATATTGAACTCAAAGTTAACAAATTTTAATCAAAAATAAATGAAATGAAAAAATTAAATTAATTGATTAATTAATTTTTTCTTCTCTTCGTTGGATTGTACGGAGTATTTATAAAAAGAAACGCACAAAAAATGAGTATACGATAACAAGCTATACTGGAAGTTCTTTGTGAAGTGCTTGTCCCTCCGCCGGAACGACGAGGAGCCGCCGGCAAGACGGGCAAGACGCGCGCGAAACCAGCCACGCGTCAACACACCGCGCGTGGAAGCCATGGCAGCACACCGGCAGCACCCGGAGTTCTTCTCCGGCGGAATATTCCGTGAGACAGATCGGGCATTCTGAGAACTTCCGGGAATGCTCCGCCGCGAAACTGACCACCGGCAGCGAATCCAGGACGCCTCTGCTCAATCCCCTGTACGCCGGCCCCGCCACCCAGCCGGACATCCACCGGTGGAAGGCAAAAAAAGCGCAAAATAAGGCGAAGAAGAGAATGGCCCATATGACCACCGAGATGAAAAAAAATACGATTGAGAATTCGAGTTTCGACATATCGCCGGCCGCCGGAGTTTCTTAAGTTTTGTCCTGACGACGGCTGCCGGAATTTGTTCGGTTTTTATAAACCGTCAACCCGGGGAATTTTGGGAATTCAGATTTTTAAAAATGAGCGGGACCCAAATATATGCACTTCTGAATTTTTGAGTCTTTTGCATTACGGAGTATTGTAGAAATTGATCATTTAAATTGAAAAAAAACCATTTTTGGTAAAATTCTAAATATGGAGCTAAATACACAATTTAAGTTTTGGAGTAATTCTTTTGAGAGTAATGCTAGAGTCACAAACAAACAGTTCACAAAATTCACAAACTTGTCTTTTTAACACTTTTCTAGAAATAAGATGCACTCAAATAATAAAAGATATTTTAATTTAAAATCCACAAAAGGCAAATTTGTGAAGTTTGTGAACTATATGTTTGTGACTCTAGCATTTTCCTTCTTTTGATAAAAAACTTCCAAATTAAAGTTATTAACAAATTAATCATTTTGACAATGGGCCTGTTTGGGAATAGTTTTACCGATTAGCGTTAGCGTTTTCAAAAAGCTATCTACGGGCAGCTTTTAGCGTTAGCGTTTTCAAATTAATCTGCACCGTTAAAATTTTATCTAAAACGCTGATGCTAATCGCTAAAGCTATTCCCAAACAAGCCCAATGTTTTAGAATAATTTGAAATTGTGTCATGTTGCGCGCTAATTTCCTTGGAACGACAATTTATCGTCACGTATTCTGAATTTAAGATTAAAATTTTATCTATTCTTTGAAAAAAGTACACCGCTTCTCTCTAACTTTTTGAAAACTGTATGATTTACCCACGAACATTAAAAAGTATACTGTTTACCCTTGAACTTTTCGAAAATTGCACGATTTACCCATGAACATTAAAAAGTGTACTCCGTATCAAATACTCCTGAACAATTTAAAATGTTGCACCATTGGTCTTAAAATGCTAGATAGGGAGTGCGTTAATCTCACGCACTAGAATAACGAGTATGATTCCTTTTGCCCTTGTGAATTCTATAAAGTACCTTTTCCCAACATTATCGTCTTTATTTGAATATTCAGAGGTAAACTGTGCAATTTCCAAAGAGTTCAGAGGTATTTGGTGCACTTTTTAATGTTCAGGAGTATATCATGCAATTTCTAAAGAATTCAGGGATATTTGGTGCATATTTTAATGTTTAGAGGTAAATCGTGTAACTTTTTAAAAACTTCGGGAGTAAACACTTTTCTCTTTTTTTTAAAAAAAAAGTACTTTGGGTATTAGTGTTGGCAATTTGGCACTCTAGTGCCCTGCTATATTACTCCTGTTTAAAAAATGTATTTCATTAGATTTTTTGTAGTAAAAATTAAATCATAAAATTGATTAAAAAAATTAAATTGCAATATAACTATACAAGTTTGATATCATTATATTTAAGATATCAGCTATGTTAAATAAAAGTTCTAAAATATCTTATTTAAATAAAAATTTATAGTTGATCATCCATCATTGTCATCGTTGTCGCAAACAACCACTCAATTGTCGTCTATGACGATACACCGTAACCAATAATGTTGCTGTAACCACGGGTAAAAAATATTCAACTTTCACCTTATTTGATAATAAAATTTTTTTTGGTGTTGCGTTTTAATTTAAACTTTAACAGCATAAATAACTTTTTAAAAAGCTAATACTAAAGGGTACTATTAGATAGTTTTTTTCTTCAAAGCTATATCTTCTAATGTTATTGCTAAACAAGGCCATTTTCACACAATAGTTAGAGCTAGCAAATCGGTTGGTCAAGTCGGGTTCAGGTTCGGTCACTTCAGATTCAGGTTACTTCGGGTCAGGTCAATTCGGGTTTAGGTTGAAAAGTATATGTTCATGACCCAGTGTCATTGGATTTGGGTCAACCCAATGTGTTATGACTTTGGTTTTTTAAATTTTTAAATTCATATTAACACTTGAATTTTTCATTGAATAAATTTAAAATATCAAAAGCATGCATTAAATATATTAGATTATTTTAGTTTAATTTCTGGAGTAATTTTTAGATATATAAATCAATATAAATAATTAAAAAAAATGCATAAGTCTTGAAAAAGTAAGATGATTGTGTTATACCATTAAAATTTTGTCCAAAAATGAGTAGTAAGAAAATATAATAATAACCTTATTTTTATAACATTATATTTCATAATAAAGTATATAATTTCTTAAAACTCTTACATTAGCGGGTCGGTCAGGTCGGGATCAGTCGTGTTTGATCTATTTTTGTGGGGCATTTTGGGTTCGGTCATGAAAATCTCTGTTCAAAACTCAATGTTTTCGAGTCGGGTTTCGAGTCAAAAATAGTTAAGGTCATTTCTTGCCAGGTCTAACAATAGCCATTGAATATAAATTTGACAACTCTACAATTGATTTAGTTTAACCAACACAATCTAGTTGTTCTAGGTGCAGTGCCTCAGGGAGGGAGAAGAGTGATCCTCCGTGGCACTGCCACATCATAGGTGGAGCCCACCTCCTCCCTCTCGTGACTACGTGAGTGTGTGCGTGACTGCGTGAGTAAGGGAGAAAAAATGGGGTGACTACAACCACAGTAAAATGGAGACATGGAGGGGCGAGCGTGATACGGTATTTGATACGTACGAATTTGGTACCAAATATTTCGATTCGGTATGAGATTTTACATTGTGTTGATCCCGATCCCAAAGTATCGGTTCGGTATGGAGGAGCGGGATCGGTCGTGTTTGATCCATTTTTGTATTTTATATATATATATATATATATATATATATATATATATATATATATATATATATATATATATATATATATATATATATATATATATATATATATATATATATATATATATATATATATATATATATATAATTTGGATCCGGTGAGAATAGGATCTTGTGAAAGAAATGAGAATTATTCTGGACCATTAGATCAAGTACTTCCTTATCTCATTATTACGACATTTAATTCTATCTAACAAGGTTATCTCTGTCAATTTACATTTCTTCCATTTCTCTCGCATGTAACCAATTTCACATCCCTTAATTATCGCCCATGATTTCAAATTAATACTCCGTAATTATTTTTTTGGGGGAAAGGGATTCTATTACGGAGTATTCTTTAGGCAAAATAGTTTTGTACTGGGAGGGTTCCTCTGCAGATGCGTTGCGTATATTATTGCTTTGATTTTCATTCTTCTTTTTTTTACACTTTGTTTGTTTTCTTATTTGTTATTGTGAATAAAAATAATGTATTTAAATAAGAAAACAATGCATTCTCAGAGTCATGATTAAAAATAATGCATCATGTAATTGCATGTGCACTCTCAAAATCACAGTTAATGCATTGTTGGTGAATTTTTTTGACACAAATATGATGCATTTAATTGTATATTTTAGGAAATGATTTGTTTGTAAACAACGATACATTTGAAATGTTTTGTGATACATTTGAATATAAGTTGGAAATACGTTGAATAAATGTCTATTTTAAAACATAAAAGTGCATCTTTAATACATTCAAGTGCAAGGTAGATGTATGTTTGAGAAAGCATATCGTTAAGTATTAGCTCAAATGGTAGAACGATAATTGAAAACAAACTATTTTTAAAAAGTCGGTATGACACTTATTCTAATACAATGCATTTTTAGGCTTTATCTTTACATACAAAGTCACTAAAGAGTTATTATTTACAACTTTACAAATTAATATAATAAAATTTGGATAAAATTAAAAGACAAATCACAGTACATGTACCAATCATCATAGTGCATTCGCATTACATCACAATGCAAATATCGATCATCGTAGTGCATCTTCCAAAAAAAAGTTTGGAAATGTGAGATGTTAAAACTCATTTTCCCGAAAAATTGGCCTAAAAATTCTTTCGTAATTTTTTAATTTGTTAAATAGTAGAAAAAAAAATTATGTTTAAATTTGACTTTTCTTATTTTAAAATATGAGAGCAATATAATTTCAAAATTTTATGTTCAATATTGTTGGGGTTAATTGGGTAGATCTCAACAAGAGATTTTTAACGGCATATTTTTTTTGTCAATAATGAATTTACTTACAAAAAAATATTTACTATAAAATAAACAATGCAGTCAAATAATAATTGAATGAAATGGAATTGATATTTTAATATAATAACATTAGTTGTTTCTAAATGCTAGTAAATCGATTAAGTGCCCATATTTATTGAGAGAATATGGGATGCAGTTTCTTTTTTTATTCGGTGAGAATTGGGATAATATATGACCCTTATGCCCTTCATAACTTATTCCTCCTAATTTTTAGCAATCTCACGATTACCTAACAAAAATAAGTTCATAAAGTCATCCAATGCAATATTAAATCCTAGCCGTCAGATGCATGTAATCTAGCGCATCAAAACTATTCTCATTTCTTTCACCAAGCACCATTACTGCACCATATATATATATATATATATATATATATATATATATATATATATATATATATATATATATATATATATATATATATATATATATATATATATTATATATATATATATATATATATATATATATATATATATATATATATATATATATATATATATATATATATATATATATATATATATATATATATATATATATATATATATATATATATATATATATTGGTTCTGGTAAGAATGCAATCTTAGAAGAGAAATAAGAATGAATCTGGTGCTTTAGATTATGAGATCTAAGGGCCAGATTGCATCAAAATCAGATGCACCAAATGGTTTCAAAATGCATCACGTCGAAATGCACCAAAATCCTTTGAAAATGCACTATCTCAAAATCTAAGCGCAGTATGCAATCTGAGCCGCACGATGCATCAGATCTAACGGCTAGATTTTATTCTCATTTCTCTCCACAAGATGCATTCTCACAGGAACCAACCCCTATATATATATATATATATATATATATATATATATATATTAATATATATTATATATATATATATATATATATATATTATATATATATATATATATATATATATATATATATATATATATATATATATATATATATATATATATATATATATATATATATATATATATATATATATATATATATATATATATATATATATATATATATATATATATATATATATATATATATATATATATATATATATATATATATATCCTCTATGTTATATAAATGAGAAAGAGAGTTAGGTACCCCTTAATTTTATGCACTTTTTCCATCCAAAAGAGTTGTACATTATGCTTTGGATGTTGTACTTAATGAAAAATGGGTGGAGTGTATTAAATGAGGTGGGTGAGGTGTAATAAATAAAGTAAGTGTGGGTAGTTGTGGTATTTTAGTTGTTAAAAAATGAAACGAGAAGATTTATTGTGGACAAAGAAAAAGGCTATTGAAATGAGAAGATCTATTGTGGACAAAGAAAAAGAGCTATTGCAAAGTTGGAAATAAAAAATAGTGTACAACATCCAAAGCATAATGTACAACTCTTTTGGATGGAAAAAGTGCATAAAATTAAGGGGTACCTAACTCTCTTTCTCATTTATATAACATAGAGGATATATATATATATATATATATATATATATATATATATATATATATATATATATATATATATATATATAGATTTTTGTTCCGGTGAGAATAAGATCTTATGAAAGAAATAAGAATGATTTATAACCATTGGATCTGTTGAAATACGGAGACTTCTAAGAGCATTTGCAGTGGCGAGGAGAATGACCTCCACGCACTGCCACATTAGCACCAGATCTCTTTCTCCTCGCGTGTAACTTGCTTTTTGCCTCTTTCTGCGAGTATTGGCCGATGCATGGAATGGCTAGTGGAGCAGCTACTGGGAGGAAGACCACATGGGGTAATTACTCAATTTCCTTTTCATGTTTTCTAATTTATTTTGTTTAATTCGTATTATGATTCTTAAATTTGTTAATTTGATTATTTAATATGAAATATTTTTATTTTTACTTTCAATTTCTATTTTTATATAAAAAAAACTTTTTCTTTAAACGTAATAGAAATACCTAGTATTTGTATATTAAAAGAGATGATAAAAATAATTTTTATTAGTTAATATACAACAACAACAAAAAAAAGTAATGTCTTGCCATTGTAGAACTTGCCATTCCACTCATGTGCCACTCTATGACTGGATCTGTTTTAATTGGTCGAAATATGCTCCGTCATCGTGTGACATTCTATTTCTTTACTTGCCATTGTTCATGCTCTAAACATATACGTGGTGCCTATTTTGGGGATTTTACATTAGATTTACTCTCCGGAAAATCAGCGCTCAATCCCTACCATTCTAGTTTTCTGTTTCCTTTTCTTCTTACGATGTCAATCTTAATTCTTTGTTGTGATTTTCCTAGTTTCTGATTTTGCTGTTCAACAAGAAAGCAACAATCTCCATCCATTGCTAGGGTTCATGGAATTATATCATCAAATCAGGTATGTGTTTATTCTTTATCTCGACACAAAGCTTTTTTATTTTATTATTCTATATTCACTCTATCTTAACTGGATTTCCCAAATCCATTCACACGGTTGTATATTGGAAACGAGTATTTGTTTGATCTTTCAATCCATTCAATCAATTGTTCTATCTAGAAATTTTGGATTTCTAGTCTTTATGTTTGACCTATTGCCTTTAATATGTAAAATTATTATTTTTCTAGTATTTGACTCATTCAAGTATCAAATTTAATTATTTTCTAGCATGAAGCACCTGTATTATACTTTTATGTTCACATTTTTTTCATACGGAGTATTACATAAGCCAATTGAAATTCCAAATGTTTGTGTTTTTTTCACAGAGCACCAGTTTTAGATTTTTGTTATTCTTAGATGTTGAAAAATATCTCTCGTTCCAACGTCGAGGAAGTGCCTAATTTAATTGGATAATATCACTCTCTCATTTGTGTGGCTAAAGAACAATAAAAAAACAAAGAGGAATGCATCATATTACTATTACTGTGCATTTCTGTGTGGCTAGAATTCAAGGTGCGTTATAAATAAAGTCTAAATGAGTTTCTGTTATTGTGCATTATCATCATAAGTGTAATGCATTTACATAATAACGCAATGCATTCTTAGAATCTAAAAAAGGATAATGCATCATATTACTATTACTGTGCATTTCTTAAATCAAAATAGTATTCATTTATCACATGGTAAAATTCTCCTGAAAGTAATTAGATGCATTTGTATATTCTACATGGTGAATTTTTATCATTCACGATGCATTTAAAATGTTCTATGATACATTTGAATAAGGGTTTGGAAAGCTTTAAATGATACAAATTTTAAAAGATTAAATTTTGTATGTAATAGGTCCAAGTGCAAGATGAGAGTCTTTTTTAAAAAATAAATCATTGCCTATTAGCTCAAATGGTAGAGCAGTATGTACTACAGATGTGGGTTCAAATCCCGCATAGGCAAACCATATTTTAAATTTGTAAAATAATTATTCTCAATACAATGCATTCTTAGGCTTTCTCATCACATACAAAGTCGCTCATAAATCATAATTCACTATTCCATAAATCTATTTAAAAAATTAAATAAAAGGGAGAAAGAACAAACTAGGACTAAAACATTGAGAATATATACCAAAATAGGACTTCCATGTTTTTATTCCCGAAATAAGACTTACATTACCAAACATGATCATATACATTACCAAAAAAGTATAGTAATTTGCACATGTACACTGCCACATTACCACAATCCAAAGTCACATTACCACAGTACAAAGTCCTATTCCGGGAAAAAAACATGAAAGTCCTATTTTGGTACTTTTCTCTATGTTTTAGTCATATTTAGGATGATTTCTATAAATAAAATTTAAAAGATAAATCACAGTGCATATATCGACCATCAAAGTGCACTCAAATAGATTGGTATTTGCAAATATCACAATGTATCTACCCAAAACAATTTCGGAGAAGTGTGACTTTAAAAAATCTATTCCTCAATTAGATGTAATTTTAAAAATACAATCTCATTATATTACTGAAAGGAAGAAATATGGGGTATACGACTACTTGAGGAAATCATTACCGTTTTTTGCACTTGGAAAACCCAAATATGCCCCTCTGCGGACTATCATCCCCTATTTTAATGCATTGTAATTATTACATACCATTTTTAAAATTGTTTGGTCATCCATTAAAAGTCCTAATCAGAGCCATCCGTTGCTTCTAATCTTACGCTTCTAAATTATTCTTATTTCTTTCACCAAGTACCATTCTCACAGGAACCGGCCCCTATATATATATATATATATATATATATATATATATATATATATATATATATATATATATATATATATATAATATATATATATATATATATATATATATATATATATATATATATATATATATATATATATATATATATATATATATATATATATATATATATATATATATATATATATATATATATATATATATATATATATATATATATATAGGGGCAAGGTGAGAACTTGGGAAAAGATGCGAAAACTCTTAATAAAGAAGTTTTTGCCAAGAGATTATAGCCCCAAAATATCCCAAAGAGCCCCAATCCACACTTCGAAAAACAACCCCATTAGCACAATCCAACTCCCCTCTATAACCAAGCCACTTTCCTCACATTTTGTTACCACACCTACGCCTACACCCAAGGTCCAAAGCCCATCTAAAACTAACCCCTTACACTTACATAATACTACTGCCCAAAACAACTCCGGAACTGCCACAATCTCCATCACTCCAACCACCTCTAAATTCCCCTTTTTTTCTTACAGCCATGATGTCCAAAACATCTTTCACCCAACCCCTTCTCCTCTACCCAAAACACCAACTCAAACAATCTCTTTACCTTTCCCAGCTACTACCCAAAATGACCCCAATACCATTTCAACACCCCTGCCCCAAAACATTTCTAAAACCACTTCTATAACCTCTCCACAAACTGTCCAAAACAGCCCCGGAACCAACACCATCTCCAAACCTCAAACCCCTTCAAAATTTCCCTCTTCACCTCACAACCAAGCTGTCCAAAAGGACCATAAACCAAACTTAACATCCCTGACCCAAAACCCAACTAACTCAGTACCCTCCCACTCAAAAACCATGGTCCAACATGAACCCAAACCAACTGCCCTTTCTGTCCCTAGCAAAATCGTACCCCCACCTCATTCTACAATCTCCAAAAGAAGCCGGCTATCAAGCTTAATGTTCCAAGCTTCTACCATTGTCAAAGGTCTGGCCATTATGCTATTACATGCCCAAATAAGAAAATGGTCTTGGTTGAATGTGAAAAGCAACCAGAAACGTTGGGGCAAGAACCTGATTTTGTTGGATATGTTGATGTGTATCCATTGAGAAAAAGGGAACCCACATGTTTATCCCTACCCTTTTCCACACTTCACCAAGGGAAAGAACAACGGACTCATCTAAGTTTAGGTGAGAACAAATCCAATGGTGATTTAGAGAAGAAGTATGTTGCTGCCACCAGAGAAGAGTTCTTAAGGTATAGCATAACTAACCTAGAAGTGCAAATTGATGAGAAGAAGATTCAAAGTGGACTCCCGAACCAAGATGTGGGAGCTTCACCTCAAAAGCAATCTTTACTAACGGTACCTCGTACCAAGTTTGTTGAGTCTTTGCAGGTTCCATTTGATGAAAAGGGATTACAAGAAACTTCAGAGTTTTACCATAAAGCTCGAGAAAAGATTGAGAAGAGAAATGAGTCAAAACGGTCCATCCATTTTCAGCCCGGAGACCTAGTATGGGTTCATGTGCAAAGAGAGCATTTCTTTGACAAACGCAAGGCAAAGCTTCAACCCCGAGACGATGGTCCATTTAAAGTGGTAGCCAAGGTCAAAAACAGTGCCTACGCGGTTGCTCTCAACAGAAGTGATGGAGTTTCTGTCACGTTCAATAAGAGAGACCTCAGTCCATATGACGGTCTTGATTATCCGTTGAGTTTGAGGGCAAACTCTTTTGAAGACCGGGAGGATGTTATACCCGAGCCTAGCCCCATGAAACTCTCACTCACGCCTTACACTATCATAAGAACCAAAGGACTTATATTCAAATATTATGATCCATTTTAGTTGAATTCAAATGGTCCTTAAACCCGAAAGGCCAAAACAACCTCCGTTTGACCCGAGGGTTCTGTGGTCTACTCCCATTTCAGTCCAAACCATCCCAAAACATCCAAAATATTTCCTTTTCAAAATAAAGTTTTTCCTACTCTTATTTTAGCCATGGCCGAAAATAAGAGTGTATAAACCAAAACCTTTTTGTTTGTTGTTATTTTCCTTCTTTTAAGCCTTTTAATAAACCAGTAAAACCCTATCTTCCTTCCTTTCATTCTCTGCCCAAATAAACCTCACAATCCCAACACAACACCGACAAAGAGCCAAAACCATGACCCACCTCCAGCCCCTACTTTCTGCCCATATTTTCCCTCACAGTAACCCAAAGCCATAACTCCAAAATACCCATAAATAATACCCAGCCCTGCCCCCTTTTAATGACCAAAAACAACCCCTCTTTTATTCCCCAACATTGACCAACCATCGTCCCCCTTGTGTCTCCAACCTAGGCTGAATAAACAATAACAAAAGGACAAAAGACTTTTGTGAGTTTATTGACACTCCACCCACCAAATCAGTCCCCACATACCTTCCATGAATGACCCAATATAAGGCCAATAAAACCAACCCCTTTGTCCCCCATTATTTCCCAAGAATCATCACTTATTTCCTTGTGATTTTCCTCACTAAAGGACAAGCCACCAGCCATGAAAATCAAAGACCAAATCCCTGATTTCATTCCATTAAGAAAACATAAACAAATGGATATTATTCTTGTGATTTGTGAGTGGATGTTTCAGGGAAGTTTCCCCCCTATGTGTGTGTATTTATTTCGGCCTTAAGCCCTTTTGTGAGACTCACATTGTAATTCCATTTTCCATTTAGTAATACACTTGTTGTGTTTGCTATTTAAATTCCTAAATCTATATCTTAAGAGTGGTTATCTTAAGTGTGAGTTTTAGGTTCTAGATATTTGATTAAGTGTGTCATATCTTAATTAAATTCTAGATTCAAACCCCAAGTTAGGATAAGAGTGTGTAATATCTCTTAACACCAACTTGGTTTTATCCATCCCTGATTTTTCTTCCATTTCATATCCCTCCATTTCTCCTTCTTAACCCTATTCTTTTCTTCCATAAAATACCAAAAAGAACTCCTAAAACACCATCCATACGTTTGCCCACTATTTCCCTTCCATTTTCCTCCGCAAATCCGCCACTAAATTATCAACTTAATAAGACCCCCGTTTCACCCCTAACACCAACCCACCACAAAGATGTGCAAGAAACAATTGCATGACATCTAGTACTTTTATATACTTATAAACAAATACCTTTGGCACATTATTAGCTTTATTTAATACTCCGTAAAATACATATAAAAAGAGTGAAATATAGTGAACGGAAGAAGATGACCCTAAAAGAGGAAAACTACCTAGAGCACTCAAAAATGAAAAATGGTATATTCAGGCTATCAATTCCCTATTCCATTCCATCTAACAACTCCTTGCTCCATTTTATAAAATAGCTCCATGTTCCATTCCATCAAACAAGTCCATGCTCAAGTGTTAATTGCAAAGCCAACAAAAAATTACTGAAGCTTTCACTGCTCCTTGCAACTACTACACAATACCTTGAAATGAGATCAACTTATTTTAGCATCACAATACTATGTATAATTAGCAAAACCTGATGTTTTATGGTATCAGTGTTGCAATTAAGTTCCACTCCATTGTCTTTTAAAGCAGAGAAAATGTCTTTTATATCTTTGGGGCCTGCAAACATTACAAATAATTAGAAAACTATCAATAGTTGTGGATAAGAAGCAAAGAGAAAATCATGAGAACTGGTAGGCGATTACACTGTGAGTGTGCTTCATGATGAGGTAAAATGCTTCAAGAGATAGTAATAGAAAGAAACAACAAATAAGAACCAAGATGATAAATTTATATAAGTGTATATTCAATCATGTTTGGTTCAACTAAAAAATAACAACAATGCAACTAGACCTGTGCAAACAAGGGTCGGCCCATCCGGCCCGCCCTTTAAAATGTGCGGATATGGACAATCTTTAATACCCATATGGGCAGGCCGGCCCAAGCCCGAATTGTATTTGGGCGGATTTGGAAATTACTTTTAGCTCATCCGGGCCAATAGGTCCGCCCATATTCATTAAATACATTTACTTTATTATTAATTATCTAGACATTATAAATTTTAAAATTTTCTTTAATTCATATATAATAGTTCATATCACTCACCGGCCACCGCTCTTAAACAAAAATCAATAGTGTTTTAATGAATCTGTATGATTGGTTTATTAATTATGCAACAATATTTTTATTATGTTTGCTATGTAAATGTGGCGAGTGGTAATTTTATTTTAAACATTTGAAAAGGAGTTCAATATTTTTCTTTTTTTTGTGTAAAAAATATTTACTTGATGTTTTATCTGGGCCGAGCGGCCCGGTGGGCAGTTCGGCCCGCTAAAGTGGGCGGGTATGGGTAAAGAGTTTAGCCCATCAAATCCGGGCCGGGCCAAGGCCGCCAATGCAAATGGGCTAATAATTTGTATCAAGCCCGACCCAGATCTGGCCCGGATCCTTATTTGCACAGGTCTAAATGCAACGAACGAAAAAAAGCACATAAATTCTTCAAAATAGGATGCAAATTCAGATTTGTGTAATGTTTGACAAGACGATAACTTGGAGAAAGGATTAATATTCCGTATCATTTTCTGTCTCTTGACTAGTACTCCATACAACTTTTAACATTAAGTCTGCAACATCAATAATATATACGCACACACATATATGTATATATATATATATTCATTCCAAAATTTACCGAAACCAAAACTGAAGCATCACGAACCATTGAAGAAGGGGAGCCTGTGGAAGAAGAAGAACGAGCTCAGGATCGATCCCTCCACCCTGAGGATGCTTAGTTCCGTGAAGAATTGACCGGATGGGAGGAAGTTGAAGGGGAAGACGATGCTTCTTCCTCTTCTTCACTATAGTTTCTGGCGGCATAAAAGAAGGGGAGGCCGTTGAAGAAGAAGACGTGGATCCCCATCTATGAGCAAGTGAACGGGGAAATGGTTGAACTTGCGAACTCGCCCGATTTCCGTTGCAGCGGAAAGCTGGATACTCCTCTTTCGCCACTACAATGAGAGAGGCGTATCCAGATCCAATTGGGCCGGGGATTGCACATGTTCTTTTGCCATGGTGGCCGGAGTTCACTAGTGCAGTGTATCATTCCGGTGAAGGCTTTGTCATCAATCCGCTAGAGAATAGATGGACGGAATTTAGGGGGATGCTCCATCATGTGATAGTCCACCGGGAACGTCCATCTAGAATCATCAACCTCTCCATTACCGACGATGATGGCGTCATCACCCAGATGCCGATTCCAACGAATGAGATTTTATCTCCCCTGCGTCTGCCGTAGTCATCCACTTCTATTCAGCGTCTTACCTAAAAGCCGAGCCGTTTGATAATGGTAAAATGTCTCATAACCCTTGGCATATGAGTCTTCTTCACTACTTTGACGCCAATGGCCAACGGATGCAACACACACTGTTGAGAGATGAAGGTGAGTTGGATGTATATGATGACGAGGATGATGACGGGGAAGGTAATGATGACGACCTTATTGACCCTTTTGACATTGATGAGACTCCGTACCGGCTCCATACAGATTATATCCCCCGATGACAAGACTTTTGGTTTCGGCTCCACAGAATCATTGTGGTTGCACTAGAAATCCAGTAGTTAGCTTGATTTTGGGATTGGACTTAGCTTTTGAGAATGACTCTTTCCTCTCTTTTTAATACCAAATTACCATCAAAATAAAAATATACCTATTCCAAAACCTTCCATTATACTCTATTTAAATATGAAGCATGTGTAATGTGTATTGATGAAATTATCTATCAAAACTTAAATCCAAAAAAAATAACAAAATTAAAATCCAAGAAATGCATCTAGAATCCAATAAACAAAAGAGAGAAATTTCTTGGATTCTAGATGCATTTCTTGGATTTTAATTTTGTTATTTTTTTGGATTTAAGTTTTGATAGATAATTTCATCAATACACATTACACATACTCTATATTTAAATAGAGTATAATGGAAGGTTTTGGAACAGAGTATATTTTTATTTTGATGGTAATTTGGTATTAAAAAGAGAGGAAAGAGTCATTCCCAAAAGCTAAGTCCAATCCCAAAACCAAGCTAATTACTTGATTTCTAGTGCAACCACAATGATTCTGTGGAGCCGAAACCAAAAGTCTTGCCATCGGGGGATATAATCTGGATGGAGCCGGTACGGAGTCTCATCAATATCAAAAGGGTCAAGAAGGTCATCATCATCTCCTTCCCCGTCATCATCCTCGTCATCATCCTCATCCTCATATACATCCAACTCACCATCATCTTCACCTTCATCTCTCAACAGTGGGAATGGGTGTTGCATCTGTTGGCCATTGACGTCAAAGTAGTGGAGAAGATTCATATGCCAAGGGTTATGAGACATTTTGCCGTTATCAAACGGCTCGGCTTTTAGGTAATAAGTAAGACGCTGAATAGGAGTGGATGACTACGGCCAGACGCAGGAGAGATAAGATCTCATTCGTTGGAATCGGCATCTGGGTGATGACGCCATCATCGTCGGCAATGGAGAGGTTGATGATTCTGGATGGACGTTCCCGGTGGACTATCACATGATGGAGCATCCCCCTAAATTCCGTCCATCTATTCTCTAGCGGATTGATGACAAGGCCTTCACCGGAATGATACACCGCACTAGTGAACTCCGGTCATCATGGCCAAAGGACATGTGCAATCCCCGGCCCAATTGGATCTGGATACGCCTCTCTCACCGTAGTGGCAAAAGATGAGTATCCAGCTTGCTGCTGCAACGGAAATCGGGCGAGTTCAACCATTTCTCCGTTCACTTGCTCATAGATGGGGATCCACCTCATCTCCTCCTCCACGTCTTCTTCTTCAACGGCCTCCCCTTCATCTATGCCTCCAGAAACTATTGTGAAGAAGGATGAAGAAGAAGAGGAAGAAGCATCGTCTTCCCCTTCAACCTCCTCCCATCCGGTCAATTCTTCACGGAACTCAGCATCCTCAGAGCAGAGGGAGCGATCCTGAGCTTGTTCTTCTTCTTCAACAGGCTCCCCTTCTTTTATGGTTCGATATGGTTTGTGATGGTTCAGTTTTGGTTTCGGTAAATTTTTGGACAGCACAAACTGTCCACTGCAAAGTGAGGGATCTGGATACTACTAAGTATTACTGGATAACATTTATCTATGCTTTTAATGACCAAACAAGCAGGAGTCAGTTATGGGAGAGATTAACAGAGGATGAACGGGCCTGGTGTTGTATTGGAGATTTCAATGCACCACTGAGTTGCAGAGACAGAGAGGGAGGATGTCCAGTGGCATAAGAAGAAATGAAGGATTTCAGAGACTGTGTAATGGAATGTGGCCTGGAAGAAATCCCATTTGTGGGGTCTTACTACACTTGGACTAACAAACAGGGGCCGGGGAAAAGGATCTGGTCCAAACTGGATAGAGCATTATCCAACGATGGTTGGATGACAATGTTACGAACTAAAACTAGAATACTAAGTGAGGGGGTATCAGACCACACCCCCCTTTTAGTTACTAGTATTAGTTCAAATAAGCAGACCAAAGCTTTCACATTGTGCAATATGTGGCTGGAAGATAGTGGATTGTCAGAGATTATGGAGCAAGAATGGAGACGGGACAACCATAACTGGAATATGTATCAGTTGGTTACAAACCTGAAGAGGTTAAAAGAACCTTCGCGAAAACTACATAACAAAAGATATAGAGGGATTCATAAACAAGCTAATGATGCAAGGGAAGAATTACTTGAATTCCAACAGAAGATCAAGCAAGCTCCAATGACCCATGAAATGTTCCTTAAGGAAAGGAATTTGATTGACAAACTTCGTAAAACAATCAGAGCCTCATACATATTGAAGTGTCAACAAAGTAAACAAGAATGGGTAACTGAAGGGGACAAGGGACCTAGATTGTTTTATGCATGGCTAAAGAAAAGAAATATGCAAAACCAAATATTAGCAGTCCAAAATAAGAAGGGAGAAAATGTTGAAGGGACAGAACATATAGTTGAAGTGTTTGTGAAATACTACTCTGGGTTACTGGGGTACAAAACAGCTACCACAGGAATTGATGCCAACATTATAAGAAGTGGAAGAGTCCTGAACATTGAACAGCAACTGGAACTCATAAGGCCATTTAGTGACAAACAAGTGAAAGATGTTGTCTTCTCCATCCCTAATGCTAAAAATCCTGGACCTGATGGATATTGGAGTGGTTTCTTCAAAGGGCAATGGTCTGTAGTGGGAGAATTAACAACTAGAGCTGTATTAGATTTTTTCAAGGAAGGTAAGACGCTGGTTCAGATAAATGCCACACTATTATCTGTACTCCCCAAGGTTTCTGATCCTAAGAACCCAACTGAGTACAGGCTAATTGATTGCTGCAAAACAATCTATAAAATCATCTCAAAGTTGATCTGTCTACGCCTAAAGGAAGTATTGCATCACATAGTGGATCTTAACCAAGGAGCTTTTGTCCAAGGCAGAGAGCTAATACATAATGTATTAATGTGCCAGGAGATAGCAAAAGGCTATAACAGGAAGAACTATACTCCGAGGTGTATGATGAAGCTAGATCTCCAAAAGGCTTACGACTCAATAAGTTGGGGAGCACTCAAGGAAATTCTCTACTATCTTAAGTTCCCTGAACAATTCATTGAATGGATTATGTTCTGTGTAACAACTCCAGCATATTCCATTAAAATTAATGGGGGATATTATGGGTATATCAAGGCAGCTAAGGGCCTGAGGCAAGGAGATCCAATCTCTCCCCTGTTATTTGTGCTAGTGATGGAATATCTGACCAGGAGCTTCCAAGTAGCAGCAAAACAGAAAGTTGGGTTTAGGTTCCATCCAATGTGCAGCCAATTGAAAATAATTAACTTATGTTTTGCAGATGACTTAATAGTGGTCAGTAAGGCTGACCATAACTCACTGGCCTGCATTATGAAAGTGTTAAAAGAGTTTAAAGGTGCAACAGGTCTGAGAATCAATAAAAATAAATCACAAATAGTGTGTGGAGGGACTAAGCAGAAACTGAAAGAAGAGTTACTGGCCTTAACAAGTATGAAAATGGGTAAATTTTCTCTCACTTATTTGAGGAGCCCCATAACTACTGCCAGGATGAAACAGTGTGATTGTGATAGACTGATTGATAAGCTCACCAGTAAGATAACAACTTGGGGCACTAAGCATTTCTCTTACATTGCTAGAGTGAGAATTATTAACTCTGTTTTGATGGGTATTGTGTCCTTCTAGTCAAGAATGTTCATTCTGCCCAAACAGATTTTGGAGAAACTGATGGCCATATGCAGAAACTTTTTGTGGGGAAGTTCTGATAAATATAAGAAGGTACCTCTTGTGAGATGGGATGAGGTATGTCAGTCGAAGAAGTATGGAGGCCTTGGGATTAAGAATATTATCAATTGGAATAAGGCTTTTATAATGAAACTAAACTGGGATATTGCTGAGAAGAAGGATATCCTGTGGGTGAAGTGGATACACAGTAGATACATCAAAGGAGGAGACTTTTGGGAATACATCCCAAAACTGGATTCATGCTATTATTGGAGGGCAATGGTGAAAGTGAGGGAACATTTTAGAGATATGCCCAGGGGAGAAAAGTTTAATATCATGAAAGGGTACCACCGGCTGTAGGGGGAAGGGAGAACAGTAGGCTGGATAGATTATGTTTGGAACAAAATGACCCCACCAAAATTCAAGTTTGTGGTGTGGCTTGTGATGAGAGGAAGACTGCAAACAAAAGCTAGAATATCAAGATACATAAACGTGGACACGAGCTGTATATTGTGTGGACAAAGTGAAGAGAATGACACTCACCTATTTTGGGAATGCCCTAAAGCACAGCAGGTTATAAGAGAAAGCAGCAGCAGTTTCAATATGGAATTCAAGGTTGGCAGTTTCTCGGATTTGGAAGAGTTGCTGTGAGAGAAATGAATTTTTTCACGGCTTTCCAAAAAGCTATTCATTTAATTGATATTGGGAAATGTTGCTTTATAAAATTAACTTTTGGTTAAAATTATTATTTATTGTTAACCGCCTAAATACATTACCTAATGCGAGAGTAATGATGTTTTGAGAGAACCCCAAACAACTGTCTATTTAAGAGAAATGCTAGAGTCACAAACATTTCAGTCACAAAATACACAAACTTACCATTTGTGTATTTTAATGTTTACTTTTTAATTACTCCATCCGTCCTAAAACCATCTTCCCGGTTTGACTGGAGGTGGTTTTTAAGCGAGTGTAAAAAATGGGTTGACTTTCCCAAAATACCCCCTAAATCCTTCTTTCCCCTCTTAATGCTGGATCGAGACTTGCCTACTCTCCTGGGAACAAAAATCACTGGCCTTCTTTCACGGAGGCATGGTTCTAAAACAAAATAAAAATGAATTAGGTTCTATATTAAAACAAAATTTACGGAGGCATGAATCAACATTAGGTTCTAAAACAAAATAAAAAAATAAAATAGCAGCTAAACAAATTTAAATAAAATGAATTATGAAATTGGTCCTTGCAACTAAACGAAGAATCAGAAAAAAAACCATGTACAAAAAGGAAAAGGAAGAGCCAAGTACCAGAAGGCGGATTTGCTTCCTCTTCAAGTGCATTGAGCAATTAAGTGCCTTATTGCAGCAATATCATCGCCCTTATGCTCTTGCAGTGTCCAATTGCTTCGTCTCCAACCTCAATTTTTTCTGCTCTCTTCTACTGCTCAATATCTCGGCTGTTGGGTTTTCGAACAAAAGATTAGATCTAGGTTTTGAGGAAGAGAAATGATAAGATCTAGATATTAAGATAGAAAGAAGAAGATTGGATCTAAACTTTGAGGGGGGGGGGAGCCGAAGAGAGACGAAGAGGGATAAGTTTAGATTTCGGTAGGGAGGGAAGAGAGAAGGAGATGGAGATATTGCGATGGTGAGGGATGAAGAAGATAATGTATGGTAAGAGGGAAAGATGAGAAGCAGGTTGAGAGAGTTGAGAGAGGGGTAAAATAGTCTATTCATGTTCTTTTTTAAGAAGTTAAGAAAGCTTTAACCAATTGGTTATAAAAAAAAACTTTAACGAATTGCAAAATGGCACCCTCTAAAAGCTCTAATGAATTGCAAAATGGCCTGTGAGGTAACTAAAAATGCTTTTCAGTTAAAACTATATATGCTTAAAATGAGCCTATGAGGTAAATTTGCAGGTGAGCATATCGACCTCTTCTTTTGTGTATGCACTTGTTTCTTCTTGGCATAAACAATATGGTTTGAATTTTCATATTTTATGTATCTGTGAACATTTTAAATCATTATGCATTTCACTGGAGTATAATTTTAAATCACAAGTAGAAATATAACCTGCATATAAGCAAACTGTGGAACAGACCTGAACTAACTATTTTCTATATCCCTGCAACCCAGCCTGCAACAATTATTTCTAAGATTAATAGGCCATGTGGAGTGTTTTTGTGGGATTCAGAGGCCACCTCAATATCATAAAAGGAAGCTTGGAGACATTTTGTGGGAGTGCTAAATGCTAGGGATTTACATCACTGAGGTTCATAGGGCATTGATTGGTAAAATTCGTTTGGATGTGCAACCCTGGAAAGGTACCCTTTGGTCTAAATTCAAACAAAAATACAAAAAATTCTTTGATTTCCGGAAGACTTCAAACCATTTTCAAGAAATTGAATAAATAGAGAAAATCATGCAAAAAAAAGGAGAAAATACGGAAAGAGATAATTCACACAACATCATTAATCAAGATCTTGAAGATAAAAAGACCTTACCTCATTATCGGAGTGACAAAGTGAATGGATTGTGTTTACTTTGCTCTGGATCGAAAATGCAGGGTTTTTTCTTTTTGTTTTTTTTAATTTCCTTGGCATATTTACAGGATAACTATTAATAATTTCCCCCACTTTCTAGCCCTTATCCCTTCATTTACGCTCCAGTTCTGTAACTCCCCATGGATTTAGGTTTCCGTCTCCTACATTTCTTCCGGCCAGTATCAAATTCTTCCGCCCATCCCAGTAGCGCAACAACATGTTCTCTTCATTGCTGGCCTCTGTATCTAGCATTGTCCCAGATTTCTCCACACCGGCTGCCATCCATTCTCTGCTCCAATTCGACGGCAAATGGGACATTCATGGCGTATTCTCCTACACATACGCATATGAGATTCAGATTCCGCATCACGCATCATTCACTGACTTGATACAGGTGATTCGTAATACGGTCCCATCATCCTATGAAAAGTCTGTTTTTAAGATTTCGCACGTCTCTGATTCATGTTCAAGTCATGTTGTGATCGACGATGATACGAGCCTTTACGCATATATTCGGTTGAAGAGCATTCACTGTGGGGTACGCGATTTTCCCTTGTGTGTTGAATTAACTAATTTTTCAGCATCTATCGTTTCTGGAGGAGGTTTAGTCCTTTCGGAGTTACATCAGCCTCTCCTTTGTCTTCATTCCATCTCCAATTCAAGCGACTGCGAAGTTACTGAATCAGACGCCTCTCTCTCTGATTTAGAAGAAAACCGAAGAATGTGCACTTTGGATGAAGACTATATACCAATCCAGCAATTTTCCCCTGGCTTGGTATTCGAAACATTTAGGGTAGATGAAATACCTGAGAATAATGTCCAAACCAGCGAGCTTGACGGCAATAACTATCTTCAATCCAACCCGTCTTCTTATAGAATGTCTCAGCAGGAGATTGCAACAATGAAGGAGATGTATGTTACATCTCGGTTCGATCCAACTAGAATTGCTGTTGATGCCATTTATGCCAGCAAAAAGGACCTCGACATCCATTTGAAGATGTTAGCAATCTCTAACCAGTTCCAGTACCGGATTCGAACCTCAAAAAAATCATGTGTGGATTTTCCTCGTTGCACATGGGCTGTTCGGGCAGTGCGTTTACCAGGCGTTGAGATGTTCCAGATCCGTAGGTGCGTTCCCAGCCCTTTTTAATGTCTTTGCATTGTTCTTCAATAATGTTTATTTTATGCACATTGATTTCCACTTATTAATGGCGTCTTATACATTTCCACACCTTACACAATGCATGCTTGTTAAGACCCTCACTCGTATCATATGTAACAAACTTTAGCTTTTACTGCCTAAGGATTACGTTCCTGGTCCGTTTCCAATCCATTTTAATGACTGAAAACTATGCACAATGTTAATGCCTTGATCAGATTATTCCTTAATCAGATCACTCCATAATCAGGTTATTATAATCTTTTATTTAACACACTTTAGCTTTCTATTTACTAAGAATGTCGTTGTACCACTTGTACGTCCGTATCCAATTCTAGTTAATGAGGACATTATGAAGTGTTCTTTATCAAACTTCTCCTTTTTACTGACTAACAATGATGTCGTAGGCCCCTGTCAACTTCCTGTTACTGCTTGAAAAAATGCCATAACTTAATGCCTTAAACTCATATCGTCTTAATCACATTACATTTCTATCAGGACATTATGCTCTGTTACCTTAGAAGCTTTACATTTTACTGACTATGACTGACGTAGTAAGTCCCTTTACAATCATTGTTAAAGACTGCTACACATTCATATCTGTTAATGCCTTTCTCTCGTTATGTCCAAATCAGGACATTATGTTCCATTATGTATCAAAGCTTAGCTCTTTACACACTATTCACTACTGTATCCTCCCCTATCTATCACACTTTAGTTTTTTTACTGACTAAGAATAACATAATGAGGGCATTATGCCCTGTTAATAACTTCATGTATTAAACTTCACATTCTTACTAACCTCCTCACTAGGACATTATGCTCTTTTACGTTCTTACTATGTCCTAAACAGGACATTATGTTAAGGACATTAGCTTTTAAACTGAATAGGAATAACATAATGAGGACATTATGCCCTGTTAAGGACATTATGTGTTAAGCTTTAATTTCAAATAACGTCCTAAGGCACCAAACCTCACCTCTTTACATACTAATATCTGTCCTTAACCAAACATGTTTTAAAACTTACTAGTATTCTTCATATGTTTTTTTGACAGGTACAACCGTGAACATCAATGCCCTATTGATGCTCGACAAGGCACAACACGTCAAGCTACGTATCACATTGTTGCTGAGCTTGTAAAACACAAATTTTGTTATGCAATAACGAAGCCGTACCCCCACATTTCTATTCTCAGCGACATGCGTAGGGAGCACGGAATTGCAATGACTTATAAGAAGGCGTGGTTTGCAAAGGAGAAGGCCCTGGAAATTTGTTTTGGGACAGTACAAGATTCTTATGCTTCTTTGCCATCCATGTGTTTTATGCTGAAAAAAGCTAATTCTGTTCTATGATCAAACTCACTATTACGCCTGACCACTTGTTCAAGTACTTATTCATATCTCTTGCACCTTGGAGAGAAGGGTGGCCCCATTGTGTTCCAGTGCTAATTATTGATGGGTCATTTATGAAGTCATATTACAAAGGGACACTTTTAACTGCCGTTACACGGGATGGGAATAACAAAATATTCCCACTAGCTTTTGGTGTATGTGATGCCGAGAACGATGCAAATTGGCGTTGGTTTCTGTCAAGAGTTAAGCAAGCCCTCAAGCACCGTCCTGTGGAATATATCGTCTCAGACAGGCATGATGGAATGATCAAGGCAGTTAAATCTGTTTACCCTAAGGTGGGCCATGGCAATTGCATATTCCACATATTTGGAAACATCAAGTCTAATTTCCATGGATCCGAAAAGTTCTTATCTTGGAAGTTTTATGGTGCTGCAAGGGCAGCTTCCGAAGTAGAGTGCGACCGATATTTGAAATATTTGGACAGAGATGACCCCAGGATCATTCGTTACCTGAAATCTATCGGGAAAGAGAAGTGGGCCAAATCATGCTCGAATCAACGTCATTCTATAATGACCTCTAACCTTGCAGAGTCCATGAACAATGTTGATGTTGTCCCCCGTGAATACCCAATTTCACAACTTGTTGATTTTCTAATTGGAAGGACTCAAAGGTGGTTTCACGAGCGTAGGGATTTAGCAAACTCAACGTCATCTACTTTAACAAAGTTCTACGAGTCGAAGCTAAATGAACTACATTCCGCCTCAGCTGTTATGGAAGTAAGTTAAATTTATATCATAAGCTATTATTATTATAAATGCTTTTAGGTCTGTACTCATTCAATTTTCCTTATTCTTACCACATCTCTTAAAAGTCTAACTCAATCATTCACTGTGCGCAAAACGGTGTTGCTTTGGTTTTTCAGGTTAGGCCAGCTTGTTCATTCGATTTCCTTGTCATTGACAAGAATGGTCGTTCGTTTGTAGTGAACTTTGAAAACAGGACGTGCACTTGCTGTGAATTCCAGCTGGACCATTTTGTGTGTGTTCATGCGGTCGCTGCAACGCGTTGTCGAAGCGGTTTGTCTTGCTATGATTACGTCTCATCCTTTTACACCACTACTGCATGGAGAGCTACATATTCAGGCATCATACACCCCATCCCATCTAAAGAATCTTGGGTTGTGCCCGATGAGGTCGCAGAAGTTGTTTGCATCCCACCATCATGCGATAAACGTCCTCCTGGAAGGCCCAAGAAGCGAAGGATCCTGTCCAAAGGTGAGCATGCTAAGCACCAGTCTTGCTCACGATGCAAATCTTAGGGTCACAATAGGAAGACGTGCACTAATCCCATTTCTTTGAGTCGTGCTTGACTCCATATCAAGACGTTATCAAGACAATTTTTTTGTTGATTCATGGGTTTGTTTAGTCTGGTTTTACCGTTACATTGAACACATACATTTAATATCATTATTGTCATTTATATGCATCTCCTTTATCATTTCATCCTCTCAATTACAAAAAAAATTGTTTACATAACATTTAAGCATAATGACTTCCTCCATAAATGTAACCATTTCTTAATTCTCCATATGTTTGATTACTCCTCATTTTCCATTTGTATTTACTCAAGCTCATGTCACCCAAAAAAATGTTCGTTATCCACTGCCATATCCATTATTAAGCCATATTATGAATTTAAAAAAAAAAATCAACATTAGGTCGTTAATGTCCAGAATAACCATTTCTCAACATTCACGCCATGTTTCTATCACATGCCATTTACCGCATATTTTAATTAAATTCCTTTTTGACCTGTTGCCTTAGGCTAAAAAAAGATTACTGTTGCGCCCATGAATTACAGGGCATTAACATCATGAAGTAATTATTTCAAGTCATTAAGCAAGATTTCCCAAAACATATGCGTTGGTCATTATTCAGGGATTTGCAACCATACACTCACATATTTGGTCATTAACAAAAAACTGTTTACCAAATTATGAAAATCATTTGGACTTACTACACTCCCTTAATTTCAGGTCATTACCCATGTCTTTTTCCTAATCTTAAAGGTCTGGTAATTATTCTCAAACAAACCGTTCAAAACCCACATGCTAACCTCATTATTCTATATTATTAGAAAGACCATTATTACTATGTCACTACAACCACTCCCACTTACCAGGTCATTAGCACAGGAGTCAATTACTAGACAACATGGTCATAAACAGAACAGGCAAACCCACCTCATCAGTTGAATCATTTATAACCCCCTCTGCTGAATTTCTGTCTACATTCCTCTCAGTTGAATTCTTTTCAATCTGAACCGGGCTCTCCCCGGGTTGTGTGAAAAAATACACCCCGTTGGTAAATCCTGCACATCCTGCGAACGTTTCTCAAAGATAAAAAAAAATAATTATTTAAAATATCTCATATACCAAGACAGAATTTTACGGCATAAACCTCTACAACTTGTGATACTCTCTCGAACTTGTCAGTGAACCCTGCAACATCTTCCTTAATTTCCTACAAAGGTCATTATGTCAAATTTGAATTAATTAATACATTGCATTAATTACATGCCTAAATATCAAACTTCATAAATTTCTTACATTTCCATGACCACTCATATTCATAGCTGACATGTCCCCATTCACTGGAGATGCTGCTTTGGTTTCGTCCACGCCAGTACGCAGCACTTCCTCAACACCTATGCCTGTGCCCACATCACAGTTGAGCATGTCGTCTTCCACCATGTGCGTCGTCCCTTTTCCGCACTCCTCATTCTCTACATTCCTCTCAGGACATTTCCCTAGGCCCAAGGTATCTACGGCCTTCACCTACCTGCCTTCTACTTCTTGAGTGCATATCGCATTCAACGGATCAGATAGATCACTACGAAACTCACCGGGTTGGGTGCCTATCTCAGCATCAACATTAATACCCTCGTCCCAAACGTCATCATCAACATCAGGTTCGGTGTCATCTTTCTTCTCTTCGTCTCAAACCCCAAATCAAAGCTTGGCATCGCATTATCTTTTGTTGTGCGTTTTTTGCCCTTACGCCAACGCTTACCCATCCTGTTCATTGTTATAAACCTATTAAGGACACGGATCTGGGCATTTAAAGCTATCCGCAGCTTTGTAACTTCTGTGCGCATCTTCATGTTCCTCTTTTCCATAACCACTATTGCCGTCATTATATCTCGCAATGATGGTTCAATCTCCTGTGCTTCTCCCAAATCACTTTGTCTCCCTTGTGGTGCACCTCCTGAAGCACCTCCGAGTGACCCGTCTGTTTTCTTCTCTGTCTTCTGCCCTTTTGTCTTCTTGTGGATCACAACCTTTCCCTTCCCCTTCGGCTGCACATTTATCTCCTCCTCGTTTGTAGAGTTCACATTTCCCCAATGTAACTTGCCTTTAAGTTTTCTACGACCAGCCCCATACCCTTCATCAACGTGCTCTCCTCCACCATCGTTAATCTTAGCTTTATTTGCATCCCCCGCCGTGAATAACATTGCAATATTTGGTTTCCCTTTCTCCTCTGTCGTAGCTGCCATCTCTATCCATTGAACACTTTCCTGCAGTGAATAAAGTAATATCAGACACAATCTAATTAAAGAAAAGCATTCACGTAAGAGATCAGAAATGCATTCGTCTTAACCTTTTCTATGCCAAAAATTGACCCCTCCAGCAGGTCATGCATCGGGCGCTTGCCTGTCTCCCAGCGTAATGCCCTAAGCCACAAACTACTCCTCTTCTGACCCACAATGCATATTCCATTCTCACGCAAAGAAGGGAATGTCTCAAACGCCCAAATCTGCAGTGGGAATAAGAAGCCTGGAAATGTAAAACGGCAATGTTCTCCCGTGTTGAGAATTGACGAACACTTTCGTAAGCTTTCCACCATGTCATTCCACAGATGCTCTCCCCACTGAAATCCATTGAAACGTCTCAGGTCATCAACAAGATGCATGTACAGCGCTGGGATTTTTGTCAAACCCTGGTTACCCACCACATAATTCACAAGGAAGTTCAGTAAAGCCAATTTAACAGCATCCAACCGTTCTCTACCTTTGCTGTTCTTGATACTGTTGAACACATTCTCCACTTGTATACGGGTCACGCTCATTTTCCCATTGAAATACCTTGAACTTATGTCGTTTGCTTTTTCCAGGTCAGTATCCCCATACTCAGCCTCCTTTCCAAACTTCAACCCCGTAATCAATGCAAAATCAGATTTCTTAAACTCCACAATTCTGTCTCCAACGTGAAACTTAATTCTATCTACATCTCCACTCCTCTTAATGGGTTCCACATGATTTAATGCTAATAAAATCAACAGCTGACCATTCACCCATTTAATTCCCCCGAGCTTGAAGAAAAATCCAAATGCAGATAACTTCAATTCAGCCATATCTGAAGCACTGACCACATCTTGAATACTTTTTGCACCAACCCACACATTACAAAAGCAAGTCACCTTAAGCGTTGCCTTCCCGACCAAAACCTCTTCATCACACAACCTTTTGTACACCTGTAGCAAAATATCCAACGTCAAAACATATACCAGGCATTACACTTATCATTTTAAAACACAAACCCTTAATGACCTATACAGACCATTACAAAGTCTTTAAATTGCAACTTATAAAAAGTCATTAATCTTAAATCAGACCAGAGACAAGTCTTTAAACATAATCTCAAGCCAAGCTCTGGTCACTACAAACAATACAAAATCAATTAAACCACCTTTTGAAAACCTTTCCACCTTACTCAATGATAGATAAGTCATAACTATTAAAAGTCATTAACTCTAAATAAAGACTTCAAAACCATCTTTTAAAACCTTAAAAGAAGAAAAAAATTATTACAACCAGTGTAAAGTCTTTAAACCTATTTTCAGGCAAAATTTGGTCACTACAACAAAAAAAAACCTTACTCACTACCGAACCCCTACAAAAACTATCCCTGCCAAACAAAAAAAAACTTCAAACACTACATTCACCAGACAAATAGGGTAAATAAAAAATTTCAGGCCAACTCATTTCAATTACACAACCATGAATCTCACAGGATGCTTAAGTACATAACCAATTTCTTCACAACCACAAAGTCTTTAAATTCCAGTCCATACCTAATTTCTTCACAAAGACTCAAACGATGCTAAAGTACATAAATAATTAAAAACACTGCAAGTCATTTCAACAGCACAGACATTTTCACAAACAAGACATATGCAACGTCGACAAACTTACACCTCATTTCAGGGATTATAAGAAAATAAAAAAAGTTAAGAACCACAATAAAAGAACTTACTCTCCCTGAGGTTGTCTTCACTAAATTCATGGTCTTTATTATTGGAATCTTGTCAACGAAATCATCATCGTCATCTACCAATTCTCTGTTCGCAATTTTCTTCGCTGCACTGCTCCTCGTCGTCATGTCTCCTCAATTCAATTTCAGTATGATAACGCTCTAATCCCCGATTGACGGCATCCTAGATCTATTATACGATACCCACACAGATCGTCATGCAGGAGAAGTCGAGACCCATTTGGAAACTCGTGCTGGTATCACCTACGGTGGATGCTGCGGCTACACTTTGGCGCTTCTCCGTAAATCAGTAAATCAGCGCATATCTTCTTTTTTGTTTAACTAGACTCGTACCCGTGCGTTGCACGGCTAGAAAATGAAGTTACAAATTCATGTAAAAGTGTTATTACCACGTATAAAAAATTTATTGAAATAAAAATAATAATTATTAACTGTTGTGCATTGCTAAAAAAATATAAATAAAGGAAATATCATACGGAATAACTCATTAGATATAGAGATGCACAAAATTATATTCTTAATATAAAATATCAATAATATAGATTCAATGGATGAAAATTTCTTCAAACTTTTATTCGACAACTTTTAAGATAGTACATAAAGTAAACATGATTATAAATGCAATCACAAATCTACGATGAGATTTGCGTGACATTAGTCTCTCATGTCATTCTATGATATGAGCCTCAATTGGAACACATATCTTATCAACGTCCATGAATGAGAAACTCCATTCAAATTAATAGTTCTTATTCCTCAAGCACCCCCGGTAAACCCCCACCCCCCCTTCACCCGGCCCAACCTAAACCGACCTCCCCACCCTGCCCAAAAAGTTTTTTTGAGGAGTAGCGCCTTATTTGCACTCATTTTTCGATGTAACTATAAAAATTCAAATTGGAAAAAAAACAACCAAGTGTGCAGAACCTATCTTCTCAAACAAGTTTTAAAAAATGACATTAATTTCGGTGAGTGAAAAAATACATTGTAATAGGTTGTGGCATTTCAAACAACACCTTTGTTCCAAAATTAGATGAAAGTAAAGTTATAGCAAAGTTGCACTAACCATTTGAATGTAAGATTCATACTAATAATTTAAAAAAGAAACTCGTCCCCACAAGGAAGCATCATCCTCTAATTCAAATTTAAAATTCCAATAATAGTGTCTTGGAAATGGAATCAAGAACGCCCGGGAACAAAAACATCCAAGGAATCATAGAAACAACATCATATGGGGGGTTCTCACATGAGGTAACACCAATCAACTTGCAACCATCATATTTTCTAGAATTTCAGGACACTTGTGGCTCAGTTTATATAAAAAAAGAGTATACTTCAAAAAAACAATTGAGACACATAGGGACATTCTTGCCATGAAGATGTTGCAAAGCCGCAGGGGAGAGGTCTGGCTTAAATTTGCACAACAAAGAGGGCAATGTGACTTAACGCAGAGAGGAGAGCCTTTCTATGTAGAACTTCTCTGTGGTGAAAGGAATACATGCTAGGAGAGAGCACCTTATTTTCCCTGGGATACACTTTCAAGAGGGATAATATTGCGTGAGGGTTGCAAAAAAAAAAACAGTCAATATATTCTTGAGCAGTGTTGATTGAACTTTAAAATTTGATATGAATACAATAATTTTTTTTATAAAGTGAGTAATCTAAGTCTGTTTTATTTTTTTACTAAAATCTTTTTCAATCTTCAAATGATCAAAAAGTAATTATCCGTGATCTTCGCGTGGGTCAAACTAATCATACCCAACTTTTGGTGCCTGCAAGATCTAGAACATAATATCACATGCTATTATGTTCACTTACCTTGGATTTTTAGTTTGTTTCAAATTTCAAATTCAAAAGGATATTTCATATTTAAGAGTTCAACAAACAAAGAGACATTTGATGGAAATCATCAGCCTTATAATTATACCTGTTGAATGTTAATTCTAGAGCTGATCATGATCTTTGATGAAGTGAATGCAACAATATATTGTTTGATCAAGGAAACACTCTTCAGTGAAATAAGAGTAAGCTGGCCTCCAATTTAACTTCCATCCTAGCTTCCAAAATCTGTGTGTACCAAAACATAAAAGTTCAAAATATCATCAAAGCCTCCATAAGAATCAAAAGAGAAATAAATTGAGGAATCAACAATGAAGCTATAGCATATTGATAAAAAAATAGATTGTAGACAATCATTACTCCGTATCATTAAGATATTGTACCAATTTTTAAATTTTACTAACATGTAGTAGGTTTTCATATGGTAAAATGCACATTGCCACAATGAGAGTCTAAACCGAGGTCCAAATGAAAACTCAGACAGAAGTGGAAGTAGTTGGGAAGCTAAGACATCCAAATATTATTATCTTAGCCTATTATTGGTCAGCATATGAGAAGGTACAGGTATACGGAGTAATATCAGTCCATCCAATTGCACAACATGAAGATTTACATATACTAATGCACACTACAAATACTCATTATAATTAAATTTGTTCCTTAGAAGTTAGGACACTATTACAGTATTCCATATTTTGGAAATAAACTATCTTTTATATCACGGAATAGTTATAATAAGCGAAATGTGTCTGCTGAAAGTATCTCCACCGGTTTTGCTAAATGAAAAGAAAAGTTGCATCCTAAATCAACCAAACCTGTTTTTTGCTAAAAGGTTGTAATTAAAAAATCAAATTAAGCAATCAAACCTATTTTTTTTCTTGATTCTATTCTTATGGAGTTGTGGCTGAGCAAGCACCTCTATGATTCCGCATCCATAGCCAGAGTAGGTAGCTGACAATAAGATTACAGATTAGGAGGTTATGATGTGAAACCACGACAAATTATCAATATTTTTTATTTAAATTTGAAGGGCAAAATAGAGAAGTGAAATTACTCACCTTCTCATCCCATAGATAAACATGAGTTTCTGAATCAGTAGGGGGAGTACAGGGATCGGGTCAATCTTTATAACCAAATTTATTAAAATAATGAATACTGGATGCGATGTTTGATGCTGCAAAATGTAAAAGATTGTGCAATTGAAGCCATTAAAAAAAGATTTTCAAAAAAAGTTTTCCATAACTGAAAACACACCTGGTTGAGGTCTTTGACTTCCTCATCGCAGGCATCTTCCGACTTCCAATAAAAGGAGCGTTGAAGCAACAATTTGGAGCAGCAAAATTTTTCCGAAGGCCCTCTGCTCACATCCGTCGGAATCCAGCCAGGCTACGGTAGAAAACCTAGCCAGCGCTGTCGTCTCCCAAAGGCCCGTTGTCCATGGCCATAAGAAGGGTCAAAACCCTAGCTCTCTTTGCCGTGTCTAGATAAACGAAAAAAAGCCTGCCCCTGGCATAAAATACGATACAGAGACACGATGTATAAGGATTAAGCTTCCAAAAGAAGCTGGCGGGAAGAATTGTCCAATTCACTGTTCCAATTTGCATCCTATCTTTGTATATAGATAGATTTTTCATTAAAGTCTAAATTGGAGGTTGGAGGGCATAGCAGTCTTTTAACTACAACCCACGTGGACAAAAATAGGACTGCTCCTAAAAACGGAAAAGGGACCTCTTTTGGTCCTATATGTGTAATTTACTCTTCTATCATTCCTCCATGACATCCTCTGCAACAAGCTCAATCGCAGCATAAAAATCCAATCTGCTACACAAATGGCAGTGAGAAACAGGTATGTGTCAATAAGGAGTAGCATAGATGGCGCACCAGAGGAATCCGACTTCGGATTTGAGATCGAAAATATCTCTCTTTCAATTGAACCGGCGGGTTCGAAAGATGTCGTTGTGAAGAACTTGTATGTGTCGATTGACCCGTACCAACTGAACCGGATGAAGTCGCGAAGTTCCTCGCAGCGGGCGGGCAACGATTTCTCCGCCGCCATTGTTCCCGGTGAGGTAAGTTCCTATTCTTCTTCTTTTGCTTTTGGTATGTGATCATTTGATGGTATTGATGGATTTGTGAAATGAGAAGCAAATCACCCATTAATATGTTGAGGTTTGCTTAACTGTGGCTCCCCCAAATGGGAAGTCGGTTCGAAATCCAGCTGGGGCATTATCACAGTCTGTGCTTAACTGTGGCTCCTCTCATTCCCAATTAGTCTTGGGAAGAAATCTCACAATTCTACATGGTAGCAGAGCTAAGGTTTAGGAGCTCAAAAAAGAAGCCCGGGTCTATTTGAACAAGGGACAACTTTAGGCAATAGGATCCTAGTTGCACTTGAGGGGATGTTGAGATAAGTCAAGAAGAACTAATAGACAAGTCTAAGAGATTACTCCATTTTCCAATTCTCTTTGGGGTTGAACCTCACTAGGCTAGTATGTTGAATTGTAGGTATGACTGGGTGATCTCCCAATATATTATTTTGTCATATATACAATTTGATTTTTTCCACTCATTTTACAGAGCATTGATGCATATGGAGTGGGGAAAGTTTTGGCATCTGGGAGGGATGATATAGAAAAGGATGACTTGGTTGCTGGGCTTCTTAGTTGGGGAGAATACAGTGTAGTTAAACAAGGCACTTTGTTGAATAAGTTGGATCCCATAAGCTTTCCACTGTCCTACTACGTTGGAATTTTGGGTAAAACTTGCCTCAATGCATTATGTTTATTTTTCCTATACTCCTATGATAAATTGCTTGAAATCAAGTATGAAACAAAATTTAAGATGTATACTCCCTCCGTCCCAATGTATTCGTTCAAATTGAATTCTCTCAGTCAAACTAAATGAGCTTTAATCATCAACTAAAATGAAAATTGCATTGCATAGCAATACAATAATGATTTCATTAGATTCTTCTTGCAAATATGCAAATATGATCATTCAAATCCCAAGGAAAAATGCAAATATGACCATTCAAACAAAAGCATTTATACCACATACATAAAAAAGTTCATTTTAAAGCAGGAAAAATCTATAGATTTGGAGAAACCTTTTTCTAATTGTTTCCATTTGTTAAACTCAAGCACAGGTTTTAGTGGGCTTACAGCATATGGTGGATTTTTTGACGTTTGTAAACCTCAGAATGGGGAGAAGGTTTTTGTGTCTGCTGCTGCAGGATCAGTTGGGAATTTAGTGGGACAATATGCAAAGCTATTAGGATGTTATGTTGTTGGCTCTGCTGGCTCCCGGCAAAAGGTCAACCTTCTCACCATTAAACACCTATTTTGTCTTACTTGAAGATGAATAAATATGAATTAATAATTACATAAAAAATCAATTTTAGTCTCTTTGGCCTTCATGATAATTTTGATTCAATAATAAAATATATACTATGGAGTATTTAATGACACTCTAAACTTGGGACTCAATCGCAATATCCTAGTTTACTCCCAAGTTAAGGTCTTAGAAGTTAAAATGCACAGAGTAAGCAATTTCATTCACATAAAAAACAGAGAAGTTTTTTTTTTTCATTTTGATTTCGTCAATCATTCACTTCAAGTGAAAACATCAACTGCAATAACGAACCCAGTGAGGTTCCACAAAAAGTAAGGTCTGGGGAGGGTGAGTGTACCCGTACCTCACCCCTATGCGAGAGTAGAGACGTTTCCAAGAACCTCAAGCTAGAACATTATCAATAATGACTCTTTTAGGGTCATTGGCAATGAGCGCAAACTTGCAATGCATACCTATAGAATAGAAAAGAGCCGCGAATGCCAAGAGATGGTCGTGAATTCAACTCCCCGGTTCAGCAATTGCTAAGGGATATCTATGGAACTCACGACATGACAAGGGCTTGAAGCCAAGGAGTTCCCTTCCAAATGCTTACCAATTGTGAAGACTGCTCAGGCTGGATTAGTTTTCCAATGTGGGAGAAATACTGGTGAGACCCTAGAGAGACTGTTTGTGTTAGACCCTAGATGCATTGCTGCAATTATTGTCCAACACTTTAGAGAGTATGAAGCATGAAAACTTTAATGTGCCTTTTTTTAGGTCGCGTTTTGTTCACCTGATGTGAACTGATCTGATCTGATTACAGTTATAATTAAAGCTGTTTCTGATCTGATCTGGTCTGGTATGATCTAATTATAATAAGAATAAGTAATAAGCAGAAAAATAAGTTTAACGGAATGCTGCCTTAGTCCATTAGATGCCCGAAACTAAAATACTGTCAATGATGACATACATTCTTAATTAAGGTGGAAGGCAACTATTGAGTATCGAGTGTTACACATATTGCAGGTGAAGATGCTTAGAGAGAGGCTTGGTTTTGATGATGCCTTCAACTACAAAGAGGAACCTGATCTCAATTCTGCTCTTAAAAGGTCCACTCTTGTTCTCATTTTTCAATTCTTCCACCCACACCCTCATTTTAGAGTTTCTAACTTCTATTTCAAGAGTGGGGTTCCTTTGACACCCACCCATCATGGGTGCCATAACATGACATTCACGCCATTTAAGGGCCCTAGTCTAGAGGGTTAGTGACAAGGAACCATTTCGGGGTCAAACTAACATTAGTAATATATCGGTGCTCTATTGGAGACTTGAAAAGTTAACTAAGAAGAAGGACACCAGACAAAAAGAGTATTTATCATTCTAACCACAATTACAGACTCTAACCATCCCAAGCAAAAATCACCTTTTCCTCAAAAAACACAATTGTTTCACCAGGTGTTTCCCAAACGGAATAGACATATATTTTGACAATGTGGGCGGACGCATGCTGGAAGCTGCGATTTCCAACATGAACCCGCACGGAAGAGTCGCGGTCTGCGGTGCCATCTCCGAATATGCGGCGGGCCCCACAGAGCGGGCTGCACCCGACATGATTGACGTGATCTACAAGAGGATCAAGCTCCAAGGGTTCCTTGCTGCTGACTTCATGAAATCCCATGCGGAATTCTACTCGAAGACTAGGGAGCTACTCGAAGCTCGAAAGATTGAAGTGGTCGAGGATATCTCCCATGGCGTCGAGAGCATTCCATCGGCTTTCGTCGCACTCTTTCGTGGGGATAACGTTGGAAAGAAGATTGTCCAGATTGCAAATGAATAGAACAAGAAAAGAAGTGTATAGTGTACTTCATATTGCTTTTGTTCTTTCCTTGATGAATATTAATCATAGTTTTATTTTTTAAATTCAGCGTGCCAACTATCACAACATTTCTTTTGACATTGATTTTAGGTGTCATATTATGAAAATGGGGTCCTGCTACTTTGTTGGGTTCCGAAGCGGGTCCTGTCCCTCCTTAAACCCATACACCATGTTTGGTTCAAGGAGTTCGGAAGAAAAAGAAAGGAAAATGTTTTTTTCATTTCCTTACCAAAATGAGAGAATTTTTGTTTTTCCTCCCCTTAGTACATTTTGCCTTCTTATTTTATTTTATTCACACTTCTTTTTTTCTCTTATAACCAAATAAGAAAAATTATTTTTCATTTAAAGTAATACTCTGTAAATGAATACAACTAAATTAAGAGTGAGGATGGAGTCTTTCATTCACAAGTCATGCTTTACTTGTTCTCAGTGCTTAAACATCTCCTTTGCTTAGCACTTAGCTCTCTCATTCTTCACATCTCTCATCAGTCACTACCCCTCTATTAATTGTTAAAACACTACTCCCTCCGTCCTAATTTAAATTGTCTATTTCGATTTATGATATTTGACTGAAATTATTTTCAAATCATTTCATATGAAAAAAAACAATTAAAAAATAAAATTTACATATTACAAAACTATATCAAAAGATTTACAAAACTAGTGAAATAATCTAACTATATTATTTTATCAAATAACCAATGAAAATAGAAAACAAAAATAAATAAAATTTAACCATGTGAATAGGAAACAAACAATTTAGTCTGGGTCAGAAGAATTATTCTTGTTAATACTCACACTCATCAAATCACTCCTTTGCTCCAATTTAAGGATGGCTTTCTCACAACCAATGAGATTGGAAGAGCTTTTAGAACCAATAGCTTGAACAAATGTGCAATAATAAGTGCCAAATAGGACGGCATGAATAAGAAGTAACAATTTGCATCTGACTTTGTAAATTATTTCAAACTGAAGTAAATTGCAATATGTGTTTCCAAGATGGAATAAGCATATATTTTGACAATATGGGCAAGTGGAAGCATGTTAGAGGTTGCGATTGCCAACACGAGAACCCCCACACAAGAGACACGATCATCAGTGTATCTCAGAATACACGGTGGGGCCCGCAGAGCGAGCTGCACACCCTTCATAATAGAGGTGAGCTACAAGAGGATCAAGCCCCAAAGGCTCCTTGCTTGCTACTGATTTCATAAAATCCTATTTAGAACAGATCAAATAGCCTAGTGTCATAGTATGACACCCGAGGCGGATGCCAACTATTATCAAGAAAGTTATCTTCGAACCGATAAAAGTATTATGATTCTAAAGCTTTGTTTGACTACATAAATATTTGATGAATGAAACTTGTCTTATCCCAGATTTTTTTTTCTTTTTGAAGGGTTGGAAAACCTAATTGGTGCAGGGAGGAAATTTAATGCAAGAGATAGACACTAAGGAGGAAGAAGATGACAACAAGCAAAAACATTAATTAATTACTACTAGAGAATTTAGCTTTGTTCTTCACCACCAACTTGTTGGTCCTTTGCAGCTGCTGCTGCTGCTGCAATTATCTCATCAAATTTATCACTCTTCCCGAGAACAATTTCAATCTACACCAAAAAAACCGGTTAGCATTATTAGAGTAAGCAGATTCTACTAAAAGAATAATTTTTCATCCGTCCCAAAAAAAAACATAACACTTCTCTATTTTTCTTCTACCTGTTCCCAAAGAATGTTAAATATTGATAGCATACGAAAATTTGGAGACATCACCTATACATGTTGACTCTTGTGCATTTACCATTGGTGATCATCAGTTTTTACGGTGACTACTATTAGTTGGAACACACAATTCACATTTTCAAGGATGCAATAGATTGATATGGAGAATTTCAAAAGTGGATTTGACAAGTACTATGAAACAAAAAGTTAAAAATTCAACATTTTGTAGGGACCAAGGTAAAAATATGTAGCTTACAATCATTCTCTTGGCTCTCAACAAATTACAGCAATACACTTTGCTTTTCAACACTTTTTTTAAAACTCCCTCAGGTCAATCCATGAAGTTTATTTCAAGTCACAGGGAATATTAACTTACTTTGGCTTTTGTGATTGGGCGCCCTCTGGAATCATCTCGAACATCAACCGTCGATGTCGTGATCTCTGCAATACAGCAATTATATTATTCCATATTTCAGGAAAACCCAAACTGAGTAACTAACAAACAATAAAAAAATTATTTCTCCTTTTTCTAGTAAAGATTTTTTTAACATTAACTCATTTATAAAGTACAAAGTAAGTCAGAAGTTCTTACTCTTCTCCAAAGCCAATCCATCGTTCTTCAGAATTTCACTTATTGAGACTACAGTGGAAATAGCTGTGATATAAACAGGATTTCATCAATAACCTAATATAGATAATTTGTCCAACTTAGGAAATGACTCAAATGAGTAAAGTGGCAAACAAAATGAGTGCTACACAGCTACTGCAGTTACTTTGCATGTGCTTCCATGTTTGAGTCAGGGGTCTCTTGTAAACAACCTCTCTACTACCAAGTAGGGAAACATTTTCATACACACACCAGACCCTATTTCGTATGAGATTTTACTCAATCTGTTGTCGTATATGAAATGAGTAAAGTGGCATATAACATGACTGAATCCAAATTACATGACAATCAACACATAGCTCAACAGCTGATTAACAATCCACATCATTTGAGCAGTGGGAGTGTAGGGGCCAGGTGTGGTGAACTGTAAGAGGTTAAGGGTGTCTTAGGCTCTTAGCATGGGGATTTTAAGAACATGAAAAAATTCTACTTCTGGTCCAACAACCCCATTAGGTCATTCTCACTTTTGCTCTCTAACTTTCATTTGTTACAGATTTGGTTTACCACTATGAGTTGCCACTTGCCCCTCCCCTTCCAGTCACTTATGTGGTAAAAGGCAACAAGAAATTGTACTGAAACCAGCCACATAAGTAGTCAAAGGACCAAACATAGCAAGAAATTAAGTGCACTTAAGTGAAAGAATGCTGGCAACCAAAAATGTGAATGCAGCCAATGCGCTTATACAATGGGGACTAAATTGGAAAATTTTCTACAGTCCAACAAGCAAACACTCCAAATAGACAACTTTGTACACCATTTCAATGATGTTTATAAGGTAACATCAAAAAAATCCAGTACAATCCCACAACGAGTATGTCCAGGGGAGGGAATGTGTAAGAAGGCCTTGCTCTAGGAAGTAGAGAGGCTGTTTCTAAGAGATAGACCCCCTACTCAAATACAGGAATACACACAAAGAAATCATAGTGTCATGAATTAAGTACGAGCATAGACATATGAAGCCTGCCAACCAAATCTAGCAACTAGACACAAAGCATAAAACACACACAAGCACAAGCTACAAACTAACGCATAAAATAAAAACACACCAACAAAAACTTCAAGCTCAGACCACAGGTCTAACCAATGATTCTATGGCATACAAACACACCCGCATAAACTACAAACTAAGGCTCATATGTCTACCCAACTACTCTAATGATGTACATATGTTATTTATGTAATAACATCACTGATGTATTAGCAAACTAAGAGCTACGTACAAATTAACTAGGGAACACATTAAGGTGTAACAGTGTCTAAACTTCAATAATGACAGCCCATAAGATGCCGTATGCAACCCAAAAATGTCTTTTATCTGTTAAAAGAAGTAACCAACATTCAATAAGCTGCCAATGATATGAAGACATACCCATTCCAAGACCAGAGAGCTCAACCTCATTGTGCTGCTGCATATACCTCTGCAGAAAACACACATATTTCAAACATTTCATAATGACAATTACACACATCCAGGCAGAAATGTTGACCAAGGCTGGGTGTCGGATGAGGCCTAACGCCGAGATGTGATAAGTAAGGAATCATCTTGTCCGAAAAATGAGATTTCAAAGTTTCAAGCAATATGATATTACCTTCACAAAATAAAATAACGTGACGTTGGGGACCTTGAGTTTCTTAGGTATTGCAACATTTTCTTTATAACATGACTATTTTCATTTTGACTTGGACAAATTCAACAACATAAATAGTACTCCCTATTTATGTTCAACACCTTGGTTCGGGTTAGAAAATGCATGTTTGACCCAATGTCATCTAGTTCATGTCGACCCAACCGTTGTGAGCACTTGATTTAGGATATTTTACTTTATGCTAGCAGTTCAATTTTGCACAAAAATGTTAATAAAAAAACATTACATATAAGAACACAAATAGTTTTATTAGAAATATTGTTCCATTGTATTAATATGCAACTCAATTTGATTAAGATTCAACCAGTTTGACTAAAAAAAGAAGAAAAAATACTGCAGGGAGAAGGGAGATATACATAGAAATACATCACATGCACACAAAAAATCACAAAGATAGAAATAACCTAATTAAATATGAGAAATCAAGACTAAACCTTGGCAAGATTAACATAAAAGAAGATGGGCTTCTTGGTGTTGGAGACTTGAATGCGATTCTTCTTCTGAACGTCCCCGCCGGTGACGCTGACGTTTTTCATTCCCTCCGTTATCTCCTCCATTCCTGAATATAAAATTCCTTCCAACGAACCCTAAGCCTGACGCCGATTGGACTCCGGCACTTTTCCGATTCTGTGAGAACGCGAGACTCGAGCAATAGATCAGTGGTAGATGAAAGAATGGGGCTGCGGTGAAGGAGGGACCGCTAGAAAACCCTAGAATACTAATTTGGGAAACTTCTTAGGTCCAATGGCCTTATAAAGTTACCCCCACTCCCCTATAGGCCCCAACTTGTTTTCTCTTTTCTACTCTTTGTTCCCTAAAAAAAATTAGTTTGATTTGAGACAAAATTTAAAAAAAAAGTGAAAATATATTGTTGAAAATAATGTAGAAGAGAGAAAGAGATTATGAACGATACATTTTTTTCCAAAAAAAAAAAGTAGTTTGAAACATCCAAAAAAAATAAGAATTTTGTTTTCTTGAACGGGAGTAACTTTTATTAATTCAAATTTCGTTTTATAATGCTTTACAGAATAAAAAAAATTTACACCTTTATTTTTTTCAGAAAAGTAAAAAATTCACCCCTTTAAAGTAAGAATGAATGTGAATCACACAATTATGATATGGTATGAGACAAAAATAGTATGATGGATAAAAAAAGATACAAAATGAATGGCCTTGTTTGGAACAACGTTTTTCGCTTAGTGTTGGCGTCTTGGATAAAATTTTAATGACGTAGGTTAACTTTGAAATTTCTACAGATTTAAACGCTATTGTTAGATAACTTTTTTAAAATGTTAACTCTAAACTCAACATCATTGCTAAACAGGCCCATAAATAGCAGGACAAAGGGTGTACAACGTAAGAGACTACTTTACTAATTTCTTTTATCAAATAGTCATTAAAAACATGTAATGAAAGGAAATTTACTTTCATGTACTCCTTCCGTCCCAAAATACTCTTTATGTTTCACTTTATGAGTTTCATTGAAGTTACTTTCAATTCAATTTATTTAATTATAAGTGTAAAACTTAAAAAACAAAATTTATATATTTTAAAAACTACATCAAAATTTCCACAAAACAACATGCCTGCTTGATTTTATCAATTGATTTAATACATGTATTATACACGCTCACTAGTCTCTACTTTTAGTAGAAGCAAAAGTCTGTGTACACACACTCTCTCAAAGCATGTTGTTGTGAGATTCTGCGAGGTGTTATTGTTGTATACATGTTCGGTAGCTTTTATTGTATCATTTAATTGATTGCGCATATTTTTTTACAAAAATGTCAGAATAACACCAACTTTGATCCCACGAATAATAAATGTCTACAAATTTGTATGCAAAGGGTATCTAATCATTTCTAGATTCTGTGTTTTCACATAGGATTATATCTTGTGTGCACACAAATTTACAGCCATTTGTCATCCATAAAATCCTACAACAAGAGAGTCTGGGGAAGGTGTTTGTACACCGACAATCCATAAATGATTCAATTTTAAAACAGAGGGAACCATAAATGATTCAATTTTAAAACAAAGGGGGCCACATTCAACACAATCTCCATGCCAACACATATTTTTTGAATTTCCCTTGTAACCTTTGTAACTTTCATTGTTCAAATCTATGAAACTAAAATATTAATACTCATACCAAAATAAAATCTTTATGATAGGATTAATAAAAACTAACAAACAATAAAACAAAAAATCCTTGAAGCTACATGAATTCATATTGGAAGTCTAGTTTAACGGTGAGCATCGTCAAATTTAGTCCCTTTTCTATCAAAGACCTTCAAAGATATTTAATTTTATAGAGGGCTAAAACACGAAAATTTTCACAATTAATGAGGACATACAAAAGAACTTCATAAAGTAATGGTCTAAATGTTGAATATTCTTAATTATAGAGGACCATTTGTGGAATTTACTCTTTTTATATGTGAATATATAATGTATATCTCTTTGTAGATGAATGGATGGATGGAGGGGGGAGGGAGATTATGCGCTCTTAGACAGCAAAAGCTTCTCTTCCTCCTCCAGCCTTTTCAACCATCTCAATCCAAGATCACACCCCCCATTTGCAGCTATACCAAACTGTTCTCTAGCCAGTTCAACCGGGTTTAGCTCGGGCTCTCCTTCCCGTCTTCTTGATGTTCTCTTCCAAGGTCTCTTCGTATAAAACTTGGTTATTGACTCTGGTACTTTGGCCCCTGAAACAGATTATTCCATGGCAAGGAGATACCATTGACAAAAGGAATGAGTACAAAAGATGCACACATGAAGTAGTTAAGTACAAATATTACCCATCTCTAAAAGTGTGTTTAGCTCAAGGGAAAGGAGGAGGGTTTTGATCTTACCTTGTTTGGTTTGATGGATGGGAAAGGTTATACAAAGTACACAAGTGTGGTTGGAGAGGGGATTGATGGGGGAGATGAACAGAGGGAAAATTGAAGCCCCCGCCCTCCCAACATTTTTATGTATTTAAAAGTTCTATTTTTTGTAGCTGCTGTTGTTGTAAAAGAACTATTTTTTCTGCATTAATCCCATAAACTAATTAGTACTGTGCGACTAAACATTAAATTTTTGGAAAGGTTAAGAAAGGCACTTTTGTAGCTCCAGTGGTAGCAGGGAAAACTTTTTACCTTGCAGAAGAAGGGATCCATATGCTATAGCAGCTCCAGCATGACCCTTTAAAGGATTTAAAAGTATTAGTTGCTATAACTCACAAAGTCACACATTCATGTTTTATGCATAAATTTAGTGTTAACTAGTTTTAAACAATTACTATAAATTTCATGTCATGGACCCTAGCTGGTTTGAATTAAGGTGCTGATATGATGATGATAAAGGCTGGGCATTTTGGCTGTTGGGTTCAAACGAGGTTAGGGGTAGCAACATGTCTGTTATGGTCCGTGATACTACCGGAACCTATCATGGGCTGCGCTTATTGAAACAATTCGGTATCAGTACGGGATGAACTCCAATACCATTCGGTACCATTTTGAAACGAAACGGTACAATATTGTACCATGCCAAAATCATGCCAAATGGAGTCTCACCAGTGGGGTTGTTTTTGGTATGGTTTTGGCATGGTGCGGTATTGTACCGTTTCATATCAAAATGGAATGGTACCGAATGGTTTTGAAGTCCATCCCGTACTGATACCGTATTCTTTCAATATGCATGGTCCGTGATAGGTTGCAGTAGTATCACGGACCATCACAGAAGGTGCCCCACCCTATTTTTTGTTGGGGTTACATTACGTTTTTTCCGATTTGATTTTATTGAGTTTCATTTGCTTCAGAATAATCAGGCTTGGAAATAAACATAAACCAAGCTAAAACCACATCACATATGGTTTGGTTTTGGTCCGGGTTAATTTGATTTTTCGTTTGTGCTAATTTGGTTTTTTCGGTTAAACCAAAATGAACCAGTGCAGTGAAATGCTCACCCCTAATGATGACGAGGGATTGAAAAGGGGTATACCTTTTTTGATGCTCTGTGGAAACACCATATTGCAGAATCAATATCTTTCTTCACACAATCACCAGTCAGGTATACTGCACCTAGGAGGTATAGTGCACCTGGATGCAACTGAAATAAAACTCTGTTATGAATTAGACCGCAGATCAATGGAGTAACAGTGAGTAGGGGTTCCTTATTCAAATTTTACCTGATCAGCCGCCTTGTCTAAATAGTAAAATGCTTGCTGATCTGATTGAACAGCCTCATTCTGTCAAATTGTTGATGTCTCAAACATGTCAAAAGTTTAATATGAATTGAGCAGAACCAACTCCAGAATTACACAAGACAGTTTCACCCTAGAGCATAATTCTCCGTGCATAAAAACCACAGAGTAAACTCCACCTATGAGACTTGAAGAGAACTTAATGTTCATTAACAAACTGACTAGAAACAAAATAACACGCCCTATAATCAGATTATCAGAAACAACAAAAAATACCCTAAAGAAAGAAAGCTTACCTTAACTCTCAAGCAGCGACCTAGCTCATACTGAGCATCTGGGTCGCCCATCTCTGCAGCCTCGATTAACAACGCAGCACCACTATTATGAGAAGGAAAAAATGGAGAATATCAGTTGTGCATCAAATTAGAAAGCTAAATGTATAAATAATACTGCATCTGGTTCTATTCCTATTTATCTTTCCAATTTTAACATTTCTTGCAGTGCTCTATATATGTCATGTGAGAAAATATCTGGAGCATTAATTACTTTTTCAGGTTTCCCCTATAGAGAGTTAAATAAGAGTACATTGAAAACTTTGAATAAGGATTAAGAAACATATTGTTTAAAATGTGTAGAAAAAAATTAATTATAACAATTTACTTGAAAAAGGATCATTGCGGATTAGATGAATTGTGATTGATTTAAAAATTTACTCAACTTTCTTAAAATGTGTGATTTAGCTAGTGTATGCATGAGTCTTTGTAAGAAAACTGGAGGCAATTCTATATGCCAATAAACATTCAAATTAGATAGACACAGATTAAGCAAAAGAAAGGGCATTTTTCAATTTTCAGAGAGTGACCAAATAAATATCTTACATGGCTTTGCAAGCACCAGGGACATGGTACCTAAAATGCAATTTTGACAGCCAATATCTGGCTTGTGTGTTTGAGTTGTCTACCTCCAGAGCTAACTCAAAATTCTCCTTTGCTTCCTAACACAGATCAACCATACAAAAATGCACATGTTTAAGGAATCCAACAACAAAAAACGTATTAAAAAGATTGCAGATTAAAACTTACACTTAATAGAGGAATAAGGCGTTTGTCCTTTAGCTCACAATAATCAATCACCCTATCAACTTCCTTCAGAGCATTCCACCCTTTTGATATAAACTCCACGGCTTTCTTGTTTCTGCTATGCACCCCTCTCTGCGGAAGTAATATAAGTATTTAACTGATACGTAGTATTAATTATAGAACTTGCATCAATACAAAAATACAGGACAAAAGTTTGGGGAATAATTACCAGTGAAATGAACTGGAATAGTTTGTAACTGTTGCTTTTAAAAGCAGCCTTTGCAAGATATGGTTTCAGCATTATCCACTGCAATTAAGTCACACTTACATAAACAAATGAGAGAGATCAGGGTGCAAGGAAATATTAAGCAGTACAAAATCGCTTGTCGTGGCATAGATGGTGGACTAGAGTCTAGTGACTATGCGGTCTTAGGTTGGGAATTAATTGAGGCCAAGGCGCGCTTAGGCGGGGATTTTCAGAACCCCGATACCATGGGATAATGTCAGAAAGTCATATAACGGATACAATGAATGAATGAAACAAAAAAATATTGTTCAACCATGTATCAATAACTGTATAAAGATGTATACGAATTCGGTCCGTTTTCCTAATTTCAATTTTTGACAAACACACTTAATAGTATCCGAAGTGCATTGTCCATAATGCATGCATTTCATGTTTGTTCTTTGCTAAAGAATATCATCCGGACACTTTATTTGCAGAAAATAATTCAAGAACACATCACAAAAATTCAATGGATCCACTTCACAAACACCTTACCTATATTTGATAAAATAAGGTTTCAATTATTCATAGGGGAAAGAAAACTGGCGATGAAAGAAAACACTTCACAATAAAACCCTGAATAATGAAAAAAACAATTTATCTAAAATTAAGCACAAAAAACAGCATTAAAACACACTCTGTATCAATCAATCCCTATATATTGAGAAGGTTAAGAGTGAAGGGTTGAAGGCAAGTTCAAGAACATGAACACTACCTCAAGTAGCTTAGCGTCGGCGATTGTTACGGCGGTGGAGCCTGGACTTCAGCAGCCGTCGGCGAGGGCGAGGGAAAATTTCTTCAAATTGCGTCGGCGACTGTTGCAGATGAGGAGCCGGTTCGTCGTTTTGTTGGAGCTGCATTTCATTCCATTTGATTGCTCCCCGTCAGTTATACTCTTAATTCAGTATTTTATTTGGTGATTTAAATAATTCAATTACTCCAATAAAATTACTTTGAAATTACCTCCCTTTTTGTTTTTTAAAAAATGTTAATAATATTAATTTAAGAGTGCTCTTATGGTGCACCTTGATGCATATTATTTTTATATACCTTATCACATAAAAAATATATTCCGTATTTATTTATATGTTTCATTAAAAAACATATACTTATAAGAAAATGTTAATTTTGCTTATATGTTGATGTACTTTAGATCCACCATAGAATTTGTCTTAATTCAAATCAGAGTACAATGCTTCACAAATATGTGCGGGAGGAGCATAAATCCACCCCAACCAATCAAATCTAGAATCATACGTTCGAGCAAGCATTTGAAGCCCTTGATTCGTTGATTTTCTAAAATTGTCAATATGAAAAAATGCAAAATCTCGCATCACTGTCTTACAATAATAAACAAAACCCATGAAATAAGAATAAACCCCCACGTCATCTTGTAATGCATTAAAACAAATTCACTATCGATCTCCCCCGCGAGATCATGATGCTTGAAAATCGTCCTCAACCGCACTATTTAATGCCTCGTGGAGCCCTTTTGCTTCAGCTATAGCAAGTTATATAATACTCCTAAATTTGTTTTTAAACGTTAATAATCTGAAAAATTATAGAGTACTAGATTTTATATGTTACTTTGGTGCAATCAACTAAACATTAAAATTAATTTTGACTGACAACACATCTGTAATAATTAGTTTGCAACACATCTAAAGTAATAAAACTAGATTACACGTTATTTAGATTTTTTGAATAACAATAAAGTAATAAATTAAGCATAAACTTTATTAAATTATTCAAAATTGTGTAAATGATATCCAATTTAAGTCCAAATTATTAGTGTGTGTTTGGCTAGTGTGGGGTCTTCCTTCTTACTTATGAGTGTGTACCTTTTTGCTTTATATGTTCTTCTAACTTCTTATTTGCTCTTTATGTTGTAATATCGATTCTTTGGATTGATTGAGTTAAATATCTCTTGAAAACATATTTCTACTTTTAGTGGGGATAAGATTTGCATACACATACTACATTGTTGTGAGATTCAACTAAATTCTTCTTCTTGTTGTTGTTGTATGTCAGCCAAAATAATTTTATGTAATTAAGCCCGCAATTGACTCAGTTGAAATGGATTAGCGATGTAAAATCCATTAATTTCTAGGAATATTAGTGCACAAAAGTAAATATGAGAGTAATAGTACTATATAACCTGCCAATTTTAGTAGTATTGGTGTTAAATTTTCTTTTATAAAACTAACCGACCCATTTTTCCAAAATTAATGGCATTTTAGTAGCTGCCTCTCTACTATGTAGAAGGATAGTAAGGATGGAGTCTTTGTATATAAACCCTTATTAAATTTTACCTTTATGAGATCCTATTTAATTGCTGTTGTTCTAATGATATTTTAATACTTCATCCCATTTAAATTTTTACGTATACTATTCACATAGTTAAATTTTATATACCTTGTTTTTCTATTACTGAGAAAGAGTAGAGTATGCAGTTAGTACTTGTAGAGATTTTATGTTTAGAATAACTGTCTCTCAACATAGTTGTTAGAATCCGAACTCAAGTCTTACTCCTTTGGTAATCCTGTCCAACTAAAGAATGTCAACGGGCTTTCTCTCTCTGATATCAAACTACAAATTAGATTACTTAAATATTAAAAAAATGGTGCACCAATAGCAACAAGATTAACTACTAACCGCCCCCACCTAATTATTCCCAGTCTAAACTCAATTTTGGACCGTACTTAGCATGATTCTCACGTTCAATCGGAAATAAATTGATGTTCTTTCCAATCTGCGGCATCTTTGGAAATTCGCGATCTCCTGCATCCACAAATCGTTTGATTCTGTTGATCCGAGAAAGTGACCGGAAATGGGTGAAGCGGCGGAGATCTGGAACGCCACAGAAGTGGCAGAGGGAGCTCGCGACGGCCGGACCCCCGGTGTTCCGGCGTCCCGTCTTACCGTCGACCACTCGCTTCCTATCCCCGTGATGAAGCCTCGCGTCGTGTACGATCTCTCTCTCTCTATGCGATTCTTACATGATTTTAGAATAAATATGAAATTCGCTTTCGCAGAAGTAGGGTGGGTTACGTGAATGCGTGATAGAATAACGTTGATGGAGATTTCATCCGCGTTCGATCAGAAATGATCTTGAGAAAAGTAAAATCTGTTTGTAGAATACGGAGTATATTTAATCTTTTTTTTGAAGTAGATATAAACATTTTTGTAGCTAATGCTTTAATTTCGGCTTTTTAAAAATATATTTGCCTCATAGCTCTGTTTGCTGGCTAAACTATATTGGCACCTCAATATATTTTTTGTTCAATCATCATTAAATTGTCAGCTTAATTAGTGCAGTTGTGGTGTTCTTTCACATAAGTGTTCGGTTGATCTGATACTACAACCAACTTCAATTGCTGTTTTTGTAAATGGAAGAAAAGTGTCCATGGTTTCGTAATTGAGCCCGGGTCTCTTGGAAACATGTTCCGAGGCTCTCTAAGTAGGGTAAGGTCTGCACACACACCCTCCCAGACCCTACTTTTTGTAGGATTTTATGGGTTTGTTGTTATAAGGGGAAGAGAACTGGATTGTCATACATTGGTTTTTTATGTGAGTGTTTGATTTTAAGAAGCCATCCATCAAGTTTGATCTTCATGGAAAATGTTAATAAATTCAACCAAGCTGCAATATCAGTGCAATGGTGTAACCCAACTCAAATTTCCTTAGTTCAGGGCAGATTATATGTCTTCATTTGTTCGGTTCAAGTATCTTATTCTAGTAATGTGTATCTCATGTCGTCATAGTTTCTTAAATTTACAGAGAACTCTGCAAGGATCTCTTCAAAGAATGGTCGGAATTTGATGATTCTCGTTTCTCTGTTGAGACCGTGTCTGGCGGCATCACAAATCTGTGTGTGTATCTTCTTTTTATATGCATGTTTATGCGGATTATATAGCCATTCTCAAAAGACTGAATGTCCCCTTTTGGATACCCCCTTCCATGCAATTTTCAACTTCCACAGTGCTGAAAGTATCTGTAAGAGAAGATGATTCGGAAGCAGTGAGTATGACAGTGAGATTATATGGCCCCGACACTGAGTATGTTATTGATCGTGAACGAGAACTCCGGGTGCGTTTCAGTCACCTTTGTTTACTTGGGTAGCATGCATTATACAAGTCATTTCTAGCAATGTTTCAGCTAGGGTACTGAAGTAGTCCTAACCACTGTGTTTCTTTAAAGGCTAAAGCATTGCTGATCACTTAATTAAAGGTCTTCTTTTAGAAACTTTTTTTGTTATCCATGAACAACTTTAGTTCTCTATTTACATTCCACAAATCCAAAATCACACTCACCTTCAAAATGTTACATTTGGCATTTTATGTATCAAAAATAGTCTTTTGGAGACAACATGTCTATTTCCAAGTAGGGGTAAGGCTTGCTTACACTCGCCCTCCCCAGACCCTACTTTGTGTGGAATTGTATTGGGTTTGCTGTTGTATGTATTGAAAATGGTTCACGCCAACTGCAGCATAGCAAATGGACATGTAATTATGTTGTATATACTTCCTATTTTTGTGGGAGCTTTAACACTAGGCACACCCTTCTCTTTACATCCTAGTAAGCCATTTGCTTAGCAGTCTATCCGCTACATTTCTAAAGAGTCTCCATATGTAAGCATGATACCGTTTGCAGATGTATTTTGCCTTGATTCTGTGTCTAATTAGCTACTGCTTATATTAAATGTTTCATTTAGGCGATTCAATACCTCTCAGCTGCAGGGTTCGGTGCCAAGTTGCTTGGAATGTTTGGAAATGGCATGGTCCAGTCATTTATTCATGCACGCACCCTAGCACCATCAGGTAAGGGACATACATAAAATACCTTTGACGCCCAGACATCTCAGTGGCAATTCAAAACATCTGTACATAATGGTACATAATGTCAACGAATCATTTTGCTGTGGACAGATAATCTACATATGCTGCTGCATACTTGTTTGGTTTATTGCATATTAATACATGATGATCCTTTTCACCCCACCTTAGATCTCTCTCTCTTTCCCATTGAGTTGTAAATAATAGCATATCCCCCATTTGAAATATAGAATCAATGTACTCATGCAGAATCTCATCTCATTCGAGAATAACTAAGTTTCATCATCCCAAACTATGAAATGAGGCTGTATTAGGCCCTAGTTCAAATATAGGAAGAGGGTGCTTGAAAACAAAGGCTTGACTGACTGGAGAAAAACAACACTTATGAATGTGTACTAGATTCATTTGAACACTGTAGAGTACAAGAAAAAATAATGAAACTTATGCAGACATGAGAATACCCAAGGTAGCAGCTGAAATTGCAAAACAACTCCATCAGTTCCATCAGGTTGAAATTCCCAGTTCCAAGGAACCTCAGCTTTGGAATGATGTATTCAAATTCTTTAACAAAGGTACTTTCTTAAGTCATGCCACTTTATGTAGTTTAGCCCATGAAATGAGAATGATTGTTGAGCCTATATGATATTGTTGTCAATATATTTTTATGTCTGTCTACTATCCAAGCATGGGTAAGGTCTGCATACACACACCATCACAGACTCCACTTTATGGGATCTCATTGGGTATGTTTTATATTTTATGCCCGTTTTGCTACTATTTTCGCAGCATCTACTCTTCAGTTTGACGACAGTGAGAAGCAGAGGAAGTATTTGACAGTTTCGTTTGAAGAAGTGCATCATGAAGTAACTGAGCTCAAGGTAGTTGACCTTTCACTAATTTCTTATTATTGGTTACTATGTCTAATTCAAGTAAGTTGACCTTGTACTGTTGGTATTTTGGTATCATTTGAAGAAGCTCGTTATGAAGGGACTATATTTGCCTTGGACAAGGAATCATGGATTCTGAGGTTCATTGAATCTAGACTACTGTTAGGATATGTTTATCTTTTCGATGGATAGTTGGATACCTAAATCTTATATTAATCATGGAACAGGAATTGACAGGACACCTAAATGCTCCTGTGGTGTTTGCGCATAATGATTTACTTTCTGGGAATCTTATGCTCAATGACGATGAAGGTAATTGTGACATGGATATACCTTGGAAGGCTTAGGAGTATTTTTGGAGGAATGTTTTGGTGAAGAGAGGGGAACTGGAACAGTTTTCTTCATTTTAAGAATATCTTTGCAAAATAAAAGTTAAAAAAATGTTAAAATTGCATAAGTTTGATGTCATAGCAATCAACAGTGATTCGTTACTATAAAATGGTAAAAAGTACTATGGAGTACTTTAAAAATAAACAATAGCACCTAGCCCCTCCTTAAAAAAAAAACCCCGAACATACCTAGCCATTGCATCTTGGTCCTGTTTTCCAGATTATACTCTCAAAAGAGATTGAGGATTGTCATTGGTTATATGCCCATTGCGCAATCTTGTTAAAAGTGTAGGAGATATATCTGATCTCATATCCTCCATTGTCATTCCAATGCAGAAATATTGAAATGGATCTTAGTAGTGTCCTAATCTGCAAGCAAAAGTTACCCTTGAGGCAATTGAAGCAATATATATTCTGCTCTCACTTGATTGATATTTTTATGGTTCACTTGATTGTTCTAATTCATTCACCTAAAAACAAATTGTCAATTCTGTTAGCTAGGAGACATTCTTAAGCTTAATGACCAGAATTAGCAGTGAACTTAAGTTCTCTGTGAAGTACATTGTGAATCATGTGATTAGGACAAGCTATTAGCTATAATATTCTTTCAGGTTTCTCTCCCATCCCCTCCATGTGATTCTATCAATTATGCTAAACTCATTCTTCATGGTAAATATACAGGGAAACTCTATTTCATTGATTTTGAATATGGATCCTATAACTATAGAGGTTTTGACATTGGGAATCACTTCAATGAATACGCCGGCTATGAATGTGACTACAATCTGTATGTTTCTTTCCCACCTTTTATTGTCTTGAAAGATGCATACAATTATGCTCTTTATATTGGATTTAATCTTTTTATCTGCTTCAGGTACCCATCTAAAAATGAACAGATCCATTTCTTTCGTCACTACTTAAACGCCCAACAACCTAATGAGGTATGCCCGCAGATTTTTTACCCAGTTCATCTCAATGCCCGCCCATTTGCCTCCATGAACTAGTTCTTGTTGACTCCACTGCTACTATGCAGTTCTGCATACTTTTCTTTTTAGTTACTGTACTTGTTTTGCGAATTGGGTCAATAATAAACCAATTTTCACATCACCGGTTGCTTCTTTCTGAGTCCACCTCAGTGATAAGGGGTTTAGTCTATATGCTTCCCACATGGATTTGTCAATATCAAAGCATTAGATTTCACACACACACACAGTGACAGACTGTCAGTGCGCGCGCTTGAGAGTATGATTCCTTAGTCCTAAACTCCATGTGTGCACTATGTGCATACCAAACCAAACAAGGCCATTACATCCAGACATGAGTAGGGTCTAGGTGTCCAAGACGTATGCAGATCTTACCTCTACCCTCGACGAATAAAGATATTGTTTCCAAGAGGGCCTCAACAACCAGGGTTGTGATGGGAAAAACACACAGTGAAGAAATATATGATAAATCACAAAAGAGATTCAAAGTATTGTATTCATTTGTCAATTGTTAAGGACGAAAGCAAACCTTAAGCAATAATTTGGACTTTGGGTCACATGTAATGGCCATAATTGGACCTAAACAATCCTTATGACATGATATGCACTTGAGGCCTGAGAGCAAAAGCTACTGGACTATTTGCACATTTTCCCATCATACTCTCTCCGTCCCAAAATAAATTTCACCCTTTCCTTTTTTGTCGCTTACAAGACAAACTCCACACTTTCCTTTTAACTTTACGCTTTCTTTTTTTGATCGTCCCAAAATAAGCCTCACACATTCTTTTTTTGTCCGTCCTAAAATAAACTTCACACTTCTCTTTTTACCAATTAAGGAATGAAACATGTGACTCACAAGTCACCTCACCTCTAAACAAATTTCGGTCACACTCTTTTTATTTTTCAACACTTCTCTTGAAATCTGTGAAGGCAAACCACGAAGTTCATTTTGGGATGGAGGATTGGAGGGTGTACAAATTACTTAGGTGTCATTTGGTAATTGTTTCTGTAAACATGTTTCTAGTTTGAAAAGACACTGTTTACTGAAACCAAAACACAAAACAAGATAGGTTAACAGAGTTGAACCCTGGTCCCTAAGTAGCATTTTTTTACAGGTTTCTGAGAAGGATCTTGAGGCTCTGTTTATTGAGACCAACACATACATGTTAGCCTCGCATTTGTATTGGGCTCTGTGGGCTCTAATCCAGGTAATTATATATTATTCACAAAGCTTTCTGTGTCCATGATTATCTTGTGGAAGGTGAACAAAAGAAGGATCCCTCTTTTACACACACACACACATGTATGTATATGATGTTATTTGAATGTTGGCAGGCAAAAATATCTCCAATTGATTTTGATTATCTTGGTTACTTCGACTTGCGCTACAACGAATACAAAAACCAGAAGAACAAGTGTTTCACCTTAGCAAAAGCGTACCTCGCCCAATAATATTATTGAATTGTTCTAAGCACCAGGGATTCATGAAATGGCTGTAATTCAACCAGAGAGTATGTATTATTGGCCAATGTACATTCATATTAATAGTTTGAATGTATAAAAGCTTTTTTTTGCTTTGTAAAAAATAATGCATTTCAAAAGAATTAGCGCATTTACCTTATGAATGTCTTTTGTGAGGGGTGAATTGATACCGAATATGTTTTATTGTACATCTGCTATTATTGTATGAGTGTTTTGGAAATAAATACCAAGGTTTTATTGTATGTACTATTTTTATGCACATTATGAAATTCATGTACTCTGTATGACTGTATACACATCAACAATGATACAATGCTAATTTCGTTGTTAAAAGATAAAATTTATTTTGTTGCTAATAATACTTCTGATTCATTAAGGATAAAAATGAAAATGTAACAATTAAATTACAAAAACATGTACAATTTTTTTATACATACCTAAATCTACACATTACAAAATCAGTTTATGCTTATAGAGTACATCTAGAAATATAGAGTATAATATAATTAGTCGAAATTGTGCATCCATAACAATATAAAAACTCTTCACAAAAAAAAGAAAAAAGAAAAGAAAAGAAAGAAACTACTTAAAAATGTTTCCACAACATAGGCATTTTCCTCTTGCCTTAATTTTAACTAGGGTGGAATTTGATACCTAATTTGAAGTAATTAATATATACTGCCCCTATCTCAAATGTAGAGTATAGATTTGATTTCTCACAAATTAAAACAAATATTAAAGTGATGGTGCTAATTTTTCATATCGTTCCTTGATATGACCTTGACGTATTGTATTCCGCAATTAAAATAAGAACGCAATATAGTGGTAAATAAATAGAGATGGGTATAAAAAGGACTGATTTTTCATATTTGTCCTGGATATTACCTTGACGTATCGTACTCTGCAATTAAAATAAAAACGCAATATAGTGGTAAATAAATAGAGATGGGTATAAAAAGGATCAGTTTTTCATATTTGTCCTGGATATTACCTTGACGTATCGTACTCCGTAATTAAATTAACAGAGATGAGTATAAAAGTGATTGATAAAGAATACGAGTAAGAGAGTGAGTTGAGAAGATAGGGGTTAAGAAAAAGTGATAAGAATATACATGTTATTGTATTTTACTATTTTTAATGACTTAGATATATACGGAGTAAAAAAGAAACTTAATTACCAATTTTTGAACAGTGAGACTTTAATTTTAAAACAAAAAGTAGACCCAAAAAAGTTCACCAGGGAAGCTTTCTTAGCCTATGAGCCTTACCATAATTCCCATAGAATTTCCAAAGGATACAAGAGAAAGCTGTGCATGTATTTGATGAAATGCAAGAGTCCCCCCACAAAGGCAAATCCCAGTTTTTTTTTAAATCAATAATTTCAACTTCCCTTTCTACCCTTATAAAACCCTAACCAGTACTACTACTACATATGCTATCTTTCTTCTTCATCTTCTTACAATGAAGTGAATAAACAAACATCACACACAAACAAATTGAATCTCTCAAATGCCCTTCTGAAAGCTCCATCATCCCATGAATGAATCAAGCCTGAAGAACCTGGCAGTGAACAATGTGGCTCTTCAGGCGGCCCCGCCCCGCGATGCTCGACAAGAAATTCGTCACCCGGGTCTTCAGCTGCTGCCCCCCTTTCCCCCCGATGTTCTCCCACACGCTTTGCTGCTCCCCCTCCTCCGCTGTGCTGCCATTGCCACCGCATTTTGCCACGTCGACGAGGGAGATGCTCATGTTGTTCCTCACGGCGCACAGCTTCCCGTTCAGCTGGAGGAGCGCGGCGGCCTCCCATGCCTTGGTGGTCCCCAGGTGCATCTTGCTGTCGACGTGCTTGGTCCAAGAGCCCGACGCGTCGTCGTACACCCGGAGCCTGCACCCGTCCCTGCAGTCCACGGCGTACAGCCGCCCGTTGAGGGCCGTGCTCGGGTTCCTCCACCCCGACACCATCCCGTCGTGGACTGGGTCCCACGTGTCGGTCTCCGGATCGTAGACCTCGCTCACGACCTCCCGGTGGACGCCCAACCCCTTCAAGAACCACCTCCCGCCGTAAACCACCCCGATGAAGGGCACCATCGGGGTGCTGACGTCCGCGATAAACGACCACCGGTTCTTGTTCGGGTCGTAAACCTCCGCCGACCTCAGCGACCCGTGGACCCCCTCGTTCTCTCCCCCGGCGACGTACAAGCAGTTGTTCATAACGCAAAACCCAAAAAAATGCCGCCTCCGGAGCATGTCTGGGGCCCGGTGCCATTTATTCGTCCGGGCGCTATAAAACACCACTCTCCTCATGGACCCCTTGACTGGGTCTTTCCCGCCAAACAAGTACAGCTGGCAACCACTGAGGACCGCACACCCGAACCCTAACGCTTCAGAGTATTCTTTGGGCACGGGCGGGAGCGGGACCCACGTCTGGTGTACCGGATCAAATGCGTGCCACGACACCTTACCATCCCTGTCTCTCTTGATGACATAAACCCATTCCTCCGCAACCTCGACTTTCTTTCTGAGTGAATAGTAAAAGTTGCCAGCTAAGAGACGGGACCATCTTTTACAAACGAGGCGGAGCTTGGGGTGGTCGATCCTTGGGACGCGGATCAAGCAGGCAATGGTGAGGTCGTCGGGGAGTCCGGGAATAAGTGGGGCCTGCGTCCGGTTCTTGTCGCGAGGCTGTCTCCGTCGCGTGGGGTGGATGGAGGGTTTGATGGCTGGCTGGAGACAGAGTTTTGACCCGGGCACGTACCGTTTAGCACCCGCGACTGTTTTGAGCCCGGCATCTACTCTACAAAGACAAGCCGTTGAATCAACCTGAAAAGGAACACAAAAAACTAACTGTGACATGTATTAAAAGATGACAAAAAGGTCGTAAAATGTGTATTGTTTTGGGTTACGATTCTCGGCAACATTTGATAAACCATAAAGCTATAAGTTGCGTTGAGACGGAGACGTGACCGGAAACATAAAAACATCAACTTTTCCAAATTTTATACAACACTTAATTGAAGAATTCATGCAACATAGCCATAAACTAATGGAATGTGACAAAAATACTAGGTACGTTTTTAGTAAAAATTTATGTCGCAGATTACCAAACATTGCCCTTAAGAAGTAAAGCATTGCCCAAACTAGATTTTTTCATGAACAGAGTATTGGCAGCATCCAAACACGCCCTATATGATTTCTTGATTTTATCACGCAGGGAGTAAAAAAAGAGGCCGGGAACCAATTTACTCCCAATTCATTACATTGATTAGCACCTTCTGAATACAAAAGCAAAGGGTAGACCTGCACTGTTTGAATCATGAAACTCAATGGAAAAATGAAAGCTTCTTTCCACTTAGGCTATGGTATGGTATGGTATTTTGGGGGGGGGGGGGTATAAGATTTTTTATCTTCAAATGATTGGGTTTACCCCAAAAAAGAGTAAAGGAAGCTTATATTTGACTACCACTTTTAAAAATTGTATACATATTTAGAGATCACATAGTCTTTATAACATAGTGATATATACATAAGATGGGAGTGGACATATATATAAAATTGATTTATTGAATTTGAACAAATCTTTTAGTCTCACAAATATTCTTTCTTTCCATATATTTCATACATTTCCCTTCTTATTCACTTTGGAAACCATTTTCCATATTGCAAACAGACCCTTAAACCATTCGTTTATGCTCTTCAAACATATCGAATTGAAACAACAAACACAGCTCAAAATGATCTCAACCGTTGATTTTGAATCGATCGGATGAAAGCCAATAACCATTGACGAATGGTTGAGATGATTTTCAGCCACATTCAACCCTTCCAAAGACCCCTTTTTTGTGGTGTTTTTATAGCATTTTAATGGGTTTATTGTTGTTAACCCTCCTAAAAGACAGTAAATAATTAAACATTATATGTTTTCAAGGCATAAAGATTAACACATCCATGAAAATAATATAAAATTACAGTAAAAGCTTTACCAGAGGAGGCTGAATAACTCTATCCATTCTTGAATGATTAGCCATTTTTAAATATATACCAAATACAATCCAACTTTAATTCGTCATCAACCCCCAATCCACAACTTCAATTTCTGCTTCAAAACCTGCACAATGTTCACACTCTACATGATCAACTAAATACAAATTCGAACAAAAAAACAAAAAAATAAAATAAAATTATAGATAAAATCACTACCTTGGAAAAATAAATCAGAAAAGAACTCTTGCAGAACTCAGCACTGAAATAAACCACCCAGTTGAATCAAGAAAAGATTAAAAAAAATCACCCTTTCAAAGAATCTTGAAAACAAATCCCCAAAATCAAAGAGACCCACTACCCAGATCAAAAGTAAATATACATGAAGATGGAAAAACCCAAAAAATCCCTCCAAATCTAATCTTTAATAAAGGAACCCTAGACCCTCCCCAAATGCGAGACAGCCAGAAATGGGGTGCAGAAAAGAGGGGAAAAGCACCTAAGAAAACAGATTCATTTCCACCATGAAAAAATCCTTCTTTCAGTGGAATTATGGACCCACAGAAGAGCTCTAACAGCACAATCTACCAAGCAAAACAGTGTATTTAACAAGCGACACCAAACAATCCTATCCCCAAACCTAACATAAAAAACAGCTCCTTTCTATTTTGATCAGCCACAGATATTTATACCCACGAAAAATTGATTGGAAATTTGAAGGGGAGAATCTGTATATTGAGAGAGGGGAGGTGAAAATCTTTAGCGGTTGAAAGGGGAGAAAAGGTTGAGAGTTGGGGGAAGACTAACTGGAAAGAGACAAGACACAGTGTTTAGAAGTAATGAGTGTAGACTAGACTAGAGGTTATCGCGAGGTTTGAGTCCCAAATAAAAGTCTAAATCCTAAAAATATTTCTTATTTTTTTAAATCAAATAATGATACTTTTTTTTATTACAAATTAAATATAATCGAAACAAATGAATGATATAAAAATTTTATACGGAGTATATCAAAATTATATCTAAAGATGAACTCAATTATATTGAATTTATATTATAATTAAATTTACTTTTCTCACAATTTGTAGTAAAAAAGTATGACTGTTTAACAAAAAAGTCAAAACAGAAAAGATTTTTTAGGACCGAAGAAAGTATTATATGCACGATTATAAAAAATTAGAATTTTCATCTTTTATAAAAAGTCCCACTCCGTTGTCTCATTTTGAGTTGCACCGGATAACTTAAACCATTGTCAAGCGTTCGACACATGGACCAAATTATTGGTACCCAACTCGAGTGATCCTCCCGGTCAATGGTGTAAGACTGTGTAAGGTGTGGACGAACGGGACCTTCTACTTGTTAAGACTGGGTACTAAGGAATCGGGAGGGCCTCTTCCACCCGACCTCGTTACTTACTGGGAGGCTATGTGTTTATACCCATCAAAACCCATTTTTTATAAAATGATTTTCTGAAAATCAATATTTTCAGTAGAAATCACCTTAAATAGGACTAAAACAAATATAAAAGTATCAAAATAGGACTTTCATGTTTTTTTCCCCGAAACAGGACTTCAAATTGTGGTAATATGGTTGAAATGTGGCACTGTACATGTACACATTACTCTACTTTTTGGTAATGTACATGACCATGTTTGGTAATGTAAATGCATTTTAAGTCCTATTTCGGGAATAAAAACATGGAAATCCTATTTTTGGTATATTTTTCAATGTTTTAGTCATACTTTGGTCTTTCTCCATATTTTTCATTATTTGTTAGGATTTTTCAGAAAACATAATTTACTTTTATACGCGATCATTATCAAATTACCATTATAGAGCTCAATTTTATAGGGTACTAGGGTTTGAGGCAAGGGTGGGGTGAGGGAGGGGTAAAATTTATTACTTGCTCGTGAAATCAAAGGACTCACCGTCCATTTGGTTGGAGTGAAAATGGAGAGAAAGAAAACAGTCGAGGAGAAAACACAAATATCAAGGATTTTTCTCTCCTTTGTTTGAAAGAGAAATGGAAAGGGGGGAAGAAAAAGAACCAAGCACCAACCCAAAAAGTTTTCTTTGCCCAAGAGGCAAGAATACAACATATTGAAGAGAAAAGTTATAAAATGACAGTTTTGCCCTCTATATATATGTCCCTTTTCTTTTCTCTTTGTTTTCTTTTCACTCTCCACTTATCCAAACAATACTTTTTTCCTCCCATTTTCTCTCCATTTTCTTTCCTCTCAATTTCTCTCCCCCACCCAAACAAAGGCTCTCAAAGAGCAAGTATGGATTGAAATTATTGTCCTCTCATCTCTTTGAGATAGTATTTTTCTTCAAAAATGATTTGATGCCAAATATGCAACCGACCATAAAAAACTATCATTGAAAATTTTCTAAAAGAATAAAAATTAGATTTGAAAATAATAAAACTTAAAAAAAATTGAAGAAAAATTACAAGTATTGATGTAAAAAATTTCGTTCAAACAAGTTAAAATAATGCTAGTTTATGAAAATGTCACACCAATATATATGTTATGGGTGAAAGTTGTCCACACTAATTAACAAGTTTTAATGTGAAAAAAAAAGTTGCCCACACTATAAAAATGTCTTGATGTAACCCATGGTTTGGTTTTGGAACAATTAAATTGAACTTCCATATTTCCATTACTCTATTTTTTGTCGTGGTCAATGTTTACAAGAAGTTAAGTACACTCCCATTCTCCTCTCTTTGTCGTTTGTCCATTCCTCCAAGCTAAGCCTACAACTAAACCATGTTAGGGCTCTTTCTTTTCAACCCTACCTTTGTGGTCTGGGTAGAGAACATAAATATTTTATCTTTTGCAGGCTAAGTGCTTTCTATCATCTCCTATGGAGTAAAAAATTCACTATCTTTTATTTTGAGTGTGATGAAATAAATTAAAACGGATCTCGAAACTGTCTGTGTTTCTTTAATGAATGAAGTAGCAATTAGTCAACCAATACAACTTTTGATGTTAAGGCTGCGTTCCATTCGCCTGATCTGATCAGATTTTTTGAAGATTTGATATGATATGATCTGATTGCCGTTATGATTAAAGTTGTTTCCGATCTGACCTGGTCTGATTATAATAAAAATTAGTAATAAGTAGAAAAAATAAGTTGAACGGAACACTGTCTAAGCTAGGGGTTTCTTTGGAAACAGTTTCTCTACTTTCGAGTAGGGGTAAGGTCTGCAAACATTCACCCACCCCAGACTCTATTCTTGTCTGATTCAACTGAGTTTTTGTTGTTGTTGTTCAGGCTAAATGCTAAATTTTGTAAATTTTATCATTTACATCCATAACTTTGAGTTGTAGTTGAGTTAATTCTTAACTTTCAACTTCTTTCGGGTAGTCTTTAGAAACTAGAGATTTATTCGAATTCTTCGATTTTAATGGTAAAATTTGAATTTTTAAATTTAAAATTAGAAGGGAGTATGGATTTGTACGTAGTTAAGTTTTGTTGGAAATTAGATGAATTATTTGATCCAAATCCAATTTTTAAAGGCAAATTTTATGATGGACCTAAGGTCCACCATGGACCTACATATGAGCAAAATACGCATTTTTTTACTATTTAAATAAGCATCTATTTTTTAATAAAAAATTAAAAAAAAAATTATGTGACAAAATCTACAAAAATAGTATGCACCCAAGGTGCAAAAAAAACACTCTTTTTTAAATTCCCGAACATCTAATTTGAATTTGAAATCTAAATCTATATTTTCAAAAATGCCATCAGTTTTTTCCAATTCATAGTCTCTTCTAATTAACTACGTACGGAATATATTAAACTATAAACTTGAATTTACTCCATATTTTTGTAAAGTTTCCTAAATATTTGCCACATTTGTATTCCCGAGGCAAAATATCCACTTTTTTCAATTCATTTTATTTACACATTGGTATAGAAATAAAAAATAAAATTTACATATCAAAAATTTATATGAAAAATTCTTCGAAATAAGAGGTGTCAAGAATATTTTATTTTATCAAATAACCAATGAAAATGTAGAAATAAACAAAAGTTCTCGCGACTGCTGAAAAAGGAAACGTTGCAAATAATTTGAGACGGAGGGAGTATTATTATTGCAATTTATATGATTATGATGATGATTATGAATATGATTATATGAATATGATGATGATGATATTGATTACGTTGATTATTATTACCTACTATTCTATGTTCATATAATTAAAGTGAACTCTCATGGGTAAAATAATAAGTTTCGGGCTTTCGGCAACAACAATAAACTGCTGAAATCTAAAACAAATTTTTAGTTTAGAAATCACCCTAAATATGACAAAAACATAGAGAAAAGTACTAAAATAGAACTTACATGTTTTTTCCCCGAAATAAAACTACGCACTGTGGTAATATGATACTGTACATGTGCACATTACTATACTTTTTGGTAATATAATTGCATTTTAAGTCCTATTTCAGGAATAAAAACATGGAAGTCTTATTTTGGTATATTCTCAATATTTTAGTCTTACTTTGGTCTTTCTCCCATTTTAGTTTGACATCATACAGTTTATGAAAAATCATGTAAAATGATAAATATTTGGATCAAAATTTGTTTAAAAATATATATTTGACGGAGTATGCTATGGTATAGATAGAATTTATATTATATTGTGTAATAATTTGTAGTGGCTCATTGATTTCTTCCATATAATAAATCCTAGTTAATTATCATTTCCTATATAAAAGGGTTATTAAAATTACAAAGGGTCATGTTAGCAATAATTGTTTGTTGAAGACTAATTTAGAAAAACACCTTATTAAAAAGGATCGTTTTGAGAATTCACCCTATTAACAATATAATGAAAAAGAGAGATCTCTACAATACTACAAGACATTATCTACACAAATATATTCGGAATATGTACTGATTTTTTAGACAACTCATTTTCATATATTTGCCGTTGCTCATATTTCATTTGAATTGCCACGTCATTACACTTGATTCGTTAGCACTTAAGTAAAGAATTCTTGTTTCTCAAAAACAAAAAAAAGAAGAAATTCTTGAAGTAAAGTGTAAAAAGAGGCAAAGGGCCTGGTGTATTATTTCAAACAATGAAAGACTTTTTTCTTTTACCTTATTAAGGACTCTCTCTTGCATAATTGAAAAAAGGTGGAACGCCCATCCCGGTCCGACAAAATTGTGAGACGGGTAAATCTAGGATTCCAGGTATATATATACTTGATCTGGTTCTTGGAGACGCCGCCCCGTACCCGATGCGCACAGTGAGCTATTACAAATAATAGAACTTTCACGCTGGGATTTGACCCTAGGATCAACGGATTTGACATCATCTCTTTGGACCAGTTGAGCTACCTATGCGGGCAAACGTTTTGCGTAATTGAAAGAAAAAAAATCAAGAAAAGAAAAACATGAGATTCAAATAAAAGTCGTAAAGTTTGTAGCTGGTGAAAATGGAAAGATTCTTAACGCTAAAAAAAGAAGAACAAAAAGTAAAAGTTACTCTCATTTGGTGCATATCCAACCAACACATAGTCACAAAGTGTTTGAATTCTCCATCCTCTCCTAGTCTAAAAAAAATTTATTCATTTTCTTTAGAGAGATGCCTCAAAAACACTTTTTACTTCATCTCTTTCAAAAATTTTAATTTGTCTCACTTCGAAAAAATAGAAAATCTTTTCTCTTTTAAAATACCAGTAATTTTATTTACAAGTTAGTGTAGAAATAAAAAAAATACAAATTATATATTTTAAAATTATATCAAACTTTCTATAAATCAAGATGTGAAAAGAATATTCAATTTTTTCAAATAATCAATAAAATTACAAAAAATAAACAAAAGTTATCGAAAGACTAGAAGAGTAATTGAACACGATTTTTGGAAAGGAAGAAGTGTTTTATTTGTTTATTAAATAAATAATAAATATGTAGTTCACAAAAATATGCTCTCAGAGCATCTGATCTTGGTGTTACTCGTATCTCCGCGAAGAGTACTCATTTACAAGTAATTGCAAGAATACTCATTTTCGATCAATTGAATATATTCATTTTCGAGTAATTGTATTCACATTTTTTAAAATTCAACTATGTTCGAAAATGAGTATTTAATTACTCGAAAATGCGTATTCAATTACTTGAAAATGAGTCCTCAATTACTCAAAAATAAGTATTTAATTATACGAAAATGAGTATTCATTTAGATGTACGAGCCTACGAGGGAGCAATGCTTTTTGGGATAAAGAAAAAGAGGGAGAGGCAGGTCAGTTTTCCAATAAGTCAACTCCATTATTATTCCATATTGTTGACACCCCTTTACCTAACCCACACTCCATCCCCTCCCTTTTAATGACTTTGTTGCCTTATACTCTTTCTCTAATTTGACTTTTTTCGAGCTAAACTAGATGAATTTTGAGCTTCAATTATTTATACAATTTGTATTATATATTAGTAAAATAGGGTGGAAGGAGTACTCCACAATACTTCTCCATCCTTAAATCTTATTCTTATTCTAACTTTTACATAATTTAAAAGAGAAAATATTTTTTTTGTTTATTTTCCAAAAATATCCCTGGTATCATGGATAACAAGTAGGATGTGATTGATAAATTTCATATATAGAGAAAATATTTTTTATGTATGTATGTATGTATGTATGTATATGTATGTGTGTGTGTATAAAATATTTGGATAGCAATAAAAAAAGTATAAAATAGCAAAAGAAGAGTCTTAAGTCGTTAAAGACCAAAATATAAATATAATGGTATTATAATGTAAGAAAACACCTTAGCTTGGTACCATGAGGGGTATTTATAAGTTACATAGGTACATGGCTTTCTTTATTTATCCAATCTGATATACTTTTCTATGAATCTCGTCCGGTTGGTTATGAAAACTACAAAACTCCTCTCCAAATATGGAGTAACTAAAATCATTGTGCTAGTGGCATTGCACAATTAACAAAAACAAAGAGTGCCAAGGAGTGTTGACCCGTTCGTCTAGTCAATGGGTCGCCCAATGGGAGACGGACTTGGAGACATGTTGGGCCGTTTACATAAACAATAGAAAAATGTTAGGAGTACATCAAAGGTGTACCTCATTTGTCCCCCACCCCCTCCATTACCACAAAAATGGGCAAGAAACTAAAAAAATTAAATAAATAAAAATGGGGTAAAAGTAAGTGGTGGAAAAAGGGGTGGGGGACAAATGAGGTACACCTTTGGTGTATCCCTAGCATTGCTCTAAACAATAATACCCCAACCCAATATATCCATCAACTTCTATTTAGAGATAAAAATAAGATGTTTTATTTTGATATAAGTTGCATATTTTATTTTTATTTTGCTACATTTTTTTAAGTTTTCAGTGAGTCAAAAATATAAATTTTGATTAAAATCTATGCAATGCAACAAGCATTAAACCTAGATATCCCATTTTTCACAAGCCTCTCGTCTATGATGTCACTGAAGGTATGATGTCAAACTTGAGACAAAAAATGGGGTTCACCTATAATGACTCAAGCCCCAATATCCATTTGTTTCTTCCTTAAAAAGAAAGACAGACCCTAACTTATTGCTAAATTTATAAGTTGCTTATAAACTAATTATATTTTTGTAGAAGTAAAATGACGTACGTAAATGATAGATAAGTGATTTAAAAATATTCATAAATGATGTGGAATAATTTTATAAATAATCTGGTCAAAGTGGAGTTTAGAAAGAACCAACTTAAAAATAAACATACACTCTGTAAGACCTATTTATTATCTCTGACGTATAATATGCTAATAAGTTCTTCCCTCTGTTTGGGTTTACGATATTTGATCGAAAATATTTTTAAATCGTTTTATAGAAAAATAGTGTAGAATTTTAAAATAAAATTTCTTATTATTCCATAAAATACTACATCAAAAGATCTACATAGTATTATTTTATTTTATCAAATAACTACCGAAAATAGAGAAAAAAGTAAATGAAATTTGAATCTGTGAATTGTAAACAAGGGGAGTAGCTTATAAGCAAACAAAAATATGTTACCAACTAACTTATAAGTTAAAAAAACTGAGAAGGATAGGGATGAAGCTATAGACAGAAGGTTCTATCACTTTGACAATAAACCTGTATATGTGAGTAAATGGAAACCAGGTTGTCAAGTTAATCTGAAAGAATTAGAAGACATCCCAATTTGGGTCCATTTCCCAGGTATGGAGGTGAAATACTGGAGTATGACTAGCCTTAGTAGGCTTGGAAGTTTAGTGGGAAAACCAGTGAGAACAGACATGGCTACAGCAAAAAGAACTAAGATGGAATATGCAAGACTAATGATATCAGTTAAGATGAAGCAGGAGTTTCCAGAGACAGTTCTTTTCCAGGATGAGAATGGTAGATTGATAACTCAATCTATCACATATGAATGGTGTCCAGTACATTGCTCAAAATGTGATGGGATAGGACACAAGAACCAGGACTGCAAAGGAAAATCAAGGACAGAATAGGAAAAGAATGATATGGAAACTAAAGGACGCACAACACAACAAAATGGAGGAACAGAAGGAAGAACAGATAAAGGAAAATCATGGACAAGAGGACCCCATCATGGAGACACCCCCTAATCAGAATATGTTGGAAAAGCAGGAGGCTCATACTGATGGATTCATTGAGGTCAATAGAAGGAAAACAGCTAAGAGATCCCTATTGCCTGACAAAAGTAGTATACTATATCACGGATTGATGTTACATACTGACCTATTCAAAGGGCCCTATAAGGGTCGCCTACCTTTCTTAAAATGATAGGGGGGTGGAATATCAGAGGCCTGAATGGGCCTCTAAAGCAAGAGGAAATAAAGAAGTTAATTAAGAAGTATGATATTAAGCTGTTGGGGTTAATGGAAACAAAAATTAAGGAGGCTAGAGTTGCTGAGGTAGAAAAGAAACTCTTCCATAGATGGGGGTCTTTCATAAATATTAAGGATCACCCAAATGGCAGATTATGGGTGGTATGAAAAAAAAGAGAGATGTTGGTAGATATAGTTAACTCCATTGACCAAGCTGTCCACTGCAAGGTTACAGAGAGAAGGGGGAACAAAAGTTTCCACATTACATTTATCTATGGTCATAATGACCAAAGTAACAGGAAAAACTTATGGACTGCCCTAACTAGCTATGCTGCAAACACAAAGGGTGCCTGGTGTATCCTGGGGGACTTCAATTCTGTCCTAAATATGAATGATAGGGTGGGAGGCAACAATATATCTCTTGATGAAATCAAAGACTTCAAGGAATGCATGAATCAGTGTGGATTGGAAGAGGCCTTCTAATGGATCCTTCTACACTTGATCTAATAAACAATTCTTAGGCCATAGGATTTACTCCAAATTGGATAGGGTCTTGGCTAATATGGACTGGTTTCTGGAAAATGGAACTAAAGTTCTTATTTTAGAGGAGGGGATTTCTGATCATTGTCCCATTCTTATTCCTCCCCTCATGCCCAACTAAGAAGTGGTGGATTTAAGTATTGTGATATGTGGAGATTGGACCCTGGTTTCCATGGTATTGTGAAAAGGACCTGGGAAGAGGAGGTGGAAGGAAGGAAGATGTTTCAGCTTGTGCATAAACTAAAGAAGTTAAAAGCACCTTTGAAGAAATTAAACACAGACAAATTTATGCATATGAATCAACAGATTGAGATCTTGAGAATGTAACTGCATAATGTACAGAAGGAGCTGAAGGATAACAGTCAGGATGCAGTATTATTAATGAAGGAGAAGGATCTTACAAAGGAATACCAGATGAAAGTGAAAGCAATGCTACTCATGAGGAAGCAGCAAACTAAGATGGACTGGATATCTGTGAGTGATCAGGGGTCTAAACTGTTCCATGCCTGGGTAAAAAAGAGGGGGATACAAAACAATATTGTGACCATAAAAATGCCAAGGGTGAAGTGATTAATGATACTACAGGGGTTGCAGATGTACTGCTGCAGTATTACCAAAAAGTACTTAGGACTGAGATAGAGGTAGAGAGTATTAATCAGAAGGGGATGCAGCATGGAAAGACCTTAACTGTAGAACAACAATTGGCCCTCATACAACCATTCACTACTGAAGATATAAGGAAAATGATGTTTAACATTCCTAATAGTAAAAGCCCAGGACCAGATGGTTACTCTAGTGGGTTCTTCAAGAGTCAATGGAAGGTGGTGGGAGGGTTACTCAGTGAGGCCGTGATGGATTTCTTCAGGGAGAATAAAACCCTCAAACAGATCAATACCACAAAAGTGGTCCTCATCCCCAAAATGGAGAATCCTCAAGAAGCTAAGGACTATAGACCAATATCCTGTTGTAATGTAATTTATAAAATAATCTCTAAACTTGCCTGTTCTAGGTTAAAAAAGGTGCTGCCAGAGATTATCAATCAAAACCAGGGTGCATTTGTGGAAGGGAGAGAACTAATTCATAATGTCCTACTTTGTCAAGAAATGGCTAAAGGGTACAACAGAGCTGGGATATCTGCTCGATGCATGATGAAACTGGACATATCCAAAGCGTATGATTCGGTAAGCTGGAAAGCCTTAGAAGAGATCCTCATAGCAATGAAATTCCCTGGGCAGTTTGTTAATTGGATAATGTTCTGTGTCACTACATCTACATATACTCTGTGCATTAATGGGGAAAATACTGGCTTCTTCAAGGGTAGGAGAGGTCTTAGGCAAGGGGATCCCATTTCACCCCTTCTTTTTGTCTTAATCATGGAGTATCTGACTAGAAGTGTGGAACATTTTGTGAGGGATAGTTCTTTTAGATATCATCCAGGATGCAAGACCCTTAAAATTGTGAACTTGTGTTTTGCGGATGATTTAATCTTACTCTGTAGAGCTGATGAAAGATCAATTGGATGTATAATGAAAGCCATTTCACATCTAGAGAAAACTACTTGACTATCTATTAATCTGAGTAAATCTCAAATAGTACTGGCAGGGGTAAAGCAAACAGAAAAGAGCATGCTATTGGGACTGACAGGTATTCTAGAGGGAAAATTGCCTTTCACATACTTGGGATGCCCAATTTCGTCTAACAGACTTTCATCCACTAACTGTGAGGTCCTGGTGGAGAAGTTAACTGCTAGAATCACATGCTGGAAATTTAAGAACTTATCTTATGCTGGGAGAGCAAGGTTAATATCCTCTGTCCTAATGGGGATCATTAACTTATGGGCAAGAATATTCATTATACCTGGGAAGGTTATGAAGTAGGTACAAGCTCTGTGCAGAAACTACCTATGGGGGGCCGAGGAAAAATACAAGAAGGTCCCATTAATTAGCTGGGAGTAAACCTGCAGGCCTAAAGACAAAGGAGGTATTGGCTTCAAAAATCTGACAAAGTGGAATAAGGCAATGATTATGAAACTGAATTGGGACTTAGCAAAGAAGAAAGACAAGCTGTGGGTAAAATGGATACATTCTAGATATATTAAGGATGGGGATTTCTGGAGCTATCATCCTAAACAAGATGCCTGTTATTATTGGAAGAAAATGATCAAGGTAAGACAAGAGTTTGAAAGCATGCCAGTCAGCGGGGAGAATAGAATTGAAGAGGGGTACTCATGGCTTATGGGTCAACTCCCAAAAGATGAATGGTATGACATTGTTTGGAACAGAAGAACAATGCCAAAACATAGTATGATAGTGTGGAAGATTATGAAGGGAAGGATCCAAACAAAGCAAAGGCTGTGCAGATTTTTGCCTATTGACAATGGGTGTGTCTTATGTGACAAAGGCGTGGAGGATAGTGAACATTTGTTCTGGCAATGTGAATATGCAAGGAGTCTCTTTGATAGAATCATGCCTAGCTTGGGATGTGGACTAGGAGGGGACTCACCACAGAGTTTCTGTGCGCAACAACTCAAAAAGGGGAGCAGAAAACAACAGAACACATGGAGAGCAGCGTGGGCAGCTATATGCTATGCAATATGGAGGGCTAGAAACAAGAAGATATATGGGAAAGAGAGCATCAAAGTCGAAGATAGTATAGATTACATTTGGTTTAATCTTAATACCTATTTGTATAGGAAAAGCTAAAGTGAGAAGGAATTCTGACTTTGGCCAGATTGGTAGTAGTTGATATTGTAATGTGAACTTTGACTCGTGGTGTGAATAAAATTTTGTACTGTGTTCAAAAAAAAAAGTTAAAAACAATTTATAAATAATTTTGATCAAGTTATAACCAAAGAGAAATACTCTTCTCTCATTTCAAATTTCACATAAATTAAGCTAAGATGAATTTGCATGACAAATGTATGCAAATGAAAGAGTTGAACTCCATAACAAAGCATTCAAAGAAAAGAAAAGAAAAGTGAGAGCTTAAACAGAGTATAACTAGTCATTCTAGAGGGTTACCCAATAAATATTACAATAGGGTTTGTTAAGTGACCCAAAACTTGTTCCAAAAAAAAGTAGCCCAGAACTAAATTACATATGCAAAATCCACAACATTTCCTCCCATATATTTTGCCACATAGAAATTGCAGAATGAGTTGAACTAGGAATGTGGCATTTCAATATTTCATAAATGAACAAAAAACAAAATAACAACAAAAACAACAAACCCAATAGAATCCCCATATCTTTACCCTCACTTGAAGCAAATCAACTTTTATCCCACCTGTCTTTTGAACTAATTTCTACTTTTCCTCTCTGGTTGGTCATAGTATTGAAAAAAAAACCATTGACATGTGTTCTTGATTTCACAAGTTACCAAAAGAACTCGCCGAATCTACCAAAGGCCTAAACCACGATTTATTTACAACGCCAGCCATGGCGGGAAGAACGAGTCAAGTCACCTTTTTCTCAGTCAGCAACTATGTCAAACAACGGGTTTAACTTCAGAAGGACAAGAGACCGGGAAACACCATGAACTCTTAGTTAGCTTGGAGAGAGTCTGTCTTAACGACTTCAGGGTAATGGTACTAATCTGTACGGAGCATGTCTGCTTGAGGCTTAAACGCCCCGAGTACCAAATACGGGAATCTAATCATGGAAGCCATAAATAGAGTGAACTGCAAAAGAGAAGATGAAGCCAATGTGTGAACATTCTTAATTTTCAACTCATATTTACATAAGCAAACAACAACGACAACAACAACCCAGTTGGATCCCACGAAAGTAGGGTCTGGGGAGGGTGTGTGTACGCAGACCTTGCCCCTACTCAAAAGTAGAGAGGTTGTTTCCAAGAGACCCCCGGCTCAAGCTGCACAAAAAGAAGGATCACAACAAATGCACCCAACACCCCAAAAATAAACTCACATTTTGAAGCAAGAGTATCGCAAGCAAATAGCAAAAAGCTCCAATCATAAAAGGTATATCAAGCACACAACACCACCCCCTATCACAAGGCACCTACCCAACTACTCTAATCCTATCCCTCCAAACGTTCCAATGTAAGGCCATATCCTCCCTAAGGTTAAGCAGTTCTAAGTCCTATCTAATCACCTCCTTCCAACTTTTCCTAGGTCTACCTCTTCCCCTACTTCCCCCTACTAACAAAAGCCTCTCGCATCTCCGCACTGGAGCATCAGCATTCCACCATCTAACATGACCGAACTACCTCAACCTAGCTTCCCGGAGCTTATCATTCACTGGCACCATGCCTAGTCGATCTCAAATAACCTCGTTTGGAATCCAATCTAGCCTTGTCTACCCACACATCCACCGCAACATCCACATTTCTGCCGCATGTAGACAACACACGTGGTTCTTCTTAGCCGCCCAACACTCCGCTCTATAGAGAATAGCTGGTTTGACGACATACCAGTAGAATTTACCTTTCATTTTGGTCGAAATCTTCTTGTCGCACAACATCCCTGAAGCCAACCTCCACTCAGACCAAGCTGCTCCAGCACGATGCACATCTTCGTCCAACTCCCCATCTGCTTGAATGACCAACCCAAGATACGGAAACTTGTCAACCTTGGGCACTAGGTGAGAGTCAATCCTAACTTCCACCTCAGAAACCGTCTCCCGGCCACTGAAACGGCATTCCATGTATTCGGTCTTGGTCCTACTAAGTCTGAATCCCTTGGTATTCATATTTACATAAGAAGAATATCACTAAAATGATGGTAGCTGCGTGTATGGGAGTGCATTGTTTTTCACCAACTAAGGGCACATTTGGAAGTGGTTTTGTAAAAGAAAAGAGATTCTAAGATTTTTTTATTTGTGTAATGTAGATCTTGTTCGAAACATCCTATCTACTTCCGATTAAGGGTAAGCTCTGTGCACACACCCTTCCTTCACCCTACTTTATGGGATTTTAATGGGTTTGTTGTTGTTGTTGGATAATGCAAACCCATTTGACGCTGGTTTTGGCATTACAGTGGCTTTTAGCATTTTATACAAGCTATTGGCTATTGCATTACAATGTGAAGGAGCTTTTCCAACCTAAATGCAAACCTAAATGAGGCCTACATGACCTAAGAAATGTTTGTTTTAATATATTTTAAGTGGGTTGACTAATCACACTTGTTATTCTAAAGGGTCAGCAAGTATTGTTTCTTCACACAAAGGAGCTTTTGAGTATTGAGCATATCCAACAAATGTTGTGAATATATTTCATGAGTTTAGAGTAACATCTAAATAGGCTCTAATAAGACTAAAGAAATCAAAACAAAGCTGCTTGGTCACGCCATTTTATGGAAAAAGCTACTCGTGTCAAGTTTTTCCCTAATTTATATATAAACTAGCTTTGCTAGCTTCCCAATATTAATCTTAGACCCCTAACACCTAAACCCCAAGAGCGTAGAGGAGACAAAGGAAATTTGAAAGTACTTATAAGACATTTAGAATAACGAACAAAAATGTAATTCCAACTTTGTTGGGGTCTTTGGGGGGGGGGGGGGGGGGCAAAATGTACTCAGTCTTACCCCTGTAAGATACACAGAGACTCTTTCCGTCAGACCCTTGATGCATTGTTGCATTTAGTAACCAAAAGTTTATTGAAAGTAAGAAGCAAAGAAAATTTATTGTGCCATTAAAACGTTTATGTTAACAAAATGATACAAGTTCCGAAGCATGAAAACCCCGCACGTACCACAAGAGGAAGAGTCAAGAAGCCCCAAATAGGCCACAATGAATACGTGAGCCTGCATCAAATTTTCAATTTTAAGCAAAATAGAAAAAAATGGTCTCAAAAGATACAATTCAATTGTGTAAGAAAACAGGCAGACTTCCTCTTACAAGCAGAAAGACAGGAGGCCATTGAAAGTTAGAAATGGCAAAGCAGCAATGCTAGAAATTTCCCACTTCTCCCACGATTTTCTGATTCCCCAGGCTAATGTAATAGTATACAAGAAAAAGAGAATATTCAAGCCAACAGCAAACATCCCCAAATACATTGGTATTCTGCAGGACAAATATTTTTTAAGGATGTTAGCCGAAAAAACATGAACTGAATAAAACATGTACTAATTAATCCATGTAAAGCACCATCTTATGTAAGCCATATAATGAAAAGCATTTTACAAGCCTTGATGAATTTGAAAAAAATCTTCTATCTCATGAAACTCATAAACCAAACCGGGGCCCATTATTAAATGTTACTCCCTCCTTCCCAAAAAAAGAGTCCCTTTTCAAAAGTTCTTTGGTCTCAATACAAGGGACCTGTACAACTATCGTTTTCATATATTGTATATAACTTGAAAAACAAATCTCAACCAAGTTAAACATGACACATTTACTTAAACTAACAAATAAGTTTTGAAAATACAAACATGAGTTCCTAAAATATTTAATTTTGTACATCATCAATATTAAAAGTTGAGTAAAAACCAAATAGAACTCAATATTTTGGGATAGAGGGAGTATACTAATTTTTGTACAATAGTGTCTTCCTTGTATGCTTGTATACAATATACCTCTTCAATTTCCCTATCCCCCAAAAAAGAGTCTTGTTTCACGAGTTTTTACTATCCCAAGAAGAGTCTTGTTTCAAGAATTTTTACTGCCCAAAAAGGTAGCACAGTTTAAAAGTCAGCATTCACTTTTAAGTAGAACTCTTGAGTTCCTATAAAGCCAAGCAGAGTACTACTCTGATATTAAACTATTAAAGACAAAGAGAGTACTGTTAAACTATTTGTGTTATTCTTTTGGGTATAATTTTGCATCATTTTTTCTTCTAAAACACAACATGGAGGAAAATCTCAATTGATTTCTTAAAAGCATTGCCAACTTGAATGCACCTTACAACACAGAACAGATGGAGTATCCGAGTATGTGTTATGTGATGACACGTATCAACAACACCAACTCAATAATTAAATTTGACATTTCTTATCAAATTATAACCCATTAAGCAATATGGAGTTTGTTATACTTCCCACATCAACTGTCCATCATAATTCATAACAAACACATATTGAGTTTGTTTAACAATGGCCAAAGCTAGGATAAACTTTCATTAGATCACATTGAAACAAATGTGGGTGGGTAGGGATCAGAGCGTATAAACATGAGCAACTCGGCCTTTTATTCATGTCTATGAGTGTCATGCATCCGTTGGCTATCGCGTTTGAGTCTTATATATGAGTTTTAAGTAAAGTTAACCTCTTAAAAATTCTTTCAGGATGAGTCAGACCCAAAATAACAATGATAAAAGAATAGCCACAAGAGTTACAGCACGATCCTAAAATGCTGTTTTAAGTAACAATGCATATCAAGTGAAAAACAATCTCCTCCAAATATTATTAGAGTATAATTGTCGTTGTAGGCATAATGACATAAACTTAGATTATTCAAAATATACTATCACGCCTCTTAAACTATTCTAAAAATAATCCTCTGAGTTGAGCCTGTTTATCTAACCCATAACAAAGGGTACCATTCCACTAACAGTTTAACACAATGTATATTGAAAAAAATTATACTTTGTAGTATTTATCAGTTTTCGGACATAAAACAGGAAAGATTAATCTTCCAATGACCTGTAAAGAAGTTAATAAACAATCATTTACAAACAATCAACAAAAAACATCAAAGCCAAAAACTTACTGAAAAGTGAAAACTTCTGAATTATCAAGGCAAGGGCAAGTCAAGAACATACCTTCGAATGCGACCATCATGCCATAGTATGTAAATTAAATTGTAGTTGCGATCACCATAATAGATGAAAAAAATAGCCGAAGATATCCAAATGAAGTTTTCTATAACCTCAGCCCAACTCCGTGTAGGTGTAGGAAATGAAGGCAAATCCATTAAACTTCTAGAACAAGCATCATCCTCAAGATCATCACCGCTCGAAAAATACCCTAGACTGTGCCTCTGCCTCACAAATCCACCTCCGACAGTCGGAGATCCGCCCGACATATCCTCACAAGGTTCTAAGCAAGAAGACTACAACACCCTCACACTCAAAATGTAATCAAAGAACTGTATCCTCATCTGAGGAGCACCAACAAAAAAACTCAAATTCAAAAAAATCAACCACAATAAATCTCACACTGTCAATTCACAATGCCACCTCTTGAAGCATTTGCATAGAAACGCAGCCAAAACCAGAGCATAATCACTTGTTCAATCCCACAGATTCAGTGCCATTATAACAACAATACCCTTCAATCTCCAAAGATATCTTTGAAAAACAAGAATTTCTGATTAAACCCACAGCAAAGATCAAATCTTTTACCCAACCCAATTCACGCATTACCGAAGACAATCAGACCCGGGAACTTCCTGTGAGTGGGTATATTAGAAATCAGAAATGGGCTAAATCAATGCAGCAGGCGAGAAGAGAACAAGTTACCTAAAATTACTCGAATTCGGGATTTCAGAGGCTTTGGTAGGGTTGGAGGAAGAACGAGACCCACCTGGTGTTGTAGTACTTTAATGCTCTCAGATTATGTTCGTTACTTGGAATTGGAACTCCGAATGTTTTCGGTTCATTGTATTTCAAATGACCACCATTTTTGGTATAAAAAAAACGAAGAAGTAATCTGAGTATCAATTACATTTATTTACTCCGGGGTATATGGTATAGTAACACACTAGAATACATTTTTTTGTAGTTTTTTCCAAAATAAATGTAATTCTCCGTACTAGGTATGTCATTTTATACTAATATCTCATAGTTCTCTATCGAGATTTTGTTTTATAAGATATTTAAGAAGAGCGTATTTTAATGTTTAGTTTTAAAAAATGTTTTTGGATATGATGGGTAAAAATAGGATTTGATGGATAGATTAATAGTAAATAGGAGTGATGTGATAAATAGATTAAAAATGAATAGAGGTAAGAGTAATTTTTAAATGAAAATGAGGAAAAATTTTTGGAACGAATAAAAAAAGAAAAAAAAGGTTTTCAGAAACAGAGAGTATATTTTTTATTATCAAAATTCATCGAGCTTAACTCAAGAAAAATCAAACTCTACGAATATTTTGAAACCAATAATCATATTCTTTCTAAAATGTTTTCAAAATTAATTAACATTATTTAATTATTTAATTTGTATTCAAAATATCAATGCTACCGAAGCATGTTATTCCCAAACAAGATTTATGTCACACTACATAATAAGGTTCCATTTCTATGGTTTATATCATCACCTCTTGCTTTCTTGCCAACTCAATACCACATCAATTTTTTTACTTTCTCTCATCTTCTAATTTTTGGGGTGTGGTTTTGCCTTTCCCTTCCATTTTTTTATACTCTGGATCATAAAACATTTTTTTAACATTTCATTAGTATTAAATTTTAAAATAGAAAATATAAAAATCTAAATAATACTATGTACAAACTAAAATTATTGCATTATCAGAAAGTGCAAAAATTCAAAATAAACTAATACATAAAGTGTGTTAAAAATTAAAGTACATAGAAAAATTTAAAATCACATTAAAAATATAAAACTACTTTAGAAACTATTCAACAACTGGAAGCGGTACGTCGAAGTGTGGAACATAAATCCACAAATGCTCAATCAAATTGACACAGAAGTGATGATGCGTACATCTGTTGTGCAATGCAAGCATGTTGACCTTCTATTATGCGACATTCATCAGTTTGGCATTCTTGAGAATGCTGTTCCATTTGGATTGTATTATATCCACTCCCATTTGGAAGAATCATCAGGGTTCCAAATAAAAGTTCTCTGATGATTGATTAAAATGTTAACATGTAGTTAATAAATGAAATGCGAGTGACTAAGATTTGTTAAGAAGGTAAAATTAATTAAATAATTTTTTAAATTGACACTCAATCAATCACTATGTTTTTTTCGAAATATGTCTCAACATTATCTAATTACTAAGAAGATACTCACGAATTTAAAATAACGTTCAACTTAATCACATTGGGAAAAGGCTAAAACTTACTACGGGATCTATTAATTTCCTAAAATGTTGGGGTATCTTCGCACATTGGGATCCTTTTTGAAAAAAACTCATCAAATATAGAAAAATTATTTTAGATTTTATATGATGAAAATATAATGAATAAAACTATAAATATAATTTTCTCCTGCCTCCGCCTCGAAATAGATTACAATTTTTTTCTCATCTCGATAACTTTTGTTTATTTGTACATTTTTATTAAGTATTTGATAAAATAAAATATTTTAAACTTTTGATTTAATTTTTTAATGTGTAAGTTTTATTTCTTATTAAAGTACCAATTTATAAATAAAATAATTTCAAAAGACCAAAAATTTTGCCTCATAACCCTAGGGACAGAGGGAGTAAATTTGATACAGTAAACATTTTATATTGCTTATAATTATTTAAAAGAATATTATGCAAATAAAATATTTAATAAACAATATCTATTTGCTCATTTACGTTTGAGACATGTGAGAGAGAGAGAATGGAAGTTACTCAAGAAATCATTGTCTTAGGGCATTAGTCATTTTGACTTTTCGTCTCAGATTGAACGTGTTTTCATGATAGCAAATCTAACTATTCACGAGTTCCAATATGTTATAACAGTTATATCATAAGCAAACTATATGGCAGTTGATATCCATCTTCTTCGCTTCAAGGAAACAGAAACACACTTGAATGTGGTGTTTAGCGAAACATAAAAAAGAATTGCTTGGGAAAACATTGAAAGTGATCTGAAAAACAATGCATGGATAGACTTACTTCATAGATGCAATTTTTAAAAGAAAATGATTACTATAAAGATACCATATCAGTACAAGTGCTCTTGAACTCGAAGGAAAAAAATAATCGGAGAGAGAACCATTCATTAAGCGACCTTATTAATAACAAATTCAAGTTTTATTTCATCATTAAATTATACGGAGTAAAAGACTGATTTTATTTAAATTTTTAAATTTAATATTTTTTAAAATGGTTATTTTTTATAATAAAAAAGTAAATTTAAATGAGCAAACCATTCAAACCAAAATAGTAATTATATATTTGATCATAATAATAACAACAATAATACAAAAATTAAGTTTAGACATGTGTAATTGGATAAAGTATACAAAGTTCAAGCAAATTTTGTACTGTAGTGTTAACCCAACGCGAAGACCCGAAAATGAAGACGATGTTTGTGAGAAATTTAGAACATCACAATCCAATGAGAAATCACAGGAAAAACCTTACAACCAAGTGCAAGGGTTCGGACATAGAACAATGTCGAAGAAGAGACGGTTCATGCAACAATGAAGGAAGAAATAGTAGTGCTTGCATAGAGAAAACAGTAGAGGCAATCCTGTGCAAACCCTTGCATAGAGAAGCTTTTGCAATGATCTTAGTGATGGCCGACGGGGTCCTGAAAGAATCATTTGTCTTTAGCAAACAATACTTGTAGTAAATCAGTATCAGCAAGTAAATTAAACAAGAAATGAACGGGAGATTGTGCTTAAAAGAAGAAAGATAAAAGGACATTACTGGATGTTCAAGCAATGAAATAGATTTTAAATCTTGTAGAAACACACCAGGGACAGCAAGTACCTGGTAAGTAAGCTCATTTTACTCCTTAGCCACCACCTATCTTCTTGCTTTCTTCTTGCCTTTCTTCTTGCTTGTCCCTGTTCAATTCAAAAAGTAAAGCTCAACAACATATAATTCCCTATAATATATGTTCAAAGGACTACAACGACAACTCAAACCTACCTTCCAAACAGATTCGTTTTTGTGGAGGTTCGTCACACTCCTTGGAAGATACAGAAGCACCCGCCTCCTAAAATGCAAAGACATGAAACTCCATGTGTCAAAATTTATTCACAACCTTGTGTGCTAAAAAAAGTCCTATAAGTAATGAATAACAGTATTGATGTAATAACAAATAACATAACTCATTTACTAACCTTTGTTTCGATTTCAAGAATACGCAAACACATCTTTTCAAAGCCTGAATTGGTGAAACCAGGTGGTCCATTGTGATTAGTCAACTTCTTCTTCCATTCCATCTGAATCTTATCGAGATTTGTATTACACAATACACAAAGCATCCTATTTAAAGTTCTAACTGTTCGAACACCACATGAGTTTGCAATGTTAACATCCAATTCAAATAGCTCCCCACCGGAAAGACTATATTCGTACCAAGTCTTGGATAATTGCTTGAACTTTTTAATGCAATGCTCAGTTGCGCGATGGCAATCAACCGACTTGGTCAAGTCTATCATAAGAGGGGCTAAGTCATCGAGAATATCAACAGAGTCTTCACTTCCAGCTCGGATCCTCAACTCTTCATTGTTGTCAGCCAAAACATCCTGGGGGATAGGGGTTAAGGTCTTAGCGATCATCAGTTGCACTAATCTGAGACGACTTGCCTCGCACAAGTGAACCATAAAGACCTCACACCCTTCTGCTGCATCTTTTGATACATTTGATTCCATCCTTTCCAGGGCATCAATCATGGCACCAGGCCCAACCTCTTTCCATGCTTCTGTCAAATACTTTGCCGGCCTTGTCAATCTTTTGAATTTCTCAGAAAAAGCAATTTCAAATTCTATATCATCAAACACCAACCATCCATATATAGCAGAATGAAATGCGAGGATATACAAGGATGATCGTGAAATAAGAAACTTTTTTTCAAGAATTCCGGGGGTAGATATTGAAACTTCAATTAAGGGATACCCACCCCCCTTACATCGAAGAGATCTAATGCCTCCAAAATCAAACCCTTCCTTGGAACCCCACTCGCAAATCCAATCCAAGAGACCAAGATAGTCTTTCATTATACCTAAATCATCATTCAGAATCCATAATTTTCTTTGATCATGTGGAATTTCGCTATAGTTAACTAAGGGGACATCGGTGGGAGATTTTTCTTTATTTTTATTCCCCATGCTATCAATGACACAAGTTCCACCAAAAGTTAGCAGTATGTAGGATTCCCCAAGGAAGATGTAATACTCCTTCAAAAGAAAAATCCTACAAATTTTGTAACAATTCAGCATTAAAAAACACTATTCTGGCAGAAATCAAACATTAAGAAGAGTTAATGGAAAAAGCAGTGACCTTTAGGGTGCATTTGGAATGGGGAAATGGATGGAAAAATTTATAACATGATTTTGCAAAAGTGATGGTAAGCACCCCGTTTTCTTTCCATCCATTTTCAACAAACCAGTAACAACTTAGCATCATGTCTCAACATTTGAGCATGAAGCAGTAAACAGTAAGCAAAAAACCAGTAACTTAACACACTGAGCAAAACAGTGATAAAGGCAAGCAAAACTGTCTTCCAGCTAAAATCCACAGCTATAGTTACTGATTATTAGATGAAGAGAAACATAAACAAATCGATATAATTGATTGAATGCCAAACCAAAATAATAACGATCAAAATATACGAAGGAGCATAAAATTCACAACAGAAACAATTCACGTTTATAATAAACGCCTTAATAGAATCACAACTATAAAACTCATAAAATCAACACCACCAATGAGTGTTTACTGTTGGACCCAAAAATTATAAATAACCCGATTAACACACCGTACAGTTTGGACAAACCCGGCGGTCCAACCCGAATTTTACAACATTTATTTGAAGGTTCTATATTATTTAGAAAAAATCATTTAATAAAATGCAAAACAAATTGTGTTGGATCAAGAAAAATTGGTTTGAATCAAGGATGAGAAATTTTTATGGCAAGAGTATGTCAAGACTTTTTGGCAAGATGGAACATGAACTGACTAAACAGACGTAATTCACAATCAAGCTAGCACATCTTAAAATCATGCAACTAATCAACTAATCCCTTTACACATGAAACTTATTTTCTATCACTCCAACAAATCACCAATGACCAATGACCTTGCAACAGACTCCCTCCATTGAACCAGAATCTGTTTGACAGGTTAATACCACACTAAAATGGTTAAATAGACATAGGCTAAAAGAGAAGGAAAATTTTCCAACACACTTTGTTGTGTAAATCCCTATCTCAATCCCCGGGAAATTCACGGGAACAATAACAATAGTTGATATTAGTACAAAAACACAGTCTAACTTGCCCCGACCAAACCAGCCCAAAGTTTTGACACGTTCAACCTACTAGTTCTGCCCTGTCAGGCTGTCACCCATCTACGACAAGTGCCCAGTTGGAACCGAACCCGAAATCAACCCGTTTGACATGTTAATACTACACGAAAATGGTTAAATAGGAGAAAGCGAATAGGGAGGGAAATTTTCCAAAACACTTTGTAGTGCAAATCCCTATGTCATTCCCCGGGAAATTCTTGGGAACAATAACAATAGTTGTGATCAGTAAAATAAACACAGTTTAACTTGCAATTGACAGCCCAAAAGTGTGTTTGGTAATTAAAATGAACATGACAAAAACACCCTTACCTAAACCAAATCAAACATTTTTTATCGATTAGTATGCCAAACCAACTCAAATCATAAATATCCTAAGAGTTTGTGGATATAACAAAACTACATTTGCTTTGCAGGGTCAAAGGTCACAAGCCAAATGATTAAAAAAAGTACATTACCTTAAACAGTTACCTGATTACTTCCAACCTCAACAAGCAATAGAAGGAGCAGTTGTTAAAGCAAGAGCAATGAGAGAAGCAGCCAACAAAGCGCTATCTTTTACGAGGGAAGAGAGCAGCAATAGCATACACATAAGACGGACAGCGGGACCAAGATTGGAAGCCGAGAGAAAGAAGCAATCGCCTGAGCAAAACAGAGAACATAGGCCAGGAACACTATCTTCCAGCTTAAAACAACAGCTACTGCTAACCATTATTAGATCAAGAGAAACATAAAAGCTCGATTTAGAAAATTAAATTCCAAAATTGAAAACAATAACACTCTAAGTCTACAAAGAAGCATTAAATTTACATCATACATGATTGGACACAAGAATAAAAGCCTCAATAGAATCACAAATATAAAACCCATGAAACCAACACCACCAATGAGTATTTACTTCTGGTCCCGAACCTGGATGAAGGAGGAGAGTTGTGTGTGAATGTGTTAATTGGGGTTAAAAGAACAGGTCAAACAGGTCGCTAGGTTCGGACAAACCTGATGGTTCAACCCAATTTTTTAAATTACATTTATTTGAAGGTTCTGATATTATTAAGAAAAATCTTTAAAAAAATGCAAAATACTCCCTCCATCCCGGTGTTTTTTTCCACTTTTGTTTTGACAAGCCTACCTCCTAATAAACTGTCTCGACTCCCAAATACGAAGGATCTGCCCAAGCGACCGGAACCCGTTTGACAGGTTAACCACAAAAATAGTTAGATAGGTGTAAGCTAAAAGGGAGGGAAATTTTCCAACACACTTTACTGTGTAAAACCCTATGTCATTCAACAGAATATATGTGGGAACAATAACAATAGCAATAGTCATGATCTGTAAAATAAACACAGTTTAACTTGCAATTGACAGCCCATAAGTGTGTGTTTGGTAATTAAAACGGACAAGACAAAAACACCCATACCTAAACCAAATCAAATATTGTTTTCACGACGATTCTTCTACCAACAACAAACCAATTCAAATGATTATAGTATGCCAAACCAACTCAAATCATTAACATCCAAAGCGATTGTGGATATAGAAAAAGTACATTTTCTTTGCATGGTCAAAGGGCACAAGCCAAATGATTAAAAAAGTACATAACCATAAACAGTTACCTGATTACTTTCTAATCTCAACAAGCAATAGAAGCAACAGTCTGTAAAGGAAGAGCAAATAGAGAAGCAATCAGCAAAGCGCTATCGTCAACGAGGGAAGAGAGCAGCACTAGCATACACATATGATGGGCAGCAGGGCCAACATTAGAGGCTGAGAGAAAGAAGGAATCACCTGCCAAAGCAGTAAACTATAATTAACACACGAGCAAAACAGAGAACATAGGCAAGCAACACTGTCTTCCAGAGTAAAACAACAGCTATACTTACGGATTATTAGATCAAGAGAAACATAAACAACTCAATTTATAAGATTAAATTCCAGATTTTGAGTCTCTAAAGATGAAGAACAATGAGTTACTTAATGATTTTGCTGGTAAAATGAGTCAACTTGCAACACGAGCAAGCAACCTAGGGTCTGCATTTGAAGACAAAAGATTGGTTCGAAAGCTTATGGGTTCTGTACCTGAAAATTTCATACAGATCGTTGGTGCGATTGAACAGTTTGCCGACATTAACACAATGCTGTTTCGAGAAGCGGTTAGAAGATTGAAAGCATTTAAGGAACGCATAATAAAGCCAAGTGGGGAAGGAGATACGCATGGTAAACTACTATTCACTAAAGGTGATGGAAAAGAGAAGGTTAAGGAGACAATATGTGAACATTGAGGTTCCTGGAGCTCAAACCAAAAAGACTTTGGACGTTGACGAGGTAGAGGTTGGGGGTCCGGGAAGGGTAAGGATGGTGGTCGGTTTCAGCGGGATAAGAGTCACATTATGTGTTTCAAGTGCAATGGGCTTGGGCATTTTGTGAAAAAATGTAAAAAATGGGATCAAAAGGAAGACATTGCAAATTTAATTTTAGATGATGATGAACCAACATTGGTGTGAACAAACAACGATTAGGGGAGTCATTGTTAGATTTAATCGGGTTTCTCATATAACCAAATGGGTAATGAGTCGATGTTTGGGTCACTTAGTATGGTGTCGTTTAGTGTGTTTTACATATTTAATTAATTTAAAAAATGGTTGGGTAGATTCTAAAAGCAATCAAGGATAGTTTCAAACAATCATAGGTGTGTTGGTTAGTAAAAGTTGTATCAGTTTGTTCTCTATTTATATTCAAGAACACAAAGAATCCTCTACAAGTTTACAACAACAAAATACTCTGTTTTGCTTTGATCTGATCCTGTCTGCAACAAGAACTGACTAGGCCACATAATTAACAATCAAGCTAGCATATCCTAAAGTTTAACAAATAATCAACAAAGTTGTCCAGTAATCATTTTATTTTTCTCTAAATCAATCAACAAAATAATAAATAACCCAGAGAACACATTAACCATGAAGAAGCCTAACATCTACATAAAACAGCAACAATGTGCATATCTCAATCCCTTTACACATGAAACTTGTTTTCTGTCACTCCAACAAATCACCAAAGGCCTTGCAACAACATACCCCCCCCCTCCCTATTTATTCTACTCACTTTCAATTTTGGGTTGTCCCTTTACAATCTTCTCAATTCCTTTTAAAGAAAAAATTACTTGGCTCACATCAATCAATTCTCACTCCTTTGCACAAACTTCAATGACACAATTTCACCCTTCTTTAAAGCAAACGGGATGAACAAATAGGGTCGGAGTGATTCCCTTTACACATAAACTTGTTCAGTCGCTCCAACAAATTAACAATGGCCTTGCAACATATCACAGTGCATCAAAATGGCAGAGAATCAAAATGCAAGATCATGGAAGTAACAAAAATAAGCAAAATTAATACTCCTCATATACAATTAGTTTGGCGCATTTGTAGTGCTATAGAACATTTCACTTGCAGCTTAGTAACCAAACAAAAAGCAAATGGACATTGTATACTACTAGACTGTCAAACACTGACCCGACCAAACCTGCCCAAAGTTTTGACTCGTTCAACCTACAAATTTTGCCCCGTCACCCATGTACGACATGTGACCCGTTGGAACCGAACCCGAAGTCAACCCGTTTGACATGTTAATACTACACCAAAATGGTTAAATAAGAAGAAGCGAATAGGGAGGGAAATTTTCCACAACACTTCGTAGTGCAAATCCCTATGTCATTCCCCGGGAAATTCTTGGGAACAATAAAAATAGTTGTGATCAGTAAAATAAACACAGTTTAACTTGCAATTGACAGCCCAAAAGTGTGTTTGGTAATTAAAATGAACATGACAAAAACACCCTTAACTAAACCAAATCAAACATTTTTTTCTCGATTAGTATGATACCAACAACAAACCGATTCAAATTATTATAGTATGCCAAACCAACTCAAATCATAAATATCCTAAGAGTTTGTGGATATAACAAAACTACATTTGCTTTGCAGGGTCAAAGGTCACAAGCCAAATGGTTAAAAAAAGTACATTACCTTAAACAGTTACCTGATTACTTCCAACCTCAACAAGCAATAGAAGGAGCAGTTGTTAAAGCAAGAGCAATTAGAGAAGCAGTCAACAAAGCGCTATCTTTTACGAGGGAAGAGAGCAGCAATAGCATACACATAAGACGGACAGCAGGACCAAGATTGGAAGCTGAGAGAAAGAAGCAATTGCCTGCCAAAGCAGTAAACTTTAATTAACACACGGAGCAAAACAGAGAACATAGGCAAGCAACATTGTCTTCCAGCTTAAAACAGTTTTAGTTCCTGAATATTAGATCTTGAGAAACATAAACAGCTCAATTTAGAAGATTAAATTCCAAATTGAAAACAATAACAATCTAAATCTACAAAGAAGCATGAAATTCAAACCATTGTTGATTTAAGACAAGATTAAAAGCCTCAATGGAATCACAAATATAAAGCCCATGAGTATATACTGCTGAACCGGGATGAAGGAGGAGAGTTGTGTGGATGTTTTAAACGGGTTGAAAAGTCCAGGCGGAACAGGTCACTAGGTTGGGACAAACCCGACGGTTCAACCCGATCTTTTTAACCACGTTTATTTGAAAGTTCAGATATTATTTAGAAAAATCAGTAAAAGTGCAAACCAAATTGTGTTGGATCATGAAAACTCGTATGCATCAAGGATGAAAAGTTTTCAGGGAAGAGTAAGCAAAGACTTTTTAACAAGATGGATCATGAACTGACTAAGCAGACATAATTCACAACCAAGCTGTCCACATAATCATTTTATTTTTCTCTAAATCATAGTAAAATAATAAATAACCCAATTAACACTTAAACAATGAAGCCTAACATCTACATAAAACAGCTACAAATTTGAAGTGGGTGTAAATCTCAATCCCTTTACACGAAACTTGTTTTCTGTCACTCCAACAAATCACCAAAGGCCTTGCAACATACCCCCTCCCACCCTTTCTATTCTTCCCACGTATACCAAACCAACATGAATCATTAACATCTAAAGCAATTGTGGATTTAGCAAAAGTACATTTGCTTTGCACGGTCGAAGGGCACAAGCCAAATGGTTATTCCTTTCAATCTCAACAAGCAATAGAAGCAGCAGTCGATAAAGGAAGAGCGAAGAGAGAAGAAGTTAACAAAATGCTATCTTCGATGAGGCTCGAGGGAAGAGAGCAGCACTAGCATACACAGAAGACGGACAGCAGGACCAAGATGGGAGGGTTTAAGAAGAAGCAAACACCTGCCAAAGCAGTAAACTATGATTAACACACGAGCAAAACAGAGAAGAAAGCAATCAACACTATCGTCCACCTTAAAGCAACGGCTATAGTTACACATTATTAGATCAAGAGAAACATACAGCTTGATTTAGAAAGAAGCATAAAATTTACACCATACATGATTTAAGACAAGAATAAAAGCCTCAATAAAATCACAAATAATAAACACCTGAAACCAACACCGCCATTGATTATTTACTGCTGGTCCCAAACCCGGATGAAGGAGGAGAGTTGTGTGTGGATGTGTTAAACGGGTTGAAAAGTCCAGGTTGAACAGGTCGCTAGGTTTGGACAAACCTGGCGGTTCACCCTGATTTTTTACCACGTATATTTGAAAGTTATGATATTATTTAGATAAATCATTAAAAATTGCAAAAAAAAAATATTATGTTGGACCATGAGAGCTTGTTTGGATCATGGATGAAAATTTTCCAGGGGAAGAGTAACTCAAAAATTTTTAGCGAGAAAAAACATGAACCGACTAGGAAGGCATAATTAACAATCAATAAAGAATATCTTAAAATTTAGCAACAAATCAACCAATCTGTCCAAATAATCATTTAATTTGTCTCTAAATCAACCAGCACAATAATAAATAACCCAATTAGCCCATTATCAATGAACCCTAACTTCTACATATAACAGCTACAAATTTGAAGTGTGCAGTTCTCAATCCAATTTACACATGAAACTTGTTTTTTGTCACTCCAAAAAATCACTGAAGGCCATTGTCGTTAATGCTACTAGCTTTACACATTGGTGTTAATCCTACAAGTCCTACTGAGTATAGACCTATAGCTTGTGGTAACACCATCTGCAAAATTATTTCGAAGCTAATCTGCTTGAGATTGAAGGAGAAACTGCCACAGATTGTTGACCTTAATCAAGGGGCTTTTGTGCAGGCCAGGGAACTGATCCATAAGGTACTCATGTGTCAGGAGATAGCTAAAGGATATACTAGAAAGTCCTGCTCTTGCTCCCCAAGATGTATGACGAAACTGGATATACAAAAAGCATATGACTCTGTAAGTTGGAAGGCAATTAGAGGTATACTACACAGCCTTAAATTCCCTGATCTTTTCATAAAATGGATTATGTTTTGCATCACCACTCCTACTTATACTATAAATATAAATGGGGGTCAATATGGTTACTTTAAAGGAGTTAAAGGGCTAAGACAAGGGGACCCTATTTCCCCCCTTCTCTTTGTTTTAGTAATGGAGTATCTGACCATATGTTCTAAAGCTGCTGCCCAAAAAGAGAATTTTAGGTTTCATCCCATGTGTGGTGACTTAAAAATTGTGAATATTTGTCTTGCTGATGATCTTATTGTGGTGAGTATAGCTGATCAGAAGTCTATTGCTTGTCTTATGAAAGTGTTAGAGGAATTCAAACAAGCTACTGGTCTGAGGATTTATAAAAGTAAACCTCAAATAGTCTTTGGGGGAGTGAACCAACAGAACCAAAAAGATCTTCTTGAATTGACTGGAATGAGACTAGGTAAATTACCCTTTACATATCTAGGCTGCCCTATCACATCAGCAAAGCTGAAGTCCAGTGATTACGAAGCTCTTGTCAGTAAACTGACCAGCAAGATCCCAGCCTAGGGATCTAAACATTTCTCATACACTACTAGGGTGAGAATAATCAACTCTGTGCTGATGAGGGTCATAACATTTTGGGCAAGGATCTTTCTACTGCCTAAGCAAGTTATGAAGAGGATCATGGCTGTTTGTAGAAACTTGCTCACATGAATATATGAAAGTTTCTTTGGTCAATTGAGAAGAAGTTTGCCAGAAGAAGAAGTTTGCCAGAAGAGGAAGTATGGTGGTTTGGGTATCAAGAATGTGACCAACTGGAATGAAGCCTCCATAATGAAGCTAAATTGGGATATAGCTGACAAGAAGGATATCTTATGGGTAAGATGGATCCATAGTAGATATCTAAAAGGAGTAGACTTTTGAGACTTTACTCCAAGGCTGGATTCTTGCCATTATCGGAAAGAAATGATCAAAGTGAGGGAAGCCTTTAGAGACATGCCAAGAAAGAAGCCTTACAGAGTTAAGGATGGATATGAATGGCTACAAGGAGAAGGGAGAATCCCTAGGTGGAAAAATTATGTTTGGAATAAACTTACACCACCTAAATTTCAATTTGTGGCTTGGCTGCTGTTAAGAGGGAGGATCCAAACAAAAGTAAGGTTGCACAAATATCTTAACATTAATACAAATTGTGGTTTATGTGGTCAAGAGGAAGAAACTGATAAACATCTAGTTTGGGAATGTTCTTTTGCGCAAAGTATCATCACTGCTTGCTTCAATAGATTCAAGTTTGGTGTTCACTTGGCCAAGTTTGAGGACCCGGTGGCCATGGTGTAGCAGACTAAAAGGAAGAAAACACGGATGCAGATTGTAGCCATATGGGCTGGGTGTGTATACTAGATGAGGCTACGGAATTTGCTTATTTCTATATTCATAGCTATATTTGTAATAGGAAGATGATGTTATGGGGTTTGGATAACTTCTTGTATTTGGTTTTAATGGTGTTAATGAAGTTGTGTGTTTTGTGCAAAAAAAATCACCGAAGGCCTTGCAACATACTCCCACTCTCCCTTTTCTATTCTTCCCACTTTTTATTTTAGGTTGTCCCCTAATAACCTTCTCATTTCCTTTTAAAGAAAATGTTGCTTGGTTCACATCTATTTTGTCTCATTTGCAAAACTTTTAATTACACAATTTCACCTTTCTTAAGTTGCGTTCTGTTCATCTACGTTTTTCTCTGATTCATTCAGATGTGATAAAGTAAGAATGATTGTGAATCACACAAATATGACTAAATATGAAATGAGACAAATTGTGGGAATCATAGAAAATGAAAAATAAGACAAAAATAGTGCGACAAAGGGTGTACATACTATAATTATCATTACTACTAGTCTACTACTACTACTAGTAGAGTAGTAGTAATAGTATTATAATTATTATTATTAATATTATTATTATTATAAGAATAAATTCCCAAAATAGTCCTCTCTAATAAGGCGTTTTCCCAAATCACTCTTTAATAAGTTTTAATTACATACATGGTCCTCTATAATTGAGATTTATTTTCTAGATAGCCTTTCGTAAATAATATTACTCAAATGATGATTAATTAGAGGGTATTGTGGTATTTTTATCAGCTAAATTTAGAAAATTTTTTATTATGATCATTTCTAATGAAGTACTTCCCCAAAATGGTTTTTTTTCTAATTAAAGATGTGTATTTGAATCGAATTTTAAAAGATTTTTATAGATTTTTAATAATTCATTGATTATGTAGAGTCAATGTATTTTTTTAATTTTACATTTAATTATAAATAAATGACCATTTTGAGAATATATTTTAAATTTAGATGATAGAAATACCAAAATACTCTCTAATTAATCATCATTTGAGTAAAATCATTTGCAAAGGACTACCTGAAGAATAAGTCTCAATTAGAGAGGACCACGCAGGTAATTATAACTTATTGAGGATGGAATTTGGAAAATACCTCTTTAGTAAGGACCATTTTGGGAATTTATTCTTATTATTAATTTGTAATGTTTTAGTTATTTTTCTCATTTTTGTTATTTTTTATATCTCTTTTTTAATTTTTTCACTAAGGTAAGACTAATATGTAAAAAAGAAATAGAAATGGAGGTAGAAAGACAATTTAAAAATTTCAAAAAAAAATCAAAAAACAAACATTCATCAAAAAAATAATCTCAACTTTCATTTTGTTGCGCTAAACATGCATTTCTTCTAACTCGTCGTTAGCAACTTAACAGCAATCCAAAACTCGTAAATTTCAGTAAATTTGGGATTATTATGCATCACAATAAAAGGTAGAATTATTTTTTAGAGAACAAGCAAAGTTGAGATAATTTTGGATAAATTTTCCTACATTGAAGTAAAAACTTCACGCCCGAAAGGAAGATCACCAATTGCCCACTAGTCATACTAGAACATCTCTTCAAAAGAAAATCCTCAAAATTTTCACATGATTCATTGTCCATAACACCAGAACAAGGGTTCTGCGTTTAATACATTAAAACATTTAGAGCGAATTCTCACCCTTTTATAAAAGGGGTTGAAAAGCACTCCAACCAAAACTAAATTACTCTGCATCCAATAAGATAACTTCAACAATCATTGCTGGGGAAATGTTCAAATGTATCCATTCTTTACATCCATCAAGAACATCAAGCCTTCACAGCGCAATCAAGAATATAGATTCCTCATAAAACCATCAGGTAAATCATAGTTGAATTTTGTTTTAGCAATAATGACACAATTAACTAATTTAATCAAAATACTTAGGGTCCGTTTGGGATACGGAAATGATGGAATTGGAATTGAAATATTGAATTGAGAGTTGAAATTCTAGAAAATTGATTTGGATGGAATTAAATTCTCCAATTCCAATTTATTTTTGGCACTACAAATTCCAAATCCACATATTTTTGTGCTACCAAATAACACAATTGGAATTGTTTTCCCCAATTCCAATTCCATAGTTTGAATTCCGTGTACCAAACGGAGCCTTAGGGTCCCTTTGGTATACGAAATTGACAGAATTAGAATTGGAATTCCATGAGATTCAATTCCATAGAATTGAATTCTGCCAATTCCAATTCATTTTTTGCATTATCAATTCTAAATCCACACAATTTTTGTGCTACCAAACACCAGAATTGAAATTGAAGTCCTCAATTCCAATTCCACAGTTTGAATTCCATGTACCAAACGGGGCCTTAATGAAATTAGTTGTGTCTTGTTGTAGTCAGTCAAACCCCAAGACGCCCACAACTATACCGGCCAACCCAGCAGACCGCCCCAAATCTCAAACCGGGCAGCCTCTCCGACCAGGCAGAACGAAAATGCGGCGGACAAGCCGTACGGCCCAACCCGCTGCCCAGACTTGGTGGAATACCCCCCCCCCCCCCCACGACCCAGACCCTCGCCTGTCCAACCCCCTTGGCGGCGACGATTCAGCTGCAGCCCACAAAACTTGGGGGGGAAAAGAGAGAAAGATTTGAGATGAAATTGGCTAGAATCACTCACCTTTCAAAGAACAAGGTCGGCCGTTGTTGGGGTCCGAACGCCGGAATAAAGTAGCAGCCCTGGCCTCCAAGTCTGCGTCCTCCGTCGTCAACCCAAGCCCTAGCCACTGGCGGCAGTCCGAGAGATTGTGAAGTGTCAATTGTCAAACAAACCCCCTCCCGGCCTCCCGTCCTAACCCCAATTTCTTTTCTTAAAAATTACTCTGGAAATTTTGAAAAGGGATTTAAGTATGGTGTATTTTGGTATTTAATTTTCAAAAATGTCTTTAAAGTATGGTTTGATGGATATATTATTAGTAAATAGGTATGATGTGATAGGTAATGTTTGAAAAAACAATAGGTAAAAGTGACTTTTTAATAAAAATGAGAAGTATTTTTTAGGACAGATTAAAAAAGAAAGGAGAAATGTTTTCAGGGATAGAGAAAGTACTTAGCAAGTTTGTTTTTTAGAGAAAAGCTAGGGATACACCATTTGGAGTACCTCATTTGTACACCACCAATCTAACCCTCCATTTCTTTTTTCATTTTTAAATTCTTTTTCCTCTCTTATTTTTGTATGGTGGAGATGGAGGGGGTACAAATGGGGTACCCCAAATGGTGAACCCTTAGCTTTTTTCTTTTTTTTAACATTCATTTCCAAAAAGTCCCAAATGTTTACATTGAAATTGTCCCCAAATGGTGTACCCCTAGCTTTTTTACATTCATTTTATCCTTGAAATTCTTCTAAGGTTTAGCAATCAACATCTTGTTTATATTCACGTTACATGACCGTGTCATGTGTATTTAGTTAAATCACGATTACTTCGTTATCCCCACAGATACTTATTCTTGAATTGTTGATGTCATCAAACTCGTTCTATCTTCGAGAGATTAACCGTCTTTGGTTAAACAAACTATCCAACGATCCTTTTGCAGTTAGAGTCAAAAATTATGAATGATAGGGGGTTAAATATTCATTTTGCATTGAAGATAGTGTGCGCCTGCAATGTAATACTAATATTTTTTAATGAAATGAATTACTGATTGATGGACCGATACGCCCAAGCCTTGTACCTAAATGCATTCGTGTGTCCACATGAGGTTGAAATTGGTCTTGTGCCTGGGCTGACCCGGGTCAGAACACCGTGGGGAGTCCACCTTCCAGAAGAAATACGCGGCTAGGTTGCGGAAAAGGAGCCGAAGGAAGAGGATCGCGCAAATCTAGGGATTAAATTCCATAAACTGTAAACTACCTTAATTACATGAATGACATGTACAAATAAGGAGATCCCGAAGGGGAAACCTCAAGAAAAACCAAGTACTAAATTTCATAACTCTCGAGTTCTCGTTTCTTAATTATTCTTACGATCCGCTTTTTGAGTCGGATTATTTTGGTAGAATTCTTGTCCATCAAATCGGTGCTCTCGTTAAGAGCTCGAGAAATTCACTCAGGAGTATACCCGATCACGGGCTCGGGTATCCGGCCCACCCGCAAAAGCCCGCCTGTAAAGTAACAGGCTTGGGCTTGACATTTTAGGGTACGGGCCGGGCTTGGGCCTTATAAAAGGCGGCCCAAATATTTTAGGTCCGGGCTCGGGTTTATGTTCAAGCTCACGGGCCGGCTCGGCCCGAATAAATTAAAATATTTATTATTAATATAATTATAATAAAATAACAATAACAATAATAATAATAATAATAATAATAATAATAATAATAATAATAATAATAATAAAGAACAAACCTATTTAAAATTATTATAAACACACATACATACTTCTATAGTTCTTTGGAGAGAAAAAATTAACTATAAGTTTATATACTAAAATGAATACATCTTTACTACTCCGTATTGTTTGCAACGTATCACACATTGATTATCACATTCCAATAGATAATATTTTGTACTCCATACATAATAGCTAGCAATATCAAACAAAATATATTTATATATTAATTTTTCTTTCATTACTCATAATAGTTTTTATATCAAATATCTAATATATTAACTTGTTACTTTATCTACGGGAGGAACATGGTACATCTGATTGAGGTACAGAGGCCACCGCTGCCATAACGGAAGAAGAGGGAGCCGATACTTTTCACCAATGGAGACTTTCTGCCAGTGCTTAGTCCCCATCAGGATGCGCTGGTGATAAAGGTAGAGATTAATAATGTGGTAGTTCGTCGTACGTTGGTTGATACGAACAGCTCGGTCAATATCATGTATAGCAACAGTGAAGTTGCTCGAATTTGATCCAATTCCTCTTGGGGAACATAAGGGCACTTTTGCTTCAACTTGTCCAAATCCATCGGAGCAAAAGAGCTTACAAATAAAATTATGCACAGTGTAAGTTAAAAAGTGCAATGTCAATATAATTAAACTTTGACACCCACTATTATTGCACTCAGTCTACGAATATAAGCTATGTAAGGGGTGGGGAATTGGAGGCAGCGACAAACCCGGAACAGGGCACTTGGTACACAAGTGAAAATGCAAAAAAAAAAACTTCTATTAGTAGTTACGGGGCGGTTTTGGTGACATGAACCCCCATGTCATCATATGATATGTGCTGGGCCCCGATTAGGACATTTAAGATACTTTGTTTAAAAAATTGATGATTTCTACCCCTCCTGATCTCCCCGGTAAAACCCCTACCCTCGGCCCGGCCCGAACATACCCCGCACCCCCCGTCAATTGCATACCACAAGATTTAGTTGACTTGACGCCCGAAAAGAAGATCACCATGGCCCACTAGTCATACTAGAACAGGGGCGGCTCAAAGGAGGGGCAAGGTGGTCACTTGGCCAGGGCCCATTTTTGAATGGGGCCCAATTTTTTGTATACATACATGTATATATTTATTTATATAAAAAAATTTGATTTATTTTTAAAAATATAGTCTTAAATCAGTAAATCTAATAAACTATGGAGATGTGATCAACCTATTTTCTCTCAAGAATAATAGAATAATTTCACGAGTCTTCGGTTAGGTACTAAAGTTCGGAGTATATAATTACAAACTTATAAGACTGAGTTTGACATATTATTATTAGTACAATGTTATATATTATTAAAAAATTGATAAATTTTACTTTTTTTATCACACAATGACGCATTTTCTCCGTGTCGGACAGGGCCTCTAATTCCTTGGAGACGGCCCTGTACTAGAACATCTCCTCAAAAGAAGATCCTCAAAATTTTCACATGATTCATTGTCCAGAACACCGGAACAAGGGTTTCGAGTTTAATAGATTAAAACATTTAGACTAAATTCTCACCCTTTCACAGAAGGGTTTGAAAAGCACTCCAACCAAAACTAAATTACTTCGTATCTAATAAGATAACCTCAACAATCATTGCTGGAGAAATGTTCAAATGTATCCATTCGTCTATATCCATCGAGAACATCAAGCCTTCACAGCCCAATCAAGAACATAGATTCCTCATAAGATCAACAAGTAAATCATAGTTGAATTTTGTTTCAGCAATAATGCCACACTTTACTAATTTAATCGAAATATTTAATGAAATTAGTTGTGTCTGGTTGTAAACAGTCATCCCCAGGACCACGTCAAGCAGTCCCTCCCGCTCAAACCCACAACTATCCCAGACATTTCGCCTATTTGGTCATTTTGATTAAAATTTTTGATACTTTGAAAATTTTAAAATTTTACCTTAAAAATTATTTTTTATTTTAAATAAAATTCTTCAAATTGTCAAAGTAAAGAAATTTTCAATTCTAATGCCTAAAAAGACGCAATGTACCATCGGAGTATAACATCACAAATTTACCGACCCTAGAATATATTTTGTATAATGTGAGACTTGAAACTTTTACCAGAAAATCGAAGATATCCCTAAATATATTTCAGATAATGCGGGACTTGTGAGTTATTACTAGAAAACCAAAGGAACGGCGAAGTAATTTTCTAAAATAAAATTGGGTCCAGGCTCTACTCCATTTGTCTGATCTAATTGGATTTCATTTGATTTTCTAAAACTTTAATAGGATCCAATATGATTTGATTGGATATGATCTTATTAGACATGTCTCTGGTTAATACACTCCTAAATTAGGGTGTAGGAGACCATTAGGGCAATGTTTTAAAATATTCAATGATAATTGTGGCAATTTTCAAAATTCACGAATACAAACTAAAAATAAGATTTGTATTTGTATTTGATTAATATTTGAATAGTTAACAAATCCTAAACAAATACGTAGTACTTGAATAGCCATCCTCCATAATATATATAATAAAAAATATTGATTTTGAATAATTTAACTTACACTATTTCTTATACTATATATGAAAATATTAATCCATCTGCATTTTACACAAATTATATCTTATAAAATATAACTATCAAAACCATATGCTTTATATTCTTGTGTTACTTTAATTAAATAAAATCTTAGTAACTTAATGCACTTTACACTACATGAGTTTGCTTGACAATTAACTCTGAAAACATGGTCTATATGTGTGTGCGCGTGTGTGTCTATATATATATATATGCTATCAAATGGTTGAATATCATTCGAATCGAATATGTCTTTATTTGTATTAATCTCTGTTTAATATTTTAATCAAAACTAGTATTTGTATTTGAATTATGCAAATTCAAATCATTATATTCAAACACAAATCACAAATAGAATTTAAAATTTTTGATCTGCTTACACCCCCAATTTCAAGATTCCTATCGTCTAAAGGTGGTGTGTCAATTCGTTGATTATTATTTTTTTGGATATTACTCTTAAAAGGATTGAGTATTTAAAAATTGAAAATGAAATCAGAAAAGATATAAAATCCAAATTAAAAGTAAAACATAAAGAAAATATCAAATACTATGAAACAATGTCCTTATTTTGATAATAAATACATTGAAATCATATTTGATACCTTCCCTATATTTTACTCATACTTTAGATGATTTCTTATCTAAAAATTGAAATTTGAGCGGAAAAAAGAATTAGAAAATTGAAATTAATAATTAGAAAATTTGAAATTGAAAATTAGAAACTAGAAAATCAAAAAACAGATGAAATTAGAAACTATAGAATCTATACTATGTACAAAAGCAAAAGAATTCACTTTTCAAAAAAAAGGGAAAAAATATAGGGTAATTTATTCCAAGCCATTGATTGGAAGCTCTTGATATATCTACGGACAAGATTTGCTGCGCATGGGTAATTTGCAAATGCAATCATGCGGCTGTCCTTTTATCTTCCTAAGCATAATTGATTGTGTTCGGATTCCAAAGAGCATAATTAATGCAGAGTATAAGTAATGGCTTTGGGCTTGCCTGTGTTCTGCACCAAAGATTATAATTAATTTTCATTAATGCGTGAATTAGGTTTTGTTCTTTTGGATTGAAATTTCAGAGATGGATATAAGAAAAAATTGAAAGAAGTGGGAAGAAACTTGAAAGACTTAGAGAACGTTGGAAAGATTGAAAAATATTGAAAGAATTTAAGTGTTAAAAAATACTCAATTAAATGATCAACTAGATACATATATTAGATACTCAATTATTGTTTGTGTTTGATGTGATATGCTATAATTTATAAATTTAGATATATAATGTTATTTTATATTCATCATATATAAATATATTTTCTAAATTATTGATAAAAAAATTATGAGTTGGAAGAAATTATAAGAAGTTGAAAAAAGTTAGAAACTATTTTTTCTAATCCAAAAGAAAAGAATCCAAGGTTGTGAATATGTTTTTAAAAACGGGTGAGTCATCTTAATAGATTGGAAAATGATATTTATACCTAAAGAATTTGTACCCCATTTTGTACACCGCACGGATGCACCAACATTTTGTGTTGGTGTAGCACTAATATTTATTAGCGCACCAACACTTTGTGCCAGTGTAAATTTTTGTTAACGCACCAACACTTTGTGTCAGTGTGAACCATCAAAATGTTGGTGCATACTTTTGATGTATAAATGAGGTACAAATTTTGGGTACATGTAGCATGCTCCTAATAGATTTACTTTTATTTAATCCGGCAATCATTTAATTAATAATGCCTTTTAGAGACCACAATAGCAGCCCCTTCAATTATCAAACAGTCAATTTCATCAATTGTTTTCCCAGTTTAAGTTTAGAGATTTTTTTCCATTAATACATCATCCCTAGATTAATTTCATATATTGATTTCGTGTTTATTTCATCTATCTATTGTTATATCATGTCTCAAGAACATTTTACAATTTTTGTTTGCAAGTAAATCTTAAGTTTTCTATTTATTTGTTATCTAACTTTAGATTTTCTTTCATATAACAAATCCCAATGAAAATTATTATTTTTAACCTTTTAAAGTTTCTCTTAACATTTTTAGTAATCCATTATTGTTCATTATTCGAATTTGCAGGTCGTCAAGACCAAATTCTTACAAGTGATGGTGGGTGATTGTGTGGTTTTGAATGAGTTATTTCTTTCCATTAGGCATTTCTGTTTTTATTTTGGAAGAGTAACTGTTGCAAGAACGATTTTGGATGCTCATGATTTGAAATCCAAAGCTAAATTGTCCATAACATTAAGACTCCATTTGGTACACAGAGTCCAACTTTTTCTACTCCAATTTTAGTGTTTGGTAGCACAAAACTATGTGAAATTGGAATTGGTAGTGCATAAAATGAATTAGACTGGGAGAATTCAGTTCTATCCAATTCAATTCTATAGAATTTTAATTCAAATTCAATTCCAATTCCGTTATTTCTATGTACCAAATAGATCCTAAGGTCATTTTAAAAATACCTTTCTGAATTGAGATTTTGGTAACATACCCTGTGTTTCCTACCATATTTTTTGTGCACGTTGAGTTGGGGGTCTCTTGAAAACAATCTCCCTACTTTCGCGTAGGGGCAAGGTCTGCGTACACACACTCTCCCCAAGTAGTGGGATTCAACTAGGTTGTTGTTGTTTTTGATTTTGAAACAAGTTCTTCCGTCTTTGAGTAGGTTTTAGATATTTACCTCAAATCTTCTTGGTTGTGTAGATTTTTGCAGACATGCCGTTTATTTTATTTTACTCGAGAAGAGTGCTATTGATTATACTGACTTAAATAAAGTCATTTGTTACGGAGTATCTTTTTTTTTTGTTTTATGCACTAATTTTATGAAATACTCCGTAAGTACCATTACTCATTTTTTTCATTTACTCTTTTCTTTTATGTAGTTGAATGCAAAAGCATGGGATTGTATTTTAATTTCCTTCACATTTGCACTTGGAGTGACCTTTTCTAACAATAGCCTCTCATGAGTTTATCAAGAATCTTTTGTTAGGGATATAATTCTTCCATGTTCTTTGTATATAAGTTTTTTTCCTTGACATTATTATTAAATTTTAAACAATAAGCTAGATAAAATTCTTCCATTTCCCATTTCATTTTTTAGTTATTTTTTTTAGTTTAATAAACTGACCATTCTACTAAAATGTATTCCCAAACTGCACTTTTACTTTATTTTGAAGAGTAAGGTACTAATTAGTCATGGACTTAATTCTGGGAACCCTTTTGAATTAAGCATTAACTTGAAAACTTTTGTGTCAAGCTTAAAATTTTTTCAAGAATGCAGAGTTTTGTTCAATAAAGTTTTATGAAAGTTTACAAACACACAACTTGGTCACGAGAGTTTGGTAAAAATAATTTTATGAAAATTTCTAAATCTTACAGCTTTAGAATTAAAAAAAAGAAACATAGTTTATAGATAGCATAAGAAGTCTTTGATGCATTGTCGAAAAAAAATAGTAAGATGTTACCCATAATGTCTTTGCTCAAACTGTCTCTTTCTTTATTATGAAGAATAAGGAAAGAATTGGACATTCATTTTATATAGTATCCCTTTTGCAAGAAACAATAACCAATTTTTGAAACGAAATAGCAAATTTGTTTTTAAGGAAGAACTTTGTTTAAAGCAACACATTGCTAATATGATGACATCAAGACAATGTTAATATCAATGTGTTATAATCAAGATATATACATACAATTTATTGAAATTATTAGTGAACTTTGTAGAGCATAAATGGTTTCATTAATGCAGAACTTTGGGGAAGCAAGTGTAGAGTGGGTGAAAATTTGGAAAGGGAAGATTTCAATATCTTCATCTTCCGTCTTATTTTTTTTATGTCTGACTTTTACCTCTCAAAGAAATCACATCTTCTTTTTTTTGTATCGATATTTTAAAGAGTATATATGCATTTTGTACAATAGTATATTTTGAGGTGAAAATGAGCCAACTGTTGAGTTGGCTTCTTATTAATTGTAAAAAATATAATACATTTTTGGGATGCATAGTTTTAATCATTCGAAAGATTAAGTGGAGTTAAATGTAGAAGATATTTGAAAGTTGGAGATCTTTTATCCTTACTTATATTATTTTGGATATGTTATTGACAAGGGGACCTACAATTCTACCATTAAAGTTAGCTCCAAAAAGATGTTTCCATTTCGACTTTTAGAAAATTTAAGGGAGGAATAGTTTTGTGTTGAATTTCTACAAATATCTTTGATGTGATGGTTAAAAGTAAAATGTGATGTGTAGATTATTAGTGAAAATTCATGATCTGATAGGTAGGTTAAGAATTAGTACGGGTAAACGTGGTTTTTTAATAGAAATATGATGGATTTTGTATGACAAGTAAAAAAGAAAGGGGAAAGAGATTTTGGGAGAAAGTGCAATATTGTTCTAAATAGAAATGTAAAGTTGATGAAGGTAAATATGTACATGTAAGTATGGATGTTTGAATATGATGCATGTTCAATACCAACTTTTTGGAATAAATAGTTAAATGATTTAAGTGTTTATATTCACATGATAAAATTTTAGAAGACCATAAGAGTCCTATGTCCATAAGCTAAGGAGCTGTTTGGTAACTTCTGAATGGATAAGTGCTGAACGAGTAAGATGTCTGAACCATTAAGTGCTGAACCAGTAAGAGGTCTAAACAATTAAGAGCTAGTATATTACTTAACTATTCAGAGGCAAATGTCTGATCAATTCAAATAAGAGGTCTTAACCATTCAGACTCTGTATAATACTTAACCATTCAGAGGCAAATCTCTTAACCATTTAGACATCTGAACCATTAAGAGACTGAAACAAACAGTCTGAACCATTAAGTGCTGAACCATTCAGACATCTGAACCATTAAGAGGTTGAAACAAACAGCCCCTAAATACAATGTGTGGTTTTAAGAAGTTCATTCAACATCCTCTTTGCTACTTCCCTCTCAAAAATAAAAGTGGAAGTAATTTTAAATCTAAGTTGTTTTCTCTTATGAAGTCACCATAATATACAAGGTGCTTTTGTTGACAATTGACAAATAAAATTGGTAAATAACAAGGCTAATATGAATGTTTTTTAATGTATTACAAAAATTATACAATGGTATTTATATGGGCAACTCATATATGGTGAAAACCATTTTATCAAGTAGACATTTTTTCCCTAAAATGTTCTAAAGATGAGTGTAAAATTTTATGTTTTTAATTTAAAATATTACAAAGTGTGATAGTAAATAACTTTAATCAATAGAACACTTTCATATATTTCATATATTTGATGCCCTTGAGTTCATGAGCCGGTTATTCACTGAGATGTGATTATACCTTTTTAAAAGCTACGTCAGGCTCTCTTGCTCAAACATATTATGCTGGTCAAATTCTTTCATATATTGTGATCGTGTGTCAAATTAAATTTATATAGTTAAATTAATTCATTTATATTTAATCCTATATTTATATTTGGATTTAGACATTTACCGTGCAACGCACGGGTATGAATCTAGTAAAAAATAAAACAAGAGTAGATCTAGTCACCCAGATAAGCAAAAAAAAGAAGAGGAAAGATGGAAGGTAAAACAAAAAAAAACACCTCACCATTATCAAAATAATAATAAAGAGAAGAAATTACACAATACGGCCGACAATAATCAACAAAATTAGCAGCATATAATAGAAATTAAAGGTGTGTTTGGTTGGAGGGAATACATTTTCTTAGAAGAATATTTTCCAATGGAACATGATTTTCAAAGAAAATCATTTTCCAATCATATTTTCTATTGTTTGTAGGAAAGAAAATGTTTTCTTAAATTCCATGGGCAGGTGGCAAGGGACAAGGGGGGGGGGGGGGACAGGGGGCTGGGGAAGGTGGGGTGGACGGTTGGTGATGGTGGATGGGTCGGGTGGGTGTGGATAGGGGGAGGGATAGGAGGTTGAGAAGTGGGAATGGGGTGGACGAGAGTGGTAGTGTATGTGGTGCTGAGGTAGGGGCGATGGGTGGTACTGGGCAGGATAGAGGGCAGTAGGGGGTGGGTGGGGTTGGAGGGAATAGGGTATGGGGGGTGAGGTGGGGTGGGAGGGAAAGGGGTATGGGGGTGGACAGGGGTGGGGGATAGGGGCATGCGTGGGAGACAACGTTGAAAGAGAATGAAAATTTTTTTACCAAAAATTAATTGGGAGAAAATATTTTCCTTCCACTAATATTACCAAACGCAAGAAAATGGAATCAATTTTTTTCTAGATAATATCTTCCCCAACCAAACACACCCTCAAGAAAACTCCCCAGCATATACTTACTTCACCATACCTAGTAAGGATTCTTTACTAAGCCCATAGACAAGCATAAGACTTGGCAATTAATTACTAACTTGCTCCCATTTTGCATGAAGATAAATGCAGTAACTTTCTCCTTCCAAGACCATAGAATTAGAAGAACCCATCGGAAATTCCACCGTGCGTGAGAAGCCTTCATTAGAGACTGCGTCAAATAGGTCCGCTTCAATAATAAGAGAGGAGCCCATGGGCACAATAACTACATGCCTTGCAAGTGATATCACCCCGCCAATCCCGACTTGTGCCGGATCTTCTTGATTTTTCTCAAAAAGAAATACCCGGTAATAATCTTTGTTATAACGGGGTGTATAATCATAGTTGTTGTAACGGGCAACAAGACTCCCAAACACCTTAGGAGGAGAGATTCGAACAAGTTCATTCCTCGCCTTGCACACCACCTCAATACGTGCTTGTATAGCCTCAGAAAATAGAGAATAATGGATCGCGGCAAAGCCATGCTCACCTTTGACAACTGAGCATAGTTGTTTGTCAATCCTTCTCCGAGAAACATTAAACGAGCTCCAATGCCAAGTCACGTGACCTCTAATTCGCAAGTCTGAATTCAAATCTTTCAAGTCCAATTCTATCTTCAAGGTCTCAGAATCATCATAGACTCCGCAACCATTTTGCACCGGCATAATTTTACTATGTTCCACCAACTCATAAGCATCACTAGCTTCTTTGTTGAAAACATAATATGAGCGTGGTGGGGCCGAAACTCTAATGGAACCATAGATTTGTAAAGCCCTCGACCTTTCTCGGCCAATGAAGATAGAAAATATCTGTAATGCACAAGATGATAATGGTATATCTTTATGCGCACGCAATTGCCTAGACAAAAAAATCGACACACATTAGATATTTGCAAAGATCACTCAAAACCATCAAACATAAAAAAATGTCATTCCAAGTGACGTGAATGATATTAGTACCTCTAGGTGACTAATACATTAAGTTAGAAACCAAAAACAAACAAGGTTCGCCATACTTGTCAAAGCAACAATACCATTAACGAAACAACGCAAAACAAGTCAATGAAAATTGATGTATCATGAATTTTAATACCATTCTTAATATTCTCCATCGATCCCAAACTTGAATCTTCAAATTTTTTATTTAAATAGAGTTTCAAGTCTCAGAATTCCAAGGAAAACAACATGCCACGACCCCAGGGGTGCTACATGCCAAGAGATTACCTTGAAGATAACCAAGGCATTTAATGTACAAAAGAGAAAGAACATAATACCAAGGGTAGCTGAAGTCTGATGACACAATAGGATCGCATGCCTACATACAATCCATACACAAAGAGTTCAGTCCAAATGCACATAAAATGGCAAGAGTTATGATAGTGTAAAAGACGAGATTTACCTCACTCATTTGTTCATCTTCACTCTCTTCTTCGCAAGATAGTGTTGGAGACATTTCATCACCAGATGACTTTGAGTATAAAGACAGAGGAAAGCATTGTCAACTTAAGATGACAGATAATCAAATAAAAACCATATAAACTTTCATATGACAAAATTAAATTACATCCAAAATCTATTAGTGAGATTACCTCATGGTCACCCTTTTGTTCATCATCACTGTCATCTTTGCTATTCCCTCTGTCCCAAACTAAATGGTCTGTTGTTGTTTGTGAGATTTGACTAATTTTTTTCAATTCAATTTATTTGAAAATTGGAGTGAAATTTAAAAATAAAATTTATATCTATTTAAAAACTCTATAAAAAATTCTACAAAACAAAAGGTTACAAGACTATCATTTTATCAGATGAATAGCAAAAACGAGTAAAGGACATTAGAGTTTGACCCTGTGAATCATAAACAAGCAACTTAAATTGGGACAGAGAGAGTATTTTCTAATGAAAGAGGACTTGAAAAGATGAAGAGGGAGGGAATAAATGTCAGTTCGAAAAAAAGAGAAACTAGATAATAAAATGAACAATAGAAAAGTTTTATTTACAAAAGTAAATTATAGCCAAAATTTAGAAGTAATATAAAAACTACCTTATCATTAAAGCATCTTCCATGAGGCACAGGCGAGAACCATTCCACACTCACATCAATAAGAAAATCATCAACAATAAACTTATCATAAGTCTTTTGAAGTTGGAATTCTATCGATTCTTGGAGAATTTTTCGCTCTGTTCCATATTCAGACAGGTCCACGTCAATGAAAATAGATGAATGAGCTGAAATACCAACCCAACATCTAGACAAGGTCATCCATGTGCACATTGTTGCCATATCAAACTCCACTCGTTCAAATTCATTGGATTTCTTCTCAAAAAGCGTACAACTCCCAAAAGTGTCACACGGGCGGGCAACAATCACTCCTTTCACGTTAAGAGAAGGATCACTGTTTGTAAAACCTTTTTTGCGGGAGAAACACACTTCTACACGACCTCGAATAGCAAATGGTATGACACTGTAGCATAATACAAGGGTTCCACAATCGCAATGAATGCATTCTTCTCTGACTTTTTCCATGTCAACCACATCGTTGCTGAATTGAAACTGTGCAAATAGGTTCTTATCGCCAACATAAAGATCCACAACAAGCTTGCAATAATCGAATGGCATACCAGTATTAAATTGCCATTGAGAGTAATCTTGGTTAATCAGAGATAATCTATCATTCGACTCAAGGACTTGAGTATCATCCCTATTTCGACTGTATAGATCATGGACAATGGTTTCTCCACTAATGGTATCATAGAATTCAACATAAATTCGACCGTAGATGGAGAATGGTTTTTTTTGGTCAGATAAAAAACTAACAGAAGCAACTTGAACTAAAGGGCCCACTAATACTGATTCTTTACCGTGGAGTATCTCATCTTCCCTTTTCTTATGAAGTGAAGATACCCTATGCTCAAAACGACGCTCAGAAAAAACAGGGTAGTATGAAGTTGCTCGTATTTGATCCAATTCCTTCTGGGAAACATAAGGGTACTTTTGCTTCAACTTGTCCAAATCCATCAAAGCAAAAGAGCCTACAAATAAAAGTATGCACAGTGTAAGTTAAAAAATGCAATGTAAATATAATTAAACTTTGATACTCACTATTGTTGCACTCAGTCTACAAATATAAGCTATGTAAGGGGCGGGGAACTGGAGGCAGTGGCGGACCCGGAACAGGGCACTTGTGCACAAGCAAAAATGCAAAAAAAAAAAAAAACTTCTATCACTGATAAATCTAATTTCCTAGAGAAGTAAAAACTTCACGGCCGAAAGGAAGATCACCCATGGCCACAAAACTTGGGGGGGGAAAAGAGAGAAAGATTTGAGATGAAATTGGCTAGAATCACTCACCTTTCAAAGAACAAGGTCGGCCGTTGTTGGGGTCCGTACGCCGGAATACGGTAGCACCCCTGGCCTCCCGCGTCCTCCGTCGTCGACCCTGCGCAGCTGCTCCAAGGAGTACAAGCCCTAGCCACCGGCAGCAGCCCGAGAGATAACTTGAAGTGTCAATTGTCAAACAAAATAATTTTATTTGGGAACAATTTCAAGTCCAACATCATCTCTAATATTTCAATTTTCAAGTCCAACATCATCTCTAATATTTGGGAACAAAATAATTTTATTTGGGAATAAATTTATCAGTTTCTACATTATTCGAATCTATATTTCGGTAACCCTTAAAATTAGTGGTAAACTGGTAATACACTTCAAAATTCATTTTGTCTATTTAATCGTTGTGATTAAAATTTATAATATATTGACAAATTTAAAATTTTATCTTGAAAATTATTTTTAGTTTTAAATAAAAAATTTCAATTTGTCAAAATAATGAAATTTTCAATCCTAATACCTATAGGCACGCAATGTACCGTTGGAATATAACATCACAAATTTTCAAGATCCTAGAACATATTTTGGATAATAAAAGACTTGAAAGTTTTTACTATAAAACCAAAGGAACACCGAAGTAATTTTCTAAAATTAAATTGGGCTGAGGCTCCACTCCATTTGTCTGATCTAATTCGATTTGATTTGATTTTCTAAAACTTGGATTGGATTTAATATGATTTGATTAGGTATGATCTTATTAGATGTGTCTCTGATTAATACACTCCTAAATTAGGGTGTAGGGGACCGTTGGTACAATGTTTAGAAATATTCAATGACAATTGTTGCAATTTTCAAAATTCAGAAGAATTTACACAATTTCTAAAGAGTTTAAGTGTAATAACGCAAAAAACTCAGTAAAAATACATTTAAAGCACAAAATGGTTCATAATGAGAAGAACAAATCGAGTAAATAAAAAATCACACCAGGAGAATAACCGAATCATAAATGCGTAAAATCTGAAATAAGAATCACCCTCTGTCTCACTATCACTGAGTCTCTCCGTTTCTAGAATGTCATTTTCGCGGTGGTCTTCACTTAGGCTATTGTTTTGGATTGAAATTTCAAAATTGAATGTTGCAAGAAACATGGAAAAAAGTTGGAAGAAAATAGAAAGAGTTAGAAAAAAAATTAATAAGAGCTGAAAAATGTTGGAAGAATTTAAATGTTAAAAAGGCACTCAATTAAAAATAATCACTCAGATAAAAATGCAATGAAACTTTAATTTTGGATAAAACAGAATCCATCATTCTCTTTGTTTGAGGTGATATGTTATAAATTTGGATACATAATTTTATTGTATGTTAATCATATATAAATATCTTTTTAAATCGTTCTTGAAAAAAATTAAAAAAGAGTTAAAGAAATGAAAAAGAACATAATGTTAGTAATGGTAGCATAGCAAGTGGCCAAGTGGGGCTTGGAGTGTTCCTCGAGAATACAGGGCTTCCTTTCTTTAAAAAGAATATTAGGACCTTATTTAAGGAATAAATCATAAAACTCTTATTTTGATATTTTCTTTATGTTTTACTCATATTTAAGGTGATTTTTTAAATTTGATTCGATGGTATTAAATGCAATTATGATGGCAAGAATATTGTGGTTTGATTATTTTTTTTTTTGCAATAGGGTGATTTCATACGTTTATCACTTAATCTACACAATCATTTTTTAACAGCTATTTTGAAAGTCATATTATGAAACTAAGGCATTATGCCCATTGAGATTCAGGGGGGGGGGGGGGTTACGGGTGTTATCCCTCGAATCGTTGAAATCCCACAATGGCACCGTAATATTTCAACAATTCCAAAGAGGCAATGGGTTGGCAAGGAGTTTTGTTAACCCAATTCGTGTACAAAAAAACTTTGCCCCATCATTATAACCAAAATTAGATTCATTCGATCTACTCAAAGAAAGGAACTCCGGTCACTAGTATCAGACAAGAAATTAACAAGGATGAAATAAGTAATGCTCGGATTTTTTAATTTTCAAAAATGTCTTTAAAGTATGGTTTGATGGATATATTATTAGTAAATAGGTATGATGTGATAGGTAAGGTTTGAAAAAACAATAGGTAAAAGTGACTTTTTAATAAAAATGAGAAGTATTTTTTGGGACAGATTAAAAAAGAAAGGAGAAATGTTTTCAGGGATAGAGAAAGTACTTAGCAAGTTTGTTTTTTAGAGAAAAGCTAGGGATACACCATTTGGAGTACCTCATTTGTACACCACCAATCTAACCCTCCATTTCTTTTTTCATTTTTAAATTCTTTTTCCTCTCTTGTTTTTGTATGGTGGAGATGGAGGGGTACAAATGGGGTACCCCAAATGGTGAACCCTTAGCTTTTTTCTTTTTTTTAACATTCATTTCCAAAAAGTCCCAAATGTTTACATTGAAATTGTCCCCAAATGGTGTACCCCTAGCTTTTTTACATTCATTTTATCCTTGAAATTCTTCTAAGGTTTAGCAATCAACATCTTGTTTATATTCACGTTACATGACTGTGTCATGTGTATTTAGTTAAATCACGATTACTTCGTTATCCCCACAGATACTTATTCTTGAATTGTTGATGTCATCAAACTCGTTCTATCTTCGAGAGATTAACCGTCTTTGGTTAAACAAACTATCCAACGATCCTTTTGCAGTTAGAGTCAAAAATTATGAATGATAGGGGGTTAAATATTCATTTTGCATTGAAGATAGTGTGCGCCTGCAATGTAATACTAATATTTTTTAATGAAATGAGTTACTGATTGATGGACCGATACGCCCAAGCCTTGTACCCAAATGCATTCGGGTGTCCACATGAGGTTGAAATTGGTCTTGTGCCTGGGCTGACCCGGATCAGAACACCGTGGGGAGTCCACCTTCCAGACGAAATACGCGGCTAGGTTGCGGAAAAGGAGCCGAAGGAAGAGGATCGCGCAAATCTAGGGATTAAATTCCATAAACTGTAAACTACCTTAATTACATGAATGACGTGTACAAATAAGGAGATCCCGAAGGGGAAACCTCAAGAAAAACCAAGTACTAAATTTCATAATTCTCGAGTTCTCGTTTCTTAATTATTCTTACGATCTGCTTTTTGAGTCGGATTATTTTGGTAGAATTCTTGTCCATCAAATCGGTGCTCTCGTTAAGAGCTCGAGAAATTCACTCAGGAGTATACCCGATCACGGGCTCGGGTATCCGGCCCACCCGCAAAAGCCCGCCTGTAAAGTAACAGGCTTGGGCTTGACATTTTAGGGTACGGGCCGGGCTTGGGCCTTATAAAAGGCGGCCCAAATATTTTAGGTCCGGGCTCGGGTTTATGTTCAAGCTCACGGGCCGGCTTGGCCCGAATAAATTAAAATATTTATTATTAATATAATTATAATAAAATAACAATAACAATAACAATAACAATAATAATAATAATAATAATAATAATAATAATAAAGAACAAACCTATTTAAAATTATTATAAACACACATACATACTTCTATAGTTCTATGGAGAGAAAAAATTAACTATAAGTTTATATACTAAAATGAATACATCTTTACTACTCCGTATTGTTTGCAACGTATCACACATTGATTATCACATTCCAATAGATAATATTTTGTACTCCATACATAATAGCTAGCAATATCAAACAAAATATATTTATATATTAATTTTTCTTTCATTACTCATAATAGTTTTTATATCAAATATCTAATATATTAACTTGTTACTTTATCTACGGGAGGAACATGGTACATCTGATTGAGGTACAGAGGCCACCGCTGCCATAACGGAAGAAGAGGGAGCCGATACTTTTCACCAATGGAGACTTTCTGCCAGTGCTTAGTCCCCATCAGGATGCGCTGGTGATAAAGGTAGAGATTAATAATGTGGTAGTTCGTCGTACGTTGGTTGATACGAACAGCTCGGTCAATATCATGTATAGCAACAGTGAAGTTGCTCGAATTTGATCCAATTCCTCTTGGGGAACATAAGGGCACTTTTGCTTCAACTTGTCCAAATCCATCGGAGCAAAAGAGCTTACAAATAAAATTATGCACAGTGTAAGTTAAAAAGTGCAATGTCAATATAATTAAACTTTGACACCCACTATTATTGCACTCAGTCTATGAATATAAGCTATGTAAGGGGTGGGGAATTGGAGGCAGCGACAAACCCGGAACAGGGCACTTGGTACACAAGTGAAAATGCAAAAAAAAAAAACTTCTATTAGTAGTTACGAGGCGGTTTTGGTGACATGAACCCCCATGTCATCATATGATATGTGCTGGGCCCCGATTAGGACATTTAAGATACTTTGTTTAAAAAATTGATGATTCCTACCCCTCCTGATCTCCCCGGTAAAACCCCTACCCTCGGCCCAGCCCGAACATACCCCGCACCCCCCGTCAATTGCATACCACAAGATTTAGTTGACTTGACGCCCGAAAAGAAGATCACCATGGCCCACTAGTCATACTAGAACAGGGGCGGCTCAAAGGAGGGGCAAGGTGGTCACTTGGCCAGGGCCCATTTTTGAATGGGGCCCAATTTTTTGTATACATACATGTATATATTTATTTATATAAAAAAAATTTGATTTATTTTTAAAAATATAGTCTTAAATCAGTAAATCTAATAAACTATGGAGAGGTGATCAACCTATTTTCTCTCAAGAATAATAGAATAATTTCACGAGTCTTCGGTTAGGTACTAAAGTTCGGAGTATATAATTACAAACTTATAAGACTGAGTTTGACATATTATTATTAGTACAATGTTATATATTATTAAAAAAATTAATTGATAAATTTTATTTTTTTTATCACACAATGACACATTTTCTCCGTGTCGGACAGGGCCTCTAATTCCTTGGAGACGGCCCTGTACTAGAACATCTCCTCAAAAGAAGATCCTCAAAATTTTCACATGATTCATTGTCCAGAACACCGGAACAAGGGTTCCGAGTTTAATAGATTAAAACATTTAGACTAAATTCTCACCCTTTCACAGAAGGGTTTGAAAAGCACTCCAACCAAAACTAAATTACTTCGTATCTAATAAGATAACCTCAACAATCATTGCTGGAGAAATGTTCAAATGTATCCATTCGTCTATATCCATCGAGAACATCAAGCCTTCACAGCCCAATCAAGAACATAGATTCCTCATAAGATCAACAAGTAAATCATAGTTGAATTTTGTTTCAGCAATAATGCCACACTTTACTAATTTAATCGAAATATTTAATGAAATTAGTTGTGTCTGGTTGTAAACAGTCATCCCCAGGACCACGTCAAGCAGTCCCTCCCGCTCAAACCCACAACTATCCCAGACATTTCGCCTATTTGGTCATTTTGATTAAAATTTTTGATACTTTGAAAAAATTAAAATTTTACCTTAAAAATTATTTTTTATTTTAAATAAAATTCTTCAAATTGTCAAAGTAAGAAATTTTCAATTCTAATGCCTAAAAAGACGCAATGTACCATCGGAGTATAACATCACAAATTTACCGACCCTAGAATATATTTTGTATAATGTGAGACTTGAAACTTTTACCAGAAAATCGAAGATATCCCTAAATATATTTCAGATAATGCGGGACTTGTGAGTTATTACTAGAAAACCAAAGGAACGGCGAAGTAATTTTCTAAAATAAAATTGGGTCCAGGCTCTACTCCATTTGTCTGATCTAATTGGATTTCATTTGATTTTCTAAAAGTTTAATAGGATCTAATATGATTTGATTGGATATGATCTTATTAGACATGTCTCTGGTTAATACACTCCTAAATTAGGGTGTAGGAGACCATTAGGGCAATGTTTTAAAATATTCAATGATAATTGTGGCAATTTTCAAAATTCACGAATACAAACTAAAAATAAGATTTGTATTTGTATTTGATTAATATTTGAATAGTTAACAAATCCTAAACAAATACGTAGTACTTGAATAGCCATCCTCCATAATATATATAATAAAAAATATTGATTTTGAATAATTTAACTTACACTATTTCTTATACTATATATGAAAATATTAATCCATCTGCATTTTACACAAATTATATCTTATAAAATATAACTATCAAAACCATATGCTTTATATTCTTGTGTTACTTTAATTAAATAAAATCTTAGTAACTTAATGCACTTTACACTACATGAGTTTGCTTGACAATTAACTCTGAAAACATGGTCTATATGTGTGTGTGCGTGTGTGTCTATATATTATATATATATATATATATATATATATATATATATATATATATATTATATATATATATATATATATATATTATATATATATATATATATATATATATATATATATATATATATATATATATATATATATTATATATATATATATATATATATATATATATAATATATATATATATATATATATATATAATATATATATATATATATATATATATATTATATATATATATATATATATATATGCTATCAAATGGTTGAATATCATTCGAATCGAATATGTCTTTATTTGTATTAATCTCTGTTTAATATTTTAATCAAAACTAGTATTTGTATTTGAATTATGCAAATTCAAATCATTATATTCAAACACAAATCACAAATAGAATTTAAAATTTTTGATCTGTTTACACCCCTAATTTCAAGATTCCTATCGTCTAAAGGTGGTGTGTCAATTCGTTGATTATTATTTTTTTGGATATTACTCTTAAAAGGATTGAGTATTTAAAAATTGAAAATGAAATCAGAAAAGATATAAAATCCAAATTAAAAGTAAAACATAAAGAAAATATCAAATACTATGAAACAATGTCCTTATTTTGATAATAAATACATTGAAATCATATTTCATACCTTCCCTATATTTTACTCATACTTTAGATGATTTCTTATCTAAAAATTGAAATTTGAGCGGAAAAAAGAATTAGAAAATTGAAATTAATAATTAGAAAATTTGAAATTGAAAATTAGAAACTAGAAAATCAAAAAACAGATGAAATTAGAAATTATAGAATCTATACTATATACAAAAGCAAAAGAATTCACTTTTCAAAAAAAAGGGAAAAAATATAGGGTAATTTATTCCAAGCCATTGATTGGAAGCTCTTGATATATCTACGGACAAGATTTGCTGCGCATGGGTAATTTGCAAATGCAATCATGCGGCTGTCCTTTTATCTTCCTAAGCATAATTGATTGTGTTCGGATTCCAAAGAGCATAATTAATGCAGAGTATAAATAATGGCTTTGGGCTTGCCTGTGTTCTGCACCAGAGATTATAATTAATTTTCATTAATGCGTGAATTAGGTTTTGTTCTTTTGGATTGAAATTTCAGAGATGGATATAAGAAAAAATTGAAAGAAGTGGGAAGAAACTTGAAAGACTTAGAGAACGTTGGAAAGATTGAAAAATATTGAAAGAATTTAAGTGTTAAAAAATACTCAATTAAATGATCAACTAGATACATATATTAGATTCTCAATTATTGTTTGTGTTTGATGTGATATGCTATAATTTATAAATTTAGATATATAATGTTATTTTATATTCATCATATATAAATATATTTTCTAAATTATTGATAAAAAAAATTATGAGTTGGAAGAAATTATAAGAAGTTGAAAAAAGTTAGAAACTATTTTTTCTAATCCAAAAGAAAAGAATCCAAGGTTGTGAATATGTTTTTAAAAACGGGTGAGTCATCTTAATAGATTGGAAAATGATATTTATACCTCAAGAATTTGTACCCCATTTTGTACACCGCACGGATGCACCAACATTTTGTGTTGGTGTAACACTAATATTTATTAGCGCACCAACACTTTGTGTCAGTGTAAATTTTTGTTAACGCACCAACACTTTGTGTCAGTGTGAACCATCAAAATATTGGTGCATACTTTTGATGTATAAATGAGGTACAAATATTGGGTACATGTAGCATGCTCCTAATAGATTTACTTTTATTTAATCCGGAAATCATTTAATTAATAATGCCTTTTAGAGACCACAATAGCATCCCCTTCAATTATCAAACAGTCAATTTCATCAATTGTTTTCCCAGTTTAAGTTTAGAGATTTTTTTCCATTAATACATCATCCCTAGATTAATTTCATATATTGATTTCGTGTTTATTTCATCTATCTATTGTTATATCATGTCTCAAGAACATTTTACAATTTTTGTTTGCAAGTAAATCTTAAGTTTTCTATTTATTTGTTATCTAACTTTAGATTTTCTTTCATATAACAAATCCCAATGAAAATTATTATTTTTAACCTTTTAAAGTTTCTCTTAACATTTTTAGTAATTCATTATTGTTCATTATTCGAATTTGCAGGTCGTCAAGACCAAATTCTTACAAGTGATGGTGGGTGATTGTGTGGTTTTGAATGAGTTATTTCTTTCCATTAGGCATTTTTGTTTTTATTTTGGAAGAGTAACTGTTGCAGGAACGATTTTGGATGCTCATGATTTGAAATCCAAAGCTAAATTGTCCATAACATTAAGACTCCATTTGGTACATAGAGTCCAACTTTTTCTACTCCAATTTTAGTGTTTGGTAGCACAAAACTATGTGGAATTGGAATTGGTAGTGCATAAAATGAATTAGACTGGGAGAATTCAGTTCTATCCAATTCAATTCTATAGAATTTTAATTCAAATTCAATTCCAATTCCGTTATTTCTATGTACCAAATAGATCCTAAGGTCATTTTAAAAATACCTTTCTGAATTGAGATTTTGGTAACATACCCTGTGTTTCCTACCATATTTTTTGTGCACGTTGAGTTGGGGGTCTCTTGAAAACAGTCTCCCTACTTTCGCGTAGGGGCAAGGTCTGCGTACACACACTCTCCCCAAGTAGTGGGATTCAACTAGGTTGTTGTTGTTGTTTTTGATTTTGAAACAAGTTCTTCAGTCTTTGAGTAGGTTTTAGATATTTACCTCAAATCTTCTTGGTTGTGTAGATTTTTGCAGACATGCCGTTTATTTTATTTTACTCGAGAAGAGTGCTATTGATTATACTGACTTAAATAAAGTCATTTGTTACGGAGTATCTTTTTTTTTGTTTTATGCACTAATTTTATGAAATACTCCGTAAGTACCATTACTCATTTTTTTCATTTACTCTTTTCTTTTATGTAGTTGAATGCAAAAGCATAGGATTGTATTTTAATTTCCTTCACATTTGCACTTGGAGTGACCTTTTCTAACAATAGCCTCTCATGAGTTTATCAAGAATCTTTTGTTACGGATATAATTCTTCCATGTTCTTTGTATATAAGTTTTTTTCCTTGACATTATTATTAAATTTTAAACAATAAGCTAGATAAAATTCTTCCATTTCCCATTTCATTTTTTAGTTATTTTTTTTAGTTTAATAGACTGACCATTCTACTAAAATGTATTCCCAAACTGCACTTTTACTTTATTTTGAAGAGTAAGGTACTAATTAGTCATGGACTTAATTCTGGGAACCCTTTTGAATTAAGCATTAACTTGAAAACTTTTGTGTCAAGCTTAAAATTTTTTCAAGAATGCAGAGTTTTGTTCAATAAAGTTTTATGAAAGTTTACAAACACACAACTTGGTCACGAGAGTTTGGTAAAAATAATTTTATGAAAATTTCTAAATCTTACAGCTTTAGAATTTAAAAAAAGAAACATAGTTTATAGATAGCATAAGAAGTCTTTGATGCATTGTCGAAAAAAAATAGTAAGATGTTACCCATAATGTCTTTGCCCAAACTGTCTCTTTCCTTTATTATGAAAAATAAGGAAAGAATTGGACATTCATTTTATATAGTATCCCTTTTGCAAGAAACAATAACCAATTTTTGAAACGAAATAGCAAATTTGTTTTTAAGGAAGAACTTTGTTTAAAGCAACACATTGCTAATATGATGACATCAAGACAATGTTAATATCAATGTGTTATAATCAAGATATATACGTACAATTTATTGAAATTATTAGTGAACTTTGTAGAGCATAAATGGTTTCATTAATGCAGAACTTTGGGGAAGCAAGTGTAGAGTGGGTGAAAATTTGGAAAGGGAAGATTTCAATATCTTCATCTTCCGTCTTATTTTTTTTATGTCTGACTTTTACCTCTCAAAGAAATCACGTCTTCTTTTTTTTGTATCGATATTTTAAAGAGTATATATGCATTTTGTACAATAGTATATTTTGAGGTGAAAATGAGCCAACTGTTGAGTTGCTTCTTATTAATTGTAAAAAATATAATATATTTTTGGGATGCATAGTTTTAATCATTAGAAAGATCAAGTGGAGTTAAATGTAGAAGATATTTGAAAGTTGGAGATCTTTTATCCTTACTTATATTATTTTGGATATGTTATTGGCAAGGGGACCTACAATTCTACCATTAAAGTTAGCTCCAAAAAGATGTTTCCATTTTGACTTTTAGAAAATTTAAGGGAGGAATAGTTTTGTGTTGAATTTCTACAAATATATCTTTGATGTGATGGTTAAAAGTAAAATGTGATGTGTAGATTATTAGTGAAAATTCATGATCTGATAGGTAGGTTAAGAATTAGTACGGGTAAACGTGGTTTTTTAATAGAAATATGATGGATTTTGTATGACAAGTAAAAAAAGAAAGGGGAAAGAGATTTTGGGAGAAAGTGCAATATTGTTCTAAATAGAAATGTAAAGTTGATGAAGGTAAATATGTACATGTAAGTATGGATGTTTGAATATGATGCATGTTCAATACCAACTTTTTGGAATAAATAGTTAAATGATTTAAGTGTTTATATTCACATGATAAAATTTTAGAAGACCATAAGAGTCCTATGTCCATAAGCTAAGGAGCTGTTTGGCAACTTCTGAATGGATAAGTGCTGAACGAGTAAGATGTCTGAACCATTAAGTGCTGAACCAGTAAGAGGTCTGAACCATTAAGAGCTAGTATATTACTTAACTATTCAGAGGCAAATGTCTGATCAATTCAAATAAGAGGTCTTAACCATTCAGACTCTGTATAATACTTAACCATTCAGAGGCAAATCTCTTAACCATTTAGACATCTGAATCATTAAGAGGCTGAAACAAACAGTCTGAACCATTAAGTGCTGAACCATTCAGACATCTGAACCATTAAGAGGTTGAAACAAACAGTCCCTAAATACAATGTGTGGTTTTAAGAAGTTCATTCAACATCCTCTTTTCTACTTCCCTCTCAAAAATAAAAGTGGAAGTAATTTTAAATCTAAGTTGTTTTCTCTTATGAAGTCACCATAATATACAAGGTGCTTTTGTTGACAATTGACAAATAAAATTGGTAAATAACAACAAGGCTAATATGAATGTTTTTTAATGTATTACAAAAATTATACAATGGTATTTATATGGGCAACTCATATATGGTGAAAACCATTTTATCAAGTAGACATTTTTTCCCTATAATGTTCTAAAGATGAGTGTAAAATTTTATGTTTTTAATTTAAAATATTACAAAGTGTGATAGTAAATAACTTTAATCAATAGAACACTTTCATATATTTCATATATTTGATGCCCTTGAGTTCATGAGCCGGTTTTTCACTGAGATGTGATTATACCTTTTTAAAAGCTACGTCAGGCTCTCTTGCTCAAACATATTATGCTGGTCAAATTCTTTCATATATTGTGATCGTGTGTCAAATTAAATTTATATAGTTAAATTAATTCATTTATATTTAATCCTATATTTATATTTGGATTTAGACATTTATTTCATGAAAAAATCATTTTAATAATTTGAAAAAAATTATTTACCGTGCAACGCACGGGTATGAATCTAGTAAAAAGTAAAACAAGAGTAGATCTAGTCATCCAGATAAGCAAAAAAAAAAAGAAGAGGAAAGATGGAAGGTAAAACAGAAAAAAACACCTCACCATTATCAAAATAATAATAAAGAGAAGAAATTACACAATACGGCCGACAATAATCAACAAAACTAGCAGCATATAATAGAAATTAAAGGTGTGTTTGGTTGGAGGGAATACATTTTCTTAGAAGAATATTTTCCAATGGAACATGATTTTCAAAGAAAATCATTTTCCAATCATATTTTCTATTGTTTGTAGGAAAGAAAATGTTTTCTTAAATTCCATGGGCAGGTGGCAAGGGACAAGGGGGGGGGGGGGGGACAGGGGGCTGGGGAAGGTGGGAGTGGACGGTTGGTGATGGTGGATGGGTCGGGTGGGTGTGGATAGGGAAAGGGATAGGAGGTTGAGAAGTGGGAATGGGGTGGACGAGAGTGGTAGTGTACGTGGTGCTGAGGTAGGGGGCGATGGGTGGTACTGGGCAGGATAGAGGGCAGTAGGGGGTGGGTGGGGTTGGAGGGAATATAGGGGTGAGGTGGGGTGGGAGGGAAAGGGGTATGGGGTGGACAGGGGTGGGGGATAGGGGCATGCGTGGGAGACAACGTTGAAAGAGAATGAAAATTTTTTTACCAAAAATTAATTGGGAGAAAATATTTTCCTTCCACTAATATTACCAAACGCAAGAAAATAAAATCAAAATTTTTCTAGATAATATCTTCCCCAACCAAACACACCCTCAAGAAAACTCCCCAGCATATACTTACTTCACCATACCTAGTAAGGATTCTTTACTAAGCCCATAGACAAGCATAAGACTTGGCAATTAATTACTAACTTGCTCCCATTTTGCATGAAGATAAATGCAGTAACTTTCTCCTTCCAAGACCATAGAATTAGAAGAACCCATCGGAAATTCCACCGTGCGTGAGAAGCCTTCATTAGAGACTGCGTCAAATAGGTCCGCTTCAATAATAAGAGAGGAGCCCATGGGCACAATAACTACATGCCTTGCAAGTGATATCACCCCGCCAATCCCGACTTGTGCCGGATCTTCTTGATTTTTCTCAAAAAGAAATACCCGGTAATAATCTTTGTTATAACGGGGTGTATAATCATAGTTGTTGTAACGGGCAACAAGACTCCCAAACACCTTAGGAGGAGAGATTCGAACAAGTTCATTCCTCGCCTTGCACACCACCTCAATACGTGCTTGTATAGCCTCAGAAAATAGAGAATAATGGATCGCGGCAAAGCCATGCTCACCTTTGACAACTGAGCATAGTTGTTTGTCAATCCTTCTCCGAGAAACATTAAACGAGCTCCAATGCCAAGTCACGTGACCTCTAATTCGCAAGTCTGAATTCAAATCTTTCAAGTCCAATTCTATCTTCAAGGTCTCAGAATCATCATAGACTCCGCAACCATTTTGCACCGGCATAATTTTACTATGTTCCACCAACTCATAAGCATCACTAGCTTCTTTGTTGAAAACATAATATGAGCGTGGTGGGCCGAAACTCTAATGGAACCATAGATTTGTAAAGCCCTCGACCTTTCTCGGCCAATGAAGATAGAAAATATCTGTAATGCACAAGATGATAATGGTATATCTTTATGCGCACGCAATTGCCTAGACAAAAAAATCGACACACATTAGATATTTGCAAAGATCACTCAAAACCATCAAACATAAAAAAATGTCATTCCAAGTGACGTGAATGATATTAGTACCTCTAGGTGACTAATACATTAAGTTAGAAACCAAAAACAAACAAGGTTCGCCATACTTGTCAAAGCAACAATACCATTAACGAAACAACGCAAAACAAGTCAATGAAAATTGATGTATCATGAATTTTAATACCATTCTTAATATTCTCCATCGATCCCAAACTTGAATCTTCAAATTTTTTATTTAAATAGAGTTTCAAGTCTCAGAATTCCAAGGAAAACAACATGCCACGACCCCAGGGGTGCTACATGCCAAGAGATTACCTTGAAGATAACCAAGGCATTTAATGTACAAAAGAGAAAGAACATAATACCAAGGGTAGCTGAAGTCTGATGACACAATAGGATCGCATGCCTACATACAATCCATACACAAAGAGTTCAGTCCAAATGCACATAAAATGGCAAGAGTTATGATAGTGTAAAAGACGAGATTTACCTCACTCATTTGTTCATCTTCACTCTCTTCTTCGCAAGATAGTGTTGGAGACATTTCATCACCAGATGACTTTGAGTATAAAGACAGAGGAAAGCATTGTCAACTTAAGATGACAGATAATCAAATAAAAACCATATAAACTTTCATATGACAAAATTAAATTACATCCAAAATCTATTAGTGAGATTACCTCATGGTCACCCTTTTGTTCATCATCACTGTCATCTTTGCTATTCCCTCTGTCCCAAACTAAATGGTCTGTTGTTGTTTGTGAGATTTGACTAATTTTTTTCAATTCAATTTATTTGAAAATTGGAGTGAAATTTAAAAATAAAATTTATATCTATTTAAAAACTCTATAAAAAATTCTACAAAACAAAAGGTTACAAGACTATCATTTTATCAGATGAATAGCAAAAACGAGTAAAGGACATTAGAGTTTGACCCTGTGAATCATAAACAAGCAACTTAAATTGGGACAGAGAGAGTATTTTCTAATGAAAGAGGACTTGAAAAGATGAAGAGGGAGGGAATAAATGTCAGTTCGAAAAAAAGAGAAACTAGATAATAAAATGAACAATAGAAAAGTTTTATTTACAAAAGTAAATTATAGCCAAAATTTAGAAGTAATATAAAAACTACCTTATCATTAAAGCATCTTCCATGAGGCACAGGCGAGAACCATTCCACACTCACATCAATAAGAAAATCATCAACAATAAACTTATCATAAGTCTTTTGAAGTTGGAATTCTATCGATTCTTGGAGAATTTTTCGCTCTGTTCCATATTCAGACAGGTCCACGTCAATGAAAATAGATGAATGAGCTGAAATACCAACCCAACATCTAGACAAGGTCATCCATGTGCACATTGTTGCCATATCAAACTCCACTCGTTCAAATTCATTGGATTTCTTCTCAAAAAGCGTACAACTCCCAAAAGTGTCACACGGGCGGGCAACAATCACTCCTTTCACGTTAAGAGAAGGATCACTGTTTGTAAAACCTTTTTTGCGGGAGAAACACACTTCTACACGACCTCGAATAGCAAATGGTATGACACTGTAGCATAATACAAGGGTTCCACAATCGCAATGAATGCATTCTTCTCTGACTTTTTCCATGTCAACCACATCGTTGCTGAATTGAAACTGTGCAAATAGGTTCTTATCGCCAACATAAAGATCCACAACAAGCTTGCAATAATCGAATGGCATACCAGTATTAAATTGCCATTGAGAGTAATCTTGGTTAATCAGAGATAATCTATCATTCGACTCAAGGACTTGAGTATCATCCCTATTTCGACTGTATAGATCATGGACAATGGTTTCTCCACTAATGGTATCATAGAATTCAACATAAATTCGACCGTAGATGGAGAATGGTTTTTTTTGGTCAGATAAAAAACTAACAGAAGCAACTTGAACTAAAGGGCCCACTAATACTGATTCTTTACCGTGGAGTATCTCATCTTCCCTTTTCTTATGAAGTGAAGATACCCTATGCTCAAAACGACGCTCAGAAAAAACAGGGTAGTATGAAGTTGCTCGTATTTGATCCAATTCCTTCTGGGAAACATAAGGGTACTTTTGCTTCAACTTGTCCAAATCCATCAAAGCAAAAGAGCCTACAAATAAAAGTATGCACAGTGTAAGTTAAAAAATGCAATGTAAATATAATTAAACTTTGATACTCACTATTGTTGCACTCAGTCTACAAATATAAGCTATGTAAGGGGCGGGGAACTGGAGGCAGTGGCGGACCCGGAACAGGGCACTTGTGCACAAGCAAAAATGCAAAAAAAAAAAAAAAACTTCTATCACTGATAAATCTAATTTCCTAGAGAAGTAAAAACTTCACGGCCGAAAGGAAGATCACCCATGGCCACAAAACTTGGGGGGGGAAAAGAGAGAAAGATTTGAGATGAAATTGGCTAGAATCACTCACCTTTCAAAGAACAAGGTCGGCCGTTGTTGGGGTCCGTACGCCGGAATACGGTAGCACCCCTGGCCTCCCGCGTCCTCCGTCGTCGACCCTGCGCAGCTGCTCCAAGGAGTACAAGCCCTAGCCACCGGCAGCAGCCCGAGAGATAACTTGAAGTGTCAATTGTCAAACAAAATAATTTTATTTGGGAACAATTTCAAGTCCAACATCATCTCTAATATTTCAATTTTCAAGTCCAACATCATCTCTAATATTTGGGAACAAAATAATTTTATTTGGGAATAAATTTATCAGTTTCTACATTATTCGAATCTATATTTCGGTAACCCTTAAAATTAGTGGTAAACTGGTAATACACTTCAAAATTCATTTTGTCTATTTAATCGTTGTGATTAAAATTTATAATATATTGACAAATTTAAAATTTTATCTTGAAAATTATTTTTAGTTTTAAATAAAAAATTTCAATTTGTCAAAATAATGAAATTTTCAATCCTAATACCTATAGGCACGCAATGTACCGTTGGAATATAACATCACAAATTTTCAAGATCCTAGAACATATTTTGGATAATAAAAGACTTGAAAGTTTTTACTATAAAACCAAAGGAACACCGAAGTAATTTTCTAAAATTAAATTGGGCTGAGGCTCCACTCCATTTGTCTGATCTAATTCGATTTAATTTGATTTTCTAAAACTTGGATTGGATTTAATATGATTTGATTAGGTATGATCTTATTAGATGTGTCTCTGATTAATACACTCCTAAATTAGGGTGTAGGGGACCGTTGGTACAATGTTTAGAAATATTCAATGACAATTGTTGCAATTTTCAAAATTCAGAAGAATTTACACAATTTCTAAAGAGTTTAAGTGTAATAACGCAAAAAACTCAGTAAAAATACATTTAAAGCACAAAATGGTTCATAATGAGAAGAACAAATCGAGTAAATAAAAAATCACACCAGGAGAATAACCGAATCATAAATGCGTAAAATCTGAAATAAGAATCACCCTCTGTCTCACTATCACTGAGTCTCTCCGTTTCTAGAATGTCATTTTCGCGGTGGTCTTCACTTAGGCTATTGTTTTGGATTGAAATTTCAAAATTGAATGTTGCAAGAAACATGGAAAAAAGTTGGAAGAAAATAGAAAGAGTTAGAAAAAAAATTAATAAGAGCTGAAAAATGTTGGAAGAATTTAAATGTTAAAAAGGCACTCAATTAAAAATAATCACTCAGATAAAAATGCAATGAAACTTTAATTTTGGATAAAACAGAATCCATCATTCTCTTTGTTTGAGGTGATATGTTATAAATTTGGATACATAATTTTATTGTATGTTAATCATATATAAATATCTTTTTAAATCGTTCTTGAAAAAAATTAAAAAAGAGTTAAAGAAATGAAAAAGAACATAATGTTAGTAATGGTAGCATAGCAAGTGGCCAAGTGGGGCTTGGAGTGTTCCTCGAGAATACAGGGCTTCCTTTCTTTAAAAAGAATATTAGGACCTTATTTAAGGAATAAATCATAAAACTCTTATTTTGATATTTTCTTTATGTTTTACTCATATTTAAGGTGATTTTTTAAATTTGATTCGATGGTATTAAATGCAATTATGATGGCAAGAATATTGTGGTTTGATTATTTTTTTTTTTGCAATAGGGTGATTTCATACGTTTATCACTTAATCTACACAATCATTTTTTAACAGCTATTTTGAAAGTCATATTATGAAACTAAGGCATTATGCCCATTGAGATTCAGGGGGGGGGGGGGGGGTTACGGGTGTTATCCCCTCGAATCGTTGAAATACCACAATGGCACCGTAATATTTCAACAATTCCAAAGAGGCAATGGGTTGGCAAGGAGTTTTGTTAACCCAATTCGTGTACAAAAAAACTTTGCCCCATCATTATAACCAAAATTAGATTCATTCGATCTACTCAAAGAAAGGAACTCCGGTCACTAGTATCAGACAAGAAATTAACAAGGATGAAATAAGTAATGCTCGGATTTTTTAATTTTCAAAAATGTCTTTAAAGTATGGTTTGATGGATATATTATTAGTAAATAGGTATGATGTGATAGGTAAGGTTTGAAAAAACAATAGGTAAAAGTGACTTTTTAATAAAAATGAGAAGTATTTTTTGGGACAGATTAAAAAAGAAAGGAGAAATGTTTTCAGGGATAGAGAAAGTACTTAGCAAGTTTGTTTTTTAGAGAAAAGCTAGGGATACACCATTTGGAGTACCTCATTTGTACACCACCAATCTAACCCTCCATTTCTTTTTTCATTTTTAAATTCTTTTTCCTCTCTTGTTTTTGTATGGTGGAGATGGAGGGGGTACAAATGGGGTACCCCAAATGGTGAACCCTTAGCTTTTTTCTTTTTTTTAACATTCATTTCCAAAAAGTCCCAAATGTTTACATTGAAATTGTCCCCAAATGGTGTACCCCTAGCTTTTTTACATTCATTTTATCCTTGAAATTCTTCTAAGGTTTAGCAATCAACATCTTGTTTATATTCACGTTACATGACTGTGTCATGTGTATTTAGTTAAATCACGATTACTTCGTTATCCCCACAGATACTTATTCTTGAATTGTTGATGTCATCAAACTCGTTCCATCTTCGAGAGATTAACCGTCTTTGGTTAAACAAACTATCCAACGATCCTTTTGCAGTTAGAGTCAAAAATTATGAATGATAGGGGGTTAAATATTCATTTTGCATTGAAGATAGTGTGCGCCTGCAATGTAATACTAATATTTTTTAATGAAATGAGTTACTGATTGATGGACCGATACGCCCAAGCCTTGTACCCAAATGCATTCGGGTGTCCACATGAGGTTGAAATTGGTCTTGTGCCTGGGCTGACCCGGATCAGAACACCGTGGGGAGTCCACCTTCCAGACGAAATACGCGGCTAGGTTGCGGAAAAGGAGCCGAAGGAAGAGGATCGCGCAAATCTAGGGATTAAATTCCATAAACTGTAAACTACCTTAATTACATGAATGACGTGTACAAATAAGGAGATCCCGAAGGGGAAACCTCAAGAAAAACCAAGTACTAAATTTCATAATTCTCGAGTTCTCGTTTCTTAATTATTCTTACGATCCGCTTTTTGAGTCGGATTATTTTGGTAGAATTCTTGTCCATCAAATCGGTGCTCTCGTTAAGAGCTCGAGAAATTCACTCAGGAGTATACCCGATCACGGGCTCGGGTATCCGGCCCACCCGCAAAAGCCCGCCTGTAAAGTAACAGGCTTGGGCTTGACATTTTAGGGTACGGGCCGGGCTTGGGCCTTATAAAAGGCGGCCCAAATATTTTAGGTCCGGGCTCGGGTTTATGTTCAAGCTCACGGGCCGGCTTGGCCCGAATAAATTAAAATATTTATTATTAATATAATTATAATAAAATAACAATAACAATAACAATAACAATAATAATAATAATAATAATAATAATAATAATAATAAAGAACAAACCTATTTAAAATTATTATAAACACACATACATACTTCTATAGTTCTATGGAGAGAAAAAATTAACTATAAGTTTATATACTAAAATGAATACATCTTTACTACTCCGTATTGTTTGCAACGTATCACACATTGATTATCACATTCCAATAGATAATATTTTGTACTCCATACATAATAGCTAGCAATATCAAACAAAATATATTTATATATTAATTTTTCTTTCATTACTCATAATAGTTTTTATATCAAATATCTAATATATTAACTTGTTACTTTATCTACGGGAGGAACATGGTACATCTGATTGAGGTACAGAGGCCACCGCTGCCATAACGGAAGAAGAGGGAGCCGATACTTTTCACCAATGGAGACTTTCTGCCAGTGCTTAGTCCCCATCAGGATGCGCTGGTGATAAAGGTAGAGATTAATAATGTGGTAGTTCGTCGTACGTTGGTTGATACGAACAGCTCGGTCAATATCATGTATAGCAACAGTGAAGTTGCTCGAATTTGATCCAATTCCTCTTGGGGAACATAAGGGCACTTTTGCTTCAACTTGTCCAAATCCATCGGAGCAAAAGAGCTTACAAATAAAATTATGCACAGTGTAAGTTAAAAAGTGCAATGTCAATATAATTAAACTTTGACACCCACTATTATTGCACTCAGTCTATGAATATAAGCTATGTAAGGGGTGGGGAATTGGAGGCAGCGACAAACCCGGAACAGGGCACTTGGTACACAAGTGAAAATGCAAAAAAAAAAAACTTCTATTAGTAGTTACGAGGCGGTTTTGGTGACATGAACCCCCATGTCATCATATGATATGTGCTGGGCCCCGATTAGGACATTTAAGATACTTTGTTTAAAAAATTGATGATTCCTACCCCTCCTGATCTCCCCGGTAAAACCCCTACCCTCGGCCCAGCCCGAACATACCCCGCACCCCCCGTCAATTGCATACCACAAGATTTAGTTGACTTGACGCCCGAAAAGAAGATCACCATGGCCCACTAGTCATACTAGAACAGGGGCGGCTCAAAGGAGGGGCAAGGTGGTCACTTGGCCAGGGCCCATTTTTGAATGGGGCCCAATTTTTTGTATACATACATGTATATATTTATTTATATAAAAAAAATTTGATTTATTTTTAAAAATATAGTCTTAAATCAGTAAATCTAATAAACTATGGAGAGGTGATCAACCTATTTTCTCTCAAGAATAATAGAATAATTTCACGAGTCTTCGGTTAGGTACTAAAGTTCGGAGTATATAATTACAAACTTATAAGACTGAGTTTGACATATTATTATTAGTACAATGTTATATATTATTAAAAAAATTAATTGATAAATTTTATTTTTTTTATCACACAATGACGCATTTTCTCTGTGTCGGACAGGGCCTCTAATTCCTTGGAGACGGCCCTGTACTAGAACATCTCCTCAAAAGAAGATCCTCAAAATTTTCACATGATTCATTGTCCAGAACACCGGAACAAGGGTTCCGAGTTTAATAGATTAAAACATTTAGACTAAATTCTCACCCTTTCACAGAAGGGTTTGAAAAGCACTCCAACCAAAACTAAATTACTTCGTATCTAATAAGATAACCTCAACAATCATTGCTGGAGAAATGTTCAAATGTATCCATTCGTCTATATCCATCGAGAACATCAAGCCTTCACAGCCCAATCAAGAACATAGATTCCTCATAAGATCAACAAGTAAATCATAGTTGAATTTTGTTTCAGCAATAATGCCACACTTTACTAATTTAATCGAAATATTTAATGAAATTAGTTGTGTCTGGTTGTAAACAGTCATCCCCAGGACCACGTCAAGCAGTCCCTCCCGCTCAAACCCACAACTATCCCAGACATTTCGCCTATTTGGTCATTTTGATTAAAATTTTTGATACTTTGAAAAATTTAAAATTTTACCTTAAAAATTATTTTTTATTTTAAATAAAATTCTTCAAATTGTCAAAGTAAGAAATTTTCAATTCTAATGCCTAAAAAGACGCAATGTACCATCGGAGTATAACATCACAAATTTACCGACCCTAGAATATATTTTGTATAATGTGAGACTTGAAACTTTTACCAGAAAATCGAAGATATCCCTAAATATATTTCAGATAATGCGGGACTTGTGAGTTATTACTAGAAAACCAAAGGAACGGCGAAGTAATTTTCTAAAATAAAATTGGGTCCAGGCTCTACTCCATTTGTCTGATCTAATTGGATTTCATTTGATTTTCTAAAACTTTAATAGGATCTAATATGATTTGATTGGATATGATCTTATTAGACATGTCTCTGGTTAATACACTCCTAAATTAGGGTGTAGGAGACCATTAGGGCAATGTTTTAAAATATTCAATGATAATTGTGGCAATTTTCAAAATTCACGAATACAAACTAAAAATAAGATTTGTATTTGTATTTGATTAATATTTGAATAGTTAACAAATCCTAAACAAATACGTAGTACTTGAATAGCCATCCTCCATAATATATATAATAAAAAATATTGATTTTGAATAATTTAACTTACACTATTTCTTATACTATATATGAAAATATTAATCCATCTGCATTTTACACAAATTATATCTTATAAAATATAACTATCAAAACCATATGCTTTATATTCTTGTGTTACTTTAATTAAATAAAATCTTAGTAACTTAATGCACTTTACACTACATGAGTTTGCTTGACAATTAACTCTGAAAACATGGTCTATATGTGTGTGCGCGTGTGTCTATATATATATATATATATATATATATATATATATATATATATATATATATATATATATATATATATATATATATATATATGCTATCAAATGGTTGAATATCATTCGAATCGAATATGTCTTTATTTGTATTAATCTCTGTTTAATATTTTAATCAAAACTAGTATTTGTATTTGAATTATGCAAATTCAAATCATTATATTCAAACACAAATCACAAATAGAATTTAAAATTTTTGATCTGTTTACACCCCTAATTTCAAGATTCCTATCGTCTAAAGGTGGTGTGTCAATTCGTTGATTATTATTTTTTTGGATATTACTCTTAAAAGGATTGAGTATTTAAAAATTGAAAATGAAATCAGAAAAGATATAAAATCCAAATTAAAAGTAAAACATAAAGAAAATATCAAATACTATGAAACAATGTCCTTATTTTGATAATAAATACATTGAAATCATATTTCATACCTTCCCTATATTTTACTCATACTTTAGATGATTTCTTATCTAAAAATTGAAATTTGAGCGGAAAAAAGAATTAGAAAATTGAAATTAATAATTAGAAAATTTGAAATTGAAAATTAGAAACTAGAAAATCAAAAAACAGATGAAATTAGAAATTATAGAATCTATACTATATACAAAAGCAAAAGAATTCACTTTTCAAAAAAAAGGGAAAAAATATAGGGTAATTTATTCCAAGCCATTGATTGGAAGCTCTTGATATATCTACGGACAAGATTTGCTGCGCATGGGTAATTTGCAAATGCAATCATGCGGCTGTCCTTTTATCTTCCTAAGCATAATTGATTGTGTTCGGATTCCAAAGAGCATAATTAATGCAGAGTATAAATAATGGCTTTGGGCTTGCCTGTGTTCTGCACCAGAGATTATAATTAATTTTCATTAATGCGTGAATTAGGTTTTGTTCTTTTGGATTGAAATTTCAGAGATGGATATAAGAAAAAATTGAAAGAAGTGGGAAGAAACTTGAAAGACTTAGAGAACGTTGGAAAGATTGAAAAATATTGAAAGAATTTAAGTGTTAAAAAATACTCAATTAAATGATCAACTAGATACATATATTAGATTCTCAATTATTGTTTGTGTTTGATGTGATATGCTATAATTTATAAATTTAGATATATAATGTTATTTTATATTCATCATATATAAATATATTTTCTAAATTATTGATAAAAAAAATTATGAGTTGGAAGAAATTATAAGAAGTTGAAAAAAGTTAGAAACTATTTTTTCTAATCCAAAAGAAAAGAATCCAAGGTTGTGAATATGTTTTTAAAAACGGGTGAGTCATCTTAATAGATTGGAAAATGATATTTATACCTCAAGAATTTGTACCCCATTTTGTACACCGCACGGATGCACCAACATTTTGTGTTGGTGTAACACTAATATTTATTAGCGCACCAACACTTTGTGTCAGTGTAAATTTTTGTTAACGCACCAACACTTTGTGTCAGTGTGAACCATCAAAATATTGGTGCATACTTTTGATGTATAAATGAGGTACAAATTTTGGGTACATGTAGCATGCTCCTAATAGATTTACTTTTATTTAATCCGGAAATCATTTAATTAATAATGCCTTTTAGAGACCACAATAGCATCCCCTTCAATTATCAAACAGTCAATTTCATCAATTGTTTTCCCAGTTTAAGTTTAGAGATTTTTTTCCATTAATACATCATCCCTAGATTAATTTCATATATTGATTTCGTGTTTATTTCACCTATCTATTGTTATATCATGTCTCAAGAACATTTTACAATTTTTGTTTGCAAGTAAATCTTAAGTTTTCTATTTATTTGTTATCTAACTTTAGATTTTCTTTCATATAACAAATCCCAATGAAAATTATTATTTTTAACCTTTTAAAGTTTCTCTTAACATTTTTAGTAATTCATTATTGTTCATTATTCGAATTTGCAGGTCGTCAAGACCAAATTCTTACAAGTGATGGTGGGTGATTGTGTGGTTTTGAATGAGTTATTTCTTTCCATTAGGCATTTTTGTTTTTATTTTGGAAGAGTAACTGTTGCAGGAACGATTTTGGATGCTCATGATTTGAAATCCAAAGCTAAATTGTCCATAACATTAAGACTCCATTTGGTACATAGAGTCCAACTTTTTCTACTCCAATTTTAGTGTTTGGTAGCACAAAACTATGTGGAATTGGAATTGGTAGTGCATAAAATGAATTAGACTGGAAGAATTCAGTTCTATCCAATTCAATTCTATAGAATTTTAATTCAAATTCAATTCCAATTCCGTTATTTCTATGTACCAAATAGATCCTAAGGTCATTTTAAAAATACCTTTCTGAATTGAGATTTTGGTAACATACCCTGTGTTTCCTACCATATTTTTTGTGCACGTTGAGTTGGGGGTCTCTTGAAAACAGTCTCCCTACTTTCGCGTAGGGCAAGATCTGCGTACACACACTCTCCCCAAGTAGTGGGATTCAACTAGGTTGTTGTTGTTGTTTTTGATTTTGAAACAAGTTCTTCAGTCTTTGAGTAGGTTTTAGATATTTACCTCAAATCTTCTTGGTTGTGTAGATTTTTGCAGACATGCCGTTTATTTTATTTTACTCGAGAAGAGTGCTATTGATTATACTGACTTAAATAAAGTCATTTGTTACGGAGTATCTTTTTTTTTGTTTTATGCACTAATTTTATGAAATACTCCGTAAGTACCATTACTCATTTTTTTCATTTACTCTTTTCTTTTATGTAGTTGAATGCAAAAGCATAGGATTGTATTTTAATTTCCTTCACATTTGCACTTGGAGTGACCTTTTCTAACAATAGCCTCTCATGAGTTTGTCAAGAATCTTTTGTTACGGATATAATTCTTCCATGTTCTTTGTATATAAGTTTTTTTCCTTGACATTATTATTAAATTTTAAACAATAAGCTAGATAAAATTCTTCCATTTCCCATTTCATTTTTTAGTTATTTTTTTTAGTTTAATAGACTGACCATTCTACTAAAATGTATTCCCAAACTGCACTTTTACTTTATTTTGAAGAGTAAGGTACTAATTAGTCATGGACTTAATTCTGGGAACCCTTTTGAATTAAGCATTAACTTGAAAACTTTTGTGTCAAGCTTAAAATTTTTTCAAGAATGCAGAGTTTTGTTCAATAAAGTTTTATGAAAGTTTACAAACACACAACTTGGTCACGAGAGTTTGGTAAAAATAATTTTATGAAAATTTCTAAATCTTACAGCTTTAGAATTTAAAAAAAGAAACATAGTTTATAGATAGCATAAGAAGTCTTTGATGCATTGTCGAAAAAAAATAGTAAGATGTTACCCATAATGTCTTTGCCCAAACTGTCTCTTTCCTTTATTATGAAAAATAAGGAAAGAATTGGACATTCATTTTATATAGTATCCCTTTTGCAAGAAACAATAACCAATTTTTGAAACGAAATAGCAAATTTGTTTTTAAGGAAGAACTTTGTTTAAAGCAACACATTGCTAATATGATGACATCAAGACAATGTTAATATCAATGTGTTATAATCAAGATATATACGTACAATTTATTGAAATTATTAGTGAACTTTGTAGAGCATAAATGGTTTCATTAATGCAGAACTTTGGGGAAGCAAGTGTAGAGTGGGTGAAAATTTGGAAAGGGAAGATTTCAATATCTTCATCTTCCGTCTTATTTTTTTTATGTCTGACTTTTACCTCTCAAAGAAATCACGTCTTCTTTTTTTTGTATCGATATTTTAAAGAGTATATATGCATTTTGTACAATAGTATATTTTGAGGTGAAAATGAGCCAACTGTTGAGTTGGCTTCTTATTAATTGTAAAAAATATAATATATTTTTGGGATGCATAGTTTTAATCATTAGAAAGATCAAGTGGAGTTAAATGTAGAAGATATTTGAAAGTTGGAGATCTTTTATCCTTACTTATATTATTTTGGATATGTTATTGACAAGGGGACCTACAATTCTACCATTAAAGTTAGCTCCAAAAAGATGTTTCCATTTTGACTTTTAGAAAATTTAAGGGAGGAATAGTTTTGTGTTGAATTTCTACAAATATATCTTTGATGTGATGGTTAAAAGTAAAATGTGATGTGTAGATTATTAGTGAAAATTCATGATCTGATAGGTAGGTTAAGAATTAGTACGGGTAAACGTGGTTTTTTAATAGAAATATGATGGATTTTGTATGACAAGTAAAAAAAGAAAGGGGAAAGAGATTTTGGGAGAAAGTGCAATATTGTTCTAAATAGAAATGTAAAGTTGATGAAGGTAAATATGTACATGTAAGTATGGATGTTTGAATATGATGCATGTTCAATACCAACTTTTTGGAATAAATAGTTAAATGATTTAAGTGTTTATATTCACATGATAAAATTTTAGAAGACCATAAGAGTCCTATGTCCATAAGCTAAGGAGCTGTTTGGCAACTTCTGAATGGATAAGTGCTGAACGAGTAAGATGTCTGAACCATTAAGTGCTGAACCAGTAAGAGGTCTGAACCATTAAGAGCTAGTATATTACTTAACTATTCAGAGGCAAATGTCTGATCAATTCAAATAAGAGGTCTTAACCATTCAGACTCTGTATAATACTTAACCATTCAGAGGCAAATCTCTTAACCATTTAGACATCTGAACCATTAAGAGGCTGAAACAAACAGTCTGAACCATTAAGTGCTGAACCATTCAGACATCTGAACCATTAAGAGGTTGAAACAAACAGTCCCTAAATACAATGTGTGGTTTTAAGAAGTTCATTCAACATCCTCTTTTCTACTTCCCTCTCAAAAATAAAAGTGGAAGTAATTTTAAATCTAAGTTGTTTTCTCTTATGAAGTCACCATAATATACAAGGTGCTTTTGTTGACAATTGACAAATAAAATTGGTAAATAACAACAAGGCTAATATGAATGTTTTTTAATGTATTACAAAAATTATACAATGGTATTTATATGGGCAACTCATATATGGTGAAAACCATTTTATCAAGTAGACATTTTTTCCCTATAATGTTCTAAAGATGAGTGTAAAATTTTATGTTTTTAATTTAAAATATTACAAAGTGTGATAGTAAATAACTTTAATCAATAGAACACTTTCATATATTTCATATATTTGATGCCCTTGAGTTCATGAGCCGGTTTTTCACTGAGATGTGATTATACCTTTTTAAAAGCTACGTCAGGCTCTCTTGCTCAAACATATTATGCTGGTCAAATTCTTTCATATATTGTGATCGTGTGTCAAATTAAATTTATATAGTTAAATTAATTCATTTATATTTAATCCTATATTTATATTTGGATTTAGACATTTATTTCATGAAAAAATCATTTTAATAATTTGAAAAAAATTATTTACCGTGCAACGCACGGGTATGAATCTAGTAAAAAGTAAAACAAGAGTAGATCTAGTCATCCAGATAAGCAAAAAAAAAAGAAGAGGAAAGATGGAAGGTAAAACAGAAAAAAACACCTCACCATTATCAAAATAATAATAAAGAGAAGAAATTACACAATACGGCCGACAATAATCAACAAAACTAGCAGCATATAATAGAAATTAAAGGTGTGTTTGGTTGGAGGGAATACATTTTCTTAGAAGAATATTTTCCAATGGAACATGATTTTCAAAGAAAATCATTTTCCAATCATATTTTCTATTGTTTGTAGGAAAGAAAATGTTTTCTTAAATTCCATGGGCAGGTGGCAAGGGACAAGGGGGGGGGGGGGGGGGGGGGGGCTGGGGGAAGGTGGGAGTGGACGGTTGGTGATGGTGGATGGGTCGGGTGGGTGTGGATAGGGAAAGGGATAGGAGGTTGAGAAGTGGGAATGGGGTGGACGAGAGTGGTAGTGTACGTGGTGCTGAGGTAGGGGGCGATGGGTGGTACTGGGCAGGATAGAGGGCAGTAGGGGGTGGGTGGGGTTGGAGGGAATATAGGGGGTGAGGTGGGGTGGGAGGGAAAGGGGTATGGGGGTGGACAGGGGTGGGGGGATAGGGGCATGCGTGGGAGACAACGTTGAAAGAGAATGAAAATTTTTTTACCAAAAATTAATTGGGAGAAAATATTTTCCTTCCACTAATATTACCAAACGCAAGAAAATAAAATCAAAATTTTTCTAGATAATATCTTCCCCAACCAAACACACCCTCAAGAAAACTCCCCAGCATATACTTACTTCACCATACCTAGTAAGGATTCTTTACTAAGCCCATAGACAAGCATAAGACTTGGCAATTAATTACTAACTTGCTCCCATTTTGCATGAAGATAAATGCAGTAACTTTCTCCTTCCAAGACCATAGAATTAGAAGAACCCATCGGAAATTCCACCGTGCGTGAGAAGCCTTCATTAGAGACTGCGTCAAATAGGTCCGCTTCAATAATAAGAGAGGAGCCCATGGGCACAATAACTACATGCCTTGCAAGTGATATCACCCCGCCAATCCCGACTTGTGCCGGATCTTCTTGATTTTTCTCAAAAAGAAATACCCGGTAATAATCTTTGTTATAACGGGGTGTATAATCATAGTTGTTGTAACGGGCAACAAGACTCCCAAACACCTTAGGAGGAGAGATTCGAACAAGTTCATTCCTCGCCTTGCACACCACCTCAATACGTGCTTGTATAGCCTCAGAAAATAGAGAATAATGGATCGCGGCAAAGCCATGCTCACCTTTGACAACTGAGCATAGTTGTTTGTCAATCCTTCTCCGAGAAACATTAAACGAGCTCCAATGCCAAGTCACGTGACCTCTAATTCGCAAGTCTGAATTCAAATCTTTCAAGTCCAATTCTATCTTCAAGGTCTCAGAATCATCATAGACTCCGCAACCATTTTGCACCGGCATAATTTTACTATGTTCCACCAACTCATAAGCATCACTAGCTTCTTTGTTGAAAACATAATATGAGCGTGGTGGGGCCGAAACTCTAATGGAACCATAGATTTGTAAAGCCCTCGACCTTTCTCGGCCAATGAAGATAGAAAATATCTGTAATGCACAAGATGATAATGGTATATCTTTATGCGCACGCAATTGCCTAGACAAAAAAATCGACACACATTAGATATTTGCAAAGATCACTCAAAACCATCAAACATAAAAAAATGTCATTCCAAGTGACGTGAATGATATTAGTACCTCTAGGTGACTAATACATTAAGTTAGAAACCAAAAACAAACAAGGTTCGCCATACTTGTCAAAGCAACAATACCATTAACGAAACAACGCAAAACAAGTCAATGAAAATTGATGTATCATGAATTTTAATACCATTCTTAATATTCTCCATCGATCCCAAACTTGAATCTTCAAATTTTTTATTTAAATAGAGTTTCAAGTCTCAGAATTCCAAGGAAAACAACATGCCACGACCCCAGGGGTGCTACATGCCAAGAGATTACCTTGAAGATAACCAAGGCATTTAATGTACAAAAGAGAAAGAACATAATACCAAGGGTAGCTGAAGTCTGATGACACAATAGGATCGCATGCCTACATACAATCCATACACAAAGAGTTCAGTCCAAATGCACATAAAATGGCAAGAGTTATGATAGTGTAAAAGACGAGATTTACCTCACTCATTTGTTCATCTTCACTCTCTTCTTCGCAAGATAGTGTTGGAGACATTTCATCACCAGATGACTTTGAGTATAAAGACAGAGGAAAGCATTGTCAACTTAAGATGACAGATAATCAAATAAAAACCATATAAACTTTCATATGACAAAATTAAATTACATCCAAAATCTATTAGTGAGATTACCTCATGGTCACCCTTTTGTTCATCATCACTGTCATCTTTGCTATTCCCTCTGTCCCAAACTAAATGGTCTGTTGTTGTTTGTGAGATTTGACTAATTTTTTTCAATTCAATTTATTTGAAAATTGGAGTGAAATTTAAAAATAAAATTTATATCTATTTAAAAACTCTATAAAAAATTCTACAAAACAAAAGGTTACAAGACTATCATTTTATCAGATGAATAGCAAAAACGAGTAAAGGACATTAGAGTTTGACCCTGTGAATCATAAACAAGCAACTTAAATTGGGACAGAGAGAGTATTTTCTAATGAAAGAGGACTTGAAAAGATGAAGAGGGAGGGAATAAATGTCAGTTCGAAAAAAAGAGAAACTAGATAATAAAATGAACAATAGAAAAGTTTTATTTACAAAAGTAAATTATAGCCAAAATTTAGAAGTAATATAAAAACTACCTTATCATTAAAGCATCTTCCATGAGGCACAGGCGAGAACCATTCCACACTCACATCAATAAGAAAATCATCAACAATAAACTTATCATAAGTCTTTTGAAGTTGGAATTCTATCGATTCTTGGAGAATTTTTCGCTCTGTTCCATATTCAGACAGGTCCACGTCAATGAAAATAGATGAATGAGCTGAAATACCAACCCAACATCTAGACAAGGTCATCCATGTGCACATTGTTGCCATATCAAACTCCACTCGTTCAAATTCATTGGATTTCTTCTCAAAAAGCGTACAACTCCCAAAAGTGTCACACGGGCGGGCAACAATCACTCCTTTCACGTTAAGAGAAGGATCACTGTTTGTAAAACCTTTTTTGCGGGAGAAACACACTTCTACACGACCTCGAATAGCAAATGGTATGACACTGTAGCATAATACAAGGGTTCCACAATCGCAATGAATGCATTCTTCTCTGACTTTTTCCATGTCAACCACATCGTTGCTGAATTGAAACTGTGCAAATAGGTTCTTATCGCCAACATAAAGATCCACAACAAGCTTGCAATAATCGAATGGCATACCAGTATTAAATTGCCATTGAGAGTAATCTTGGTTAATCAGAGATAATCTATCATTCGACTCAAGGACTTGAGTATCATCCCTATTTCGACTGTATAGATCATGGACAATGGTTTCTCCACTAATGGTATCATAGAATTCAACATAAATTCGACCGTAGATGGAGAATGGTTTTTTTTGGTCAGATAAAAAACTAACAGAAGCAACTTGAACTAAAGGGCCCACTAATACTGATTCTTTACCGTGGAGTATCTCATCTTCCCTTTTCTTATGAAGTGAAGATACCCTATGCTCAAAACGACGCTCAGAAAAAACAGGGTAGTATGAAGTTGCTCGTATTTGATCCAATTCCTTCTGGGAAACATAAGGGTACTTTTGCTTCAACTTGTCCAAATCCATCAAAGCAAAAGAGCCTACAAATAAAAGTATGCACAGTGTAAGTTAAAAAATGCAATGTAAATATAATTAAACTTTGATACTCACTATTGTTGCACTCAGTCTACAAATATAAGCTATGTAAGGGGCGGGGAACTGGAGGCAGTGGCGGACCCGGAACAGGGCACTTGTGCACAAGCAAAAATGCAAAAAAAAAAAAAAAACTTCTATCACTGATAAATCTAATTTCCTAGAGAAGTAAAAACTTCACGGCCGAAAGGAAGATCACCCATGGCCACAAAACTTGGGGGGGGAAAAGAGAGAAAGATTTGAGATGAAATTGGCTAGAATCACTCACCTTTCAAAGAACAAGGTCGGCCGTTGTTGGGGTCCGTACGCCGGAATACGGTAGCACCCCTGGCCTCCCGCGTCCTCCGTCGTCGACCCTGCGCAGCTGCTCCAAGGAGTACAAGCCCTAGCCACCGGCAGCAGCCCGAGAGATAACTTGAAGTGTCAATTGTCAAACAAAATAATTTTATTTGGGAACAATTTCAAGTCCAACATCATCTCTAATATTTCAATTTTCAAGTCCAACATCATCTCTAATATTTGGGAACAAAATAATTTTATTTGGGAATAAATTTATCAGTTTCTACATTATTCGAATCTATATTTCGGTAACCCTTAAAATTAGTGGTAAACTGGTAATACACTTCAAAATTCATTTTGTCTATTTAATCGTTGTGATTAAAATTTATAATATATTGACAAATTTAAAATTTTATCTTGAAAATTATTTTTAGTTTTAAATAAAAAATTTCAATTTGTCAAAATAATGAAATTTTCAATCCTAATACCTATAGGCACGCAATGTACCGTTGGAATATAACATCACAAATTTTCAAGATCCTAGAACATATTTTGGATAATAAAAGACTTGAAAGTTTTTACTATAAAACCAAAGGAACACCGAAGTAATTTTCTAAAATTAAATTGGGCTGAGGCTCCACTCCATTTGTCTGATCTAATTCGATTTAATTTGATTTTCTAAAACTTGGATTGGATTTAATATGATTTGATTAGGTATGATCTTATTAGATGTGTCTCTGATTAATACACTCCTAAATTAGGGTGTAGGGGACCGTTGGTACAATGTTTAGAAATATTCAATGACAATTGTTGCAATTTTCAAAATTCAGAAGAATTTACACAATTTCTAAAGAGTTTAAGTGTAATAACGCAAAAAACTCAGTAAAAATACATTTAAAGCACAAAATGGTTCATAATGAGAAGAACAAATCGAGTAAATAAAAAATCACACCAGGAGAATAACCGAATCATAAATGCGTAAAATCTGAAATAAGAATCACCCTCTGTCTCACTATCACTGAGTCTCTCCGTTTCTAGAATGTCATTTTCGCGGTGGTCTTCACTTAGGCTATTGTTTTGGATTGAAATTTCAAAATTGAATGTTGCAAGAAACATGGAAAAAAGTTGGAAGAAAATAGAAAGAGTTAGAAAAAAAATTAATAAGAGCTGAAAAATGTTGGAAGAATTTAAATGTTAAAAAGGCACTCAATTAAAAATAATCACTCAGATAAAAATGCAATGAAACTTTAATTTTGGATAAAACAGAATCCATCATTCTCTTTGTTTGAGGTGATATGTTATAAATTTGGATACATAATTTTATTGTATGTTAATCATATATAAATATCTTTTTAAATCGTTCTTGAAAAAAATTAAAAAAGAGTTAAAGAAATGAAAAAGAACATAATGTTAGTAATGGTAGCATAGCAAGTGGCCAAGTGGGGCTTGGAGTGTTCCTCGAGAATACAGGGCTTCCTTTCTTTAAAAAGAATATTAGGACCTTATTTAAGGAATAAATCATAAAACTCTTATTTTGATATTTTCTTTATGTTTTACTCATATTTAAGGTGATTTTTTAAATTTGATTCGATGGTATTAAATGCAATTATGATGGCAAGAATATTGTGGTTTGATTATTTTTTTTTTTGCAATAGGGTGATTTCATACGTTTATCACTTAATCTACACAATCATTTTTTAACAGCTATTTTGAAAGTCATATTATGAAACTAAGGCATTATGCCCATTGAGATTCAGGGGGGGGGGGGGGGGTACGGGTGTTATCCCCTCGAATCGTTGAAATACCACAATGGCACCGTAATATTTCAACAATTCCAAAGAGGCAATGGGTTGGCAAGGAGTTTTGTTAACCCAATTCGTGTACAAAAAAACTTTGCCCCATCATTATAACCAAAATTAGATTCATTCGATCTACTCAAAGAAAGGAACTCCGGTCACTAGTATCAGACAAGAAATTAACAAGGATGAAATAAGTAATGCTCGGAGAAAATGGTACAGTCCAAACATCAAAATAGGTCATGATCACATTGAAAAGTGTGTGTTTGTCAACGTGTAATCGGCGAGGACCCACGTTGAGAACTTCCGCTCACAGTAGCAACAACATTCAAGTCACATATAACACCAATGTTGACATTGCTAGAGTCTCATAAACAATGAGTGTTTTACAAATGACTATTTGGGTGTGATTGTCTATGATAGTGTCATGCTTGGTGTCATTTACAGGGTTAAAGTAGCATTTCATATGAGAAGGGCAAACTAGAATTTCATTGAAATATCTTTTCTCTAAATAAATAGTACAACCATTTCTTCCGGGAAGAAGAATTCAATTGGTCACTGAGCCACTGCTCAGGCTAACCAAGTCCAGCAGCGTGGAGTACAGTACGCCTAAAGACAAATAACCTAAGAACTTCCTTCTTTCGGATTCACCATTACTAACCTCGACTTGAACCTTGTGTTCTTCAGAATAACCATCCTCCATCACCAACCACCAAGATATGCACCCGATGGGATCTGTGGGGTCAATGTGTGCCACAAGACCAACGGTCTCACCTTCTTCCAGCTCAAACCACAGCGACAAAAAGTCCCTATTGGCCTTTATACCCACCATAAGAGCTTCCTCATGAAGCCACCGTATGACTTGGCTCGCTACCTACCAAAAAAAGTTCAGCGGCATATTTGATTCTGAAACATGTGTGTTTCTAAAGGGCAGCCTAGATGAGAATAGATCATCTGTAAAACCTACCAAAGTTCAAAATATATCTGCATTTTTTTTAACAACCTTGGAAGTTTATACTCATTTATAATCACAAGGACAAGCGTGGAAGTTTAAAACAAAACAATTGATACATTAACAGCCGTGCAGTGCAGGTCAAAGTGGAAATTTTCGACGGGGACAAAGTATTTTTCTCTCTCCATAAACCACACATTCACTTTATGTCTTTATCATGAAAAGACAATTGGAAGAAAATGTGAAACAAGAATACACACCTGCTGCAGCAGAACGGCAGGAAGACCTGCTAAATCACAGTCATATCTGTTCAAAGAGCACATATCATAAGACTTCTCTTTGAATAGACCCACAACATTTGGGGCACCTTCACCTTCCACGCTTATGCAACCATCATACACTGAAACCTTAGTGCGGAACTGAGATTTAACACTCTTGTCCAGGTATGATAAGTTGACTCCACTGCCCGAGTTGAGAATTGACTGAGGCACCTTCATCAAGAGCGTCCATGCAGACTTTCGAGAGTGCCAAGTGAGGTGAGAAATCAATTCCACATAAGGCATTTTGCTAACCTTCAACCAAAAATGCAGAAATTAATTGTAAGTTGATGCTGAAATTGAGCAGACTTAAGGGGTTGTTTGGACCATGAAAAATTCTAGTGGGAAAGAGTAGAAGAAAATAGAAAGAAATTTGAAAGGAAAGAAAATTTGGCAAAAGGCACTCAAACTCAATTGTTTATATATGTTTGGAACTTCAAACTCATTTAGGTTATATAATCCAATTGAAAAAGACAAAGATGTGTGAGTGTGTGTACACACACACATACACATAATTGTCAAAAGTTAGAATCAGATTTGATTTTCCATTGGATTTCTGAAGGTAAAACCAAACAGCAAAAACTATTTCCTTCAGCTTTCTTTTTTCCTTCCCTGCAATTTTCATAACCCTGATGAATCAATTAATTAGAACATGCCAGAGTTTCCAGCTCTGCAAGAACTTTGTTTGAGAACATCCTGTGAGCCAGAGACCGACAGAAATGACCCAGGAGATTTGAACTGCTCTTTGTAGGTGCAACAGATACTCGAGAGTTGATAGAACTTGATGATCTGCTTTTGGCTTTAACAAACACATGTTCATGGAAAATTTGTTGTAAATAAATTTCAAAACTGGTTTGATTTACAGATCCTAACTTCTTCAAGTTCACTTTTCCATCATCTAATTTTGACCCATCAAAAGATTCCATAGGCATGACCACAGCACCCAATGTTTCATCACCTTCACCACTGGTTTTTTTATCACCTCCATCATGTGGCACAAGTGAAAGAGAGACAGATGCTCCTTGACCAATGCTTAAACGCAAAAAATTCTCTTGAACTCCTGTCATGTTGATTCTAAAAGATGGGTTGAATGCTTCACGATTCACAAGATCAAATACCTGGAAACACATGAAAATGGAAAATGGTAAAGAAAATATTACTAGCCACAAAGGCATGTACTCTCTCCATAGCAAAAAGGAGTCATCTTCAAGAACTCTTTTATTTTAGAAAGGGACAAATTTTTATTGTGTAAAATCTTTTTGCTTTTTAACAAAATGTACCACAATTAACTTTTTTTATTCAACCAAACAAACTTTGTGAGTTTTTTTAATACCACACTAATGTGAATCGCTTGAAAAAAACCTCAGAGTTTTGAAACTTGATGTTTTGGACAGAGGGAGTATACTAGGATGCATCGTCATATCGATATATGGGTTTTCAAAGATCAGTTTTTGCATTGAAATGAATGTTTTTTGATGCAGTAACGATGCAAAAGAATACCTGTTCATCAAATATAGCCCTGTGGAGTTCACGTAGAACGCAATGTGTTTCTTTGACATGCTCATCATCACTTTTTTCTTTCTTAGATTCACTAGAAGAATCCATAATTGTGCCCTTCACTTCTGGCTTGGCCAATTGCCTGGAAATACCAGTTGAATGTGCACCATGAAACTCAAATTGGAGTGTTTTACATGAATTAGGTGGCAAATTCACAGCTAGCGTTCCAGTCAAGTCATGCTCAACACGAACTGCAGAAGCAGAAGAAGGGCGAAATACAAGTGCTGGATCATGTAATGTATTGTCAATTAAGTCGATGTAAAATCCTTCATTTCCAGATGAGGCAGCAACCATCCTATGCCACTTGATTTTCCAATTCTGCTGCAATCTATCATTTCATCACAAAAAAATATACATTGCTTTGATAAAAAAGAAACTGAAGATTATTACTATTATTATAATATTATCTATTATTATTATTATGATTCTAAACTGAATATTTTCTTGATGCATGGAGACATTTTTTCAGAAACTCTGAAAATATCATCTTGCATCACCATCCAAAATAGATAAAAACTCACCTAATCAAAGCACCATAGAATCGTGCTTCCCTGGCTACTTGTTTCTCCAATGCTTTTGCAGATTTCTTAAAATACTTCCCCAAGTGCTGAAATTTTGAAGAGCTTGAGAATTGTTAGTATCAAAATTGAAAATGCTTGGATTTCTTAATTTAAAATACATCCAAACAGATTAAAAATTCATATTAGCAAGATATAAATGGCTTAGCATAGCAGCAAGAACATCAAGGCACCGGTATGATTTAGAAAGATACCCGAAAATTTTGTAGCTTGGTAGCCATAGACACGGCAAGGTCAGATAGAAGCTCATTTGGCAATTGCTTTGGCCTGGTCATACCAGCCACTGTTACAGCATCATTTGCTTCCACCTATATGGAGCATATACAAGGAAGTCATGCTCTCTTCAGTGTTTATTTATCCTTGGAAAAAGAAAAAAAAAGTGAGGAACAACGATCAAGTAAAATTTGCACATCCAGATACAAACAAAAAGCACTAGACCAATTTTTTAAAAGATGGCACCTGGAAATAGCATAGAAACTATAATGAACACGCCATCCTAAAAGTGTTGTTCATCCCATTACATGGCTAAGAACAAGAGCAAAAGCTAGTGGATAATGATAAAAAGAGAAGGATGAAATTTGTTTGGAACTTTTCTCTTCGAGGTTTACTCTACTCTTCTCTTTTCCTTTGGAATAGACACTAATTCTCTGTTTTTAAACATTTCATGGAAAAATAGATAGTGGTTATAGTAGATATTGACGGTTTGAACTGGCAAAATAGTTCCATTTAAACATTCCACATAAAGGAGATTCAAAGTTTCAAACAAATAATAATGCACTGCACAAAGATGGTGGGGAAGACGATCGAGGAATGGATTGAAATTGCTACAAAAGGATTAAAGATTGACAAACCGTGTACAATGCACGAGTCATCCATTAAAACTTTGCAAAAGAAATATCCCCCCGGTAACAACTGAAAGTATGCATAAGCTTTTGCTTCAATGTTAATTTATTAGTAGTTCTCAACCTACTTATTCAAGTTATTTTATGAACATTATATTTCCTGATGTCTCCTTCCGGCACGGCATTTTGGGCTTTTAAGGTTTGCCATATCCCAAAAATCCAAAATAAACTTGACCCCGGCCCCATTTCTGTGCCTCTTAGCTTGTTCTTAATGAATTATAAATTGACCAGAAACCTTGGAGCACACAGTAAACTTAATAACATCAGGAAGAGGGGAATATAAATTAGTAAATTACATTATTGATGAGATCAATAATGATGGAGAGTTCCTGGTGAGCCAGCTGCAGATTCTCCACTAAGCTCTGCCACTGCCATGGTTGATTTCCGCATGTCTCCTTCGACGAAGAACTCGAGACGGCAATCTTCTTCTGCTTCTTACTGGGATCCTCCCTCTCCACCGCCCACCCGAAGTCAATTCTCCTTATTAAGTTCACCGTCTTATCATCGTACCCTACATCACTTCAAAAACACACAAAAAAAGAATAATTTCAGCTTCACATGTTTCCAAAGCTGCACGGACAGCGGAAATTAAACGGAGAAGAACGTACGAAGGAAACCGTTCGACACCATTTTCGTCGACGAATTCAATGCGGTTGATTGGAAGCTTGTCGATGGAGATTCGGAGGTCTTCTTCCATGTTTTCCGGGATTCTATCAGGAATTTTTCATGGCTGGCTGAGAAGTGAGAAGCACCATGAATTAGATTTGCAGAAAGAAAAAGAAGAAGAATCTCGTAACTGGTGAACGCACTATGGGCTCGTGAAATGTCCTCATTCTAGCCTCTGCGGCCCAAACATTTTGTCATACCCAATTACTAAGATAGAATTTATTGCACCATAATTTTTGAGATTGGGTAAATCCGTAAATGTATACCGGTACCGTATATAGTTTTAAAATTTACAGTGTTGCCACTTATTATTCTTTATTATTCTGATATAGCTATGTTAATGTTTCTTTAGAACAAAATATTCTTTAAATATTATGTGAATAACTCTACTATCCTCTATGACTTTGGAAATTGGTACAAATGTCCCCTCTTTCTTTTACTAGTATTTTAACCCGTGCCATGCACGAGATCGAACATAATTTTTTCCAATTCTAAATTTTTTTCAACGTAATATATTTTCTTGATTCAAGTAAATATATTTTTAACACGATTTTTAATTAATGAACAACAACGAAAAAATAGAATAATTTATATTTGAGGAATTAAACGAAAAAATAGAATAATTTATATTTGAGGAATTAAAAGTGTACTTGAATTTCTTTTAATTCCAAATTTTTTAAAAGACTTTAGGGTACATAACATTTTTGGTATGGTTGTAAGGATTTCTATTGTCATCTAGAATCAATATATATAATATGTCTTTGCCTTTACTCGTGAAGGAATAACATAAAGTTGATTATGAGTAAATACTGAATTGGGAAAAATAATACGGAGTACAACAAAAAACAATGTTTGACTTTGAATTTTGTTAATAGTCATAACAAAACAAACGGGAGACGAAGGCACACTACTACTGCCGAAGAGCACAAAGTAGAGTTGGAGGTTTTAGGAATTATAGTTGGCTCCGGAGACATTGCCCAAAGGCGTCCGGGACATTTGGAGTCAGCAAAAATAAATTCTATTAGCTCTAAGTTATTGCAAAGATTCCACTCTCAAGTTGTTCTGTTCTAAGGCTATTTGTTTCCAAATAAATAACATGTAGAAAATAATGTCTAAGGCCATCTCCAACGCATCAACCAAAGTCTAAAGAATAGAGGTTATACCTGCTACTGCATGTACCCTTTTTGGTGCTCCAACGGAGCTTCCAAAATTTAGACCACGATCTATTTTAAGTTTTAGAGCCTCCATAAATAGACGGTAATGTAGGTTTGCTAAAATCCACTTGGACCACTGGAAAGAGTCACTTGAGTTTTGGAAATTTGCCGGCGGCCTTCTACGTCGGATTTCTACCTCTCCCGTAACGAGCTGATCGGAAACTTGCCGACGGCCTTAGCAAATCTAGACTTCAATAGGATAGATCTGTTCTTGATGATCTTGACCTAGCATGATTTGAAGCACAACAAGATCACCGGAAAAAAGATGGGAGATCGACGTCTACTTTTATCCTATGTGAATGGGTAATCAAAGAGATTGCGAGAAAAAGAGGCTTGATTTGGCTTTGGTTTCTCCAAAGTGAAGGTTTAATATGAAAAAAATACGCTTGATCCGATAAAAAAAGGTAAAGAAATGTGAGATGTGGTTGGAGTTCACTTTAAAAATTTAATCTCTAAAGTATTGTACATAGTCTAAAAATAGCATATAGCTTCTCATTTTTAACACCTCGGTTGGAGATGCTCTAGCTAGCGATTATGTTTTCTTAAAAAATGTTCAGAGAAAACAAGTTGTTCTATGTATAATACAATGCTTTATGCACAAATAGAGATGAGTTGGCCATGCCCAACAGTTAGAAGCAATATCCTAAATTCAACATCTAATGTGGATTTCTCTGTCATCTAAATTCCCCCTCCCTTCCATCTCTAGGCCCAACCCCCCTCTCACGACCCAATCCCAGCCCGAGGCCCAACCAGCCCCCCACACCCTTTCCACGGCCCAGCCCACCTCAAAGCCCCATACGCAAGCCCAACCCGAGCCCCCTACCTCCACAAATACGCACCCAATGACCACCCGCGCCAAATCTGGCATCCACTGCCCCAAAACAATCCTAAACCTCAACACTACAGCTCATATCTCACCACTTCCCCCCACCTACCGTACTGCACTAAAAGATCCTAACTGGCATGATGCAATGTGTGATGAATTTAATGCTCTAATAAAGAATAATACATGGGAATTAGTACCCCCCTCCCCCCACTCAAAATGTTATCACTGGCAAATGGCTTTTTAGACACAAATTTGGCCCCACAGGTGATCTGTCCAGGTACAAAGCGCGTTGGGTAGTCCGAGGGTTCAACCAGCGCTTCGGCATTGACTACAGTGACACGTTTAGTCCGGTCATTAAACCAGCCACCATCCGGATTGTCCTCAGTTTGGCCCTCGCTCGGGGATGGCCCATACACCAGCTGGATGTCAAGAATGCTTTCCTCCATGGTCACCTTCAGGAAACTGTCTATGCCAGTCAGCCTTCTGGGTTCGAGGATCCATCACGCCCACATTATGTTTGCAGACTAAAGAAGGCCCTGTATGGCTTAAAACAGGCACCTCGTTCTTGGTATCAACGGTTTGCTGGTTTCTTATGTCACATCGGGTTTCAAGGCTGCAAGACTGATACTTCACTTTTTGTCTACACACGTGGCACACACATGGCATACTTGCTCCTCTATGTTGATGACATTGTGCTCACTGCCTCGACGACGGTGCTACTATCACAGATCACAGAGCGCTTAAAAGGTGAATTTGCCATGACAGATATGGGGGAACTTAATTTTTTCCTCGGCATCAATGTTCAACGCACCAAACAGGGACTATTCCTGCACCAGACTCAGTTTGCCCACGAAATTCTGGACAGAGCAGGCATGATTCACAGTAAGCCCATCTCCACACCTGTAGACACCAAAGGGAAACTGTCCGCCACAGATGGTGACCCAGTTCCAGACCCATCTCTCTATCGATCTCTTGTTGGTGCTCTTCAGTATCTCACTTTCACTCGATCCGATCTCACATATGCGGTTCAGCAGCTATGTCTCTACCTCCATGCTCCTCGGACGCCTCATCTTACTGCGTTAAAACGGGTTCTACATTATTTGCAGGGCACCTCTACCCACAGAATCACACTATCCCGTGGCTCCTCAGATTTCCTTCAGGCATACTCCGATGCTGACTGGGCTGGTTGTCCCGACACACGACGTTCCACATCTGGCTACTGTGTTTTTCTCGGAGATAACCTTGTCTCATGGTCCTCTAAACGACAAGGCACGACCTCCAGATCCAGTGCAGAGGCCGAGTACCGAGCCGTAGAAAATGCAGTTGCTGAAACCAGTTGGATCCGAAATCTTCTACTTGAACTTCACCAACCCCTTCGTCGGGCCACCATTGCTTTCTGTGACAACATCAGCGCTGTTTACTTATCCTCCAACCCAGTGCAGCATCAGCGCACCAAGCATGTGGAAGTTGACATTCATTTCGTAAGAGACAAAGTGGCACTGGGGCAAGTTCGAGTCCTCCATGTCCCCTCTTCCTCCCAGTTCGCCGATATCTTTACTAAAGGGCTACCTTCTGTCATCTTCGCGGAATTCCGACACAACTTTGGGATTCGGAGATCCCCAACGGAGTCGGTAGCATGTTAAATATGTTAAGCATATTTTATTATACATGTTAAGAATATTTCTTGTACCAATTATAGTACATTCCTTATTTGTATAGGATTCTCATTCATGACTGTTTCCTTATTGTAACCCCTTCCCCTTGTATATAAAGGGAGGTGGAATCATGGTATGAAATTAAGGGAAAATAATAATTCTTTCACTCTACTACTTAACCCATTATTATATTGCCTCTGGATAAAATGTGAATACATATATAAAATTTTTAGGAAAAGTTAAAAATTTAAAATAAAAAATTGCTCTATCCATCCCAATGTTTTTGTCCAATTTAATTTTTTCGAGACAAATTGGATAAATTTTGAGCTTCAATTAAATAAAAACTATAATGTATTTTAACCTAAAAATAACTGTATTGAATTTATCATATTGAGAATTTTTTAAATTGTATTTTATTATACTAATATGCAATATAAATTGTGAGTAATTGGAGTTAAAAAGTATCCAATTTGACTCGAAAAAGTCAAACTGGACAAATATACTAGGACGGAGGTAGTATAAAATATAAACCCACCAAAATGTATATATTTCAATAAAGATAAAATTATTATAGTTCACAAAAGACGTATGAGATCATAAAGATGAGATTATTTTTCTTAATTTTTAATCACTTGTTATTTGTTAACTTGCGAGGCTTGTTCATTTTGGAACAAGGTTAGCGAAAAATAGAATGGACTCAAATTTGTAGAGAAGTGATCGATTTGGGCCAGAATCCAATAGCTTAAAAAAACACAACTCCACTGTCAATAGCCCAATCATGCATCTCTATAAGGCCTAGAAAAGCTCACAAGAAAAGGACAGTCTGGCCCAATTCTATGTGGGAAAGAGCTTGTGAAACCGAAGTCTCAATAATAGAAGCCCGAGCCTGCTCCATTTTGTATTCAACAATTCTCGGTTTAATATCATTGGCTGTTCTTTCCAAAAAACACGTAACAAACTAACCATAATTTGATAAGGATAAGGTTTCGTTGACACTTACACTATGTTTGGTTCAAGAAATTTGAAAGAGAAAAGAAAAGAAAATGAAGTGGAAAACCCTTTTTCTTGTTTAGTTGGAGCGAAAAAGAAAGAAAAAGTGGAAGGAAAAGAAAATGAGGAGGCAAAATGTACCAAGTGGATGGAAGATCAAATTCCTTCCATTTTGGTGAGGAAAATGAAAGAAAACCATTTTCTTTTCTTTTCCTTCCAAAATCCTTGAGCCAAACATATAGTGTTAAGAAACTTATATACTCCATCCGTATGGGAAAACTCTTCCCCATTTTGAACAAAGATAAAATTAAGGAAGTGTTAAATTATAATTAACTTCTAATTTTTTCTTTGATGTGATGGATAAAAATATGATGTGATGAATAAACTCTATCTATCACATCATATCTTTTTACTAATAATCTACCAATAAAATCTTACTTTTACTCATCACATCAAAAGACTTTTTTGAAAATTCAATGCCAAAATACAATTTTCTTAAATCTCTTAAAAATCAATAAGTCTCATTTTTTAGAATGAGTATAATCACATGTGAGGAGGGGTAATCTTACACTATTTTATTGGTGTAATATTGTTACACCAATTCAATTGACGTATATACGGATTCTCTGACCGTAAAATTAATTGTTCTTATTCATCGTAATCCCTTGTAGTAAACCCCCTAGCATAGCCCGTCCCGACCCTAACGTACGCCCGCACACTCGCCAATTTCATAACACCAAATTTTGTTGACTTTTGGGTGAAATTCTAGACTCGAGTTTGGTGAAATGAAAAATGTAGAACACCCACTCTCCCCGTGCTCCGGCCCCATGAGGATGAAATTTTAACTTTTTACACTAATAATTGATAAAGGTTTGGCATTAAATGGTGTTTGAAAACATCATGCAGAACTCTTTAAAACAAGTAAAGTACGGAGTAGTAAAGTGTGGTTCTGTCACTTTTGTGGAGTTCACACAGATTTAACTAAAAAGTGTATGGGGGAGAGACGGTATGGTGCGTTGGTGCCCATCACTACTTTCAATCGAAGAAGGAACAATTAATTTTCGGACCATTAATATAGTACGAAGGTATGGAGTATGGACGAAGATTTCATATTCCACAAAAGCATTTAATTTGAACCCAAATGATGTATACCATTAATATAGTACGGAGGTATGGACTACGGAGTACTATGGAATATGGACGAAGATTTCATATTCCACCAAAGCATTTAATTTGAACCCAAATGATGTATCTAAGGATTCCAAGAGGTCGGGTTTGGTCTGGTTTGAATATATTAAAATCCGATCGAACTTAGGTCGGGTTAGGGTTTAATTTTGGTGAGTCAGTTTCGGATATTTACAGCCTGTTTGGGAATAACGTTAGAGATTAGCATTAGCGTTTTGGATAAAATTTTAACAGTGCAGATTACTTTGAAAACGCTAACGCTAAACGCTGCTCGTAGATAACCTTTTCAAAACGCTAACGCTAATTGCTAACGCTATTTCCAAACAGGCCATTATTTTTTCGATTCGGATTCAATTTATATTTTGGTTGGGTTGGTTACGATCAAACTCGGGTTTGAATACTAATAAAAGTGTTCATGAAAATTTTTAGCTTACAATAAAATTTTAAAGACGACATAAAAAATGAAAACAACATTGTAGTAGTATACAGAGTACAAAGAAAACAACGTTGTTGTGACTTGTGACTAACAAGATTTATCCATAATAAAAAATGAAACACAAAGAAATGCAACAAGTTTTAAAGTATTCAAAACATGTGTATCAAAGGGACATGGAGAGTAGAAATTTAGGGTTTTTAAAAATTTATTAAAAATCGGATAAATATCGGGTCGGGTCAGTCAAACCACACGTACCCATTGTTATGTAAGAAAAAAATAAAATTAAAAATTTGTGGCTTCAAATGTTTGGTGTATCCCTAACATTTCTCCTACTTAAACTTCACTATAATACTCCGTATTAATTTGGTAACAAAAAAAATGTGACTTGTTTTAACTTTTAAGTACTCCCAACATTTATGAACTGAAATGATTAAGTGACAGACTACAGAACATCATTATTAATTGTTCTGCTAATTAGGTATTGTTAATTAAATTTTTATTTATGAAGTTCTCATTTCTCATACTCTGGAATACGTCATTTACGGTGTCTAAAAATGAAAGTGCAGTACGCAGCATCATAGTACGTAGAAAATATGATAATCAATGTTTCATACATGTACTACAATTGATCTCTGACTAATGACTAATTAAGGAACACAATTTACAAGTAAGTACTACTAACTAGGCTAGCTACAAAATAATAATAATAGAAATACATAATAAAATCAAAAATAAAAACGCCAAGGGACCACCGGACGGAGACATTGAAGAACCGGAGGACTCAACGGTGGTCAACAAGCAGCGGACCGGCGACCCGTCGAAGCCCGGAAACCTCATTGGTAGACAATTAAGCCAGTATACCCCCTGCTCGACATCGTCCAGCTTCAAGGCCTCGACCAGTATAATTCTCTGCAAATTTCGTATAAATTAAAACCACCCGTCAATCTCAGTACGTACCTTAGTGTTAAGAAACGTGAGGTACACGTCCCTTAAGTCCTCCCTCACTCCAACCGACAGGTAGTCGATGCCTACACAATAAACATTAAAAAAAAAAATGAAAACAATGTTTTGTTTTTTTATAAATGGAATTAACAACCTAACATTAAATTATTCCTTAGCTTGCTTACCGACAAGTTTGATGTCGGTGTGGGAGGCGAGGTACCGAGCACCGTCCGGGGTGAAGGCGGTGTAGCTCGAGTCGAACCTCGGTTGGTACATCAACTTCCTGTCGGTGTTGAGAGTTTTGAAGAGGACTCTCTCCACTCCCTGGGCAATGTTTAGCCCCTCCATCACCTCGGCTGCACACGTACGTAGCGACACATGTATTGATGAATTAGACAACTAACAATAATGTTAAAATTAAACAGAACATATACAATACTACCGGTGATGTTTTGGTCCCGAGGAGTTTCCACCACCATACAAGGGCCTGAAATCCAGCATTTTATTTATTGGTTAAGAAAAAATGAGTGACCATTTCAGATACTCTGTAAGAAATGCATGCATGTTAATAATGTATGGTAGGGATTGGTTATTAATTACCGGTTAAGGTGTAGAGATCTAAGGAGTCGACGTCGTAGCCCTCTTGGAGGAGGGTGTGGTTGAGAAACCCAGGGGCGTCTACATGGGTTCCGGAGTGGGAGTTGAGGGTGAAATTGATGGTATTAGCCAGGGCCCCGTGCTTTATGCTCGAGAAGGGGACGTAGAAGGAACCAAGGCCGGTTGGGCTGTCGAAGAGGGGCAGTCGTCCCTCAGCATACTCATGGGATATGTCGATGATCTCCCCCGCCGGCCTGTTCTTGGAGGAGGCCTCCTCCGGCTTGACGACGGTCAGTGGCCACGCCGCCGCCACCGCCGCCGCGAGAATGAATATAATCTTCTTCATGATCAGGGGCGGCGGACCTAGACAACTTAAGCAGTGGTGTCATAAACTACTTTAAAAGCTAAAGAACAACTACTCCCTCCGTCCCAAAAAATTTGTTACGATTAGGAAAAACTGTGTCCCGTAAAGTCCGTTACATTTCTATTAAAAACCATTTTTACCCCTTACTTTTTCATACCCTACCTATCACATCATACCTTTTTTCTAATAATCTACCCATCACATCCTACTTTTACCCGTCACATCAAGGGTATTTTTGAAAAGTCAATACTAAAATATTCCTCCCTTAATTTCCCAAAAAGTCAAACCGTCCCATTCTTTTCTTTTTGAGACGGAGGGAGTATAAGATACGAAATAGTATTGATATTAATTGAGGTAGAAATTGAACTCCTCATTATACAGGATCAATCAATCAAGCACAATAACAACTACACAATTGAAAAAAAAAATATTTGAGGCAGTCAATGCTCAAAAAATGCAACAGGCCACTCTTTCACAATTTCACTATACAAAAAATAACAATTTTGAAGGAATACAAAAAATCAACTTCTTAGGGCTGATTTTAAAAGCTAAAACGTCAAACAACAACTCATGGGTAACAAATAGTAATTCAAAATAGCATCTTACTCCCTCCGTCCCAAAAAGATTTACGCGTTTCAAAAAAATTGTGTCCCACAATCCCTTACTCATTTCTATTAAAAAATCACTTTTACCCTTTACTTTTTCAAACCCTACCTATCACATCATACCTTTTTCCTAATAATCTACACATCACATCCTACTTTTACCCATCACATCAGGGTATTTTTTGGAAAGTCAACACAAAATTATCCCTCCATTAATTTCAACTTTAGTCAAAATGGGTAACACTTTATGGGATGGAGGGAGTATAACTTATCGATGGGTGGTACTAAACGCCATTTCAATTACCAATTGCAAGCACTCAAAATGTACAAAAACTTTGATTCAGTTCTCAGGTAGACAATAGATGCATCTAAAATTATAATTGGGTATAAAAATGAATATCTCAAAACTAAATCAAAGAAGCAATAAAATTACCTTCTGACGACAAACAGTCAAAGGCTCAGTGAGGTGGAGAAAGAAGAAATATACTTCGTAGATCTGCTCTCGCTCGAAGCACTCTCTGCTTCTGTTCTTGCTATTTGGCGCGCGGGAGATGACAAGCTGGGAATGAATGGTTCAATGGGTAAACATTAAAGATGAAGAGATGGCATCCCTTAAAAGTTGCCACATTGAATGATGCCATCCCTTAAAAGTTAAAACTTGACATGATTTTAGCCATTCATTATTCATATACGGAGTATGTATTTTTTAAGCAAATTGGGCATTATATTAATGAATGCCAAACAACTTTACCCTCATCCTTAAAGCACCGGTAATACCTCTCACGCCGGCCACGGCGTGATGAGGCGTTTTAACGCCGGGGCGTTAAACACCGCCCCCATCGGCGTGATTTGGGCGTGATGTGCTCGGCGTCACTTGTTTGACGCAATCCCCTCTTTTAACGGCTCTAATAGTTGTTGAATGCAAATAATAATAATAATAATAATAATAATAATTTTTTTTTTTATAAATTCAAACCTCCCTTCCCAATCTCTCACACCTTCTTCAATCTTCTTCAATTTCAAACTCCCCCCCTCTCTTTTCAACATGAATCCCGTTGACACCTCTTTTTTTATTTAACGAATGTAATTTTTTAAATTTTAAATTATTGTCGTTTCAATTTCTTTAAATTTAATGAATGTATTTTTTTATTATTCGTGTTTCAATATAATTAAATAATAAATTAATTACATTTTATTAATTTAATTTTAGAAGATGTATATTTAAAAATGTAAAAAATAAAGGTTTGAAGCCCAGTTTGAAGCCCCAGGGCTTCAAACCCATTTCCAGTGAATTTTTGGTGTAAGTTAAAGCTGACGTGGCAGAGAGAAAGTTTGAAGCCCAGTTTTGAAGCCCGGGGCTTCAAACGTATTTCCAGTGCTCTAATATAGTTGCATTTTCCAAAAACTTTAACCCTCTTGAATGCCATTGGATATATTATACTTTTTCCCTCTTGAAATTTTTTTCCTTTCTTTTTTTATTCGTCTCAAAAATATTTCTCAAACCTCTAAGAAAGTTACTTTTATTTCTACTATTCTTAACGTACATATTACATTACACCTATTTACTACGGAGTATTAATTTATCCATCAAATGCGACTTTTACCCATCACATCAAGGACATTTTTGAAAAACTCAACACCAAAATACATCTTGTTAAATTTTTTCAAAATCAAAATTTCTCAAGCTTTTAGGAACGGAGGAAGTATATAGTAGGAGAATTGGAAATATTTAAAAAATTTGAAATAGTGAGAAAAACTATAAAAGGTTGAAATACTTACTTCATCTCAAAAATATTTCTAATACTTACTTCATCTCAAAAATATTTCTAATACTTCATCTCAAAATATTTTACTATACTTTAAGTTCAAAAAATTTAGTTTTTTTGATAATTTGTTAAATAATAGTATAGAAAATAAAAATAGTATTTACATATTTAAAACTTACTAAAGTCAATACAAGAAGCATTAAGGACTGAGGAAGAATAAAATAAAATATGACAAAAATATTTTATTTTATCAAATGATCAATCAAAACATACAAATAAGCCAAAAATGAGGAATATCGCGTGCATGTATTATTTTTCATAATATGATCATAGAGGACAACGAATTCGCAATTTGTCATTACAACCCAAAAGAGGAGGTGCCTAAGTATGAAAAAATTGATGAAGAAACCGCAAAGAAATTCAAAGCCAAGAGATTCACAATGCACTAACATCGTGAAAAGTCAACTAAGAATGTTCTTTTCGGAGAAATGAAGTAACTAAATTTACCAATAACCAAACAATTTATTTTATAAACGTTACTCACTCCATCCTAACACTTTCTTTCTAATTTTTATTTACATAGTCAAACTCTAGTTATTTCATATACCTATTTTTGTTAGTCATTTAGTTAAATAGCATAGTCATGTCAATTCTTGGTTTGTAGAGTATGTAGTTTTAAAGTATACTCCCTCCGTCCCTGGATGCATTTCTCTTTCTTTTTTCATCCGTCCCAAAAAACACTTCTCATTCCTATTAAAAAGTCACTTTTACCCCTTACTTTTTTATACTCTACCTATCACATCATACCTTTTTACTAATAATCTATCAATCAAATCATACTTTTACTCATCACATCAAAGGACATTTTGAAAATTCAATACCAAAATACACTTGTCTTAAATCGGGCGGTTTCCCTCACTTGGAAAAAACACATACATTAATTCCTCGAGTGGAACCCTAAATTCCCCACTTGGAAGATGGCATGTACTACATGCAAAAGTGTTTTTTTTAATTTTTTTTAAATGTCCAATGGCATGTCCAATTATCCACCCCTTCTCATTCCTATTAATACAAAATGGATTATGCTATGTGTACCCAAAGATTTATATCACAATTTGTACCCTGCAGTTTTGCACCAACATTTTGTGTTGGTGTAAAACTAATTTTTGTTAACGCACCAACATTTGTGTCCGTGTAAATTTTTATTAACGCACCAACACTTATGTCGGTGTAAACCATCAAAATGTTTGTGCAAAACTATGGTGTACAAATGGGATATATTTTTTAGTGTAAGTGTAGCATGGTCCATATAAAATACTTACTTCCTTCGTTCTCGAAAAGAGGTTCCTAGTTTGACTTAGTATAAAAATAAAAAAGTGTCAAATTATAATTGACTTTCAATTTTGTATTTGATGTGATGGATAAATTATTAGGGAAAAAAAATATGATGTGACAGATAGGATATAAAAAAATAAGGATAAAGGTGGTTTTTTTTAATAAAAAGAAAGTGTTTTGTTGGAAATAGAAAAAGAAATATTTGAACTAAAAGGAAATATTTAAAAAGAAAATATTTTGTATAACGGAGGAAGTATCATATATATATATATATATATATATATATATATATATATATATATATATATATATATATATATATATATATATATATATATATATATATATATATATATATATATATATATATATATATATATATATATAATGGTGTAAATGTATGTATATGTTTGTATGTATGTATATCATGGTGTAAATGTAGAAAAATAATAATGGAGAAATTAAAATCTTTCAAACAATTTTATTTATCAAAATTGATGTTGTAAATTACCTAACTTAGTAAATAGTACTAGATGGAGTCTAAGGTTATTTGCAGAATCTAGACAGTTGAAGGTAACAAACACGCAAATTAACCTCACTTGAGGGTTACACAAACAATAGTTTAAGGTTATTTTATTTTATTAACCAAAATCTTAATTTATAATTAGTTTAACCAAAAGCCTTCATTGTTTGTATTTAATGTGATGTAGTATAGATGAAAAGTAGAGATATACTCCCCCTGTCCCAAAAAGATTTACACCTTTCAAAAAAATTATGTCTCACAATCTCTTACCCATTTCTATTAAAAAACCACTTTTACTCCTTACTTTTTCAAACCCTACCTATCACATCATACATTTTTTCTAATAATCTACACATCATATCCTACTTTTATCCATCACATCAAGGATATTTTTGGAAAGTCAACACAAAGTTATGCCCCCTTAATTTCAACTTTAGTCAAAACGTGTAAATCTTTTTGGGACGGAGGGAGTATTTAACAACATCTCTACCTTTTAGTAAGGATAAGGTCTACGCACCCACTCTCCCTAACCCAAATTTTGTGGGATTGAATCGAGTAGTTATTCTTTATTTTTAAAATAACATTGGGTTAAAAAAATACTCCATACAAGTATTTGGAAAAATTCTTGTTTTAAAATGAGAAAAATAAACATTAGATATAATATTCCATAGAGCTTATTATTTTATCCATGTTTTTAAGAAAAACGTTAACAAAGGACCATTCGTGAAAAATGATACTCCGTATAATAATTGGGGACTAAGTTAGTAATATTTGATATATAGAGACTAAATATGTAAAACGGTCTATAATTGATGACCTTTTATGGAATTTACTCTCTCTTTTTTAATTTCGTAATATGAGAGAAACCGAAAAAATTCTTAATTTGATAATTTTTTTAAATTTTGAAATATGAAAAAAAAAATCATTTCATTAATTTTGCATGTACTACATGCGAAATCATTTAAAAGGATATGCTAGGGGTACACCAAAGATGGTCTGTGTATATATACATGGTCTGTGTATTAATTTTGCTTGACTTTTGATGTTGAAAACATGGTCTGTGTATATATACATATATTCGAATATTCGAATATCATCCGAATCGAATATATCCCTATTTGTATTTGTATTTGATTAATATTCGAATCAAAAATAATATTTGAATTTGAATTTGTATTTGAATAACGCGAATTCGAATCATCATATTCGAATACAAATCGCGAATCGAATTTAAAATCATTGATTTGTTTATATCCCTAGTGATGATAGAGGGGGTGAGGATGTTTGGGGTACACTTTTGGTGTACCTCTATCATTTTCCTTTAAAAAAAATTGGGAAAAAATTTGAGTGATGAAAGTTTGATGTTGATGTTTTTGCATGTAGTACATGCGAAAATTTTGAAACAAAAAAAAAAGTAATTGCATGTTATACATGCGAAAGTTGGAGTGGGGAATTTGCTTCTTAAAAATTTCTTGCTCCTCTTAAATCCTCTTCAAAATCAAAACTCTCATATTTTCTGGGACGGAGGGAGTATTTTTTTTAGTTTTTAGTTTTACATTTATAATCAAGTAATTTAAATTAAAGTTACTTCTTATATTGAAATGAGAAGACTATTTGAAGAGATAAGAAGATATAATAAGTTCAAAACAAAAAGTGAGGAATACACATTGATTTTTTATCTTGTTGGAGTGTTAGGCAATGCCCATCACTCTCGATTTGAGAAATTATTATGGGGAATGCTAAGGAGGCACCATGTATGCCTCCAAGCATGCTACCTAATATATAACAATTTTTTTTTCATTTTTTTAGGCTTTTCGTCTCCCGCCGCAAGACATTCCCAAATCTAATCTCTCTCCATTCTCCCGCTTTAACCTCCCCAAGCTCCCAATTCCCAAATTTTCCTCTTTTCTTTCCCAAATTTGGCTTGTATTCGTCTGATTGTTGTAGAATTTCGAATCGCCGGCAAAATCCCCAACCCTCCACCTACAGCGACCCCCTCCACCTCCAGCGACCCTCCACCTCCAGTGCCGGGAGCCCCAACCCTCCACCTATAGGGTCGGCAGCCAAACCCTCCACCACCAGCAGCGGCAGCCCCACCCGTCCACCTCCAGCGCCAGCAGCCCCACCCTCCACCTCCTTTGCTGGCAGTCCTGCTTAAGCCCAAAACGTACTCAAGCTAATTTCCCTTTCTTTGGTCTTTGCCGATTATTTCAATTTTCTTGGTGTTTTTAAACTGTGTGTTAATGTAATTGTGGATTTGATAATAGTATGTTTGTGTAGTCTCAAATCTCCATAATGTAGTTTCATTGATTAACTTATATAAGTTTATTGTATGTGAAATATGTTTGGTTGTAAATTTTTTGCTTACTTTGTGAATTGTATGATACAGAGGTTTAAGTCTTGTTATTTGAACTTCATATAACATTATTGTTTGTGAAACAAGTCTACTTGTTATTTTTGCTTGCTTTCTTTGAATAATATGCCATAGACAATTAACTTCTGTTTATTGAACTTCATATATGATTATTGTCTGTGTGAATATTTAAATTGTGTTAATTGAACTTCATTTCAGACGATGTCTTTGTTAATCCCTGTAAGTGCTCATTTTGGAGCTCATTACTCAGTTTGTTCTGACATCCGTGAAGCCATCAACAACATTGAGAAGAAATTGAGTCCTAGTCAATTTGAAGAATTTTACAGGACTCCAACTGGGCACTTCATGGGGCTTAAGAACCTCCAGTTTTCTGGCCAGATCATTCACCGAATGCTTTTGTTGCTTGTTGAGGATCAACCTGACGATGAATTCTGGATCCTCCGAAATGGTGAAATTGTCAAATTCACTTTCAACTACTAGTGCAGAATTACAGGGTTGCCGAACACAAAGAGGTACCCACCTCTTAAGGACAAAGAGCTTGGACAGAGCTCACTGTGTCACAAATTCTTAGGAGGGGAGGTCGCGAAGTGCACCTTCAAGCATGTACGAGAGAAGTATGTTGCAGCGGAGAATACCATGGATTCGAAGAAAATGGTTGACTTTTCCATGCTCTACTTCATTGAGTCTGTCCTTTTAGCAAAGGATAGATCTACATGCATTGAATCAACCCATTTGCATCTTGTCGAAGAGCCCAAAAAATTCAAATCTTATCCATGGGCTTGGGAGTCGTACTTACTTACTATACGACATATGAAAGGTGCAATGGATGGACAGCCCGAAAAATTTGAAAAAAAAGAGCAAAGAAACCCCAAACTACAAATCCTTAAAGTACACCTTCTATGGTTTTCCATTGCCTATTCAGGTTAGTATATGAACATAATATGTATTCTAACACTTACTTAGAATATTCATTATTTTTATATTTACTTTTGTTTAAGGTGTGGGCGTATGAGTGTTTTCCGGAGTTGGTTGAAAAAAACCTTGCCGTGCAAGAGGGGACTTCTTCTTGTGAAATTTTGAATTGGGCATCAAAGAAGTTTCCAAAAGCAGTGACACTTAAGGACATTTTCTTTCGTGAATTGCAACAAAAGAAGGTAATATATTCGCTGACTTTTAACCTATGTGAATTTACATTATACCTACAGTCACTGTCTGGGAATATATATGCTTTATGCTCTTGTTTATACACAGGATTCTGATGCCGACACCGTTCGAGCCATTAGAGATTTGAATAAAAGGATGGTTGGACTTGAAGTGAAGATTGATGAAATCAAGAAGTTGTTGGTGGAGGTTGTTATGAACCTGAATTCAAGTGGCCGAAGGAGAAGATCTGTTAGAATTCAGAGAAAGAAGAGAGCAAGGACAAAGGCTACTGAGGAAGATGATGAGGATTTAGAAGAAGATGATGAAATCGAGGAGGCTGCTGAGGAATATGAGGAGGAGACTGGAGCTGATGAAGATGAAGATGAGACTCGGGAAAATAAGGAGGAGAGTATGGAAAGTGAGGACGACACTGAGGAGACAGGGGAAAATGAAGAGGAGAATGCGATTGGGGAAAATGAGGATACAGAGCAAATTGAGGATGAGCACACTGTTGTTGAGAAGTCTCACAACGACAGCGACGAGGATCGTGCCGAAAAGGAGGGGACTGCTGAACATGTAATTTACACTTTGTGCATTACATGGATTACTCCTAGAAATGATGTACATCTTTTTCTTGACATGTGTCTGTGTGTGTATGGTGCAGGAACCCCAAGACAACATGACTACTACCCTTAATTCTCAAGAAGCTCTTCCAAAAAATCAGAGCTTCGGTACCTAGATCTGATGCAAAAAAAAAGCTGTTAAAAGTCAATGTAGTGAAAGGCCAAGATCCAGACCCCCCAAGGTGAGGTCGTAAACACCATCTTCGTCTTGCACGGGCCAAGCATGCTGCCTTTGTGATCCCAAGGTCTCAGGCGCATCCATTTTCTTCCTCTTCTTAGGTAGGCTATCATTTTTTCTACCTTCTTTCGGTTTTGGGTTTTTCTCTGTAGTCCTTTTTCTTGTTTTCTTTTGACCACACTTTTCCCTGTTGGACTTGAGACGACTCTTTCTTGGAGCTCCTTTGCGTGTGCCGATTAATGGGTCTAACACAAGTGTAGTGCTTGTTGTATGTTCGGGAATTTCTTGAACTCCTTTGGATGGATTTTGGCTTCTCATTGCTTCTACAGACATCTCCTTTTGAATCCAATCCATTATCTCCTTTGTGCGGTATTTATCGTCTACGACTTTATTCGCTAAAGCCCGAAAGCTGTTGCACAAGTCATCATACCGTTGTTGTTCGACAGTACATATCCAGCCATCATAATCTACTTTGACCCGTGTGTATGCCCGCTTCACATCACGCCTCCATCGCTCTAGGATATACTTCTTAGGCAAAAACCTAACAACGTTTCGAATGAAGACAACGATGCAATGTCTACAAATCATCCCTTTAAACTCAAAAAGATGGCAAGTGCAATCCACTTCTTGTGTACATGGATCAAATGCAACTTCATAAGACTTCCTCGTGCGAAACCCTTTGATGCACACGTACTCCTCCACTACAAAAGTATCCCCAATGTTGCTTATAATATCGCAGTATACTTTCCCAAGAATTTCAGTCTGAAACTCTTTAAATTTGGAAATAGTATATACGTCTTGAAGTTGTTTCTCCATTTCATACATAGTGACACATGGGATCATTTTTGTAAAGGAGCTAGCATCTGCTTGAAATTCCATTTCCACTTTTTTCCTTAGCGCATAGTCGTATTGATCAACAAATTGCTTGAGTGTTGTCTTTGAATGCACGTAGCCATCAAAGAAAGCATTCATGCTTTCACTACGCTGCGTTGAGGACATACCTGTGGAAGAAAGTACAGTTTAGCACACAAATTCTGAAATAGTTATTTAAATGTCATAGACAATTACTGTCTGTGAATAACACTCTCACAGACAGTAATTGTCAAGTTAAAAAAAACACAACACATAAAATAAGTACCAGCCCAAAAAGAAGTTCGTAGATAACATGGAACCCATCTCTCTCTCCAAAAAAACATCTCAGCCAACCACTCATTGTCATTTAGATCCTCATCCATAATCATTTCTCTCCAGCCTTGCTCAAATTCTGTGATAAGATGAACATCATACACAAGGTCGTTTATCTTATCCATGATTTCAACTTTATCAGACCTGCCTCCTAACTTTTCAGGCAATTTGTTAAGAATATGCCAAAGAGACCAACGATGTTTAATGCCTGGAAACATAATACTGATTGCTTTAGCCATGGCTTGATCTTGATCTGTAATTATGCCTTGGGGTGGAACCTCATCCATACACTGAAGCCGTGTCTTGAAAAGCCAAACAAATGACTCTGTATCTTCGTGTGCAGTTAAGCCGCAACCAAGAAGTACTGATTGCCCATGATGGTTTACACCTACGAAAGGAGCAAACCGCAATTCATACTTGTTAGTCAAGTATGTAGTGTCAAATGTCACAACATCACCAAAGGATTTGTAACACTGACGACACCTATTGTCCACCCAAAACACATTTCTAAGCCTTGATTCTTCGTCCACATCCATGCTAAAGAAAAACCCGTCATTCTTTGCTTGCATCTTGTTAAAATATCCTTGTATTGCCTCTGCATCTCCGAGGCCAAGTCTTAATCGTCTAAACTCTTCAATGTAATTTCGACAATCCTTCTCTATAAAGCCAAGTTCTTCATATCTACCCGCTTCCACAACAACCACTTGAAAACTCTTGTGCAAGGGAATTCCTGCCTTGTCATTAACCTCAAGCTGCTTTTTAACACTAGCAGGCACACTACGATTAAAACTACACGTGCATACCGTCCTTTTAGTACTCCTAAAAATAAAAATCAGATTTAGGCACACTCATGGTCATGGGTAACTTAAGTGGTCCAATGAGGCAATGAGAGGTCCACTGATCTTAGAGTCGAATCCCAACTAAGAGAGTGTCAAGTTCGAATTTTAAAATAGTTTCTTATATATACCAGACATGGAGCGATCAACCACTCTAGAAACCAGATTGAAATTACCCGTTCAAAATGTGATCAATGAAAGCGCACAAATAAAAAAATTCATGTGATCTTTGAATAGTAAAGTATGTAAACCATTTAAGAACGGAGAGAGTACAAATCACTCACTTTACAAAATTTTATGTATTTGTGCATATGTCATTGGTATGCCAATTAGAGGCGTAAACAAATCAAATGCTCTAAATTTGATTCGTAATCCGTATTCAAATATAATGATTTGTGTTTGCATAGTTCAAGTATGATTATTCGAATACTCATTCAAGATTCATTAAGTATTTGAATATCACTCAGTAAGTACAAATCTTCTTTTCATTTTCAGATTAGAGTTCGAAAAAATTAAACAAATAAAAATCAAATATCTCAAAATTGGTTACTCTATGTATATAACTCGAAGTATGTACAAGTAGGACGGTACAAAAATACAAAATGGGGTGCTACCCCCGCATTTATTCGGCCAAGGTGTCAAATATGATTTTCTTGATGATAAAACTACTCCCAAAGTCCCAACAGAAGGCCAAAGATGGAAAAGGGTGCCGGACTCCATGCCACCCATTTTGAGAAACATTCTCACCACTCAAAAGAATTATGGGCCCAATTTGTTATAGGCATTTAATGTTGGAAGCGTGAAAAAGTATTTTTTTTTTTAAAAAAAAGTATGGGCACTAAAAACGTTTATAAAGTTCAGGGCATTTTCGCTTTTTAAGGCCACGATGGTGTTAAACACTGCCCTCAGGTGCATTATGAGAGCATTGAATCGTTATCGTTAAATGTTTGGCGCAATTTTACTAACGTCGCCCCCTCCCTCCCTATTGGTTCAAAAATTGATTGTTGTCATTTATAATTTTTTTAAATATTCAACTATAAATACTCCTTATTCTTTAAAAAATAAACACATAAAATATATTCTCATTCTCCCTATAATTTATCCAAAAAATTCTATTTCTTATAAATTTCTCTACAAAAAAACACAAAAAATGGGATCATCTCATCTAACGATCAAAGAAGAGCTCTTGTTTTACGTTGTTTTGAGACGGGTTGTTACAAATGGTGGCAACAAGCACAACAAGAGGAAGTTGAATCGTCCCAGCGCTCGACCGAACGTGAGCATTTAAACTGTGATCAGGCGCACATGAAGTACTACTCAATGACTACTTCAATGTGTATTACGTATGTTTACATACCATAGGATTTTAGAAATCGTTTTCGAATGACCAGCTCTTTATTTTTACGCATGTTGTATTGTTACTATAATTCTTCTCTTACTTGGATTAGAAGTTTCTCTTGTAATTCCTATATGTAGGAATGTATTTCGATCTTCATTGTTTAATAAGACCAATTATTATCAAATTATATGAGAAGGTATACCCAAACCTTAACCCTACCACTAGTAGATTCTTATTCTGTATGTTAGAATTATAGAAATATACCGTAATAAAAATAAGAGGAATTTATTTAAATAGCACTAAAACATAATGATTTTTTCTAAATAGCATCATATGTGCTTTTCTTCCCAATGTAACACTTTTAGTCATTATGCATTAGTCATTATTCAAGTAAATATTTGTCATCACTGGACATTATGAACATTATTAAGTACTATTTAGGGAATAACACCGTTTAAATGCTATTTAGGGAAATGACTTAAGTTTTAGTGCTATTTAGTGCAAATACTTCTAAAGATAATATAAGATTGAACAAATATCTAAAACTAAATTATTGAGAGCTGTCTAATTTTTCCAAAAACAAAAAAAAAACTTTCTACACACACACACACATATATATACATATAATATATATATATATATATATATATATATATATATATATATATATATATATATATATATATATATAATATATATATATATACATATAATATATATATATATACATATAATATATACTCCCTCCGTCCCAAATTATTTGCAACGTTTTCTTTTTCATATAAATATATATATATATATATATATATATATATATATATATATATATATATATATATATATATATATATATATATATATATATATTTGCAACGTTTCTTTTCATATACATATAATATATACTCTCGTCCAATATATATATACATATAATATATATATATATATATATATATATATATATATATATATATATATATATATACATATAATATATATATATACATATAATATATATATATACATATAATATATATATATACATATAATATATACTCCTCCGTCCAATGCTTCTAAACTTCATCCCCACTTCAGGCACACTACCTTTGTTTCCTTTAGAAGGGCATTGACCATTGTTCCGGACATCATTGTTAATGTCATCTATGTTCTGTAGAATCTCACCACTCGCCTATTCTTGCCCTTCGTCATTAAATAAATACTCAAAGCAAGGATCGTTTAAAAACAAATCTGGTTCAACAGCTGCAAAAAACAGCACCTTTAATATAATAAAATACCTGACTATGAAGAAAACAATAATACACCTAATGCAGAGTGCATACAGATAATTAGCGTCTGTGACAAGGACAAACCCTAGATTCACAGAATTTTAATTTCTGTAACACGAAAACAAAACAGTTTTTTTTCACTAATCAAATGAATATAGAATTGGGTCTAAATATCAACACTTACAACTGGGCAGCAACTCATATAAAACCAGGTCTTCTTCTTCACCACCAAAATCATGTGGTTGCTCATTCTCAACATGTGTAACAATAGATGTTTGTAAGTCCATAATCACCAAATATCCTATGTACTCTACAAAAATTCAAAAAATTATTGCCATAGAAATTGACTAAAAATGGAATGAAGAGAAGAGATTGACAGAGGAATTGTCGTGCTACAGGGGTTGGCGCATCAGAGATATGAAGAGGAAGATAGGACAAATAAGAGATTACCTGAAGCCTTGTAAGAAGAAGAGCGCAGAAAAGGGAGGAGAGAGCGCCTCGCTGCCGCGGAAGAGGAGAGCCAGAGCGACGCAGAGGAAAGGAAAAAGAAAAGAAAAAAAAGAAGGAGAAAAGATCAAAAAACACTTTATATAGGGAGGCAACAAAGGAGGTAGGGGTGGGTGCACTGTAGCACGGTCCAATTATTATAGGTCGAAGGCATGGACCAAAATGCCATATTCCACCAAACACTTTTCTTTTCTCTCCTCTTCATAAATTTGGTCCAATATCCTTTCTCATGAATGGGAGCCGTACCGGAAAGCTTAAAGCAATTTGGGGGTATTTAATTAGCTAGCTAGCGAAGCTGATCAGTGCCCCCGCCCCTTCTTTCCTATATACTCGATCGGATCAATTAAGCAGATATTATGAACCACTTTCCCCTTCTCTCATTCTCTCTCTAACCTTAATTCCTCCACTTCTTCTATTCCCTCATCTCCCCTCTGCGTTCAATGCTTTTCTCCTTCCCTCATCCATATATAAGCGCTTGAAGGTGCCTTAAACCTTCCCTAGTTGATACGTGAGTAGTGTATCATATCACATTATTCTCCTCTCCCAGGGGCGGACCCACATAGGGTCACACGGGGTCAAGCGACCCCACGGAAATTTTAAATTTTTTTAGTATATATTTATATATATATATATATAATTTTTTTGTGTATACCTAGATTTAGTATATATTTTACAAAACGCTAAAAGTTTTAACCTGATAGTGCTGTAGGAGTGGAAATATCAGTGGTTTTCTTACGGGTGGATGGTGCTGTGTTTGAATCCAGTTTTAGGGAGACGATACATTTAATTTTTTGGAAGATGGGTATCTAAAATTGGGTTGTTTTGTTTCTTTTTTTTTCTTCAATTTTCTCTAAAACCTATAGTTCCAATCCACCCATCCCACTTCGGCACTTTCCCGGACCTAATTGCAAAATCGGAAGTTGAGACTGACCCATCCTCTCTCGCCCACGGCCGACTACAAACCTCCGCCAGACCACCGACCACCGCTTGGAAGTTGGAATCGACGAGGACCCCCAAGGCCCTAATTTCTCGAACAAATCTTCTCTTTGCCAGGTTTTTTCTTACACAATTGATACTAATTATCTAAATTGGATATTTCTTTTTTATTTGTAAATTGTGAAAATTTTAATTAATTGTTATAAATTTGTTATTGTGAATAGCAAAATAGGAAATTGAATTTGTTTATTTATTTTGTAAGATTGTGATTTGTGAATATGTTAATATAGTTTGGTTATGTACTTATGGTCTTATGTACTTATATTTTAAGTTTATAATGTTTTAAATTATTTAAATTTCAATATAGGATGCAAAAGTGTTTTAAAAAGGCACCAATATTTAAAGAGAAAGAATCGAGTGAGAATCTATCAAATTTGAACGCAAATACTTTGTCATGTTTAAATCATCCACCGGAAACATCAAATTTGAATCCAAATATATCATCATCTTTGGATTTTGAATCATTAAAGGCTGATCCGGGACTAAGAAAGATAATTATGGATTATCATCCAAATGTACAAGATGAAATTCGTTGTTCTTATATGAAAAAGGGTCCTTTTCAACCTAAAGCTCATAAGTTTCTTGTTATAGTAATGTCAGATTATGAATTTGTGAAGTTTGTGAAGAATGAAGTTCGAAACAAAATTCGTGACCAATGGTTAAATGATTGAATTGTCTAGTGACATATATTAAAAGAGATGTCTTTGCTAGTATTAGCAATGATAAAATAATAAATCACTTTCAAAATATGATAACTAGACGTTATCAATTGTAAGATGTATTTCACATTTGCAATGTAGAACTATTTTTAATTAGTATTTTCAATAATATATACGTAGTATAAACTTTAATGTATATGTATTATAAATTTTCTGGGTGCGACCCCATGGTATAAATGTTCTGGGTCCGCCCCTGTCCTCTCCTTTCCATATCTCTTCTTCTTGAATTGGCAAAAGAATGAAGGGTCATTATTGTTTAGCTTTGGCGGCGGCGTTTCTCATCGTGGCGGTTGCAGCGGCAAGGGGTGCACTGGCGGCCGCCACGGACAGGCAGAACGACCTGACTCTCCGGCTGCAAAGGGCCGCCGCCGCGAAGAGGGCCATCTCCGACATCACCCACCCGTATGTCGCGAGGAGAATGCCGAATTACGGCTCACCTCGCGGCATCCCCCCGTTCGCGGTTCCCAACTCCGACACCACCATGGGGGGCATCGACTTCACCCTCAACACCCACTGGGGCACCCACGCCGATGCCCCCGGCCACTTCAACCAGACGCTACTTGACCAGGGATACGATGTCAACCGTCTCAATCTCACCACCTTAAACGGTACCTAACTACCTACTAATATTCCTTAGTAGGTATAATTTTATGATATTTTTTTAAGATAAAAGTTGCAGTTTTAAATATTATGCACATGTATTATGTCATTATTTTAAAAGCATGGTTATATTTGTTTTTGAAAAATAAACTAAAGTGAAAGTAAAATTTGCACTAAATAGGACTAAAACATAATGACTTTTCCAATGTAGGACTTAAACTTTTTTATTCCTTAAATAGGACTTAATAATGATCTAGTTGGAGAAATAATGTCTAATAATGATGGACATTTACTTGAATAATGACTATTTGATAATGACCAAAGGTCCTACATTGAGAAATAAAAGCATATGGTCCTATATTGGGAAAGTCATTATGTTTTAGTCCTATTTAAATAAATATCTCAAGTGAAAATGGGTGAGTGGTATTGTAACTTTATACCTCGGATGGAGGTTTTGTATTTAGAAGAGGTAATAATAGTTAATCTTATATAACCATGCTTTTTAAAATAATGACATAATTATGTAGATTAAAAAAATTTAAACGTTGGAATGCATATGGGTCGTAAAATACTTAATTAGAAAATAAAAATTTTTATACAACATTATGAGTCACTAAACGTAATGATAATTAAAGTTATTTTTATAATGAATGAAAATTAAAATAGCATATGCCAAAGTTTTTAAATTAAAATTACAGTTTTTTTTGAAAAGTAACCAAATTAAATGAAATAAACAGTGCATGGTTTTAGAAAGTACTTATCTAAATCGTGTTTGAATTAATAAAATATACTCCGTATATTTTAAAAATAGTAACCTAATATTGTGCATCATGGAATCATTTAGTTGATGTTGTGTAGTCTTTTAGCGGATCTCGCATTAATATCATCCTTTATTTAGTACAAATTTAATGTGGACAAGAAATTCAAAAAGAAGGGAGGAAAAGTTTAAAAAAAAACAACTAGAGAAAATATTGAATGCAGTGTCGGAGAGTGGGTATAGTTATAATGACTTGAGAAAATAATTGGAGTGCACATAGTAAATGTTGGAGTGTAAATAAAACTACCCCATAATTAGGTCAAACGTGAAGCTAATGTTTTTTATTTTTTGTTAAATGTTGGCGCGCAGGCCCTTGTTGGGTGGTGGACACTCCTCGAGACCAGAACATCACCGATGAGGTGATGAAGCGGTTGAACATACCCCGAGGAGTGACCCGAGTCCTCTTCAGGACGCTCAACACCGACAGGAGGTTGATGAGCCAACCCGCTTTCGATTCGAGCTACACCGCCTTCACCACGGACGGAGCTCGCTACCTCGTCTCCCACACCGACATAAAACTTGTCGGTGAGTGGATACTTACTCCTTCAATTCCATATTAACTGTCCATTATTTCTTGTTACATTTAAAAATTAATGAATGTAGACATATTTTATGTCTACATTCATTCATATCTCAATGTACCAAGAAAATCATAATGAACAATTAATATGGAATGGAGGAAATACTCATCACCTCTAAATTTTTGACCAGATTTTATATCCTTTGTGTGAATTGTGAATTGTGAATTGTGATAATTAAATGTAGGGATTGACTACCTCTCTATGGGTATTGGGGAGTGGGAGGAGGTGAAAGGGGTCCACCTCACCTTTTTGAACGCCAAGGTAATTAAATCAAACTTTAGCAGCTAATTATACCTAGCTAGCTGGTACGAATTTTAATTTAATTACATTATCTGATTTTAATTAATATGAAATTTTGTTTTGCAGGACATAATCCTGGTGGAGGGTTTGAACCTGGACCATGTAGCCCCAGGGACGGCGTACACCGTCAACTGTCTGCCGTTAAGCTTGCCGAAGTTTGACGGGTCGCCGGTGCGGTGTATGTTGACCACCAACGACTCCTCATCCAGGCCTTCAGTGTCTCCCTAGGCCTTTTTCTCTTTTCATTTTTTTTATTCTAGTTTAATTAATTATAATGTAAATGTGAAATTGCATTCCTTAGTTAGTCATTAATTTAAAATTGCTGGTACTATTTCTACTGGGGAACATTGATTCTTTCGTATTGTCTCTCTGTCTCTATTACGGAGTGTTATTTTCGTTTTGGTGCCATAAATGATTTAATTTACTCCGGAGCCAGTTACTTAATTAGAGAATATTTGAGTTTATAAAATTTGTAAAGTACGGATTATTGAAAAGAATTTGCTCTTTTTTAACTTAACAATAAATCTCTTCATGTACTATGTCAATTTAGAAAAACTACGTCAAGACTAGACCCGATCACAAGCTCGGATATCTGGCCTGGCCGCAAAATACTATTGGTCGAATGTTTTTTTTCCAATTACACTTAAATATATAACAACCATTATCAAGCTAAGGCAATATCAGTTAAAAAAAGACAGTCACAATTATTAATGTCTATTACATTCTCATTAATATCTCTCATCATTAATCAATGTTTTTAATTGTTACCATGTTCATGCAAAGGAAAATATAAACAAACGAATCAAAGAGGAAGAGAATTGATCAAATGAAGAGAAAAAGATACAAAGATGTTTTTAGTAAATGGAATATTATTAATAACTACTTAATTAAAATGTCAGTTTTGAAAAAAAAAACGTGTACTGTACCATTTGAGAAAAACAATATGTGTGATATTTTGATACTCCCTCCGTCCCATTTTAAATTGTCTGTTTTCCTTTTTTCTCCGTCCCAAAATAAGTTGCCTGTTAGTTGTTTTCGTAAACTTTTAAAAATAAAAAACTTAAACTACTCCTAAAATAAGTCACACTTCTTCACCTTATCTTCTCATTCATCATCACTCCTTCTAAAAAGTATTGTCAATTTTGAAAAATCAACTCTAATTTTTATTTTCCTTAAATATGCTCAAAAGTCAAAACAGACGATTTAAATTGGGACAAAGGGAGTACTACTTTGAGCTTCACATATAATTTACCAAGTATGGTTGAAAAGATGGATAAAATATGTGGATAAAACACTAATAATTGTATGGACCATGCTACACTTACACCAAAAAATATACCCCATTTGTACACCACAGGTTTGCACAAACATTTCGATGGTTTACACCGACACAAGTGTTGGTGCGTTAATAAAAATTCAAACGGACACAAATGTTGGTACGTTTAACAAAAATTAGTTTTACACTAACACAAAGTGTTGGTACAAAATTGTGGGGTACAAATTGGGGTATAAACCTTGGGGTACACGTAGCATAATCCTAATTGTATCTAAAATAACATTTAACCATCCAAATTATACCAAATGGTTTGCAGAGTCTAATTAATATGATGAGATACGAAGTAATGGAAGAAATAAAATGTTAACTCAATTGATGGATGATGTGAAGGCACCAACAAAGTTAACGGCACAATGAGCCACACACGGTCACAACACCAATCACCGCATCAGCCGTTGATCTCAGGTCCAGATGAGAGCAGTCATTGTGAACATTATTAGCATCCATCCCACCATGCTGCATATACATATATGTGTGTATGTGTGTGCATATATATATATATATACACACACACACATATATATACACATACATATATTGAGTTATACATGTGTATGTATGTGTGTTTATATATATATATATATATATATATATATATATATATATATATATATATATATATATATATATATATATATATATATATATATATATATATATATATATATATATATATATATATATATATATATATATATATATATATATATATATATATATATATATATATATATATATATATATATATATATATATATATATATAGATGTGATACGATAAAGTATCGAGATAAGAAGAACTTCGAGCGTCTTCAAGCTCCAAATGGAAAACTTCGAGCGTTTCCGGACTCCATAGAATAGAATTCTTGATTATTGATTGATTGAATAATAATAACGAAAAGTTACAATATATAAAGAATGCAAATAACCTAATTGACCTAATGGGCTCGAGCCCATACTAAAACCCTACACTACAAAAAACTGCTGAAATCGCGACGGAATTATTCCGTCGCTAAAGCTTGATTTCCGTAGGGAATCGGCCTAGCGACGGAAACAACGACGGTTTGTATTCCGTCGCTATTTTTTCGTTAGTAATAAGTTTAACGACGGATTATTTAATCCGTCGCTAGGCTACGACGGAATTAGCGACGGAACGAGGCGACGGAATTAACGACGGAAAATTTCCGTCGCTAAGATTAACGACGGTTTTAGCTACCGTTTCTGCATTTTGACCATACAGCAACGGAAATGATATTCCATCGCCAAATCCGTCGCCAATTTTACAGCACGAATACAGAAAGCTGCCATTTTTTCAATTTCACAGAACATCCATAACAACCTACTCTAGCCCAGGAATCCACAGCATCAAACAACAACAAATACTAGAAATGAAGAATACCAAACAACCAAGAATATTCAAATCACCAAACTACAATTAAATTTCAAATAATATTTATAAAAATTCAACTTAACAATCAAATCTAACTCCACTTACATAACCATCAAACTTAACTTTAATATAATGTTCTTCAATTCTAATAAAATATTCAACAAGCGCGTGCAAACCCCGTATCTCATCAGGTCATCTCTTCTATAATCGACAATAGTTCACGCACTTGGGAAGCTCTAATGTCGTCTAGCTCTTCTCTCAACCTCCGTATCTCATCATCTCGAGGGTCTCACATAGAGATGGTGCTAGCACGTCTTGCCTCACTTGCATGCATTCGTGGTAGGCTTCGTGCGAGATCTCCAACACCATGAACACGATTGTTGTCTTCTAATACTGTTTAACAACAATTAATACAAATATACAAATAGAAATTCAATAGAAATTTTTACATGTGAAAATTTCACATTCCAGACTTGAATCTAAGTTTGGCGCAACTCAATCTGTATTTATAAAATCCAATCTGTATTTATAAAACAAGAATTACCAAGTCTTTTATACATCCAAATCCGATTTTTGTGAAAGTCACTATTCTTAGAGATTCATAAAAATAAAATTAACATACTATTAAGTTATAGAATTAAAAAAACATTAAAAATATAAATGGAACAACCACAATATTCAATAACATACATAATACATATACAATCTTCATATAACATTAATAATATCTAAAATATGCTATTAAACAATTAATTAGCATAAATTCATTCCTCATATAAAAGTTACAATATATAAATGATTAATAAGCACGATATTCATTCACTATAACTTTCAAGAATATAATTATTTTTTTTAAAAACAAATGACTAAATTTTGAAAAGCAAACCCTAATCTAAAATAATTATAAAATTAAAATTAAATTTGTAATAATAAACAAAATATGTTAACTTAAAAACCCCTAATGTAAGCAATACAATTATAATTAAAAACAAACTAATTCAGAAATTGAAATTGAATAAAAGATGAAAAAATGAAAAACAAAACCTGAGATTTTAAGTGCACGGTGACGGAAGATGGGTAGACGACCGGCGGTTGATGGTGGCGGACGGAGAAGATGATCGGACAGCGACCGGCGGATGATGGTGGCGGAAGGCGTCGCGGAGGAGACGAAACTACACAACAACTCTTTGTGGTTTCTGCAAAATCGGAGAAACTGAGAGGAGTTCCCGTTTTTAGATCTGTTTTTGGCGACGGATTTAGCGACGGAATTTTTCCGTCGCCAGCTCAAAATGCAGCGTTTTAATTATATTCTTTTACCGACGGAATTTTTCCGTCACCAAACTAACGACGGAATTTTTCCGTCGTAATTTCCATCGTCTAATATGCCGCGCACTACCTCCCGCCAATACGGAGCGACGGAATGCTGATTCCGTCGTAAAGTTTGGTAGGTGTAAAATTCCGTCGCTGAATCCGTCGTCGTTAGCGTCGAATTGCATTCCGTCGCTATAATCCGTCGTTTTTTTCGCGTTTTCTTGTAGTGCTAGACCATCACTAAATAATAATAAATAACTACTAAATAATAATATAACTAATTAAAATATTATAATTAACTATACATATCAATATGATATGACTCAAAAAACTGCAAGTAGAAGTAGAAAATTAAACATTTCTAGTAAGTCGTAAAAAATTACAGTAAATACGGAATATTGTATTTCACCTTTTGTAAGGGGTGTGGTTTGAAGGAAAACCACTTGGCCTTGGCGGCGATGGGGGAGGAACCCGTAGACCCGGATCGCCTGAGAAGTCACTGTATACAATAATAGTAAAAATAAAATTTACGGAGGATGCGTTTAGTACACGTAAATGATAGAATTGAAATTGAATTAAATTTCTCCAATTTCAATTTATATTCGGATGGAATTAAATTCTTCAATTTCAATTTATTTTCGGCATTATCAATTCGTAATTTACATATTTTTGTGCTACCAAATAACAGAAATAAAATTATTGTCTTCGGTTCCAATTCTATAATTTGAATTCTGTATAACAAATAGAGCCGAAGTGTTTTAAATTTTATGCCAATATTTACAATAATTCAATACTCATACTTACAAGGTTAGGTCTTTCCTCGGTAAACAAGGGGGAATTTCCCCAGACAAGGAGTTATTGTTCAATGCCCTTCAGTTCAAAAAAATGAAGAAACAGAATATATTAGCGCACGTTATTCATGAATCTCTACGAAAATAAATACTCTGTTCCACTAAATAAGTAAATATGAATGTGTGGTATGGCTTTTCCCACTTTTTTATTTCTTTTTTCTACGTACAGATGATCCGACACATGTCATCAATTATTTGTGATTTCGTACCCACAAATTAATTGAGAATAATTAAGAGACGGTTGTTGTTCATGGTTGGATTTGAAGCATGATGACTCTAGAAAGTGTGCAATTAAATTCCAATTAATTGAGAATTAACAACAAAGAAGGAATAAAAAAGAGCAAGAAGGAGTTGCAATTCAATCCATACAGGAAATCCATGTGGGTTAGCTTGCACAGTTCCTGAGGAATCCGTCCCGTTAAACCATCGCCGCTCAAGACCCTTTTCAAGACATTAATTTTCCACACAAAAAAAGAGATCAAATTAAATATAATGGTCAATTTTAGGAGTTATTAGATGTATAAACAATACACACACACACGCACACATACACATTGAAACAAGCTAGGAATTAATGGACATTGTTAAACTAACTTACAAAGCTTCAAGATAGGTGAGAGTTGCGAGCGGTGGACCTAATAACTGACCTCCCGAGATTGCATTTTCCAAAATCCTACAAACAAAACCATTACCTTGGGATCTTCATTAATATAACCTCAGTGACTAGTCTAAGTCTCTAAGAGTGTGAACAAATAAAATTAAATTGTAAAGAAAAACCAGAAAGTATATATGCATTACCAAACATGGTCGTGTAGATTACCAAAAAGTATAGTAATGTACACATGTAGAGTTTCACATTGCAATCACATTACCACAATGTGAAATTCTTTTTTAGGAATATAAACATGGAACTTCTATTTTAATACGTTTTTATACTCCGTATGTTTTGGTCCTATTTAGGGTGAATTCTACATTAATAAGTCATATTTAAGGAATAAAAAACTTTAAATCCTATACTAAAAAAAGTTTAAGTCATACTTAAAACTTATTATGAGAAAATGTTTTTTGTGTATTATTTTACACTGCATTTCGATGGGTGTATTCCACCAGTCAAAACCAATTTTCCAGGATGGGAGACCTAAATAGTCTGTAAAAGGGTGCGCGATTGACCAAAAACTTCCGTGTATTTTCCCATATTTATAATATCAATTGGGCTATAGGTATCTCCACCTACTGTCGTCCCGAGCACTTTAAGTGTTTTTATCTTTCACTATTACGAATCCAGTAAACAGTTAGAAACCCAGTCTAGTATTGTTTATCCGGTTAAGTAATTTACACCATCACATTTAAAAAGGATGTTATATCTACACTCTAAATGCTAGCTATGTTCACACCTTTTGTATAAGAAATATTTGCACTAAATAGAACTAAAAATAAGTCATTTCTCAACATAGGACATGAATATTTTTATTTTTTAAATAGAACTTAATAATGTCTAGTAATGATGGACATTTACTTGAATAATGACTGATGGGTCCATTCTACTTAGAACCATTCAAAGAAGACGTTCAAATATTCAACCGATCAAGTTTGATTTTATGGGATGGGATGTCTAAAACAACAATAAGAGGGTATTTGGTTGACCATAAAGTTGACCGGTACACTTCGGATAGTCAACCGGTTTATATTTCAGTAAACCCATCCCTTGGGAATCTACCCGATATGATTTCTATGGATGGAGAGTGTCGGCAAAGAAGAATCCAAAGGAAATCAGACTTTAGAGGCCAAATTCAAAGAAAAATTATTGATGACGTTTGAGCAATCCGTCCTACACAATAAGTGATAAAGGAGTTACCTTCCTAGCTAGGTGACGAATTAATGTCACTAGAGTACAAAGGCAATCACCTCGCACCATCCAAGAAGATGGTCTGACGTGGGTTTGCAGCGCCATGTCTCCTCTAGTCTTTTTGGTATTTTAAGGGAAGTGTTTTTTATGTTTGACTTTTCAATTTTACCCTTAAGGTTTTTTTGTTGTAAAAAGCCATGTTTCAAATCATGAATACTTGAATAGTGATTAATAGTATGAAATACTCCTTCCGTCCCGGAATATTCGTCCAGTTTTTGACTTTTGAAATTGTTCATCTAAGCACTTTGACTCATCAAATTATTTCAATGTGTAAGTCTAAATATAATCATGTGTGATCTTGTTTGATTTGTCTTAACATATAGATTATTAATATATAATTTCTATAATTTTTTAATATACAAATTACAAGATAAAATGGATTAAAGAAGTGTATTAGATGGTGTGTAAAAATGAAAATGAACAAATACTCTGAGACGGAGGTAGTAATAATTAAAAACTAAAAAAGTAATATGAGATGTGATTGATTTGTTGTGAGAAAGTAGGGTTAAAAAGGGGTATCCTAGTCCATTTTGAAGAAATTGAAATGTTTTATGGGATAGTATGATAAGAAATAAAGTTGAACTATTTTATGGGACGAAGGAAGTAAAATTTTTGATGTAGTTTTTTTAACATATACTTTCATTTCTTATTGATATATCAATTTATAAATAAAATAATTTCTAAAATTGTATAATTTACTTCCTAATTTTAAATATAGGAACAGAGGAAAATATTAAATTCACCAAAATTTCCTTCAAAAAAAATCAATGCACCAAATACGAGGTATTTACATGATGTCACCCGTCAAAGAAATTTACCCGAGTAAAAGAAAAGTACACTATTACTTTATTAATGTAAAACCATTCCATATGGCCATAATGGAAGAGGATAATCCACTCGCCCAAAGATAGCAATGCATGATGGTAATATGGCAATATTTATAGGTATGCTGCCATCACTCTCCATTATTAAACAATGTGAAATTTGCTCTAAATAGGACTGAAACATAATGACTTTCCTAATGTAGGACTTAAACTTTTTTATTCTCTAAATAGGACTTAATAATGACCTAGTGGAAAGAATAATGTCCAGTAATGATGGATATTTACTTGAATAATGACTACTTCATAATGACCAAAGGTCCTACATTGGTAAATAAAAACATATAGTCCTATATTGGAAAAGTCATTATGTTTTTGTCCTATTTAGGTAAATTTTCTCTTAAACAATTAATAGGGGCATGGACCTAGATGCCATATTGAACCAAAAATTTGATTTGTCCTTCTCATAAGTTTAATGGGTCTAATTTCCTTTTTAGTGAATATACCAAGCCATCATTATCTTGCAAGTATGTGAAAAAGTGGTACCTTTTAAAAAATTTTACTTGCAGAGTTGTAAGTGAATATGATGGGTATTTTTCAATTGACGCTTCCCTATAAAATTAGACGTCTCCTAAGATTAGGGTTAAACTACATCATTAGTCTTTCAAATTTTTGTATGGCTTATGATTAGTCTTTTAAATTTGAAAATGTTATGAACAATCTTTCAAATCATGTAAACATTGCATGCTTAATTTTTTGGTTAATTTTATCATTAGTTCATCATTTTCCATTTTCTATGGTAAATAATATGAGAAACTCTATGTTTTTTTAAATAAAAATTGAGTCATAATTGTTGTAGATTCATTTTAATTGAAATTATAAATCAAATATTAATCATGATTAATCGTAAAA